>JAYESA010000006.1:148226490-148856490 GCA_036927795.1 Iris macrosiphon | reverse complement strand
TGGCCGTGGAGGAGGTACAGGATGGAGGAATTCGGGAAGAGGGAAGAAGAGGTGAAGCTCAGGTGAACGGGGGAGAGAAGAGAAGCTTGGTGCTGATGGTGGTGGTGAACTGGAGAAGGAGTTGGAGGTCGAGGCCGATGGTGGTGGTGAAGTACTGGTGGTGCGGCAATGGTGTAGCCATGGTTCAGTTGCTAGGTCGGGGGAGAGGCTCTCGGGGGAAAGGAGAAGAAGTTCAGGGAGGAAGAAGAAGAGGTTGAGGAGAGGGAGGCTGAAGGAGTCCGGCGAGATTCCGGCGAGGTAGGAAGATCGATGGGGAAGGAAGAGGAAGGGGTGGCGGTGGTGGTGATGGCCTGGTACTGCTCCGGTGGGTCTTCAGGCAGAGTAGGAGAGAGAAAGGGGTGGCTGCGGCATTGAGTAGCGGCAATTCAGGCTGCTCCGGTCGACGGGGAAGGGTGGCTCCAGTGGGTCGACGGGTTCAAGGAGGGGGACGGTGAACAGTAAGGTGGAAAGGGAAAGAGGTCGGCTGGATGTAAATTTAGGTTTTGGGGTTTTGATGTAAAATAGAAAAAGAAATAATGCTGTATATTTATACATGTGAGCTAGGGTTTTGTTGACCTAGGAGTGGGCTTGGTCAACACCCTTGGGCTTGGGCCTTGGGCTCACATGAGGATGTTTGGAGGGCTAGAATTTGCATTAATTAAATACAAGGCTAGAATTTAAATAGGGCGATGTGCGCGTTGCACAATCCGAAAAATTATGGGAAAATTACTAAGAAGGGGAAAGTTGGATTTTTTTCATGTATTGTCCAATGGTAGGGACACCTCGATACGTTTTTGCATAAAAGTGTCCAACAATTGAAAATTTACACAAAGACAAAAATTGGATTTTAATTAATTAAAATATGTGCGCAAGATGTTCTGGAATTAATTAGAAGTACATGGGAATAAAATTAGGTGGGACACAAGTGTCAGAGACATAGAGGATTCAGTGTAGAATATTATCATATTTTTGGGTTGCACAAAACGGTCAAGATTGTGTCTCCAATTTCGATTGGAACGCACAAGGGTACAAAGTCATATTTTATTTAGAATTAAATAGTAACGTCTACGACGAAAGTCGTGCGACTAAAATGTAGCACAAGAAAGCATAATTATAAGTTACACCGAGGTCAGAATGGTAGGCGGGCACATCTGGGACAAGTTTGTGAAATTTGTAGAAAGGTAATGGCTAGTGAGGTGCTCCAATTATCGAAGCAACGGTAAGGTGCGCTAAGCGATATAAAATATTGTATAGTTAACTCAAATGCTGTGTTCTATTTCTAATTGGGTTCAAACTAGCCCTAATTTTACTATCTAAGCCAAGTAGGCCTAATTTTGGGTGAGGGAGTTTACAATCTACCCAACTTAAAATAATTTTGTCCTCAAAATTAAAATAGGGTAGGGTCTCTCTATCTAATCTTGATCACTGTCTAAATAATTTACCTTAATTTTTAACAATGCGGTTTCTATCCAACTTAGAATTTACCATATATCATCCAAGGCTATAAATCTAAGATTGATGATCTGTTTGATCATTTGAGTGGTGCGAAGGTGTTTTCTAAGATAGATTTGAGATCAGGCTACCATCAGGTGAAGGTGAAGCCGAAGGACATACCGAAGACTACTTTTTGAGCTCGGTATGGTCAGTACGAGTTTATGGTGATACCGTTTGGATTGACTAATGTACTGGCGGTATTTATGAACTTGATGAACAAAGTGTTCCACCAGTACCTTGACAAGTTCGTGGTGGTGTTCATCGACGACATACTTATATACTCGAGGACACCAGAGGAGCATGAGGAGCATTTGAGGATTGTGTTGGATGTGGTGAGGAAGGAGAAGCTGTATGGGAAGTTGTCCAAGTGTGAGTTTTTTCTGGACAAGGTAGAATTCTTGGGGCATGTTCTGACTGGTGATGGTATTTCAGTAGATCCGAAGAAGATCACAGCAGTGGAATCTTGGAAGACCCCAAGTTCGGTAGCAGAGATCAGGAGTTTCTTGGGATTGGCAGGTTACTTCAGGAAGTTTCTGCAAGATTTTTTAAGGATTGCCGAGCCGATGACCAGACTCACAAGGAAGGATGTAGAGTTTGTTTGGACGGAGGATTGCCAGGTTGCTTTTGAGGAGTTAAAGAAGAGGTTGACGTCTGCTCATATTTTGACGTTGCCATCAGGGTCCGGAGGTTTCACTATTTATAGTGATGCATCGGGGAAAGATTTTGGTTATGTTCTTCAACATCATGGTAAAGTGATTGCCTATGCATCCAGGCAATTGCGTCCTCATGAAAAGAACTATCCTACCCATGATTTAGAGTTGGCAACAGTCATATTCGCTTTGAAGTTGTGGAAACATTATTTGTACAGAGAGCGTGTGGAGATCTTCACAGACCACAAAAGCTTGAAGTACGTTTTCACGCAGAAGGAGTTGAACATAAGGCAGTGTCGGTAGTTGGAACTGATAAAGAATTTTGATATCTCTTTGCAATATCATCCTGGGAAATCTAATGTAGTTGCCGATGCTTTGAGCATATATCCGGTAGCTATGTTCTTGACACAGGATCGATATTTGTTCGAGGACTTGGAGAGCTTGGGCATTGAGGTGATTATTCCTGGTTGTGCTATATAGATGTGGGGATTGCAGATACATTCAGATTTGATGGACAAGATCAAGGCAGCACAGTATGAGGATATATCTCTGAGGAGTATCAGAGCTTAGGTGAGAGCAAGATTGGAGGATGATTTTACTATTGCAGAGGATGGATCTTTGAGGCATGGAGTTAGATTGTGTGTGCCTAGTGGGAAGCTGCGTGAGGAGGTGTCGCAGGAAGCGCATCGCTCTCAGTATTCCATGAATCCAGGTGCTAACAAGATTTATCGGGATATGCAAGATAGTGTGTGGTGGTATGGCATGAAGAGAGAAGTGGCACAGTTTGTATCCAGATGCTTAGTGTGCCAACAGATGAAAGTCGAGAGGCAGAGGCCAGGAGGTTTACTTTAGCCATTACCCATTTTAGAATGGAAGTGGGAGCACATTACTATAGATTTTGTGTCCGGACTTCCACGATCTCCAGGAGGGAAAGATGCGATTTGGTTCATCGTTGATAGGTTGACCAAGTTAGCCCACTTTTTGCCTTTCAAGGTGGGGTTTGTCTACAGAGAAGCTGGCAAAGATGTATGTGAGGCAGATTGTTAGGATACATGGAGTTCCCGTCAGCATAGTCTCAGTTCGGGATAGTAATTTTACTTCTTATTTCTGGAGGAGTTTGCCGGAGAGTTTGGGCACTCAACTCAAGTTCAGTACTGCATATCATCCCCAGACAGATGGACAGTCAGAGAGGACTATTTAGACTCTCGAGGATATATTGTGCATTTGTATACTAGATTTTGGGGGTTCTTGGGAGGACCATTTCCATTTGGTAGAGTTTGCTTACAACAACAGTTACCAGGCCAGTATAGAGATGTCACCTTTTGAAGCTCTGTACGGTCGGAGGTGTCGTACTCCTTTGTCTTAGGACGATGTTAGAGAGAGAGTTTTTCTTGGGCCAGAGATGGTTGTGGATGCAGCAGAGAGGTTCAGTTGATCAGAGACAGACTTCGAGTGGCACAGGACAGACAGGGACATTGGACCGATAGCCATCGGAGACCTTTGGAGTTTGAGGTATAGTTTAGATTTTTGTTTTGTGCTTGTTTTTCGTTGTTTGTTATAGACTAAGATCTTAAGGTGGTATTTTGTTTTAGGTGGGTGGTTTGGTATTTCTGAGGATTTTTCCGAAATGAGACACGATTCGTTTCGGTGGAGACGGAAAGCTTAGTCCGCGATTCATCAAACCTTTCACTATTCTAGAGAGGGTTGGTGCAGTTGCTTATAGACTAGACTTGCCACCTGCATTGGAGGGAGTGCACAATGTGTTTCATGTGTCGTAGTTGAGATGATACATGGCAGATCCTAGTTATGTATTGGATCACTCGGAGATAGAGGTGGGCCCTACTCTTAGCTATCCAGAGCAGCCAGTTGAGATTCTGGATCGGAGAGAGAAGGTGCTGAGGAACCAAACTATTCCTTTGGTGCGCGTCGCATGGAGGCATCACTCTCCAGGGGAGTCTACCTGGGAGAGAGAGGATAAAATGTGGGAGCGTTATCCATATTTGTTTGTGTCTTGAGGTATGTTATTTCCTAGTTATGTTCTGTTCATTATTATGCTCTGTCATAGTTAGTTATGATTCTTTAGTTCTGTTCTGTTATTTTTCTGGGGGTAGTTTTCGTCTTTGAATTTCGAGGACAAATTTTTTTAAGGAGGGTAGACTTGTCACTACCATATTTTCTAGGAAAGGGTATTTTAGTAATTTCCTATTTAATTAAATATTGTGCATGATAAATAATTATTTGTGGTATTATTTAATTGTTGTTAGATGTTAGTTATTTAATTTGGACTTGTGTTAGTGGACCTAACTAGTTTAGTTTAGACCCATGGACCAACATGAATTAATTGGTTAAAACTTAGCCCATTTAGAAAGCCCATTATTAAGGAGATAGATTAAATTAATTAAATCATTAGACTAGAAGCTTTCTTCCTTAATTATTTCTTCATGAGAGGCCCCAAGGGGTATAATGGATATTACATGATAACTTAAGGGAGAGGGAAGGGGCCGGCCTATTTAAAAAGAGGAAGAAATTTTTCTCTCCTCTTTTCATTCCAAATCTAGATCTAGAATTTTTCACTACCAAATTTTCTTCATTCTTATTTTATTTTCCTACCAAATTTCATTCTAATTCCTTCCCAAATTACCATTAGAGACTTGAGAAGCAAGGATCTAGAAGGAGGAAGTAAGGATCTACAAAGAGGAGCAAGGATCTACAAGTTGGAGGCAATTTTATCTCAATTGGAGGTTTCATTGGAAATCTATCTCCCAATAGGTACAATTCAATTTTTTTCCCTTAAATTAAGTTTTAAATCTTAGTTTTAACTATGGAAAATCAATCCATATGCATAGGCTACCCATAGAATTTGGTTTTGTGTTCATAGGAGGCCTATGGAGAAAGTTATGGTACTTTTTGTGTCAATTTTGGGAGAATTATGAGATTAATAATTGTTGTGTGTGTCAATTGATCCTATAGATCAATTTGGCATATGTTTATGTGTTTGGGGCTAGTGTCGTATCCACAATTGGGTACGTGTAGGTCGTATCCCAACAATTTGGTGATACGTGTTATTTTGGGGGATTTTCCCTTCGATACGGGACTTTGTACATGTCATATTTTGACACGGACACGTAGATCTATATTTGATACTTTATATTATTCATAAATAATATATGTGACTTATTTATGTCCTTCGGGGTACAATTAGATGTGTGGTGGACTCGTGTCACATGCGTATTCTAGATCTAGTGGGATATAGTGTGATACTCTCCATATGTTGTGTATTTATATGTAGATCAAATTATTGTGCTCTTAATTCATGTAGATTGTATTTATGTATATATATATAGATATTATATATATTATAGTATATATAATTGTGTTCTTGTATCATAGATCTATGTATTATATATATGTACTAAGAGAATATATATATTATGTAGCCTTTCTTCTACATGTATTAATATATATATATATATATATATATATATATATATATATATATATATATATATATATATATATATATATATATATATATATATATATATATATATATATATATATGTTATAGTATATAATTTGGGTATATATGTATATGTTGTTATAAAATATATATGTATATTTAATTGGGTAATTATATTATATATAATTGTTATATGATTATATATATATGTATAGATGTATAAATATAATGTATTATGTATGTGTGGGTTTGTGGCTATGTCATATTATGTACATGATAATACTGGGGGGGTATAAATTATAGTTTATATATATATATATATATATATATATATATATATATATATATATATATATATATATATATATATATATATATATATATATATATATATATTTACTGTGATTTAGCGACGGATGGTTAATGACATCTACTGTCATTAATAATAGTGAGAAAAATAGCAGCAGCCGCTGTAGCATGGCGGCAGAATTAATGACAGCAGTCGCTGTCTTTAATTAGCAGCAGCAGCGGCGGAAAAAAGAGACAACAACTACAGTTAAATCGGTGACGGTTGCAAACCGTCACCAAAGCAGCAGCAGCAGTGCAGGAAACCAACACCAGCAGCGAAGACGGTTTCAGTGACAGACAAAACTGTCATTAAAAAGCCAGCGTATCAGAATATTTGTTTTCAGCACAGTTTTTAGCGACAATAGGCAGTTTATATATTTATATGTTTATATACTTATATATATATTTATATATATATTAGTATTAATAATGATGTAATGTATGCTAATTTTTTTTATATGTATAATATTTAGTATATGTATTATATATATATGTGTAATTAATATAACAAGGTATTGGGAATTACCTTGAGGAAACCAAGGTAATTGGGGATACCCAAGGTATTGGTTTTGGGTGTCAAGTTTGTGGTTATTGTTGAGGTACCAAGTTGGTTCAAAACCACGGTACCTATTTGATGTTATAATTATGATTCTATATATTTAATAATTAATTGTTTGATATATATATTTTACCTTGGGAATTACGTATCCGGAGATACGGTATCCTAACTTTTAGATGAGGTTTCTATGGCTTAGACTCTAGTATCTTGACCCATATTTTTGTGATAGGCTTGTGCAACCTAGAAATACTTAGTTGACCATAGTTGACCATAGTTTGACCTTAGTTGACTTAGAGTTGACCATAGTTGACTTTTGACTTAGAATTGACTTTTTGGCCTAGAAGTTGACTAGTTTAACTTATTCTCTTTTCGGAACCTTGTATTGATGTTGTAGTCCATATCTAGGTCTTTGAGGCACCGTGTCAGACATCTGTGAGACTATTCTTTGGACTTCAGGCGAGTACATTCTCTGATAGTTTCTTATTTATAATATCCTCTATGTTCATTGTATCTAGTGTATATATCCACGTTCTCTTGACACTATGGTTACACGGATTGGTATATCCGGATCTCATCATGAGATGTTATTCCTTGGTATATGGTGTATATGGTACAAGTATTATTTCATTGATTATCTTGTACATGTACAGACACTGATTCTCGGGAAGACTAGCTATCTTCTTGGGGAATCTCGTGCCATAGCATACCGTGGTTGGATCTATTATACCAGTCGAGGGTAGGGAGTATTAGTATAGATATGTGATCAATACCCCTATTGTATCAAGTATAGATTAATGAATATTGTTGATCATACACCACACGTATGATTAGCCAGGCCGTATTGCATCTTGCCCAAGCCGATCACATGTTAAGTTAGTACTCACACACTTAGTTATTAGTATTCTTGTTCATTGGCATATTGTTCCTTATTATATTTATTCTAATATTTCCTTATTGTATGTATCTCTCATATCTATTGTACATCTTGTATATTCACATCTATTTACTGCTACATAGTTTTTATCATTGATTATAACTTCTGTTAGAGATGTACTATGCTCCTTTCCTAACTGGATATATTTTTCCAGATGACACTAAGGAGTGGTACCCTACCTATTATGGATCTCAGGATGTTGTGGGTTTAGAGTCTGAGACCCTGGCTCAGGAGGGACTTATCCCAACTAAGACAGTTGATCCGGGTGTAGTTGCTTCTTAGTATTCTTTGTACTGGATTTATCTTCAGTTTTTTTGTTATTTCTTTCAGACTCATTGATGTATTATTTTAGACTCATGAGTTGTATTATGACTATTCTATTCTTTATCTGATTCGTGTTCATTTTCATCTTAGTTCTGTGATTGAGTATATTATCATTATTGGTGGTTCATTATATTGTTAGATAGATTACCCAAACAACGTTCTACCGCTGATTCTGCGGCGTAGGCTGAGCGTTATTTCCGACTTGAACCCTTATACCGGGTGCGGGTCGTGACAGTCGTGCTTAGGCCACGCTAGACATAAGGTTCGACCACATAGTGGAAAATGTCTAGACCCAGATAACCAAGGGTCAGTCTGAGGCAAGAATAAAGTTAATAACGGACCAGTATTTGTTCTTTCTGCTTATCCAGTTGAACTCTGGATCAATTGAGGGTTCGAAGGGCGTTTCTCACTTAAAGACCATCTTCCTGTTTGGGGATGCTCTCACTATCTCGGATGCTAAGGTAGTGAGGAAAAAGGAGAGCCGGACCTTCTCCTTTGGCGGAATGAAGATAAATATACCTATGATGGAGAGCCACTTGCCTTTGTCGACCTTCAATATGGTATCCCTCCCAAGGAAGATGTTGGGCACCCTTACCCTAGACCAAAAGGGAGCCCAAGTCGGCCGTATTCGTTCAAACTCTAAACTAAAGAGAGAAGCGGCGACTAAGGACTCTTTTTCTTATTCTCTTCGCGGGTTGGAACAAGGCGCTTTCACGAGTGAGATGGGACTGAATATTTGTATTTATGGAGCTGATACTTTTCTGAACCAGCTCGCATATAAGGGGTCCTATCCATATAAGAAAATATGCTTGCTCAACTGGGTGTCTTATTCGTCTTCTTGGGTAAATTTAACCTTGTTGGTACTGGGAAAGTACGAACAGCCCCTGAAGGAGGTCAACCTCTATTACGCCATAAAGGGATTATGCCATAAAGGGGTTCCTGTTACGGTTTGGAGAAGAACCCGAAGTTGTTCGTAGCTTTGACCCACATGTACAACTATCACACCGGGAACTTCTTTACTCCTGGTGGGGAGATGGGACTAGCCCTCTACGAGATGTACGATATTTCACGGTTGCCCTGGGGCAGTGAGCCATATGAGGAGTACACACGTGATAATGAGGAATTTGAGGAGTTGGAGAAACAACATCCGGGGTTTCTCGTAGTGTATCAGGACTTATTGTGCCATCATAGCACTTGCCAACAACTTTCGAAGAAGAAGGATAGAAGCACAGAGGGGATGTTATCCTATACCAAGGCCTGGATCTATTACCTGTTAAATATTGAAGCGTCAGGTTGGGTCATTGTTCGGAGCCCTCGAACCCCGAGTAGTGTCGATGACTTAATACGCGGTACTAAGAGAATAACCACATCTAGTAAGGGGTTTGGTAGCTCTGGTGATACTTTTAGCTACTTTTACTAAAATACACAGCCACTGTCTGATAAGGCTGTGCTGGCTGGATTATTGATGATATGGATGCAAACTTGTGTAGTCCCAGGGGGCTCCGGGTTGATCGAGAGGGTTAGCCACAATCTCATCCTCCCCGCTGTAAATTTAGTCTTCAGCCATCATCTAGCTTTACTCCCATCGATGGTCTGCAGCATCCATCGTGGGCTCCACACTTTTACGAGCAAAATAATGGCTCATGGCGGTCCTAGAGATTTTAATCGGGTAGAGATGCCTTACCATTATCTAATGGGTTGACTGTTAATGCACTACCAGTCTTTAATGTATCCTGGGGTTGAGGGGACGACGATGAATGCTGATGCTTTTATTCGCAAGTATGGTGGGATACCCTTGGTTCATACTGAAGTTTTTGCCTGTCGGCATACACTCTCCCGCATAGCAAACTATTGCTTCTTTGTCTCGGTCCCAAAGTTCATAGAGGATGAAGTGAATAGGCTTCAGTGTGATGGTAGTGTCGACCGTCAGGTTTTATCCCCGAAGCTCCTTTGTTGGTTACTTTCCATCTGATCTTCCCATCTAGTATACCAGAACCTCGTCTTCTTGGAACCGTACCTACCGAGTAGGTTTTCTCGTTATTTTAGATATAGCCAGCTCATGTTGAGCAATCCAAGCCCATGTCTTGGTTTTGACGGTAGCATTCTTGATGAAATTCGAGCCTGGGATTATTTCTTTGCTACCAATACTCAGGTCCAATTTACCCAGCCCGATGCTAAAGTTTCTACGCATATCCTCCATGCAACGACTATCTTTTATGTAGCCGTGAATTCGCGTCCACCTGGCTTTGACCAAGACACTAACTTCATCGCGGGTACTAAGCTGGAGTCCCGACGCAGGGAGTCCAAGAGAGGTTAGGGAAAAGGCAAGGGGAAGGTTATGCTTGTCGATTCTGACTCAACTACGGAAGAATATGATGCTTCCTATGCCCCCTCGTCTCTAGTGAACTATACAATGAAGCACAGGGACTCCCCAATACTGAGCCCTATATCCAAAAAAAGAAGGCAGGAACCATCCATGGCAGCGAGGTTGTGTTATAGGAAGCGGGTTTCTATCAAGGCTCCTATGCTGGCTGGGGTCGAGGAAGAAGGAACAGAAGAAGAGAATGAGGTAGGACCCCTGGCTCTGGTAGCTTCTGACCCAGAGCTTATTCTAGACGTTGAGGCTGTATTCATGCGATTCTTAGTTTAAATCTTCATGGTCCTCTCTATAAATATCTTTCTTCTGGTCTGTTTGAAAACTTGCAGACGCAGTAGGAGAGGGACCGACCCCTACGTTCTACGGCCGCCGAGATTTCTTACGCGCTGTCAGATGATGAGATTGCTTCTCTTGGGTCTGAGGCTTCGAAGCCTATTTCCGAGGGCTCTGATGGTTATGCCCCAAGGGATTCACTGGTGGAACCGGCCACCTCCCCCATCTTGGTGGATGACTTGAATGATCCGTAGGTAGTTTGGACCGCACTGGACGAGCGTCAGGTTCTGTTGTCTTCTCCGGGTATGTTATTTTGCAACTTTTATTTGTAAGAGATTTTTCGGCTTCAGCTTCAATATTCTCCTGGCGAAGTTAATTGTTGGTTGTTCTGGTTCTGCAGACCCTACCTTTCCTCTGAAGGTCGTGGACGTGACCGCGGAGGAAGGTATTATGGAGGAAGAGGGTAGTGAGCTCGTTAGGGGAAGGTTTGAGTCCCTTCTTTGCTTTTTTGGAAACGAGGAACATCATGCTGTGCCTCAATTAAGGCTGTGACAAAGGAGGGTCCTGTTGTTACAGGCCCTTATGGCGTGACAGCTGCTCTTCCAACTATTGTCGTTGGGGTTTTGCGGCTGAAGCCTCTTTGGACAGCGGGGTAGTAAGCCGTCGCGATGAGAACCTTGAGGTCGCTAGGTCACCTTCTAAAGCTGTCATGACTTGGTCTAGGGATGGTAGATCGGTGGAAGCTGATGTGGCGAGGTGCCCCGTTACTTCTGTCCTCAGTCTTGGTACTACTCTGGCGTCCGTAATTCAGCTGTCGGGTATCTAGGCACTTCGTGCGTCCATGAAAGATTGGATCACCGACTGGACTGTCGGTTTCACCTTTACTGCTACTTCGCCTTCGAGGTTTCTGAACATCGTTGTGCCTCCTATTGCACCCGCGACCTCTTCTTAAATCCCGTCGCCGACACCGACTATGTTGGAAGAGATTGACGAGAATGTCAAGCTCTCCATTCGGAGCTTTCACATGTTCTTGAAGCAAGGGATCGAGGGCGTATTGGAGCACAATAAATCTTTTGCCTGAGCAGGATACTTTGACGAGGGCCAGGTTCACTCCCTGAGGGGCATCCCCGATTTTGAATAGATGGCCGACTTTTTGGGCCATAAACTGGTGGAGATAGAGAAATGCCTATCGGAGCTGTGGTAGTACCAGCAGGACGATATGGGAATGCTGATATTCCATGAATATTATGAATTCTCGAAGAAGGTGGCAACAAAGAAGGCCTTCTTTGTTTCGTATATGGAGTGTTTGCAACGTGATCTCTGGAATTTGCAGGAGAGGCATGACTGGTTGGGCGATCTCAGAGAAGAGTGCCTCTCCCGGCAACAAGACCAGATTGAGAGGGTCAAAAAGCTCCCGATCGAGCTTAACGCGCAGGAGAATAGGCTGTAAGAGGCCTAGCAAGAAGAGGAGGCTATCCGAACTGAAGCGAGTCATGTAGCACAGAATAAGGCTGGCATTGAGGTTCTGGTGCAACAATTGGAGGACAGACACGAGTCCTACGCCCGCTACGAGGATCCCGAGGTTATGGCCTAGGAAGTTGAGCGCCAGGCCCTAAGGTGCCGGGATGGCCATGTTGCTCATCTCCATGAGCGGATATCAGAGTTATGCTCTGACTCATAGCTCCATTAGTTCTTCTTTTGCTCTTTTGTGTCCACATTTTGCCTTTGAGATGGGGATCTTGATAATCCCTCAAATGCAGTTTTGCTTTCAATTTCTCTTTATAGAAAAAAATAAAAGTTATTCTATTCGTTTGCAATTTTTTATGTGGGCTTCGGAGACCATACCAGAGGTAATATGGACGTAGTACAATATCGCAGTCTATTTACGATGTCTCACTGGGGGAATTAGGTGGTCCTATTATTTGTTGTGCATATTGAGTGTAAATAATAAGTCTAAAAATAATCCCTATCATAGGTAATATGGACGTGATAGGTTTTGTGGACCCATTACTTCTTGTGCACCTAAGTGCAAGTAATAGATTTAGAACAAGTCCTACCAGAGGTGATATGGCAGGTTTTGTGGACTTAATACCGCTGATATACTTTGGTAAGTACGGGTGATAAGTGGAGATGACAACCGATATTAGAGGTAATATGGACGTAATGATCGATAGCCAAGACTCGAGAGGTTTGCTCAAAGGTAATATGGACATGGAAAACTCAGCCGGGGAAAAATGTTAGGACAGTAGTTCAAAGGTAATATGGATATGAACCAATGTCCGAGAAACTTACCGAGTGATTTACTAGGTGTGGTCTATCCGAGAATGAAGATAGACCTGAGGATTGATCCACTGGAGACTAGAGTCTAATAAGACTGGTTTTTGGGTCGTCCAAGCAGGAGTGTGCCGGTGGACCTGAGAACTGCTCCGCTAGGAAGACTTTGAGGATCCATCATCTGTTGTGTATCCAGGACTCCTGGATATAGATAATGGTTTTTACAGAAAGTTGTAAAGAAAGGGGAATGCTGTACATAGGCCCTAGCTGGGGATGAAGAACCAAGCGTGTAGAGACTATACATCTTGATTGCCTGGCTGGGGATAAGGGGAGTATAATATTGTTCGACCCGTATCTCCTATTTTGCGTCTAAGCGTTGATCCCACAGTTCTACTTCAGAGAGTTCTGGTGGATCCTTGTCATCTTCCTCAGCGTCAGCTGACACCATGTTGGCAGACAACGTTTGCTTGAGCATCTCCCCGATACTGACGTCGGAGTCCCTAAAAGAAGGCTCTGAAGATTGAGAGTGTAACTCATCTTCTTCATCTGAACCTTTGGAGGTTGTGGGACGTGTAACGTACCCAATGCCATGCTTGGTCTTATGGTAGTAATCCTTGGATTTGCCTGCCGGAGCGGTGAGGCGTACGGGAAGCCGTCGACCTTTGCCGTAATTCAGACCTCAGTTGCTTTTAAGATCATACCCCATCTCCTGGATGAAGTGTTTGGCTTGACCACCGAACCAGTAGAGTTATATTTTGCCAGTATCGGTTTCTGGCTCTTGTTCCTCCGGGATGAAGGACCTGGGGAATTCAAGCCTGCCGAAGATGATGGGTTTGTCTCCCTTTCTCTTTGCTAGAACCGTGAAGTAGGAACCTTGGCTAGGGAGGATCTGGTTTACTGTATAGGTAGTAGCACCTGTGTCTGTAGGTGCAGTCCTAGACTGTGCTCCATGGAATATAATGTGCTTATATTTGCAGCTTCAGAGTAGTTCAAAGATAGCCCTTTATTTACAAAAGAAGGTATCTTTTATTTACGAATTACATCATCCAGAGAAGGGACGTTTGCGTGAGCAACTACGTACTTCTTCATCTTGTCCTTCCCGAGATCTACCCCAGTGTGAGCAACGACTTTGGTGGTTTCCTGCGCAGCTTTACTACCAGAGGCTTGGACTTTGTAGGAGGTAGCGGAGCATCCTTTGGAGGTTGACTAGGCTTGTGAAGGCAAACGACCAGAGGTTCGGACGTGATGGATGATGCCGGAGCTTCCTTCGGTGATCGATTCATCCTACAAAGGCAGACGACCAAGGGTTCGGGTGCCTTCCTGTGTAGATTTACGACGAGGGGAAGGTTGTGTCAGGAGCACGTGCCTTTAGACGCACTCTCAAGGGCTCTTCTGGTGTTGTCCCAGCCTCTGCCTCATTATTGGCATTATTACCACCTTCATCTTGGTAGACCTGTTTATAAAGGATCGAATCGGAGTAATAGGCTTCGATCCCTTTGAACGAATCAACATCAGCAAAATTTATTTTGACTGTCCGTGTTCGTCGACGTAGTTCAGGCACTGGTGCAGGGTCGATAACATGATCATATATTCATGTATCCATGGGCGTCCGAGCAAGATATTGTAGGATACATCTACGTCAATGACGTAGCAAGTGACGTCTATTTTGAAGTCGTCGATTTGGTATTTCAGGCGAATCTTGCCAGAAGGTAGCTCCTGCCTGCATTGAAGCCAGTGATAGCAGTATTGGTGGCTGTCAGACGATGCATCGGAATACCTAAGGTCTGAAGTAGACTCCGTGGGATGATGGTGATTGACTAACCGTGATCTATGTGCATTCGGTCCACCTTGATGGCACCAATATACCCTGTGTAATACAGGGGACGGTCTTGCCTATTATTTTTTAGCAATATGTCATGTTGCGAGAATATAATGTTGGGTATCATCTCTATCACATTGTTACAGTGGAGGCATGCGACAGGATCATCATTTGGCGGCTTAACCTGCGCCAAGTAGGTGTCGGCATTTTATAATGCCTCGCTATGAGCAGTCCGAGTGTCTTTGGAGAGTCAAAGAAGCTCGAATAGAGACAACTTTGCTAGAGTGTTGGCGAGCTGGGCCAAGATGTCAAAGTTGTAGGGCTTCTCCAGCCCCTGGGCTGTGTCTTTGCGCAACGGTTTATTGAAGTGAGTATCTTTCTACTTGGCTTATCCGCTGCTAGAGGATGGGATAGACCCGGATTAGAGGCCACGGGTGTGACTATTGGATGTGTACCATCGTCAGGGATGTCATCCTCTTGCTGGTATGCCATGCCTGGTCTTGTTGTTTCTGCTATAGCTTCCTTAGTTGGGAGAGAAACTGTATAGCAGGATTTGGACTTCTTGCCTTTGGATTTGGTGGGAGAAGATGTTATCTGCTGTATTAAGTATGGAGCAAGATGGGGTGAACCCACATGACCTCCCCATATGGTGTTGTGAGAGGTATCAGCCCAGCCGTTTGGTCATGAGCTAGCAGAAGATTGAAGACCTCCATCGTTGCCCTGAAAATTGGGATTACCCCGTCCTGGGCTTCTGTAGCTGGAAAGTTGCCAAACTGGAGCGATACCATGTTAGCGACAACTGTCTTATGATCGATATCCAAGGTGAGGGCCTTGGTGTCAAGCAAACGCTGGATGTACCACTTCAGCGTGTAGCAGTCTCGCATCGCATGATAGACGTAACGATGGTAATAACAGTACTTTGGATTATTCTTCTCAGCTACCTCAACAGGACATTTGACGTCGGGGAGCCAAAGCTTACCACACTTCATCAGTACATCAAAGATGGGAATGACGTCATCATCTTCGAATGAGTAGGTCTTCTTGGGCTTTGGAACCTCAACCGACTTTTTCTCGGGCTTCTTCGTTAAATTCGCCACCAAGGCCTGCTTTCGTTTTCCATAGCGACTGTTGTTGCTACTGTTGTTGTTGTTAGGATATTTTTCCCTATTATCGGTAACAGGGATCTGTATTCCCAAGAGCCGGGCATCCTTGACCTTCTTCTCAGTGCTGACAACGCTTATGATGAACGCCGCCCAATCTTTAAACTGACCATCGCCTATCCAAAGGCTGACTGCTGGAAGTAAGTTTCTATGGCACATGTCCATCACTGTCAACTCGAGATTGCCTGGGCGCAACCTCAGCACTGCTTGTCGAAAATGCTCGATATAATTTTGGATGAGTTCCTTTTTCCCTTGGGTAACATCCATCAGGGAGGACATCGTCATGTAGCTTCCTCCATCATAAAATATTTTGAGAAAAAAGACTCTTAAGGTTGTCAAACGACGAGATATAGTTATCTTATAGGCTATAAAACCAGTCAAATGCTACCCCAGACAATGTCCCCACCAAGATCTTGGTGAGGAGTGCATTACTGTGAGGTAGGTGCCCTGTTGCAGTCGTAAAATAGCTCATGTATTAACGGGGGGAAGTCTTCCCGTCGAATGGGTTCAAGTTGAAGGGATTGTACTTGGGCGGGTACGACACATCCCTCCACTCGCGGGGGCATTATTGTCGTATAACAAGCCCGCACAGTAAGTCTCGGCTGCCCATGAAATCTAGGCGAGCCCAAAGTTTTCGGACTTCCCTCATTGCTTCTCTGGCTTCTTCTCCAGCTGAAGGGGAAGATGAGCCAGGCAGAGGGTAATTTCTGCTTATGGGTGGAGCAGTTGCATCAGAGACCGCGTTGGTCCCAGGGTCTAAGCTTGCTTGTTCAGAAGCCCTTGCTAGTTGGGAAGCCATATTTGCTTTAATTTCCAACATAACCTTAGTCAGGGCTTGTAGTGATGAACTCACAGTCTGCATCATGGCCTCAAGAGCCTGGAGGCATTGTCATTCACTGGGGCCTTTATGATTGTCCCATGCATGTATACAGTTCTCACATGGAGAGAGATGGATGTGGCAGTAGACGCCGCACTTTCTGTCTCAAATTCTTGTCGGGAGTAGTCATCAGGTAGCGTCGCAGTC
Source organism: Iris macrosiphon (assembly GCA_036927795.1). Classification (NCBI taxonomy): domain Eukaryota; kingdom Viridiplantae; phylum Streptophyta; class Magnoliopsida; order Asparagales; family Iridaceae; genus Iris; species Iris macrosiphon. Next base: position 148,839,755 of record JAYESA010000006.1, on the reverse strand, counting down.
TCATCGGATTTGGAGAGAATACTGATCCCAGCGTAGGAGGCTAGGTTATCTTGACGAGGGTGTCCACCCCCAGGGACATCATAGTCTGTTCCTTAGGAATCTCCACATTCTCGGAATGCTGGGTTGTTGTATAGGTCCGGGGGTTCACTACCCCCAGCTTGTGCAACCCCCAGGGGTCCTGAGGAAGAACTACCCCCAGCGGCTGATAGATTTTTATTCGAGCAGGCATCCCCCAGGGTTCACACCTCTCATTCCGTGGTTGCTCCCCTCACTTTGTGCTTGTGGTTGATCACGTTACGCAAATTAAGCGAGGGTTGATCTACCTTTACACCCTTGTTATGAGCCAGGGTAAACCGAGCTCATGGGTGTGTAGGTATTACTTTTTTGCCCTGATCTAGGTTTCGTACAAGAACTTTCCCCAGATCATCAGTAGAAGACTTTTGAGACAAATCCTGCCCATTTGCTACTATGGGCTGGACGCACGGGGCAGTCTTATATAACTTTCCATCAAGGGCCCGCATAACGGTTAGCGGTACCCGCTGACAGTCAGCAAAATGGACAGTTTTTTGAGCTTGACGAGCTTGCACGGATAGTCCAAGTTTTGATTTTCCTTGAAGCGGCACATGGAAGCACGGTCAGACGAGATTTTGTCAAAGACAGAGCTTCTAGGGGTGTCATAGACGCATGCGGCTAAGCTGGAAGCCGCATACTGCTTTCTTCTCTATATCCTTCATTGTGGCTGCATGGACTGTGCATCAACCTCGAATCCCTTGGCATCGTATTATTTTCCTCTGCCAGAGTTTGGGTGCTAAGCATTCTTCTTTTCAGGCCAGGAGGCCGTATGAGCAGGGACAACCAGGGTGGACCATGTTGTGCATCTTCAGCATCAGAGAGAGAGAGAGAGAGAGAGAGAGACAAGGAGCGCATGCTCCGCAGTTGGGTGAGGCACATCGGCCTTTGCAACCCACGTACTGCGGGTCTTCTAGTTCTGAGCACCCTTCTTGTTGAAAGGGGTTTCTACTAAGCAGTGTACGCATAATGTTTGGTCCCTGCGAGAGAGAGAGAGAGAGAGAGAGAGAGAGAGAGAGAGACTGGAAGTGCATGCTCCATAGTTGGGTGAGGCACAACGGCCTTTGCAACCCACGTCATGCGGGTCTTCTTAGGCTTTGCTAGCCTTGGAGAAGGACTAGCGCTTTTCTCCGAGCGCATTTCCTCGAAAGCCTGCTGGTCAAAGCGGACCACCAGCATTCATTGAGTTGATCCGAGTTTGGCTGCGACGGATTGTGTTACAACTTTCTCATTAGAGGAGAAAGATGCCGTCTCCAGTAGAGTTGCAATCTTGTTTGCTATTAAATGAGTTCTTTTAAACTTTGTATTTAAGGAACGAAAAAGAGTACAAAGTGCACTATGATAGCTCCTTTACTCCTTTGATGATTCGATGCAGGGTGAGGAAGCTTATGTTCTTTCTTTGCTCGTCTCGGTATGCTCTCTCTCTGTGTTGGGCAACCTCTTATCTCTCCCCTTTGGGCATGCCACCCGGGTATATATAGTCATCCTTGGACGCGCATATGTTGGGCCACATGGATACTAGAGGGTACTATGTGTGCCTCCTTAATAGGGTGCAGCTGTAATCATGAGCGGGCCAGGCTGTCACATAGGCGCTTATTGGGATCGTTTATTACTGAAGATCTGGGTGGTTCTCGTTCATTGTGGGCGTGACTTGGTCATCTTGACATATAGTCCGCACTTGATTGGAGAGAATCACTCTTGTCATAACAACAAGATTTGGTTTTCATGGAGTCTTAAACATATGTGGCCAAAGACGCATAGGATACATAGAGTCTGGGAAGCCTGGGGCCAGAGACGCATGGAACGCATGGTGCCTTGGACGCATAGGGCCAGGGATGCATAGGACGCATGGAGTCTGGAAGGCATGGGGCCAGAGAAGCTTGGAGCCGTATGTAGTCTGGGACATATGGGGCCAGAGACGCATGGGATCGCATTGATCCTGGGACGCATGGGGTCATAGACACATGGGACCATATGGAGTCTGGGATGATGGGGCCAGAGATGCATGAGACTGCATGGAGCCTGGGATGCATGGGGCTAGAGACGCATGGGACCTCATGGAACCTGGGACGCATGGGGCTAGTTGTTTTGTATACGTGGCGCTGCATAACCATCGAGAGTGAAGTTCTGTGCTGACGTGAGACTTCTGATGTTTATTGTGTTTACGTCTTTTGAGGCATTCCGAAAATCTTTTTTGTCAGAATTCTATGTCAGAGACGTTCCTGTTGCTAGAATGCTACGTCAGGTCCATCTGCGACCAAAGCTAGTTTGGCTGATTTGGACTCATGGATGTCGCCTTTCAAGGCCGCAGGGTGACTCTGTAGCCTGATCTCTTCTGCGCCTTACTTTGGGGCGCATGGCTGTTGGACGCACGAATGTATATTTTTCATGCTTCTAGAAGAATCCTGACGCATGCCCCTACTGCAATAATATGATGGAGGCGTTATCCAACATTATATTCTTGCAACAAGACATATTTGTAAAGAACAATTGGCACGATCGTCCTCTGTACTACACATGATTCATTGGTGCCATCAAGGTGTACCGGATGCATATCGACCCCGGTTCGTCAATCAGCATCATCCTGTAGAGTCTGGTTTAGACCTTGGGTACTCCAATGCATTGCCTGGGCAGTGACCAATGCTGCCATCAGTGGCTTCAACGCGGAAAGAAGCTACCCTCTGGGCAAGATTCGCTTGAAGTGCCAAATCGGCTATCTAAAAATAGAGGTCACCTGCTATGTCATAGACGTAGACATTTTCTACAACGTCTTCTGGCACGTCCATAGATACATCAATACATGATCGTACCTTCAACCTTGCACCAGTGCTTGAAGTACGTAGAAGATTACGACATTGTCAAGACTGAATTTATCGACGTGGATCCTTTAAAAGGGGTAGAGGCTTACTACTCTGATTCACTCTTGTACAAGCAAGTCCGCCAGGACAAAATAGGAAATAACACCGATGACAAAGCAGAAATTGGCGTAATATCAGGCAAACCTTTGACGGTCCATCTCAAGGGACGTGCTAGTGATACAACCCCTCCCCTCATTGTAAATATACAGAGGAAGGCACCACAACCTCTAAAGGTGCGACTTCCAAATCGAAAGAAGACCCAGTACCAGCTTCTGCCTTCGAACCCTTGGTAGCCAAGCTTCACAGGAGGCCTCCAAAGCCCTCGTCCGTATCAGAGACAAATCCCTAGGAAGACAAAATAAAAGAGTACGTAGCGGCTCATGCTAACACTCCGTACCTAGACGATGTAATTCCCCTGAAAAAGATCTCCTACTTTATGAATAAAGGATTATCTTTGAACTACTACAATGTTGCTCATTTGAGCATATTATACTCCCTAGAACATGGTATAGGCCTGCAACTGCATACACAGGTAACTGCTACCTATGCAGTAAACCAGATTCTCCCTAGCCAAGGTTCCTACTTTACGGTCCCAGTAAGGAGGAGGGAAGACAAACCCATCATCTTCGGCATGGTTGAATGCTCTTGGTCCTTCATCCCTGAGGAACAAGAGCTGGAACCCGATATCGACAAAATACAACACTACTGGTTCAGTGGTCAAGCCAAACACCTCATCCAGAATATGGTTTATGATTCTAAAAGCAACCAAGGTCTGAATTATGACAAAGTTCGACGATTGCCTTTGCACCTCCTCGCTCCAGCAGGCAAGTCCGAGGATTACTACAATAAGACCAAGCATGGCTTAGGGTATGTCACACCTCCTAAAACCTCCGAAGGCTTAGGTGAAAAAGATGAGTTACACTCTCACTCTTCAGAGTCTTTCTCTTGGAACTCTGACATCAGAATTGGGGAGATTCTAAAGCAAACATTGTCTACCAACATGGTATTAGCTGACCGTGATGAAGATGAAAAGGATCCTCTGGAACTCTTTGAAGTAGAACCGTAGCCCCAATGCCTAGACGCACAATGGTAGATGCGATTCGAACAATGAGAACCTCCCACTGAGGACGAATTCGTATTAGTCAATCTTGGCAAAGAATCCTCACCTAAACCTATCTTCATCAGCAAGAGTTTGACGGATGAGGATCAGGAATCCCTACTACAGCTCGTCAGAGAATACATCGACATTTTTGTTTGGAGTTACGAAGACGTGAAGGGACTGGACCCCTAAATCGTGGTCCACAAACTCAATATTTTGCCGAACGGTGAACCTATCAAGCAACAGCAACGACGGTTCCGACCGAACATCATGGATGCCATAGAAGCTAAAGTCAACAAATTAATATCTAGTGGCTTTGTCCACGAAGAATAACATCCAGATTGGGAAGTCAACATCGTGCCCATCGTCAAAAAGAACGGAAAGATCCAAATTTGCATCGACTTTCACGATCTAAATTCGGCATGCCCTAAGGACGAGTTCAACCTTCTGATCACAGACATAATAATTGACAACACCTGTGGATTCGAGCGCATGTCATTCATGGAGGATTCTCAGGCTACAATCAAATCAATATGTATCCCGACTACGAGAAACATACATTATTTTGAATGCCGATAGGAGTATACTGCTACACAGCCATGTCCTTCGGTCTGAAGAATGCCGGTGATACATACCAGTGAGCGATGAGCACCATCTTTTGTGAGCATCTATGCAAGACGTTCGAGTGTTACGTTGATGACATCGCCATCAAGAGTCGCTCCAAAGATAATCATCCCCGGGAATTAAAGGCTGTGTTCGACCTCATACGTACGCACCAGCTCAAGATGAATTCCACCAAATCTTTCCTAAGAGCATCCAAGGAAAATTCTTGGGTTTCGTCATAACTTTTATGGGTATCCATGTGGACCTCGACAAGACTAAAGCAATCCTTGAAATGCGCCCACCAAAGAACCTCAGAGAACTTTATGGCCTTCATGGAAGACAATTCGACATTAGAAGGTTCATATCAAACCTCTCTGGACATTGTTTGACGTTTTCTCAGCTTATGAAGAAGGGAGTCTCCTTTGTATGGAATAAAGAATTCTAATGCGCTTTCGACGACATCAATGAGTACCTCATGAATCCCCAAGTATTGGTGGCCCTCGTGGTAGGAAGACCCTTCCTACTATATGTGCGAACAATGGATAACTCCCTCGGTGCTCTGCTAGCCCAAAAAAGCTACGCAGGTCACGATCAGGCCATCTACTATCTCAGTAGGATGATGGGGCCGGCACAGAGCATATGTATAACCCCATCGAGAAGGAGAGCCTTGCTCTAGTCTTCGCCATCCAGAAGACCCGGCATTATATGGCAGGACAAACCCTCCACGTGATCTAATGAGTTAATCCCCTCAGGGTCATCATGACAATACCTGGAGTGCTCAACTTTTGCCTAGCCACATGGGCAATACTGTTGTCACCATATGACATGGTCTTTGTCCTACAGAAGGCGACCAAAGGCCAGGCGTTGGTAGATTTTCTTGCAGCACACCTGGTACCAAAAACCTCGAAGCTCTACGAGGAGATCCTAGACGAGGTCCTAGACTCAAACCTAACCGCAAGCGCATAAGCCGTTTGGAAAATATTCTTCGACCATGCTTCAAGAACAGGTCCCAAAGGAGATATCATCGCTAGCGTCAGGATAGAACTGATCTCCCCACACGATATGGTCATCTACCGTGCCTACTCTGTCACAACCCACACCTAAAATTTGGGCATGAGCCGTAGGTATGTCCAGCCTACGCCGCAACATCGATGGTAGAACGCTGTCTCTGGGTCTCACGACTACTAAACATAACTCACAAAAGAACCTGTCAATGATCTCAACTCCATAAGGAGGACAATGAATAATGCATTTGATCATCAATTCATAAGATACTTAATCAAATAACTATAGAAAAGTAGTTGGCACGATAAGATGTAAAAGATAAGGAAGTTCTGATATAAGTCTAGCACACAACCCAAATACAACAATAATCTAGAGTCTAGCTATCCCAACATAAATAGTCCCAACATCATACAATCCAAATCTCAAGTTACAATAATTTAATACATAGATAACTATACCAAGAAGCTGTCTAAACGACTGTGAGTGGTATCTCCTCTAAGGAGAATGACTCCTCTGGAATCTTCGATATGAAGTCTCCCTCTACTCCTGGGCCATACTGAGTAGGACAAAAATTCTTAAGGTCCTTTGAAAAATATTATCTAGTCGGGATTGGAGCGAAGCACAAACACTAAACAGCAGTTTCAATTATATTGACAAAAACTATAAGACAGTGTAAGGAAATACATGATGAAGAAATACTGGAAAAAAGGAATACTGGAAAAATAAAGAATACTAGAGATGCATGTAATCAACAATAGTACTAACTAGCAATGAACATATATATGTGAATGCTAGAAATGAGTGAACTGGAATAAAGAAATAGAAATTTTAGCTAAGTATTGTGAAATTTTAGTTTACTATGTGATCGGCTTGGGACAAGATCAGGCTTATTATATATGATTGGCTATAATACATGTGAGGTTAGGATAACCATTTGGTTAGCTATGATGCGAGCAATAGTCAGGCTAATCATATAACAGGCTATGAGGCATATAAATGGTCAGGCTACACCCAACGTGATATGTGGGGTGAGCTATGATGCATGTAAAGTGGGGGTATGATCACATAATATTGCTAATATTTCCCCATCCCCAGCTAGCACGATGGATTCCAATTAGGACTTCTCATGACAGGTATCTATGATACTAGCCCGTATATCCACAGTGTTAGAATCAAGCATACACTACAACTAGAATTATAGTAATAATCAATATAATAAAAACTGTCAGAGAATGTACTCGCCTGAAGTCCTGAGCAAGGTGTGTCTCTCGATACCCAAGTTGGTATTACACATACCTATATATGGTATTTTACATCAATACAAGATTTTGGAATAAAAATAAGTTAAACTGATACAATTCTAAGTCATAAAGTCATTTCTATGTCAAACCGACTAATTCTATGTCATAAGAGTCTAACACTATGATACTAGGTCAATACGCTATGAAACTAAGCTATACTAGCTAATCTACGATACAATAAAACACACAAAAATGCTGTATCTCAAGATACGCAAGTTTCAATATATAAAAATAGTACTTTGTATATATATAGAAGTCAATAACTATAGTATCTTAACTAATTACTGAAATCAGGATACCTTGGCCTTGCACCAATGCGTATCACACTACCTATCTCGATACCCAAACCAATACCTTGGTATCGACCCCTTACCTTGACTTTACCTTGGTATCCCAAGGTAATTCAAAACCTATTGATATAGCTAATATATAGCTAAAACCCCATCAATATCCTAACTATATGCTATCATATACTAAGTACTATAATATATATTAATACAATACATATATAGTTACATACAGTTACTTAGCTAACTATTTCTCAATCCACTAACTATCAACATAACATATATATGCTAGTATACCTATCTAACTTAACAAATAACTTATATACATAGATATATATATATATATCTAAACTATATACTAATCAAGTAAACCAAATAAAACATCACCTTAACTAACTAAACTAATTATTTACTACAACTATACTAAACTAACTGATATACTAACCTATCTACCACTAACTAATAATTAACTAACTACCCATACCTAGATGATACTGAACTGGACTGATACATCTAACCTAAATACCCACCTTGCTGATACTGTACTGAATGGATACCTGGTATAGAAACTGATACTGAAACTGTGCAGATACTGCACTGATATACTGAAACAGTGCTCATTGTATAGTTTACTGATACAACTTTGAGCTAAAAGACTGTACGGGTTGTGCCTCTGAGTCGATTTGCTGCCACAGCCCGAGCCCTTACTGTATACCTCTCGCTGTGATACTGCCTGCACGAGCTACTGCACACCTTCAGTTGCACACTGTAGTGAGGAACTGCTCCTTGTAGTGGCTCGAGCTCCCTGTTGTTTGCTGTTGCTTTCCTTCACTGCCACAGTGTACTCCTCTGTGCATGAGCTCCATGCTGAAACTGCCAACTGTAGTGAAGCTTCTCTGCTGTACTGGTGGTTCCTGCTCGAGATGTGGATGCACCGGCTATGCATATATTACTATACAAACTATCTCTGCTGCCTAGTGCAACTGCCTCCTTGCTACTGATGCAGCTACCTGCTGAATAGCAGTTGCATTACCTGTGCATCTATGCATTGGCTCATCTCCTTGTGTGCACTGCACATTGCCACGTTATTGTGCTCCCTCACTAGCCATTGTTCACACATTGCTGTGTACAGTCTGCACAGTGCTGCTCGAGCAGCTCCTCCCCCTTTGCTGTTGAACTGTAGACTGCTTTGTTGAAATGCTGCTATAAATTGAAGTTCTTCCTTACTCACTGATACACACAAACATAGCTCACACACATACACATATCATAGCACTCTTACATATATGTATACACGCACCTCTATGTATATAACTCTATATATGTATATATTTTCACACTCTATTTATACCAATCTACATGTATTAATCCCTCATCTAAATATGTATATATAGATATATTTATATACACTCACACATAAACACAAACACACATATGCATATATATATATATATATATATATATATATATATATATATATATATATATACACACACCTCTAGGTATATCACTCTATACATATATATACATTCACATATAGATATGTAAACACACACACACACACACACACACACACACACACACACACACACATATATATATATATATATATATATATATATATATATATATATATATATATATATATATATATATATATATAATATAACATACATGTATATATACACAAGCATACATTGAATTGAGAGCAATAAACCAAACACGTTGAGTGCACCACATCCGTATCACACTCATTCAATGATACGCTTGCGACACGGCTCCACCATACAACCAAACGTATCCCGAAGGACACGAGCAAGTCTTGAATAATAATTATACATAATACGAAGAATAATATAATTAACTACGTGTCCGTGTCAAGAAGTGATATGCACAAATCTCCGTGTCGAAGAAAACCCCCCAAAATTAACCCGTATCGTCAAATCAATGAGATACGGCCTACACGTACCCAATTATGGATACAACACTAGTCACAAACAATCATTCATATGTCATATTGATCTATATGATCATTTGACAAATACTACATGTACTAATCTCGAAATTCTTCCAAAATTGACACAAAATACACATAACTTCCACCATAGGTCTCCTATGAACCTAAAACCAATTCCTATGGGTAGCCTATGCATGTGAGATGATTTTTCATGGTTAAATCTCAGATTTAGAATCTAATACAAGAGAGAAAACTAAAATGTAACTATTGGGAGATGGATTCCCAATAAAAATCCCTAAATATAGAAATATAGCTCCTCCTTGTAGATCTTGGCCTCCTCCTTATAGATCCTTGCTTTCTTCTTGTAGATCCTTATTGTAGTAGCCTCAATTGAAGAATAGGAAAGGAATTTATAAAGAAATTTGTGAGAGAATGGTGAGGGAATAAAGAAATTGGAGAGGGGAAAAATGTAGATCTAAAATGCAATAGAAAAATAAAATAAGAGACACTCTCTCTCTCCTCCCTCTAATGGCCGGCCATATACCCCTCTCTCAAGCCATTGTGAAATCTCCAAAACACCCCTTGGGGCCTCTCATGAAGAAATTAATTAAGGAGGGAAGGTTCTAGTCTAATGGTTTCACTAATTAATCCATCCTCCTAATCCATGGACATAATTATTGGGCTCAATCTAAATCAAAATAAAATATTGGGTTTATGCATCTATATTAATTAGTTAGGTCCATTATACAAGCCCAAAAATAGATACTACATCTAACAATCAATAATTAATACAACAAATAATTAGTCACATGCACAATATTTAATTACAATACTCCTAAAATCAAAATTTCTATGTCAATTACCAAATTATCCTTGATTGAAAATGCACCTTAGAGAAAATTTGTCCTCGAAATTAAGAAAGAAACTAACTACCAAAAGCAAACAATACAATGCAAGAAAGAATTATATCTCAAGGTTCGAAGAGATACGGGTACTGCTCGTATATTTCGTCCTCTCTCTCCCAGGTTGACTCGCTTGGAGAGTGATGTCTCCATGCAATACGAACCAAAGGAATAGTCTGGTTCCGCAATACCTTCTCCCTGCGATCCAAAATCTCTATGGGCTGCTCAGGATAGCTGAGGGTCAGACAAACCTCGATCTTCGAGTAATCTAATACATGACTAGGACCCGCCATGTACCATCTCAGTTACGATACGTGGAACACGTCATGTACTCCTTCTAGTGCAGGCGGCAAGTCTAGTCTATAGGCCACTGCACTGACCTTCGCAAGAATACCGAAAGGTCCGATGTACCGTGGACTAAGCTTTCCGTCTCCACCAAAATGAATCGTTTCCCGTGTGGGAGAAATCCGTAAGAACACCAAATCTCCAACCTAGAAGAAAAGCAGCCTTAACACGCAATCTAAAACAAAATAATCACAAGCAAAAATAATAAAACCTATACCTCAAACTCCAAGGGTCTACGATGGCTATCGGCCTAGTGCCGCTATCTGTCCTGTGCCACTAGAAGTCTGTCTCGGATGAGTTTCACCTTTTTCGCTGCATCTACGATAATATCTGGTCCTAAGAAGGCTCTCTCTCCGACATCATCCCAAGATAACGGTGTACGATACCTCCATCCATATAGATCCTCGAATGGTGATATCTCAATACTGGCCTGGTAGCTGTTGTTGTAAGCAAACTCTACCAGGTATAGATGATCCTCCCAAGAACCTCCGAGATCTAGAATACAAGTGCATAGAATATCCTCGAGAGTCTGAATAGTCCTTTCAGACTGTCCGTCTGTCTGGGGGTGATATATGGTACTGAACTTGAGCTGAGTGCCCAAGCTGGTCTATAAACTCCTCCAAAAGTGAAAAGTGAAACGACTATCCCGATCCGAGATGATGCTCACAGGAAACATATAATCTGACAATCTGTCGCACATACATCTCTGCTAGCTTCTCCGTCGATGTACCCACTTTAAATGGTAAGAAGTGGGCATATTTGGTCAACCTATCCACAATGACCCAAATTGCGTCCTTTTTTCATGGAGAACGCGGAAGCCCTAAAACAAAATCCATAGTCACGTGCTCCCACTTTCATTCTGGGATGGGTAAAGGATGAAGTAATCCACCTAGCCTCTGTCTTTTCGCCTTTACCTGCTGGCATACTAAATATTGGGATACAAAGCGTGCTACCTCGAGCTTCATACCATACCACCATATGTGCTCCCTCAGGTCTCGATATATCTTGTTGGCACCTGGATGCATCGAGTACTGAGAGCGATGCGCCTTCTACAAAACCTTCTCTCGCAGCTCCCCGCTCGGCACACATATCCTAGTGCCATGCCGTACTAATCCATCATCAGCGATACTGAAGTCTTCTGATAATCCTGTCCGAACCTGTGTCCTGATACTTGTCAAAGCCTTATCATCATACTGCATAGCTCGGACTGTATCTATAATCCCCATAACTGAATCTCGATACCGGAAACTAGCACCTCAATTCCTAAGCTCTCAAGATCGGCCAACAAGTGTCTGTCTGTCTTCAAGTACATAGCCATCGGATACCTGCTCAAGGCATCGGCGACTACATTGGCCTTTCCTGGGTGGTACTGCAATGAGATGTCGAAGTCTTTCATTAACTCCAACCACCTTCTCTGCCTCATGTTCATCTTTTTCTGTGTAAACACCTACTTAATCTCTTGTGGTCCGTGAAGATCTCTACGCGCTCTCCATACAGATAGTATTTCCACACCTTTAGAGCAAAGATAACCGCTGCCAACTCCAAATCGTGGGTGGGTAGTTCTTGTCACTACCATATTTCAGATTAGGGATATTTTTGTCTTTTCATAATTTAATGTGTAAATGATTGCATGATAATTATTTACATTTAAATTGCTGTAATTCTATTGATTATTGTACATTACCGTTGTTTCGATAATTAGAACGCTACGCTAGCCATTGTCTTCCAACAGATTTTACACCCTTGTCCTAGACGTGCCAGACTTTTATTCTGATCCTTGTGTGATTCATAATTATGTCTTGTTGTGATTCATTTTAGTCGCACAATATTTGTCGCAACCAACTACATCTAATTCTATATAAATCAAATCTTGTATCCTTGTGTGTTCCAATCGAAATTGGAGACACAATCTCGACCTATTTTGAGCAACCCAAATTAAGGTAATATTATATTTTGAGTCTACTTCATTTATGACACTTGTGTCCCACTTAAATTTAGACCCTTGTACTTCTAATTAATTTTAGAACACCACTTGCATTTATTTTAACTATTTAAAACATAAATCTCACTTTGTGCAATTTTCTAGTTGTTGGTAAATTTTGTGCAAAAGTACATTAGGGTATCCCTCCCATTGGACAAGGTATGTAAATAGACCCAATTCTCCTTCATGTGTATTTTTTTATAATTTTCGGGAGTGTGCAAATTGCGACATTGATCTCTTTGGACCATGGCCTCAAAACTGTGAACTAATGCAATCCTAGCCTTCCGTTTTAATTCCATTTAAATCCAGCCATTGAAATATCCATGGCAAGGCCCAATCCCAAGAGGGCTTTGACCAAGCCTATTCTAGGTCAACCTAAATTCCACTACCTATATATATACATATTTCTACTTTACTTTTTCTTTTAACCTAAACTAATCTCCCAGCCGACCAAATCACCATCTCCCCTATTCTTTTCCGACGCCCCACACGACCTAGCCGTTCCTCCACCGACGCTGCACCAATGATAAGCCACCAGCTGTCGATGACCCGCCAAACTTCTACCACAACCCACCTCCACACAACGACCCCGGCCCGCTGTACACATCGACCGCTGCTCAGACCGCCAGACTTCACCCGCTTCTACACCCGCTGGTCGCCACCACCATCCACCTCGATTGTTCCTATCCCCGACCGACTTCATCCCCTCCACGACGCCGAAACGACACGACCGACAACCGCCTGCACCGCTGCTGAAGCCGACGACCCGCTGATCTCGACAGTAACCCGACTTCGACAAACCCTTAGAACTGAAGACTGCCGAACTTCGACCCTCACCCATCTCGTCCTTCGCTGGAGCACTGAAACCAATAACCCGACTGGCCAGAACTCGCCTGCACAGCCCGGACCTCACCATCCCCGCTGGACATGTCGCCCGAACTCGCTGCACCGTCGACGACCGTTGAACCGGAGAAGCCCGGAGCCACTGACTTGCTGCCAACCGACACCAGCACCCCACGATGACCTCGACATACACGACTCGTCCCACGTACCCAGGTTCAAGCCCCTTCACGTGGGTGTACGCACACGCACATATGCGTATTCTTTATTGTATACATGCGTATTGTAGTTGGTATTAGTATATTGGTGTATTGGTATGTACGTATTGGCATGCGTATTGGTATATGGTTAATATTAGTATTAGTATATAAGTATATATACATATATAATATAATTCTTAATTAAGTATATATATACCTACATATATGTATCGTACATGGATCCCTAATATATGTTTAATATATATATATATATACATAGTATATATTCTATTATGTATATACATATATCTTTTATAAGTATAATTAATTAGTATGATTATAATACGTATAATATGTATAGGTTAGTTAATCATATGTATTATATATCGATGTACTAGATGACCTGAGTGTAACCACGGATACCCCGTAGTTACATTGACCTATGACCATGTAGCATGATAGCAGACTGCCATATGTACACCGACGTACTGGCAAGACCGTAGCATTGACTGTCTGTTATGCACATCAACTATATACGTGACCCCTAGCGTAGTCTCTGAGATCATTATGTTGATTGTGTGTTAGAGTAATGTCTGATGCAGTATTGTATTATATGATATGTCTATAGGACCGTTGGATCCTTCAGACGATACTTTGGAACCCGGACATTGGTATTGCCAGCTTAGGACCACAGACGAGTACATTCTCTAACAGTCTCCATTATGTTGATTATCTCTATAACTCTTGTTGTATAGCATACATGACTCTGACACTGTTGTTTACACGATTTGGCATTATGGAGACCTGTCACGAGGAGTCATGATTGGAATCCATCGTACTAGCTGGGAAAAAATGGAGAAATATTAGTAGCTTGTGTGATCATATCCAAACTTTACATGCATCATAGCTCACCCATACCTCACGTCGGTGCAGCCAAACCATTACATGCCTCATAGCTGTTACATGTGGTTAGCTTGACTATTACTTTCATCATAGCTATCCGGATGGTTAGCCTGACCTTACAAGAATGATAGCTAATCATATAAAACGAGCCAGATCAGTCCCAAGCCGATCACATGTTATGTTGATGTTTCACTCACTTTGTTAGATGTTCTTGACATGTATCACTAGTTATTGATCTAGCATCTCTACATGTTCTAGTTATTATTCTAGTACTCATTTATATTCTAGTTCATTGTTCTAGCATGCACTGTATTTCTATTCATTGCTAGATGTATATTGATGAGGACATATGCTCCAGTATTCCTTTATTCCAGTATTTTATTATTTTCAGTATTTCTTATTGCCAGTATTCTTATTTGTCTTGTATTTCTTTACATTGTGTTATAGTTTTTGTCAATATATATGAAACTGCTGTTAGTGCTTGTACTTCGTTCTAATCCGGACTGGATATTTTTATAGAGGATCTTCAGGATTTCTGTACCACACACTATGGACCGGGTATAGATGCAGACTACACACCAGAGATCTTAGAGGAGACTATTCCTTTAGAGGAGACATTACCTGCAGCTATCTAAGCAGAATTTGTCTTATGCACTGAGACTTATTTGAGGTTTATTCAGTTTATATTTAGATTTATGTTAAGTTTAATTGGAGACTTGTGGAGACTTTATGTTGGACAGCTAGACTGTGATTTATCTTTATTTTGAGATATGGTGTTTAAATATGTCATTCTTCTTATCTTTTATCGTGCCTTACTCTTATAGATGTTGTGATTGAGTTTACATCATGAGATATTGTGAGATGTATATTATCCTCCTTATGGAGATTGATATCATTGACAAGTATTTAGTTATATAGTATTATTGTGACCTAGACAGTGTTCTACCATGGATGCTACGACGTAGGGTGGACGTACCCACGCTCTCGTGCCCCTATACCGGGTGCGGGTCGTGACACATTTTTAGTGGTGGCCCATGCAGGTCCAGTTTTGCAATTTGTACGATATCGTGGTTGTGCGACAACTTAGTTGTACTGTTGCGAGCCTGCAATAGGATATAGGAAAAGGATTAGGATGAGAGTATGCTCAATCACACTAGAAAATTTTGATCTTCACATTGCTATTCTAATTGATTGCTTCATTTAGCATTTTTACTGTCCTTCCTTGATAATATTGTATCTATCACCTTAATGGATTCTTTGATCTCTATTCAGGATACCGCCGAATACTAGATCTATGAGAGTGGGAGCATCAAATTCAGAGAGGTTTTCCACCTCTCTACCTAACGGGCAGACACCTGGAGTTCCTCCTACATCTCCTGTTCATGTGGGAGTATCTGCAGCTAACGGGATTCCTCCTCCACCTATTCAGAGGATTGCCCCAGCTATGACGGACAACCTTCCACCACCACCGACACCGATTCCCGGAGAAGTGCCCACTGATGGGGCACAGATATTCGCACTGATGCAGGGCATGCTAGAGGCCCAGAGAGTAACAACAGAAGCTCAGAGAGTGCAAGCAGAAGCACACCAGGCACAGACAGAACTGATGAGAGAAAGCATGGAGAATGCTCATCAGGTGGCTCTCCAGACTGTGGAGAGAGTAGCACGAAAACCGCAACATCATGGCCAACAACATAGGCCAGGTACCATAGTCGACTTTAAGAGGATGATGCCTCGAGAGTTCAAGGGCACAGAAGGAATACTCTATGCTGGTGATTGGTTAGAGGACATAGAGAGGAACTTGTGTTTAGCACAGATTCCGGAGATTCTTCAGATAGAGGCCGCTGGCAGTCAGATGTTTGATATCGCGCTGACGTGGTATCTTACAGAGCCGAGACTCGCCGTTGAAGGACTTACTTGGGAAGACTTTAAGAAGCTCTTCAAGGAGAAATTCTTTCCAGAAGTAGCCTTGGGAGCATTAGAAAGTCAGTTCCATGACTTAATCCAAGGAGGCATGTCAGTCGACGAATATGTCGTAGAGTTTTGCCGATTGAGTCAATTTGCACCAACGATGATTTGAGACCCCGGAGACAGCACGAAAATTCAGAGAAGGATTGAATAGAGAGATCAAGTCTCGTACTTCGAGATGATGCACTGGTACCTTTGAGGGTATTGTGATGGATGCCCAGGTTGCTGAAGATGACTTGGACCTCAAGCCCAAGAGAGGACGCGACATTTCTGGAGGAGCCAGTGGTAACACAAGATCGGCCAAGCGCCCACACTTTCAACAACAACAACAACAGCAGAGGCCATACCAGCAGCAACCACAGAGACAGAATCAGCCCGTTGCCTAGTGCGCATATTGCGGAAGGATGGGACATACTAGAGACATCTGCCGGAAGATACTAGGAACATGCTTGTCATGTGGATCATCAGCACATCAGCTGAGGGACTGCCCATCTATTCAGACTCGCTAGGGAGGGGCAGCAGCTCAGAGAGGACCAATAAGAGCACCTATTATACCAAGAGGCCAGTAGAGAGGACCGCCACTTCCACCACAGCAGCAGAGGTTTGCTCAACAGCAACAGCAGCAGCAGCAGAGAGGAGCACCACAAGGACAAACTTACGCCATGACTACTGAGGAGGCTGAGCCATTTAGAGACGTGATTTCAGGTTCAGTTTTACTCGATTCTATTCTAGCACTTCATTATTTTATTCTGGCGCTTCCCATAGTTTCGTATCTGTATCTTATGCCCTTAAGCATCATTTAGAAATGGAACCATTAGATAGGACTTGCAAGATCACGCCAGCAGAAGGCATTATCCTAGTCCGTGATTATTGTAAGGATCAAAGAGTATCATTGGAAGGCCGAGAGTTAAGCATGAGTATACTCGTCATTACACTTCCGGGATATGATATTGTACTCGGAATAGACTGGTTGAGTAAACACCATGCTTCTATAGATTGTCACAGAGGTAGAGTAGTATTTCGACCACCAGGAGAACCGGAGTTTGAGATCGCCAGAGGAGCAGAGGAGCGGAGCAGAGGTACTTTTTGCGAAGCTAGGATGGAAGAAGAGGAGTTGCCACATCCACTTATAGCGGAGTTCCTGGATGTATTTCCAGAGGAGTTACCTGGTTTACCGCCAGACAGAGATGTTGAATTCTCTATAGACTTGATACCAGGAGCGGAGCCTATTTCGTAACATGTCTATAGAGTCAACAACAACGAATTGGTAGAACTGAAGAAGCAAGTTGAGGAGCTGCAAGACAAAGGTTTTATTAGATCCAGTTCATCGCCATAGGGAGCACCGGTATTATTTGTACCAAAGAAGGATGGTATAGTATGAATGTGTATCGATTATAGAGCTCTGAATAACCTCACTATTAGGAATAAATACCCGCTACCGAGGATAGATGATCTTTTCGATCAATTGAGTGGGGCGAAGGTGTTTTCAAAAATAGACTTGAGGTCAGGCTATCACCAAGTGAAGGTGAAGAAGGAAGACATACCGAAGACAGCCTTCTGGACCAGATATGGCCAGTTTGAATTCACGGTAATGTCGTTTGGTTTAAACAAAGCACCAACAGTATTTATGAACTTGATGAATAAGGTATTCCACCAGGACCTTGAAATGTTCATAGTGGTGTTTATTGACGACATTCTAATATATTCAAAGACCCCAGAAGAGCATGAAGAGCACCTGAGGATGGTCTTAGAGACTCTCAGGAGAGAGAAGTTGTACGGGAAGCTTTCAAAGTGTGAGTTCTTCCTTATCAAAGTTGAGTTTCTTGGATATATGGTGACGGGTAATGGAATTTTAGTTAACCCAAAGAAGATCGAAGCAGTAGAGTCATGGGCTACCCCTAATTCAGTAGCTGAGATCAGGAGCTTTCTCGGACTAGCAGGATACTACAAAAGATTTGTACAAGACTTCTCCAAGATTGCAGAACCAATGACTAGGCTGACCAAGAAAGATGTGGAATTTGTCTGGACAGAAGAATGTCAAGCCGCGTTTGATGTGCTGAAGAGGAGATTGACGACAGCACCAGTTTTAACGTTGTCATCAGGGACAGGTGGATTCACTATCTACAGTGATACTTTAGAAAAAGTTTGGGATGCGTTCTTCAGCAGCACGAGAAAGTAATTGCCTATGCTTCAAGACAATTATGCCCTCATGAAAAGAACTACCCCACTCACGACCTGGAGTTAGTAGCAGTTATCTTTGCCCTAAAGATGTGGAAACACTATCTGTACGAAAAGTGTGTAGAGATCTTCACAGACCATAAGAGCTTGAAGTACGTATTTACACAGAAGGAGCTAAACATGAGACAGAGAAGGTGGTTGGAATTGATGAAAGACTTTGATATCTCATTACAGTACCATCCAGGAAAGGCTAACATAGTCGCCAATGCCTTGAGCAGGTATCCGATGGCTATGTGTTTGACTTCAGATAGACATTTATTAGCTGATCTTGAAAGCTTGGGAATTAAAGTATTAGTTCCAGGAGCTGAGATTCAGATGTGGGGATTGCAGATACAATCAGAGCTGATGGACAGAATTAGAGCTGCACAGTATGATGATGAGACTCTGAGGAATATTAGAGCACAAGTTCGAATAGGATTGATAGACGACTTCACTATTACGGATGATGGATCTTTACGACATGGCACGAGGATGTGTGTGCCAAGTTGAGAGCTGCACGAAGAGGTATTGCAGGAGGTACTTCGTTCTCAGTACTCGATGCATCCCGGAGCCAACAAGATGTATCGTGATTTAAGGGAGCATGTATGGTGGTATGGTATAAAGCACGAGGTAGCACGCTTTGTATCCCAATGCTTAGTGTGCCAGCAGGTAAAAGCAGATCGACAGAGGCCAGAAGGATTGCTTCAACCTTTATCCATTCCAAAATGGAAGTAGGAGCACGTGACTATGGATTTCGTTTAAGGACTTCCTCGTTCTCCAGGAGGAAAGAACGTAATTTGGGTCATCGTGGATAGGTTGACCAAATAAGCCCACTTCCTACCATTCAAAGTGGGTACATCGAGAGAGAAGCTAGCAGAGATGTATGTACAGCAGATTGTCAGATTACATAGAGTTCTTGTGAGCATTGTCTCAGATCGGGATAGTCGTTTCACTTCCCATTTTTGGAGGAGTATGCAGGCTAGCTTTGCCACTCAGCTCAAGTTCAGTACCGCGTATCACCCCCAGACAGACGGACAGTCTGAAAGGACTATTCAGACTCTCGAAGATATGCTATGCACTTGCGTTTTGGATCTCGGAGGTTCTTGGGAGGATCATCTACACCTAGTAGAGTTTGCTTATAACAACAGCTACCAGGCCAGCATTTAGATGTCACCATTCGAGGCTTTATATGGACGAAGGTATCGTACACCGTTATCTTGGGATGATGTTGGAGAGAGAGCTTTGTTAGGACCAAAAATGGTCGTGGATGCAGCAGAAAATGTGAAACTTATCAGAGACAGACTGCGAGGTGCGCAAGACAGACAACGGCATTGGGCCGATAGCCACCGTAGACCCCTAGAGTTTTAGGTATAGATTTTATTTTATTGGTTGTGATTATTTTGTTTAGATTGCATGTTAAGATTGTTTGTTCTAGGTTGGCAATTTGGTGTTCCTACGGATTTCTTCGACATGGGGTACGATTCATTTGGCAGAGACGGAAAGCTTAGTCCACGATACATCGGTCCTTTCAGTATTCTTGCAAGGGTCGGTGCAGTGGCCTATAGACTCGACTTGCCGCCTGCTCTAGATGGAGTGCATGACGTGTTCTACGTGTCGCAACTGAGACAGTACGTGGTCGATCCTAGTCACGTACTTGACCACTCGGAGATCGAAGTTGGACCGACACTCAGTTATCCTGAACAACCCGTTGAGATCTTGGATCGTAGAGAGAAGGTATTACAGAACCCGACTATTCCTTTAGTTCATGTTGCATGGAGATATCACTCTCCATGAGAGTAAACCTGGGAGAGAGAGAGTATGAAATGCACGAGCAGTATCCGTACCTCTTCGAGACTTGAGGTATAATTCCATGTTTGATTGTTTGTTCTTGAGCTAGTTTATTTTTAATTTTGAGGACAAAATTCTTTTAAGGAGGGTAGACTTGTCACTACCATATTTTAGATTAGGGGTATTTTTGTCTTTTCATAATTTAATGTGTAAATGATTGCATGATAATTATTTATATTTAAATTGCTATTTTTTATTGATTGTTGTACCTTACCGTTGCTTCGATAATTAGAACGCGACGCTAGCCATTGTCTTCCAACAGATTTCACACCCTTGTCCTAGACGTGCAAGACTTTTATTCTGATCCTTTTGTGACTCATAATTATGTCTTATTGTGCTTCATTTTAGTCGCACAATATTCGTCGCATTACCCTAATTAAAATCATAACCAAATCTGGAAATAAAATGGAGATAGGTGGAGAATCAACCTTGGCGACGACGGTGCCGGGTACGACGGAGAAGGTGGCCGGGGGTGGTGGTGAACTAGTGGTGATGGTGGTGGTGAACTAGGGTGATGGTGGTGGTGAAATCTGGATTGATGGAGGTGGCTGTGCTGCCTGGTCGGAACGGGGATGCACAGCGGGGCTCAGCGCCGGCGGGAAGGTCGGCCGGCACCACGCGGTGGCGGGGGACACACGGCCTTGGTAGGCTGCTCACTGACGTGCGGGGACGCACGGCTGCGGTATGGGAACCGTTTGCTGGCCGGCGGGAAGTTGCAGCGAGGTGGAGCGGTGCTGTCCGGTGGGTCGGCTGACCGGTCGGGAAGCACAAGAGCGGCGGCAGCGGCTCTGCACAGCCGCGCGGGGAGGCTCCGCTGCGGAGGGGGTCACTCGCGGCGGGGCAGCGGTCGGTCACCGGCGGCGGACGCACGGCCGGCGGGGGTAGAAGCTGGGGTCAGGTAGGAGTACTACAAGAGGAAGAAGAAGAAGAAAATAATGGAGGAAGAAGAAACTTGGAGTTTCCTTTGCATGAAGAAATTAAATGGAGGAGGAAAGAGAGAGAGATTTTTGGGATTAGGGCCGGTAGGTTTTGGTTGAGGGTGGGGTGTAGGAGCTACTTTATAGGGGATTGTGTGGAGGAGATGGGTGGTTGGGATCAATCCATTTAAAAATGGATGGATGGGATTAAACATGAAGAGGAGAGGGTTTCTTCATGAGGGTGAATGAGTGGGTGAGAATGGGACCCTATTTTGGGACCCTCTCATTAGTTCTTGGCCAATAGGGTGTTGCCACATAATTTAATAATTGCGACTTAGCCCCGTAAATTCGGAAAATTGCATGGACACATAAAATGACACAAAAATTGCGAAGAAAAATATGTTTAGAAATTTTTATTATGAGAGGGTATTGTGCGTTAGGCACGGGTTTAATTAGGAAGACATTTGGATTAATTTAAGGATTGAAATGGGATTTACAAAGTTAGTATCCCTGATTTAAATAGAAACAAAATGTCCCACGAATTTAATTTAATTGGGGCACTTGGGGTCAAAATCCGGAAATGACGCAAAGGCCAAATATGGTGGGGGCTTGGAGTCAGTCTTGGACCCTTTAGTTGGTCCGGCTCAACGGGTTAAGTTGGTATCCCAAAATTTAGGGTAACGACACAGGTGTCCGACACGGAATTAAATATGTGTTACGATTTCGGAATGTTGCATAATTAATTTAGAGCACACAAAAATTAATATTAAAAGACGGAAAAGTCCAATGCCTAATTTGGTGGGTCAGGTCAGAAGTACAAAAATTGAACAAAATTTATGGGCTGATATTAGGCTCCAAAAAATCAAAAAATGATGGGGCGCGCCAAGGGTTTAAATAAATTGAATTAAATTCCAGATAAATTATCTCTACGCTAAACCTCAACATCTGCTATCAAAATTTTCCAAAATCACTCTAATTATCTATATAATAAATCGAGGGGGTTTACATTCTTTCCAACTTAGAAAATTTTCGTCCCCAAAATTAAAGTAAGGCACGATAATATCTAAAAGGATTTAAAAACAACTAGTATCAAATATCGTACGTAAAATCGTACCATGCTCCTCAATTAAGTACGGAAACCGCTGCCGAATAGAATCCTCGCACTCCCAAGTAGACTCGCCTGGTGAATGGTGCTTCTATGCCACTCTGACCAGTCGAATCGTCTGCCCTCTCAAAGTCTTCTCGCTGCGATCGAGGATCTCTACTGGCTGCTCTACGTAAGACAGACTGGGCCCGACTATAATCTCCGAATGATCAAGCACGTGGCTAGGGTCTGCGATATATCTTCTCAGCTGCTATACGTGAAATACGTTATGTACTCCCTCTAATGATTGAGGTAATGCAAAACGATAATCTACTTCGCCAACTCATTCCAAAATGTCGAAAGGTCCGATGTACCTCGGACTTAACTTGCCTCTGCCTCCGAATCTGATGGTACCACGAGTGGGCGATATCCTCAAAAATACGTGGTCACCCTCCTTGAACTCCAATGGTCTGCGGTGCGCGTCTGTCGAGTGTTTCTGTCTGTCCTGTACTGCGCGTAGGTGGCTCTGAATCTGCTTGACCCTCTCCACTGTCTGTGTCACCAACTCTGGACCAAGTATCTGACGCTCTCCCATGTCACTCCAATAAACTGGCGACCGACATTTTCTGCCGTCAGTGCCTCATAAGGTGCCATCTGTATGCTGGCCTGGTAACTGTTATTGTAGGAGAATTCCACCAAGTGTAGATGGTCCTCCCAAGATCCTCCAAAATCAATCATACACGCTCTCAATATATTCTCTAATATCTGTATCGTGCGCTCTGACTGTCTATCAGTCTGTGGATGATACGCAGTGCTGAACTTGAGACGAGTTCCTAGGCTCTCCTGCATACTCCGCCAAAAATGTGACGTGAATCTGGAATCACGATCCGATACGATGCTGACAAGCACTCTATGTAATCGTACTATATGCCTCATATATATATCAGCTAGTATCTCTGTGGATTGCCCAACTCTGAAGGGCAAAAAATGTGCAGACTTGGTGAGTCTGTCTACGAAAACCCAAACTGCATCCTTTCCGCTAGGGCTCCACGGAAATCCTGTGACGAAGTCTATGGTAATGTGTTTCCACTTTCATTCAGGAATGGGAGTGGCTGCAACAATCCTGCAGTCCTCTGATGTTCAGCCTTGACTTGCTGACAAACTAAACACTTCGCCACGAATCTTGTAATTTTCCTCTTCATCCCATGCCACCAGAAATGTTGTCTCAAGTCTCGGTACATCTTCGTACCCCCGGGATGAATGGAATAAATCGAGCTATGAGCCTCGGTCATCAACTCTTGGCGTAGCTCGCCACTCGGAACATATAGGCGATCTCCGCACCTCAACGTTCCGTCTTCATGAATCCTGAGTCTCGTCTGCATGCCGGCTTCTGTTCTCTCTCGCAGACGTCGAAATCTCGCATCTGTAGGCAATGCTGCCTTGATCCTCTCAATTAAAGTAGACTGAACCTCAAGATTGGCCATCTGTCCATCCATGCCTGGCAATACGATCTCTATCCCAAGCTCCTGGAGATCCTCTAGGAACTGTCGCTGCGTCGTCAAAAAGTATGCCATGGGCTTCCTGCTTAAGGCATCTGCTACGACATTCGCCTTGCTAGGGTGGTACTGCAACTCAATGTCATAATCTGTCATCAACTCTAGCCAGCGTCTCTGCCTCATGTTGAGCTCCTTCTGCGTGTATACGTACTTCAGGCTTTTATGATCTGTATAAATCTCAACATGCTCACCATAAAGGTAATGTCTCCATAGCTTTAGTGCAAATATCACTGCAGCTAGCTCCAAGTCGTGCGTTGGATAGTTCTTTTCATGAACTCTCAACTGTCTCGATGCGTAGGCTATCACCTTGCCGTGTTGCATCAGTACGCATCCCAATCCGCTACCTGACGCATCACTGTACACTACAAATCCTCCTAATCCTGAAGGTAGTGTCAAAATCAGTGCTGATGTCAAACGCTTCTTCAGCTCATCGAAGGCTGCCTGACACTCGTCTGTCCAGATAAACTCTTCGCCTTTACGCGTCAGTCGCGTCATAAGCGCAGCTATCCTCGAAAAGTTTCCACGAACCTTCGATAATATCCGGCAAGTCCGAGGAAACTCCTAACCTCCGTAACTGATGTAGGGGTAGGCCAGGTCTCTACTGCAGCTATCTTTTCTGGGTCAACTGATAGTCCATCTCCGGTGATTATGTGTCACAGAAATGGCACTCTATCCAAGCAGAACTCACATTTGCTGAGTTTGGCGTACAGCCTCTCATGTCTCAGCGTCTCCAACATGATCCTGAGATGTCTCTCATGCTCCTCCTGGCTCTTGGAGTATATCAAGATATCGTCTATAAATACCACCACGAACTTATCTAAGTACTGGTGGAAGACATTGTTCATCAAACACATAAATACTACTGGTGCGTTTGTTAAACCAAACGGCATGACTAAAAACTCATAATGGCCATACTTCGTCCGAAAGGCCGCCTTCTGGATGTCCTCTTTCCGTACGTTGATCTGATGATAACCGGATCTGAGATCGATCTTCGAGAATACACATGCACCGCTAAGTTGATCAAACAAATCATCGATGTGCGGCAGTGGATACTTGTTCTTTATCGTTACAGTATTTAGCGCCCTGTAATCAATACACAAGCGTACCGTCTCGTCCTTCTTCGGTACAAACAGAATGGGTGCTCCCCATGGAGATACACTAGCCCGTATGAAACCCTTTTCTAAGAGATCATCTACTTGAACCTTCAGCTCAACCAACTCCTTTGGTGCTAATCTGTAAACGGGGAAAGTAACTGGCTCGGCTCCTGGAGTCAACTCTATGGTGAACTCAATCTCTCTGTCAGGTGGCAGTCCTGGGAGATCCTCTGGAAATACTTCCTCAAACTCTGCTATAAAGTGAGGGTACACTGGTTCACCTCCTGCAATGTGTGCCTCTAAGGTAGATGGGCACCCTGCTCCCGGGCTCCCTGAAGTAGCTCAAACTCAGGATAATCTGGTGGTCCTAAATAATGTAATCACGTCGATAATCTCGAGTCGCGTGGTATTGGCTCAATCAATCCATATTTAGGATAAGGTCATAGTCTAGACTAAATCTCAAAATAATTTCTCCCATTCTGTTTCCAACATCAATCCTCAAGAGAGAAAAATATTCCTTGCCTAATGTATAGTTTTTTTTCTCCTTAAATTTATTCCTACCTTTGTATTCTTCAAATTTCTTCCCTTCGTCATTTATCTCTCCAAGTCTAATAGTACGTTAATGGTATTCCTCAAGCCCACACTAGAATTTCTGGAATCAGATCATTATCTTCCAAGTATTGCTTCCATATGCAACCATATGCAACCACTAGCTCATAATCATCGTTCCTAGCATTGCTTCCATATGCAACCACTAGTTTCCATCATCAGGCTATGCATTTCCCTAAATTATTCTAGTTCATGATCAACAATCCTTCCAGCTCTTAGTATTTCCAAGATCACTGTTACCTCAAGCATGGGTAGGGTACTACTGGGTCCAACTCTCTTGCCAACCTTCCACACTAGTTCTAGAATCCAAAGAACCCATCAATCTATCCTGATAAGGTAACAATCTTCTCCGAGAAAGGTATACGAATTCTGTCTCCTGTCGTCTGGTCTTCGATCTTCTTCTGGAGGAAAGTCATCAGTCACAAGCATTCGTCTCCCCGAATAATAGGGGACGAGAAACAAGGATAGCGATATTGACGAAGATTGAACGAATGCAAAGTGAAAGTCCAAGGGCGATAATCATATACAAAGAGTTTTAAAATCAGTTATGGATTGAGATCCTATTCAACAATCATAACATCTATTCCTAATTTGCAGGCTCGCTTGGCATAGTCAGGTGACCAAGACGATTTAAATCGGACCTATATGGGCCACCACAAAAATATGTCACTCCCTAGTCCCAAAATACGTAGGACCAGGAATACGTGACACGCCAGTTACGCATTCGACCAGACTCTGGTCTGACTCGAAAACGTATAAGCTGTAATATAAAGGGCACTATCTAGATATTCTATAAATCTAAACCTCTATGTCTCAATCCACAATGTACATCATTATACAAGAAAGAGCTATATGTGCTAAGGTCGACCGCCCAATAACACACTAACTCGAATAGACTCGAGAAGAAGTATGAGTCTACAAAACTAGGCTACAACAGCAGATGAATAATCAATATAAAATAACCATAATGCCGGTAGATATAATGTGAGTACCTAGTACCATGCCCGCAAGACATGCAACTCCAACAGCAACTCCAAATGCTACGTAATCATCTATGCTACAAAACTGACAGGGAACCAGGTCCTCAGAGGGACGTAACATGGTACAGAAATACAATATGCCAAGTAAACAGAAAGTACAAGTGCATGACAGGGTACTCTAACATAACCAAACAAGTGTGACACAGTTTAAAGACAACGTTCGACGCGTGGGCCATCCAAAGTAAAACCGTAGCTCCGGACACGGAAACACACGGCATGTACCGCAGCTCCGGGCAAAGAGTCACACGGGTGAAACAGCTACACTAGATACGGGTATCACCACAAAATACTACATATATATAAGCGCGTGCAGAGTAGCCCAAACGTCTAGTAACTGTCTTTCCCTTCCCAAGAGGTCAACAATTGTGCGTTGAACCTGAACCTCTAACTACAGTCTCGACACACGAAAGATAACTCAACAGACGCGACCCTAAGGTCGTCCCAGTCTCTAGTCATGATGTCAGTAACATGATACAGGAATCTGGCATGATCACAGTGTATGAGTGTGTCCTGGGGTGTCGATGTACTCAAGTACGTGCATCGAGGTACTACAACGCATCTAACCATTTATTCTAAGACGTTTCGATAAATGTCAACACCCAGTTGTGATCCGGACGCGAAGTATCGAATGTCAACATAAATCCGTGCACAATGTACATAACGAAACAATCAATATCTGTAAACTGAAATACAGGGTGGCAAGGTACACTTGCCTGCGTGCGGCTGCTGATGACAGAGATCTGGTACCGCGTCCAAGTCCTCAAGCCCCATAGTACCTAGAGATGAGATACAAGCCAGAATCAATAATCTACATTAAGTAGGGATGCGACACACATCTATACCTAAACTCAGTCTCCAATAAATGACTATCGGTTTGGTAT
The DNA here is from genome assembly GCA_036927795.1 of Iris macrosiphon. Lineage (NCBI taxonomy): Eukaryota > Viridiplantae > Streptophyta > Magnoliopsida > Asparagales > Iridaceae > Iris > Iris macrosiphon. Next base: position 148,812,191 of record JAYESA010000006.1, on the reverse strand, counting down.
TACACCCTTTCTCAATCCATCACCTGCCCCACAATGTCCATCCCTATTTCCATATCATGGTATTATTCTTCAACAATTCAACTCTGCCCATTATCAATGAAAAATGCATATGTTAATACGAACACCCTAAACGTCTCATATTTCACTGAAGACCCAACCTCATTAATATCACTTTTTCCACAGTCTAGTTTATATATTTCATCTCCTCACACATGAACACCAATGCAAACTTAAATCAAAATCGATCAATTGGAAATCTCCATGCATTAAACCTAAAATCTCTCCTGCATATATAATCTCAAAATTTCTAGTGCATATACGTAACCTATTCAATCCTAGAACTCCCATGCAAATCTTTTAATTCTATTTCAATTATTTATGCAAACTTAAATCCTAAACCTATATTAAACCCATAAACAAATGCCTCCACTACATACCACAAGTCATATTCTCTAAGTCCTTTATCAATCTTAATCCATCATCACCATGCCCTATAAATGAAACTTTTATACTATGCTCACATGAATACACATAGGTGAAACCCTAGCTGATAATAACACATTCACATATAAGCATTACCCTAATTAAAATCATAACCAAATCTGGAAATAAAATGGAGATAGGTGGAGAATCAACCTTGGCGACGACGGTACCGGGTACGGTCGGAGAAGGTGGCCGGGGTGGTGGTGAACTAGTGGTGATGGTGGTGGTGAACTAGGGGTGATGGTGGTAAAATCTGGATTGATGGAGGTGGCTGTGCTGCCTGGTCGGAACGGGGACGCACAGCGGGGCTCAGCGCCGACGGGAAGGTCGGTCGGCACCACGCGGTGGCGGGGGTCACACGGCCTTGGTCGGCTGCTCACTGACGCGCGGGGACGCACGGCTGCGGCGTGGGAACCGTTCGCTGGCCGGTGGGAAGTTGCAGCGGGGTGGAGCGGCACTGTCCGGTGGGTCGGCTGACCGGTCGGAACGCACAGGAGCGGCGGCAGCGGCTCTGCACAGCCGCGCGGGGAGGCTCCGCTGCGGAGGGGGTCACTAGCGGCGGGGCAGCGGTCGGTCACCGGCAGCGGACGCACGGCCGGCGGGGGTAGAAGCTGGGGTCGGGTAGGAGTACTACAAGAGGAAGAAGAAGAAAATAATAGAGGGAGAAGAAACTTGGAGTTTCCTTTGCATGAAGAAATTAAATGGAGGAGAGAGAGAGAGAGAGAGAGAGAGATTTTGGGGATTAGGGCCGGTAGGTTTTGGTTGAGGGTGGGGTGTAGGAGCTACTTTATAGGGGAGTGTGTGGAGGAGATGGGTGGTTGGGATCAATCCATTTAAAAATGGATGGATGGGATTAAACATGAAGAGGAGAGGGTTTCTTCATGAGGGTGAATGAGTGGGTGAGAATGGGACCCTATTTTGGGACCCTCTCATTAGTTCTTGGCCAATAGGGTGTTGCCACACAATTTAATAATTGCGACTTAGCCCCGTAAATTCGAGAAATTGCATGGACACATAAAATGACACAAAAATTACGAAGAAAATATGTTTAGAAATTTTCATTTGAGAGGGTATTGTGCGTTAGGCACGGGTTTAATTAGGAAGATATTTGGATTAATTTAAGGATTGAAATAGGATTTACAAAGTCAGTATCCCTGATTTAAATAGAAACAAAGCATCCCGCGAATTTAATTTAATTGGGCACTTGGGGTCAAAATCCAAAAATGACGCAAAGGCCAAAAATGGTGGGGGCTTGGAGTCAGTCTTGGACCCTTTAGTTGGTCCGGCTCAACGGGTTAAGTTGGTATCCCAAAATTTAGGATAACAACACAGGTGTCCGACACGGAATTAAATATGTGTTACGATTTCGGAATGTTGCACAATTAATTTAGAGCACACAAAAATTAATATTAAAAGACGGAAAAGTCCAATGCCTAATTTGGTGGGTCAGGTCAGAAGTACAAAAATTGAACGGAATTTATGGGCTGATATTGGGCTCCGAAAAATCAGAAAATGATGGGGCGCGCCAAGGGTTTAAATAAATTGAATTAAATTTCAGATAAATTATCTCTACGCTAAACCTCAACATCTGCTATCAAAATTTTCCAAAACCACTCTAACTATCTACAGAATAAATCGAGGGGGTTTACAGCTTTGACCAAGCCTATTCTAGGTCAACCCAAATTCCACTACCTATATATATACATATTTCTACTTTACTTTTTCTTTTAACCTAAACTAATCTCCCAGCCGACCAAATCACCATCTCCCCTATTCTTTCCTGATACCCCACATGACCTGGTCGTTCCTCCACCGATGTTGCACCGGTAAACAGCCACCTACTGTCGATGACCCACCAAACTTCGTCCATAACCCGCCTCCACACGACGAACCCGACCCACTGTACTAATCGACCGCTGCTCAGACCGCCAGACTTCACCCGCTTCTACACCCATCGGTCGCCACCACCATCCACCTCGACTGTTCCCATCCCCGACCGACTTTATCCCCTCCACGACACCAGAACGACGCGACCGACAACCGCCTGCACCGCTGCTGAAGCCGACGACTCACTGATCTCGATATTAACCCGACTTCGACAAACCTACTGAACTAAAGACCGCCGGACTTCGACCCTCACCTGTCTCATCCTTCGCCGGAGTACTAAAACCAGCAACCCGTGTCACGCCCCAATCCCAAAATATCGAGGAACTGGACATGTGGCAATGGCCAGCAGCATGCAACGATGGACAAACCCAATTTAATGGATCCATCGGCATACTTAAGCTGTAATATAGGTCTACAACAATAAGTCAAAATCTAATCTCATCCACACACAGAATAATAAGAACATCAGCAAATAAAGAAAGTACATCAAAGTCCAGTCTTAGCAGAGTAGGTCAGGAACAACCCGACAAGAGTCTAAAATACTGGTTCATCAGACCAGAACAAAAGAGTCCAAAAATAGAGTATCTGAAGAGTACAAATATCATAATCTCAAGTAAAATCCTCTGCCATCACCTCTGCTTCTATGTTAAGTTCTCCTTCAGCAATAGCTCCTGGTACAACTTCAGCTCCTGTCCCGTAAACCTCGGGATACTGCTCTTCTGCTAAACCTGGGGACATCATCCATTCCAGGTCCTCAGGGGACATAGCAAGGTACAAATAATACAAGCCAAAAATAGATGCAGTGAAATAGAAAATGAAATAAACAGGATAACTACATAACCATCTATGTGAAAATGCAACTGAGAGCAACACTAGTACTCAGGCTGAGACTGCTACAAGCTCTGTGTCGGGGAGCCGGTAGCAGCAATATCTAGTAGTGGTCTACTCTGCTCGAGAGTCTACAACCTCATAATAGTAGTATATATATAGAACAGCCTGTAGCCTGTGTGTCTCTCCCCACCCAATGTAACCACACGTCGCATGTCCATGTCACGTGAGATCAGAGCTAATACAACAGTCATAATCTGAGAGTATAATACTATGTCCATCCTATATCCTATACAGAATCACCTTGAATATCTTAGGAAGATTCTGTCAATGTATGGTGTCAAGTGTCCTAGGTTATAGTGTACTTGATAAACAAGTACGAGAATATAAAGGGTCTCGAATGTCCATCACTAAATGACGTACACAACTCCACGTACGAAGTTGGCTCCCGACTGTAATCGGACGCTAAGTAGGTCATACGTTCCTAGGTTATAGCTTGTACAATAGTCACAGAAAAGTAAAGCAAGAGAACTAAATAAACTAATCAACTGTAATTTATGGCAAGGTACACTTGCTTGGGATTGGAATACCAGTAGCGGTCCTTGTAACAGTGGGTTCAGCAGTAACTCCTCCAAAAGCTGAAATGAATATTACCAACAGTCTCAGAACATAAGAAATAGTTAGAAACGCCTGTCCTTGAGTCCAGTTTGGACACAAGGGCAAAAACGATATTTCTGGGCCAAAGCGGGTCCATATGTGGGCCGCTTTGCACCACAAACCGGGTCAGGGTCAAAGGTCTCCAAATCAGTCCAACTTAGTGTCAACAAGTCAGGAACGTTGATACGAACCCAACGGAACTTCCAGAATTGGAATCCGATGAGCCGTTCTCAAAATCGCCCGTCAGGTGGAGCCTGTGGGGCCCACGACACGCGATTTTCCAACGTTCTCAAAATCGAACCAAACTTGATCCACAGGACCAGCGTATTTCTACGAGTCCGATGGTGCAAGTTTTGTCTCGATCTGACGTGTATACACTAAGTTATAGCTAATTACAGAAAAGTCGAATACGGGGTGTTGTCCGCGGATACGCACTGATTCCGGTGTGCACGCACATCCGAATCAGCTTCTGCGAAAGCCCGCACGTCCGTATCTACGATGCTCATGTGTCGGTGAAGACCGCACGTGACCAAGTCGTCCCGTTTGGCGGGGCGTACTCGATTCCGGGGTGAAACAGAGCTTAGTTTTTTCCTGTTTTTGGATCGCGGTGTGCGATCACCACAGGACGCGATGCCCCGAGCGGTTTATCCGGGCACCGAGAGGGTCACGCAGGGTTCGCAACGCAATAGACAGAACAGAAATCAGAGCTACGAGCAAAAAATTACGGGTACCTGAACAGGGTCTGGAAAACCCAAGAATCTCGTGTCCGCGTGTCGAGTCAACACCGATCCGTGTCCTGTGTTCGGCTGAGTTGTGTCCAGGCTAGGGTTTTCGTCGGCGTGGAAGGTGGAGGAGGAAGAGAGGCAACAGCGAGGTGGTCACGGCGGTGGACGGCGGCTCCCTGGAGGTGGAGGTCGGCTGTAGGTGAGGGAAGTTCTGGAAGTGGATAGGGCGGCCGAAGGCGGGCTTCTCGACGGCAAGTCGGGTGGAGAAGGAGGAAGAGGTGAGGGAGATGGCGTCGCTGCTGGTCGGAGGAGGCAGGGGCGACTGAGCTCAGGGAGTCGTCGGGTCAGGGGAGGCCGGCGAGAGTTCCGCGAGGTCGGTCGGTGCCGCGGAATGCTGCGGGAGGTGGGGCGGCTGACTCGGGGTGGCGTAGCCGGCGGAGGGGACGGCTGGGGTGAGCTGATGGAGAGGGCAGCGGGCTGACAGCGTCGTGGCGGGAGGAGCAGGGGATTCCGGCGAGGTCTAGGGGCGGAGCTCCGGCTACTAGGGTTTAAATAGAGGGGATTGGTAGAGGACCGGTCGACGGTTTGAACGGGGTAGGCGAGGAGGCGCTGCTGTTACGCGGAGAGGAAGAGAGAAGGTCGGCCAGCGGCGGGAAGGGGAAGCAGAGAGGTCGGCCGGCGGCGTAACGGCCGGAGGGTTTCGGTTTGGAACGGCTGGGGGAAGGGGATGGGTTAGGCGGGTTTCGGGTTGGAACGGGTCGGGTCGGGTCTAGTGGATCCGGCCCGATCCACAAAGGATTGAAAACGGGTCGGGTTTAGAAACGGGTTTCAGATCTTGGGTTAGACCCGGATCCGACCCACTAAGCTTAAGTTGGGTTCGGTTCGGTTGGACCGGCCGGCTTGGTTCATCTTTGGTTTGGTTTATTTAGAATAAACCCGGTTTAATGTGGTTTAATTTATTATTTAGTTTCTAGGGCTTTAAAATTTTATCCGGGGTCCAATAAATTCTCGGAAAAATACCCCAGGCTCGGTTTTTAATTTTACACTAGAAAATATAATTTTCATCACATTTTAATATTATTTAATAACTTTTAATAATTCATTTTAAATTAGAATACCCTAGTTTATTGGTTTTAAAATACAGAAAATTGCTAATTAAATTCAGAAAATTAAATTTAAAAATTCTTAAAATTTTCAGGTGATTACAATCTACCCTCCTTAAGAAAATTGCGTCCTCGCAATTAAAGATTAAACTACTAACAAAACAGAACTACAGGAATTAAAATTTACTTAAAATATACCTGCATACTCGAATAAGTGGGGGTATTTCTGGCGCATGATATCTTCCCTCTCCCAAGTAGATTCACCAGGAGAGTGTTGCTTCCATGCCACACGAACCAATTTAATTGTCTGCCCCCGCAGTGTCTTCTCACTGGTGCCGAGTATACCCACTGGTTGTTCTTCATACCTCAGGCTTGGGCCTACTGCTATCTCAGAATGATCAACTATGTGACTTGGGTCAGTCACATACCTTCTCAACTGTGAGACATGGAATACATCATGCACTCCCTCTAAAGATGGCGGTAATGCAAGACGATAGGCCACCTCACCAATGCGCTCCAGAATATCAAAAGGCCCAATGTACCTTGGACTCAACTTGCCTCTGCTCCCAAAGCGAATGGTTCCTCGAGTAGATAAAATCCTCAGGAATACATGTTCTCCTTCCTTGAACTCCAGGGGACGTCGGTGTGTATCAGCCCAATGCTTCTGTCTGTCCTGAACGGCACGAAGATGATTCTGGATTTGCTTCACCTTCTCTACTGTTTGCATTACCAACTCTGGTCCCAAAATTTGACGCTCTCCAACGTCACTCCAGCATATTGGCGATCTGCACTTCCTACCGTATAACGCCTCGAAAGGTGCCATCTTGATGCTTGCCTGGTAACTGTTGTTGTAGGAGAACTCAACCAAATGCAAATGATCTTCCCAAGACCCTCTAAAATCTAACATACAGGATCGCAGCATATCCTCCAAGATCTGGATTGTACGTTCTGATTGACCATCTGTCTGGGGATGATAGGCAGTGCTGAATTTTAGTCTGGTGCCAAGACACTCTTGCATACTTCGCCAAAAATGAGAGGTGAATCTTGAATCTCGATCTGATACAATATTAACCGGCACTCCATGCAATCTTACTATTTGTCGCATATACATGTCGACTAGTATCTCTGTGGATTGTCCAACTCTAAATGACAAGAAGTGTGCCGATTTAGTGAGTCGGTCCACGATAACCCATACCGCATCTTTTCCACTGGGGCTCCTTGGGAATCCTGTGACGAAGTCCATGGTGATATGTTCCCATTTCCATTCTGGTATGGGAAGCGGCTGCAACATTCCTGCAGTCCTCTGATGCTCGGCCTTCACTTGTTGGCAGACTAAACATTTCGCTACAAATCTGGCAATCTCTCTCTTCATTCCATGCCACCAATAATACTGCCTTAGATCTCGATACATCTTTGTTCCTCCTGGATGAACTGAGTATATGGAGCTATGGGCTTCAGTCATTAGCTCTTTTCTTAGTTCTCCATTTGGAACATATAGACGATCCCCGCACCTTAATGTACCATCCTCATGTATGCGAAGTCCCGTCTGCAAGCCTGCTTCGGTCTTCTCTTTGAGTCTTCGAAACCTTGCATCAGTAGGCAGAGCTTCCTTAATCCTTTCCACGAGCGATGACTTCACTTCCAGATTAGCCAGCAAGCCACTATGCCTTGGTAGAATAACCTCAATCTGAAGCTCCTGTAGATCTTTCAATAGCTCAGGCTGCATCGTCAAGAAATAAGCTGTAGGCTTCCTGCTAAGTGCATCTGCTACTACATTCGCCTTCCCTGGGTGGTACTGCAGATCTATATCAAAGTCCACCATTAACTCAAGCCAGCGTCTTTGCCTCATGTTAAGCTCCTTCTGAGTATATACATACTTCAGACTTTTGTGATCAGTGAAGATCTCCACCTTCTCTCCATAAAGATAATGCCTCCAAATCTTCAGTGCAAATATTACAGCAGCTAGCTCCAGATCATGAGTTGGGTAGTTCTTCTCATGGACCTTCAACTCTCTCGATGCATAAGCAATAACTTTGCCGTGCTGCATCAAAACACATCCTAGGCCACTACCTGACGCATCGCTATAAACAACAAAACCGCCTGACCCTGAAGGAAGAGTCAAGACTGGTGCTGTTGTTAGACGCCTCTTCAGTTCTTCAAATGCCATCTGACATTCTTCTGTCCATGCAAAGTCCTGATCTTTCCGTGTCAACTTCGTCATTGGCTCTGCAATCCTTGAGAAATTTTCTACGAACCTTCTGTAATATCCAACAAGTCCTAGAAAACTCCTCACCTCAGCAACTGATGTCGGTATAGGCCAAGTCTCAATAGCAGCAACCTTCTCTGGATCTACTGACAGTCCTTCTCCTGAGATAATATGCCCTAAGAATGGCACCTTATCCATGCAAAACTCACATTTACTGAGCTTAGCATAAAGCTTCTCCTGCCTCAACGTCTCTAGCACGATTCTGAGATGCTCCTCGTGCTCTTCGTGGCTTTTGGAATATACCAGAATGTCATCGATAAATACCACCACGAATTTATCCAAGTATTGATGGAAGACTCGATTCATCAAGCTCATGAACACAGCAGGCGCGTTGGTTAAACCAAACGGCATAACTAAGAACTCATAGTGTCCATACTTGGTCCTGAAGGCTGTCTTCGGGATATCTTCCTTCCTCACCCTAATCTGGTGATAACCGAATCTAAGGTCAATCTTTGAAAATACCCTAGCTCCACTCAATTGATCAAATAAGTCATCAATGCGGGGCAAGGGATACCGGTTCTTAATGGTCACAGCGTTTAACGCCCTGTAATCAATGCATAGGCGAACTGTTCCATCCTTCTTCGGTACAAAAAGTATAGGTGCTCCCCAAGGTAAAACACTGGGCCGGATGAAACCTTTCTCCAGAAGTTCATCAACTTGCTTCTTCAACTCTACTAACTCCTTAGGGGCTAGTCTATAAACCGTTGAAGTGATCGGTTCTGCTCCTGGAGTTAAGTCTATGGTGAATTCTATTTCCCGATCAGGTGGTAGACCTGGAAGATCATCGAGAAATACATCCACAAACTCTGATATAACTCTTGGGTAACTTGACTCCCCTTCTACAGTTAATACCCTAAGAGTTGGCTGAACACCTTGTTCTACAGCTCCTCGAAGAAATTCAAACTCTGAGTGTCCAGGTGGTCTGAATATAACTTTTCCAAGCCGACAATCAAGAGTAGCATGATACTGACTTAACCAGTCCATACCAAGTACAACATCATAGTCAGGCATAGAAAAGATCAGAAATTGGGCTCGCATTTCTCTTCCACAGACTACTACTGAACATGATCTACAGATATCACTAACAGGTATGATTCCACCTCCCGTAAGAATTCTCTTAGTCTTCGGAAGGGGTGCAGTAGCTACTCTATGGGTGGCTACGAAGCTAGCAGCTATAAATGAGTGCGATGCCCCAGAATCAAATAAAGCTACAGCAGATAATGAAGCTACTAAGATGGTACCTGCTATAACTTCTCCAGCAATAGCTTCTTCCTGAACAGCCAATGCAAAAGCCTGACCTCGTCCCTGTGCTGGTCCCCTCTGCTAACGAGCCTGTTGGAATAGTGCTGCTTGAGGTGGCAATGGAGGTCTTGGATGGTATCCTCCTGGAGCTGGTGGTCTGACTCCTTCTCAATGTGACCCAACTTGCCGCAGAAATGACAAGTTGGTAGGGTTCTTGGTGCTGCTCTCTGCGGTAGATTCCTCTGGAGTCGCTTTGCAGAATTCCCTTGTGCTGCCTTGGATGGTGCTGAGGTAAATGGTCGCTTCAGGCTTGACTCCCTCCTGGTGATGCGCTCCATGCATCGTGCTGCAGCAAGGACGTCGTTGTACGATGTTGGTGCAACCGATCCAATCAACCTCTGAAGCTCGAACCTGAGTCCGTCAAAGAATTTCTCCGCCTTCTCTTCTTCGGTAGGAATTAGAGAAGGGGCAAAACGACTCAGGCGAATGAATTCAGCATTATACTCTTCCACCGTCATGCTGCCCTGGATGAGGCGGTTGAACTTATCTCGGAGTTCTGACCTAGCAACGGCTGGGATATACATCTCTTGGAAGAGTCTGGAGAACTCCTCCCAAGTGACTCGGTCATGACCGAGCCTCCTCTCTTCAGCTAGCCACCAGTGGTGCGCGTTGTCCGTCAGTTGCATTCGGACAGCAGTCATCCATCTCTCCCGCGGAAGTTCAGCTGCTTCCAACTGATGCAGTGTATTGGTGAGCCATTCATGCACTTCAGTTGGTCCTTCCTTGCCCGAAAAGGTACGGGGCTTGAGTTGACGGAAATCAGTGATAGATCCCGTCGCTGGTCGCCTAGCTTGCGGGTTTGCCTGCTCCAATGCATTTACTAGGCTGTTTCTCAGGTTCTCTGCCTCTTGACGCTGCACTTCCTGTTGAACTTGTTGTTGAGCTTGCATCATGGCATAGAACATCTGGAACATTTGCTGCCCGTCCATTGCTTGCCCTGGTGGGAAGGCAGGCATCTGTAGAGTGAACTGCGGCGGTGGTGGGATATCATCGCGCCTGAACCTTGAGTTATCTTGTCCACTTTGAGAGGATTGACCCCTGTTCTCTGGTGTAACTCCATCTCCATAGGTAACCACAGCGTCTTGTGGTGTAAAAGGAACTTCTTCTCCATTTCTCGGATCCATCTTTCTGCATCCAAAATGAACTTTATGAGAACGTTTAGCAGAATCAAGCAGGATGCATAATCAAGTACTTAATTCAAATGCGATATAGAGTTTCAAAAATATTTCAACAAATGGATGAGATCCTAAGCCTATCCTATCCTTTACAGGTTTATTTGGCCCCTAAGTTGAGACCAAACAAATTGTCGTAGACCTATATGGGCCACCACAAAAACCTTGACACGCCCCAATCCCAAAATATCGAGGAACTGGACACGTGGCAATGGCCAGCAGCATGCAACGATGGACAAACCCAATTTAATGGATCCATCGGCATACTTAAGCTGTAATATAGGTCTACAACAATAAGTCAAAATCTAATCTCATCCACACACAGAATAATAAGAACATCAGCAAATAAAGAAAGTACATCAAAGTCCAGTCTCAGCAGAGTAGGTCAGGAACAACCCGACAAGAGTCTAAAACACTGGTTCATCAGACCAGAACAAAAGAGTCCAAAAATAGAGTATCTGAAGAGTACAAATATCATAATCTCAAGTAAAATCCTCTGCCATCACCTCTGCTTCTATGTTAGGTTCTCCTTCAGCAATAGCTCCAGGTACAACTTCAGCTCCTGTCCCGTAAACCTCGGGATACTGCTCTTCTGCTAAACCTGGGGACATCATCCATTCCAGGTCCTCAGGGGACATAGCAAGGTACAAATAATACAAGCCAAAAATAGATACAGTGAAATAGAAAATGAAATAAACAGGGTAACTACATAACCATCTATGTGAAAATGCAACTGAGAGCAACACTAGTACTCAGGCTGAGACTGCTACAAGCTCTGTGTCGGGGAGCCGGTAGCAGCAATATCTAGTAGTAGTCTAGCTCTGCTCGAGAGTCTACAACCTCACAATAGTAGTATATATATAGAACAGCCTGTAGCCTGTGTGTCTCTCCCCACCCAATGTAACCACACGTCGCATGTCCATGTCACGTGAGATCAGAGCTAATGCAACAGTCATAATCTGAGAGTATAATACTATGTCCATCCTATATCCTATACAGAATCACCTTGAATATCTCAGGAAGATTCTGTCAATGTATGGTGTCAAGTGTCCTAGGTTATAGTGTACTTGATAAACAAGTACGAGAATATAAAGGGTCTCGAATGTCCATCACTAAATGACGTACACAACTCCGCGTACGAAGTTGGCTCCCGACTGTAATCGGACGCTAAGTAGGTCATACGGTCCTAGGTTATAGCTTATATAATAGTCACAGAAAAGTAAAGCAAGAGAACTAAATAAACTAATAAACTGTAATTTATGGCAAGGTACACTTGCCTGGGATTGGAATACCAGTAGCGGTCCTTGTAACAGTGGGTTCAGCAGTAACTCCTCCAAAAGCTGAAATGAATATTACCAACAGTCTCAGAACATAGGAAATAGTTAGAAACGCCTGTCCTTGAGTCCAGTTTGGACACAAGGGCAAAAACGACATTTCTGGGCCAAAGCGGGTCCATATGTGGGCCGCTTTGCACCGCAAACCGGGTCAGGGTCAACGGTCTCCAAATCAGTCCAACTTAGTGTCAACAAGTCAGAAACGTTGATACGAACCCAACGGAACTTCCAGAATTGGAATCCGATGAGCCGTTCTCAAAATCGCCCGTTAGGTGGAGCCTGTGGGGCCCACGACACGCGATTTTCCAACGTTCTCAGAATCGAACCAAACTTGACCCACAGGACCAGCGTATTTCTACGAGTCCGATGGTGCAAGTTTCGTCTCGATCTGACGTGCATACACTAAGTTACAGCTAATTACAGAAAAGTCAGATACGGGGTGTTGTCCGCGGATACGCACTGATTCCGGTGTGCACGCACATCCGAATCAGCTTCTGCGAAAGCCCGCACGTCCGTATCTACGATGCTCACGTGTCGGTGAAGACCGCACGTGACCAAGTCGTCCCGTTTGGCGGGGCGTACTCGATTCCGGGGTGAAACAGAGCTTAGTTTTTTCCTGTTTTTGGATCGCGGTGTGCGATCACCACAGGACGCGATGCCCCGAGCGGTTTGTCCGGGCACCGAGAGGGTCACGCAGGGTTCGCAACGCAACAGACAGAACAGAAATCAGAGCTACGAGCAAGAAATTACGGGTACCTGAACAGGGTCTGGAAAACCCGAAAATCTCGTGTCCGCGTGTCGAGTCAACACCAATCCGTGTCCTGTGTTCGGCTGAGTTGTGTCCAGGCTAGGGTTTTCGTCGGCGTGGAAGGTGGAGGAGGAAGAGAGGCAACAGCGAGGTGGTCACGGCGGTGGACGGCGGCTCCCTGGAGGTGGAGGTCGGCAGTAGGTGAGGGAAGTTCTGGAAGTGGATAGGGCGGCCGGAGGCGGGCTTCTCGGCGGCAAGTCGGGTGGAGAAGGAGGAAGAGGTGAGGGAGATGGCGTCGCTGCTGGTCGGAGGAGGCAGGGGCGACTGAGCTCAGGGAGTCGTCGGGTCAGGGGAGGCCGGCAAGAGTTCCGCGAGGTCGGTCGGTGCCGCGGAATGCTGTGGGAGGTGGGGCGGCTGACTCGGGATGGCGTAGCCGGCGGAGGGGACGGCTGGGGTGAGCTGATGGAGAGGGCAGCGGGCTGACAGCGTCGTGGCGGGAGGAGCAGGGGATTCCGGCGAGGTCTAGGGGCGGAGCTCCGGCTACTAGGGTTTAAATAGAGGGGATTGGTAGAGGACCGGTCGACGGTTTGAACGGGTAGGCGAGGAGGCGCTGCTGTTACGCGGAGAGGAAGAGAGAAGGTCGGCCGGCGGCGGGAAGGGGAAGCAGAGAGGTCGGCCGGCGGCGTAACGGCCGGAGGGTTTCGGTTTGGAACGGCTGGGGGAAGGGGATGGGTTAGGCGGGTTTCGGGTTGGAACGGGTCGGGTCGGGTCTAGTGGATCCGGCCCGATCCACAAAGGATTGAAAACGGGTCGGGTTTAGAAACGGGTTTCAGATCTTGGGTTAGACCCGGATCCGACCCACTAAGCTTAAGTTGGGTTCGGTTCGGTTGGACCGGCCGGCTTGGTTCATCTTTGGTTTGGTTTATTTAGAATAAACCCGGTTTAATGTGGTTTAATTAATTATTTAGTTTCTAGGGCTTTAAAATTTTATCCGGGGTCCAATAAATTCCCGGAAAAATACCCCAGGCTCAGTTTTTAATTTTACACTAGAAAATATAATTTTCATCACATTTTAATATTATTTAATAACTTTTAATAATTCATTTTAAATTAGAATACCCTAGTTTATTGGTTTTAAAATACAGAAAATTGCTAATTAAATTCAGAAAATTAAATTTAAAAATTCTTAAAATTTTCAGGTGATTACAACCCGACCGGCCAGAACTAGCCTGCACAGCCCGGACCTTGCCATCCCTGCTGGACACGTCGCCCGGACTAGCTGCACCGTCGACGACCGCTGAACCGGAGAAGCCCGGAGCCACTGACCTGCTGCCAACCGACACCAGCACCCGGCGACGACCTCGACGTACACGACTCGTCCCACGTACCCAGGTTTGAGCCCCTTCACGTGCGTGTACGCGCACGTACATACACGTATTCTTCATTGTATACATGCGTATTGTAGTTCGTATTGGTATGTGTATTGGTATATTGGTGTGTTGGTATGTACGTATTGGCATGTGTATTGGTATATGGTTAATATTAGTATTGGTATATAAGTATATATACATATATAGTATAATTCTCAATTAAGTATATATATACCTACGTATATGTATCGTACATGGATCCCTAATATATGTTTAATATATATATATATACATAGTATAAATTCTATTATGTATATACATATATTTTTTATATGTATAATTAATTAGTACGATTATAATACGTATAATATGTATAGGTTAGTTAATAATATGTATTATATATCGATGTACTAGATGACCCGAGTGTAACCACGGATACCCCGTAGTTACATTGACCTGTGACCATGTAGCATGATAGCAGACTGCCATATGTACACCGACGTACTGGCAAGACCGTAGCATTGACTGTCTGATAGGCACAATAACTACAGACGTGACCCCCTAGCGTAGTCTCTGAGATCATTACGTTGATTGTGTGTTAGAGTAATGTCTGATGCAGTATTGTGTTATATGATATATCTATAGGACCGTTGGATCCTTCGGACGATACTTTGGAACCCGGACATTGGTATTGCCAGCTAAGGACCACAGGCGAGTACATTCTCTGACAGTTTCCATTATGTTGATTATCTCTATAACTCTTGTTGTATAGCATACATGACTCTGACACTGTTGTTTACATGAGTTAGCATTATCGAGACCTGTTACGAGGAGTCGTGATTGGAATCCATCTTGCTAGCTGGAGAAAAACGGGGAAATATTAGTAGCTTGTGTGATCATATCCAAACTTTACATGCATCATAGCTCACCCACACCTCACGTCGGTGCAGCCTGACCATTACATGCCTTATAGCTGTTACATGTGGTTAGCCTGACTATTGCTAGCATCATAGCCATCCGGATGGTTAGCCTGACCTTACAAGAATGATAGCTAATCATATGTAACAAGCCTGATCATTCCCAAGCCGATCACATGATATGCTGATGTTTCACACACTTAGTTAGATGTTCTTGACATGTATTACTAGTATATTGATCTAGCATCTCTACATGTATTCTAGTTCATTGTTCTAGCATGAACTGTATTTCTATTCATTGCTAGATGTATATTGATGATGACATATGCTCCAGTATTCCTTTATTCCAGCATTTTATTATTTCTAATATTTCTTATTGCCAGTATTCGTATCTGTCTTTTATTTCTTTACACTGTGTTATAGTTTTTGTCAATATATGTGGAGCTGCTGTTAGTGCTTGTACTTCGTTCCAATCCTGACTGGATATTTTCTAGAGGATCTTGAGGATTTCTGTACCACACACTATGGATCGGGTATAGATGCAGATTACACACCAGAGATATTAGATAAGACTATTCCTTTAGAGGAGACACTACCTGCAGCCATCTAGGCAGAATTTGTCTTATGCACTGAGACTTATTTGAGGTTTATTCAGTTTATATTTAAGCTTATGTTAAGTTTAATTGGAGACTTGTGGAGATTTTATGTTGAACAGCTAGACTGTGATTTATCTTTATTTTGAGACATAGGGTTTAACTATGTCATTCTTCTTATCTTTTATCGTGCCTTACTCTTATAGATGTTGTGATTGAGTTTATATTATGAGATATTGTGAGATGTATATTGTCCTCCTTATGGAGATTGATATCATTGACAAGTATTTAGTTATATAGTATTATTGTGACCTAGACAGCGTTCAACCGCCGATACTGCGACGTAGGCTGGACGTACCCACGCTCTCGTGCCCCTATACCGGGTGTGGGTCGTGACAGTTCTTTTCATGAAAACATAATTACCTGGAAGCATAGGTAATCACCTTCCCGTGCTACTGAAGAACTCAACCCAAACCCTTCCCTGAAGTATCACTGTAGATAGTGAATCCACCTGTCCCGGATGGCAACGTCAATATTGGAGTTATCGTCAATCTTTTCTTCAGCTCATCAAATGTGGCCTGACAATCATTCGTCCAAACGAAATCCATATCCTTCCTGGTCAACCTTGTCATCAGCTCTGCAATCTTGGAGAAGTCTTGTACAAACCTCCTATAGTAACCTCCTAGTCTGAGAAAACTCCTGATCTTGGCTCCTGAACTGGGAGTAGCCTATGACTCCACTGCCTCGATCTTTATTGGGTTAACTGAGATTCGTTGCCCGTCACCACATGCCCAAGGGATTCAACCTTGTCAAGAAAGAACTCACACTTTGAAAACTTTTCGTAAAGCTCCTCTTTCCTGAGATTCTCTAAAACCATCCTCAGGTGCTCTTCATGCTCCTCTGGGGTCTTCGAATACACAAGAATGTCATCGATGAACACTACCATAAACTTATCAAGATACTGGTAGAACACCTTGTTCATAAAGTTCATGAATACTGCCGGCGCATTAGTCAATCCAAATGGCATTACCATAAACTCAAATTGGCCATATCGGGTCTGAAAAGCTGTCTTCGGAATGTCTTCTCTCTTCACCTTTACCTGGTGGTAGCCTGACCTCAAGTCTATCTTTGAAAATACCTTCGCTCCGCTCAAATGATTGAAGAGATCATCTATCATCGGCAGCTAGTATTTGTTCTTGACAGTAAGGTTGTTCAGAGCTCGATAGTTGATACATATGCGTACCGACCCATCCTTCTTTGGTACGAACAATACCGGAGCTTCCCATAGTGATTAACTGAATTTGATGAAGCTCTTGTCTTGCAACTCCTCAACTTGCTTCTTCAGTTCTATCAGTTCGCTGTTGTTGACCCTATAGACGTATTGTGATATGGGCTCCGTTCCTGGCACCAAGTCTATAGAGAACTTGACATCTCTGTCTGGTGACAAACCTGACAACTCCTCTGGAAAGACATCCAGAAACTCTGCTATCAGAGTATGTGGCAACTCCTCTTTCTCCATCATGGCTCCACAAAAAAGTTTCCCTGCTCTACTCCGCTACTCCTCTGGCGACCTCGAACTCTGGCTCTCCTGGCTGTCAAAATATTACTCTGTCTCCACGACAATCTATAGTAGTATAGTGCCTACTCAACCAGTCCATTTCGAGTACAATATCTTATCCCGGAAGTGGCATTACGAGTAAGCACACACTCAACTCTCGGCCTCCCAACGATACTCTTCGGTCCTTGCAAACATAACTGACCAGGATAATGCCACCCCCGGTCGTGATCTTGCAAGTCCTCGCCAATGGTTCAGACTCAAGACGATGTCTCAGAGCAAAAGATACAGATACAAAACTATAAGAAGGACCGAAATCGAATAAAGCATGAGCTGGAAAAGAATCAAGATAAACTGAACAAAGAAATTAATATTGAGTATGATACGATATCATCAAAGAAGGATATAATGTATTCAAAGTAAAGCAAATATTCAATAGATATTGGTTAGAAAACATATATTGGAATGTTTTCTAGTTGTGATTTAGTAAACTCTCAGCCTAAATCCTATTTCCTAAAGCAGGCTCATAGCAATACTCTAAGTGAGCACTACTACGACATCGCTCTAATTGCGATTCTAGACCTGCATGGGCCACCACTAAAATATGTCACGACTCGCACCCGGAATTTGGACATGAGCCATAGGTACGTCCAGCCTACGTCGCAGCATCGGCGGTAGAACATTGTCTCTGGTTCTCAAGACTACTAAACATAACTCACAAAAGAACCTATCAATGATCTTAACTCCATAAGGAGGACAATGAATAATGTATTTAATCATCAATTCATAAGATACACAATCACAATAACTATAGGAAAGTAGTTGGCATGATAAGATGTAAAAGATAAGGAAGTTCTAACATAAGTCTAGCACACAACCCAAATACAACAATAATCTAGAGTCTAGTTATCCCAACATAAATAGTCAAAACATCATACAATCTAAATCTCAAGTTAGAATAATTTAATACATAAATAACTAGACCAAGAAGCTATCTAAACGACTGTGAGTGGTATCTCCTCTAAGGAGAGTGACTCCTCTGGAATCTCTGGTATGTAGTCTCCCTCTACTCCTGGGCCATAGTGAGCAGAACATAAATCCTCAAGGTCCTCTGAAAAATGTTATCCAGTCAGGATTGGTACGAAGCACAAACACTAAACAACATTTTCAATTATATTGACAAAAACTATAAGATAGTGTAAGAAAATACATGATAAAGAAATACTGGAAAAATAAGGAATATTAGAAAAATAAGGAATACTAGAGAGGCATGTAATCAGCAATAGTACTAACTAGCAATGAAGAGACATATGTGAATGCTAGAAATGAGTGAACTGGAATAATAAAATAAAATTCTAGCTAAGTGTTGTGAAATATCAGTTTACTATGTGATCGGCTTGGGACTAGATCAGGCTTGTTATATATGATTGGCTATGATACATGTGAGGTCAGGGTAACCATCTGTTTAGCTATGATGCAAGCAATAGTCAGGCTAATCATATATAACAGGCTATGAGGCATGTAAATGGTCAGGCTACACCAAACATGATATGTGGGGTGAGCTATGATGCATGTAAAGTGGGGTATGATCACATAATCTTGCTAATATTTTCTTGTCCCCAGCTATCACGATGGATTCCAATCACGACTCCTTATGACAGGTATCTATGATACTAGCCCGTATATCCACAATGTCAGAATCAAGCACACACTATAACTAGAATCATAGTAATAATAAACATAATAAAAACTATAAGAGAATATACTCGCCTGAAGTCCTGAGCAAGGTATGTCTCTCGATGCCCAAGCTGGTGTCACACAGACCTATATATGGTACGTTACATCAATACAAGATTTTGGAATAAAAATAAGTTAAACTGATACAATTCTAAGTCATAAAGCCATTTCTAAGTCAAACCGACTAATTCTAGGTCGTAAGAGTCTAACACTAGGATACTAGGTCAATACGCTATGAAACTAAGCTATACTAGCTAATCTATGATACTATAAAACACACAAAAATATCGTATCTCAAGATACGCAAGTTTTAATATATGAAAATAGTACTTTGTATATATATACAAGTCAATAATTATAGTATCTTAACTAATTACTGAAATCAGGATACATTGGCCTTGCACCAATGCGTATCACACTACCTATCTCGATACCCAAACCAATACCTTGGTATCGACCCCTTACCTTGACTTTACCTTGGTATCCCAAGGTAATTCAAAACCTATTGATATAGCTAATATATAGCTAAAACCCCATCAATATCCTAACTATATGCTATCATATACTAAGTACTATAATATATATTAATACAATATATATATAGTTACATACAGTTACTTAGCTAACTATTTCTCAATCCACTAACTATCAACATAACATATATATGCTAGTATACCTATCTAACTTAACCAATAACTTATATATATATATATATATATATATATATATATATATATATATATATATATATATATATATATATATATATATATATATATATATATATATATATAAACTATATACTAATCAAGTAAACCAAATAAACCATCACCTTAACTAACTAAACTAACTATTTACTACAAGTATACTAAACTAACTGATATACTAACCTATCTACTACTAACCAATAATTAACTAACTACCCATACCTAGATAATACTGAACTGGACTGATACATCTAACCCAAATACCCGCCTTGCTGATACTGTACTGAATGGATACCTGGTATAGAAACTGATACTGAAACTGTGCAGATAATGGACTAATACACTGATATAGTGCTCATTACACAGTTAACCGATACCACTTTGAGCTGAAAGCCTATGCGGGCTGTGCCTCAGATTCGATTTGCTGCCACTCCCCGAGCCCTTGCTGTATACCTCCTGCTGTGATACTGCACTACGATGCACGAGCTGCTGCACACCTTCAGTTGCACACTGCAGTGAGGAACTGCACCTAGTAGTGGCTCGAGCTCCCTGTTGTTGGCTGTTGCTTTCCTTTACTGCCACTGTATACTCCTCAGTGCATGAGCTCTATGCTAAAACTGCCAACTATAGTGAAGTTCCTCTACTTTACTGGTGGTTCCTGCTCGAGATGTGGATGCACTGGCTATGCATACATTGATGCACAAATTGTCTCTGCTGCCCAGTGCAACTGTCTTCTTGCTGCTGAAGCAGCTACCTACAGAATTATAGTTGCATTGGCTGTGCATCGATGCATTGGCTAATCTCCTTGTATGCACTGCACAATACCACGTTGCTGTGCTCCCTCACTGGCTACTGTGCACACATTGCTGTGTGCAGTCTGCACAGTGCTGCTCGAGCAGCTCCTCCCCATTTGCTGTTGAACTGTAGACTGCTTTGTTGAAATGCTTCTATAAATTGTTGTTCTCCCTCACTCACTGACACACACTCACACACACACAAATACAGCTCACATATATACACATATCATAGCACTCTTACATATGTGTATACACACACCTCTATGTACATAACTCTACATATGTATATATATACACACTCTATTTATATCAATCTACATGTATTAATCCCTCATCTATATATGTATATATATGTATATTTATATACATTCACACATAAACACAAACACACACATGTATATATATATATATATATATACACCTCTAGGTATATCACTCTATACATGCATATATATATATATATATATATATATATATATATATATATATATATATATATATATATATATATATATAGATATATAAACACATACACATATATATATATACAATATAACATACATGTATATATACACAAGCATACATAGAATTAAGAGCAATAAACCAAATACGTGGAGTGCACCGCACCTGTATCACACTTATTCTATGATACACTTGCGACACGGCTCCACCACACAACCAAACGTATTCCGAAGGACACGAGCAATTCTAAAATACTAATTTTGCATAATACGAACAATAATATAATTAACTACGTGTCCGTATCAAGAAGTGATATGTACAAATCTCCGTATCGAAGGAAAACTCCCAAAATTAACCTGTATCTTCAAATCGACGAGATATGGCCCACACGTACTCCATAGTGGACACAAAACTAGTCACAAATAATCATTCACATGTCATATTGATCTATTTGACCATTTGACAAACACTACATGTGCCAATCTCGAAATTTCTCCAAAATTGACACCAAAACACAAATAACTTCCACCATAGGTCTTCTATGAACCTAAAACCAATTCCTATGGGTAGCCTATGCATGTGGGGTAATTTATTATTTTTAAATCTCATATTTAGAATCTACTACAAGGGCAAAAACTAAAATATACCTATTGGGAGATGAATTCACAATAAAAATCTCCAAATATAGAAATATAGCTCCTCTTTGTAGATCTTGGCCTCCTCCTTGTAGATCCTTGCTTTCTTCTTGTATATCCTTATTGTAGTAGCCTTAATTGAAGAATAGGGAAGGAATTTATGAAGTAATATGTGAGAGAATGGTGAGGGAATGAAGAAATTGGAAAGGAGGAAAATATAGATCTAAAATGCAATAGAAAAATGAAATAAGAGATACTCTCTCTCCTCTCTCTATTAGCCGGCCATATACCCCTATCTCAAGCCATTTGAAATATCTAAAATACCCCTTGTGGCCTCTCATGAAGAAATTAATTAAGGAGTGAAGGTTATAGTATAATGGTTTCACTAATTAATCCATCCTCATAATCCATGTGCCTAATTATTGGGCTCAATCTAAACCAAAATAAAATATTGGGTTCATATATCTATATTAATTAGTTAGATCCACTACACAAGCCCAAAAATAGATAATATATCTAACAATCAATAATTAATACAACAAATAATTAGTCACATGCACAATATTTAATTACAATACTCCTAAAATCAAAATTTCTATGTCAATTACCAAATTATCCTTGATTGAAAATATGAGGGTGACATTCTCTCTCACTGAGCCTTGCTGCAATAATGTCGCAGAGTATAACGCCCTCGTCGTTGGGCTCCAACTATCCAAATAAGTAAGAGTGGACTACCTAGAAGCCTACGGCGATTCCAGGATGATAGTCAATCAAGTCCGAGGCGAGTACGAAGTTCGAAATGAAGACCTACTCCCCTACCACCAAGCCGTGCTTGGAATAATATCCACCTTTGAGGGGTTCTTCATAGAGCACGTCCCTCGGTTGCAAAATATTAAGGCTGACGCCCTGGCCGGCCTCGCAGCCTCTCTAGCTGTTTCGATCAATACTCATGAATTGATCACCGTGATCGGTCAGGAGCTGGTCTGCCAGAAAATTAACCTCTATCAGTGCCTGAGCTACTTAGTAGAGATGAGCACCGACTCACAAGACTGGAGACTCCCATTCATAGACTATGCAGTCTATGGAATTCTTCCCGAGAGCCCAAAGGAGGCCACTTCCATCAGTAGACATTCCTTCCGGTTCTATTACGATACGACTACTAAAATGTTGTATCGCCGCTCCTATGATGGTATTCTTCTACGATGTCTATCGAATGCAGAAGTGAAGCAGGCTCTCTGCGAGGCCCACAATGGGGTTTGTGGTGCCCATCAGCCAGGGCCCAAGCTACAGGATCGCCTCCGGAGAATGGGTTACTATTGGCCGACAATAGTAGCAAATACTGTTGACTACGCAAGGAAGTGCTAAGCGTACCAAATTCACGCAGACTTCATCCACCAACCCTCAAAGTTTCTACACCCGACTGTGATGTCCTGGCCATTCGAAGCCTGGGGCATAGATATCCTAGGGCCGATCAGTCCACCTTCGTCCAAGGGATATCGGTTCATCCTGTCCATTATCGACTACTTCTCCAAGTGGGCGGAAGCCGAACCACTCGCTGAAGTCAAGACATCAAATATAGTCATCTTCGTCAAGCATCACTTCATATACCACTTCGGCTTGCCATAAAGGATCATCCATGATAATGGTCCACAGTTTGCAAGTCATACTTTTCATCGGTTCTGTGACAAGAACCGAATTTAGAATGTAGCTCGACTTCCTACAACCCTACAACAAATGGTCTAGCGGAAGCCTTCCACATGACCATCATAAAGCTTCTCAAAAAATTTGAGTCATCCAACAAATGCGACTGGAATGAGAAGCTGGGTGAATGTCTTTGGACCTAGCGCACAACTGTCTGGACGTCAACTGGTAGCACATCATTCTCCTTGGTCTACGGGAGTGAAGAGGTCCTCACTCTCGAGGTCCAAATTCTCTCGCTCAGAGTGTCTCTCTCCAACCAGCTAACCATTGACGACAATCACCGTCGACAGCTACAAGAGTTAGAAGCACTCGATGAGAGACGTCTCTTAGCTCAACAACGCATTGAGCGGTACCAAGCGCATCTCTCAGAGAGCCTTCAACAAACGGGTGAAGAAGATGACTTACCAAGTGGATGAAATCGTCCTGATATTAAGAAGGTCGATGGTTATGACCCACAAGATGGCTGGCAAGTTCCAACCCAAGTGGGAAGGCCCGTTCGTCGTAGAATCACTATTCTCCAATGACGCCTACCGACTGGTGAAACCCAATGGCGACTTGCTCATGATGCCCATCAACGTTAAGTTCCTGAAAAAGTACTATGTCTAAGGCAAGGCTGGTACTTCCCTATCCACTTCAAAGACAACCAAGATGTACAATATTTACACTCTTGGTTCTTTTCCCCCAGCAAGTGCCTATGTACGGCCTTGCCCTTCCTATATAAATCATTGTAGAAGCCATTATTGATTTTTAAGAGTCCTGGATATGCAACAGATAATGGATCCCCAAAATTTCAACAGCGGAGCGGTCCTCAGGTCTACTTGTACACTCCCGCAGTGACCACTCAAACCAATATTGTTAGGCGCTAGCCATGTCCATATAACCTATGAATTATCGTCCTAACATTTCTTCCCGGTCGTATTTGTCATATCCATATTACCTCTTAGTAAACCTTTTGATTTTGGCTATCGATCATCACGTCTATATTACCTCTGATATCAGTTGTCATCTCAATTTATCACCAGTACTTAACCCTAAGTACGCCAGCGGTGCTAAGTCCACAAAATCTATCATGTCCATTTTACCTCTGATAGGGTTTCATCTTGAACTTATTACTTGCACTCTCATGCGCAAGAAGTAATAGGTCTACCAAAAATCCTCCAGTGGGATTTTCTCAATGGTAGAAACATCCACGTCCATATTACCTCTGGCTTACTTCCTTTTTTCTTCCAACAAAAATACCGGGATCATACCTAACCTCTCGGTACGACTATCTATCGGATCGCGTCTACGTCACCTCTGAGCTATCATCTTCACATCCTCACATACCGGGATCATACCTTAGAATTTGCCTACTTATGTTATTCTGACATGACTACAGGATCGACCCTAAGATTTCGAGGGCCATATTCAAAAATTGAAGATAAGGTGTTATTTTATGTAAAGATAAAAAAATGATGTCATATATTAATGATGCAAGTTTAATTTAATTTTTTTTTACAAAAAAAGACGCATGTACAAAAGTTAAAAAATAATAAAAGAATATCAATTGACTTTTATTTATGATAAGATGATCGAACGACTATAAAGTCTAAATATTACTCAAATTTGCAAAATCTCCATAAACTCAATTACAAAAGAAGCATGTTAGCAAAGATAATATAAGTATGTTGATCAATATATATATATATATATATATATATATATATATATATATATATATATATATATATTTATTTATTTATTTATTTATTTATTTATTTATTTATTTATTTATTTATTTATTTATATATATATATATTTATTTATTTATTTATATATATATATATTAAATTTTTTTGATGCGAAAATATTGTGGTTTGAACCATATTATATTTTTTTAAAACATGTGTTTTACTTGATATGATGTGAGATACGTCTCACTATTTTAGTTTTATTGTATTTTATTTGGTATATGTGTGTTATAGTTGTATATTGCTTCTCGTGTAATTTATGGAATTTTCTAGCTGCTTTCATGTAATTTCTAGAATTTTGTATAGTGTTAGTCACCATTTGATATATATAGCCTTCATTTTCTCTCTCCTCCTCATTCTTCTTTATTTCCTTCTCTTTCTTTATTTTTCTTCTCCCTCTCCTATCCTTGGCCGAACCCTCACCCCAACCGTGAGCTTGCCTTGGGTAGTAGTGGTAGTAATTTAGTAGTAGATTTAGGCAAGTACATTTGGCCAATAAAGAAGAACTTGCTATATTGTACTTATTTAGCTTCCTTGTATTTTATTGCTCTATATTGTTCTCTATGAGTTTCTCTATTATTAAACTCTTGGTATTTTTGTTTTTGATACCTTGGTTGGAGTAGATCTAAGTTTCCAGTTTGTAGCTTCCATGAGTGTCACGCCCCGCTCCCAGAATACTAGCTAATTAAGAGGACTGACATGGCCAACCACACCATTCAGAATACCGAAGTAAGCCACAATGTGCTAAGGTTGTCAAGAAGACAAATGGGCGGACTCTAGCATGCTACGCCATCAGTCTTAAGTCTGACAGATCCTAGTATCTTAATCCATTAACACAAGTACATGAGTATATCATATATGCAAGGAAAAAGGCGTCCCAAATTACATACCACATATGATCATGAAGCTAGCGAATACAAAATGCTGCAATACCAGAGTATAATAATACATGATCCAATATACCAGCCATGGTCTAATATATACCTCATGTTGACTGTAGTCAGAGAAGTGATCTCAGAATTGGGTGCTAACACTGCCTCTTGCTAAAATACCACAAAATAAAATAACACTACAAGGGGTGGAAGAAGAAAACCCATTTGCGATCTTCGACCAGAGTCATACGAGTACGTGGAAGTGCGGTGGATCTTGGTTCTCCTCAGGATAATCTGGTCATAGAAAACCAGTAGGGTCAGAACCCCAACCAACAAGTTCCACAAAGAAGCTCAAGGTGATAGACCAAACACATCACAATATACAACAGAAAAGAGATAAAATAAATGAAGGTCGAGACTTATACGGTACCAATGTACTTGTCTCAAAAATATAACTGGAAGAACTGATAACAAAAAAATGCTATAAAGGAAAGTAAGGCGACAAGAGGCAAGTGGGCATATGAACATCTCTGGATCGGGACCACAACCATTAAACCAAACAAGCACCAGGGTTGCAAACCTTTCCTCGAGCAGAACTCATCACCCTAACAACGCGCCGAAGAATAAATTAAATGGGCGAGCTTAACTTATAGACAAACATTCTTTGAACATCCAAAAATGCCTACGGATTGCAATAATTAACTAACTAGGGTTATAAAAATCCTATTTACTAACAAATGCATGCTTTGAAGAATATCGCTACCACTGGCATTGCAGTTAACCCAGATGGCCAAGGGTACTCTTGTCTAGTACTTATAGTGCACATCACAAATAATAATGGATAAAAAACTAAAGCAGATAACTGATAGCATAACACAACATAACGTAAGAACAAACTGGCTTTTGAAGATATAAGTAATTTTTTGTAAATGAGACTTGGTTTTATAAAAATAAAGAGCTTTTGTAAGTGAAACTAATTTTGTAAACATAAACTTATCTGAAAATAGTCTTATAATATAACTGAAACTGAAATATAACTGGAATATTTACTGGAATGCATATACTGAAATACATAATATTTTGAATCGCATCTAAATAACAACAACTTGTAGTGCCGCAGCACACGTAAACTTGGCCAGCCATGGAGCCCTTTTCTAGTAGGGTTGGTCTATGCTGCATGGGGCCCTTAGAGATCGTGGTAACCGGTAGCACGATATTCTTTCCTCCCAATGATCTAGGTAAACTTATTTTGTTTAATCATTACTAAATTATTTCAAGTTCTCGATTCGTGGACACTTGAGAATTCCCTAGAATGACGAATCACGAGTACGAGCTTTTTACGAGTTATCGTATCCGGGACTCATGGTATATTGAGCAATACTCACACTCGATTGCCTTATGCCAAATACAATAAATTTTTATACACAAATATTTTCAACGGTGTCATGAGGATTGTGAACTTGTACATAAACTTATCTCGTGAACTACATACAAAACTTGTCTAGTAAAAAAAACTCGTATCGTCATAAGAAAGCACATAACAACAATCACAAAAAGGAGTTATTAAATGGACATAATTAAAAGGAACAAAAACATACATGAATTCCTGGCCGCATGCGCCCACTGGCCGCATGGACTCACTGGCCGTATGCACCCACTCGCAGCATGGACTTATTGGCTGCATGCACCCACTGGCCGCATGCACGCACTGGCCGTACGGGTGTTTCCTTTAGACTTTAGCGAATTTCTCATTGATTCAGCGAGTGAATACACAATGACTTCAAGGACTTAGTTCCAGAACACATTGTATAATAAATAGTCATGCATCCAACAAGATAGACGTATGTTGGAAGGTATATATGGCACATAGTTCAGGCCGCATAGCACTCAGGCCGCATAACATTCTCTGTCGCATATGATGCTGACCGCATGAGCACTTCGTCTTTTTTAGACAGTAAGTTCAGCTATGGCAAAAAAGCTCAAAAAACCAAAAAAATTATTTTCTTCATAAAAACTTTACTTTAACTCTAAATCAAGTGAATCAAAAGACAAAATGCTCGAAATGAAGTTCTACATCCACCATAAAAACTATTTTTGTTCTCTCTCTAAAATATCAAGTTTTAGTAGATCAAAACAACGAAAAACACATAGAACCCATAAAAATCCTAAACTTCAAATTCAGATATACTCATCAAAATCCTAAACGCTAAGAACTAAATATAATCAGCAACTCAACTAGAATATTTTACATCAAATACATTTTTTAAAATAATATATATGTATAAAAATTCAAGGGAGCTTTGGCACCCCTGACCCTTATTAAATGGCTTTCTAGATGGTTTTGGCATTTGACATGTATCTAAGCACATCCCAGGATGGGTTGGGCAAATTTGGGATAGTGCCCCAGTTTACCAGGCATAATATATGAATTACTACTACTCAAGAAAAATAATATATAAGAATTATACTGAATACCAATAAGAAGTTAAAAATATGCTTTGTCCATTTTGTGTGTGTGCGTTTGTGTGTTTGTGCAGTAATGATTCTTTTTGCTTGTAGCAGTTACTTTGAGTGTATTACTGGAGGCATATACTGCGCATCTAGACAACACTTTTATTTCCCTTGTATTTTGTAGCCTTCTCTGCCTTTGATAAACTTAAAAGGATGTTTCTCAAATCCTTTCATATATGTCTCTTTTATTTTTTATGTTTTTCTTTACCTAAACTTGCGTGTCAGTAGCCCTGTGCCTTGAGCACACCTGTATATGAAGTAAGTCTCTTTTATCATCAAATCCTTGATACATATCTACATAGATATGTAAAAAGATACAGTAAGTCAGTTAGATATATAAGCATATTACATATTTTATGTTATTAGCTAGTAGTCTTACATTCATAGGCATATATACAACACGAGCATTTATAAGAAAGGTCACATACACTGGGAAGTTGTGGCTTTATATTTTCTGTCACTTATAAATCATTATTTCTTGGTTGTTATCCCTTTTTGCTCTGTTCAATTTAGATACTACTGGTAACCTTTTTTATAATATAATCAAATTTCATGCAAGATAGTACTTAAAATATTTAATTGTTAGTCATTCCTTGTAGAATCAAGAAGTTTGCACTGATACCTCCAGATTATCAAAAGAAGTTTCAGCAGGTATCCATGTTGTTTATTCCTTTACAATAATAAGTCTAATTATATATCCAACTTTCAGCAATAATTTGTAATTGTTAGATTGTGTTTTATAACTTAGCCTTTCCTTCATTTCTGCATATGGATGGCATATCTTTATGGGTTTGGTTGTTCAATTATTTGCTTCCTTCATTTAAATTTCAGTCATTTGGATGTTTAGATATTGAACAAAAATCATATAATTTTGTTTATTTGGATGTGGTTGGATATTTTGTATATATAGTTTTTTTTTAAATTTACTTCTCATACAAATATGCCATTTGTTAACTAATGATATTAAGCTTTTTTTTCTTTTTCGTGGATATCATGCCAGTTGGGTGCAGTTCTAGAATTCAACTAATGGAGCCAAAGGTTTCTCTCGATTAAAAAATCCTATGCAGATATTTCCAGACTGTACCTAACGTAAGGATGATAAGTATAGTGCCCTAATATACACATTTCAGATCCTTTTTCCTAAGTAGTCATGCAGGTAACTCCTCCATTTTGTTGTTATTCTTGGTCCATTGTTAGTCTTCCTAAACAGTTTCATAATTCAATGATTTTGTCTTGTGGTATGTGGATTGTTATGGTGTTCACAAGTTCATTCTATATGGCTGGTATTACATGAAGTTTGTTTTGCATAAGTTCAATTTTTTAACAGTTCTGTCATATATGTGGTTTGTAGATTATCTAATAACTTGAGCCATAACTTTGCTCATTTTTAGATGGTGGATCTACTAAAATTAGTTTGTACAAACACACATTACTGGTTAAATCTATTTCTCTTATTTTTTTAGGATTTATATGGAAAATGAAGGTAATACTATGATGGAAGAGATGTACTCCAGGTTCAGATATTTTTTTTTACTTTTATAAATAGATTTTGGATGTTTAAGATGTTGCACAAAAATCATATTTGGATGTGGTTGGATGTTTATGGTTTATACACGCATATTTGTTAATATAAAAATTGTGTATTATAGCTCTTTGATGTTTGCGATGTTCTGGATTATATTGAAATTATGTGTGTTCGATATATAATATATAATTATAAATAAAAAAATTGTTGTACAAAAATTATTTTCTCTTGACGATTATAAAACTTCAACAAATATCTGAATTAGCTTCTCTTGAAGGTTTTCAAATATCAAAAAAGGTTTTTCTTGACTGTTATTACCCGTCATCTAGGTCATAGTCAAGAAAAGTTGCTATCTACCTTGACGGTTTTTTTGTTATATTTTTTTGATGGCTAAAATCAGTCAAGAAATATTTATTACTTGACGATTTAAAACTGTCAGGATAAGAAAAACAGAAACCGTCAAAAAATATGTGACTTTTCTTAACTGTGGCCTAGATGAAGGATACAAAATCGTCAAGAATACCCGTTATTGACGGGAAAAAATCGTCAAGAAAAGCCATTTTTCTTGTAGTGTCGTCTTTACTCGCCGAATAAGTTGACCTAACCGTTGCACTCAGGACATAGTGAAATACAAGGCCATCGACATAAACCCAAGATGTACTGCCACTACCTGATCTGTTACTAAAAGATAAAATTGGAACGAACTCCGAAAGATGGTACCTGCGACCATCGAGGTACTGCCCTCTGGCTGACTTGGATACTGAAACTGAATATAAAACTACGCATATAACCGTGCTCTGCGTTGCCTGACCCTCTGAGCTCGAGATGGGGGAGGATGTTGTGCCAATGGT
The DNA here is from genome assembly GCA_036927795.1 of Iris macrosiphon. Taxonomy (NCBI): domain Eukaryota; kingdom Viridiplantae; phylum Streptophyta; class Magnoliopsida; order Asparagales; family Iridaceae; genus Iris; species Iris macrosiphon. Next base: position 148,781,723 of record JAYESA010000006.1, on the reverse strand, counting down.
TGTACGATTAGTATTAGCTCATCTTGGTCTACCACTACAGGTTTTGATAGTCAAGGTGACTGAAATGTCTGAGATGACATGCCGGGCGTAGTTGGTTGTTCTTGAGGCAACAATTATGGGAAATTTCTAAGTATATGACCTATAGCTAAACAGTGAGAACATCGCCCACTTGCCTTCCAACAATCTGATCTAAAATGCCATATCTTTCCATAGTAGGTATATCCTTCTAGTTCTGTTGGGTGCTGCTGCGGGTAATATTCTGTTATCGAGGTCTGGGGCACTGCTCGTCGTCCAGGTGATAGTCGTAGGTGTCACTACAACATTCCAAAAATGGGGATATTTTTGACTTTTTATATATTAAAATATTGTGTGTAGTTATTTTAAATAATTGTATGATATGTGTATTTATATATATATTATATATATACAGTGTTATTAATGTTTGAGCTGGTAGACTTGACCTAGAAGCCCACTAGATGGACACCTGACCGAATTATAGGGTTATGAATTTATATTGTATTATTTAGGATTTAATTTATTGAGGTTGTAATTAATTACCATAGTTTTATTTAATTGTTATACCCTACCGTTGTTACAATATTCGGAGCCCAGCCTTAGCCCATAATTTCCAACAAGTTGTTGCATTCTAGACTTGACACGCCAACTTAGGCGTTGGACTTTTCTGTCACTCAAAATTATAATCTTTTGTGTTCTAATTTAATTGCACAACTTCCCGTATCCGAAATCTATTATTTAATCTTGTGTCGCGCACCCGTGTCGTTGCCATCAATTTTGAGACACCAACTTAACCCGTTTAGCCGGACCAATTAAAGGGCCCAAGACTGACACCAGGCCTACATCTTTCATGACCTTTCTGTAACTCATAATTATGCTCCCTTGTGCTTCATTTTAGCCGCACAATATTCGTCGCGGACGTTTATTTAATTTCTAAATAAAATCCAACTTTGTATCGTTGTGCGTTCCAATCGAAATTGGAAACACAATCTCAATCCATTTTCGTGCAACCCAAATTAGGGTAATATTCTGTTATGAGTATTCTTCACTAATGATACTTGTGTCCCAACCTAATTTTAGTCCCATGTACCTTGAATTAATTTTAGAACATCGCTTGCATTTGTTTCTAATTAAATTAGGGATATCAACTTTGACTAATCCCATTTTAACCTAATTTAATCCAAATACCCCATTAATTAAGCCCATACAAAACACATAATACCCCCTCACCCTACAAAACACCAAACACCAAATCGCCCACCAATTTTTTATCATTTCATGTGTCTGTGCAAATACCCAAATTTAAGGGGGCTTATTTGCAAATGTTGTATTAGGTGTCAATACCCCATTGGTTCAAACCAAATGGAGAAGCCCTAATTCTTGACTAATCAACCAACCCCTCTCCTTGTATGAATAATTTTTCCATGACGAATCCTGGCCACCCATTCAAAATGGGGCTAATCATCACTACACATTCCCACATCATATCCCCTATTTAATGTCTCCTCACACCCTTTCCCAAGCATGCCCTAATCCGCAAACCTAGGAAACACCACCCACCTCTCTCTCTCCTCCCTCCTCACAAGCTCTCAACCGTAGCAATTTTTTCCATTTTTTCCTTTCTCTTCTTCTTCTTCTTCTTCTTCTCTTCTTCTTCTTCTTCTAGATTCATCTCCTTCCTCCCAAGGAAAAACCTACTCCACCACTCATCCCACCCCGTCTGGCCCTGTAGCTCCGGTGAGCTACTACAGCTCCATCCCAGCCTCGCCTCGATCCAGACCCAGTCTGGCCAAGCTCCCTCCACGAGCCACCACCACCATCATCAGTTCAGCCGGAGCTCCCTGCTCATCCTCTTCCCGACCTCCGAGCCCCCTCCTCCTTCTTTAACCTGCAACCTGAGCGTCCACGACCGATCCGGCCATCTCCCCATCAACTCCGACCACCTTTCCACGATCCCGACCACTCCACCACCAACTACACCGACCCGCTTCTCCTCCAGCTGAGCCTCTCCCGCCTGAACTCCTCTGACCACCATTAACTCCCGCACCTCCGTTCAATAGCCCCGCTCCTCCCTCCTCCTATCGTACAGCAACAACACCGTGACACCCACCCCAGCGAGCTCTCCTCTCCTCTTCCCGACTCCTCCCGAGCTCCCTCCTCCCGCTGACGAACCACCACCAGTGCCATCATCACCACCACTTCACACCACCACCCCCTGCCTCCTCCTCGACCAGCCTCCTTCACCGCACGACCACCCCATACCATCAGCAGCAGCGTCATCGTCATCGACACCATTGTCGTCAATCTCACCTTCGTCTTCTTCGTCTTCGTCGTCGTCGTGGACACCGTCGTCATCCCCGTCGTCGTCGTGCACGCACACAGGTTCGATTCTCCCCGTCACGTACACGTACGTGTGTACGTATTCGATTGGTGTATGTATGTAGTATATGTAGGATTCGTATATGTATACATATACATATATATAGTATATTTCTCTACTAGTATATATATGTATTCAACAATATATATTAGTATATACGTATTCAATAATATATGTTAGTATGTATGTATTGGTATATATATATATATATATATATATATATATATATATATATATATATATATATATATATACATGTATATAGTATATGTATTAAATTGGTATGTATATATATAAATATAGTATATGTATATTTTCACTAGTATATGTATATATATATATATTCAGTATACGTATTCTTTCGTATACATAAATATTGGTTGTTGTATATCTATAAATATGAGGTACATATGTATAAACGTATATATATATAGTATAAAATTTTATTTAGTGTATATACACTTATACATATTTTTTTTATGTAATTATTTGGTATGCATATATATATATATATATATATATATATATATATATATATATATATATATATATATATATATATATATATATATATTTATTTATTTATTTATTTATTTATTTATTTATTTATTTAATGATATATGCTAATTGATAAACGTACTAGGCGACCCGAGTGTAATTACGGATACCCCATTTTTACATTGACCTGCAACCCTGTAATTATTAGCAGGCTGCCATATGTGCACTCACGTATTGGCAAGACCCGTACTATTATTGTCTGTCTGTCTTGCAGAGTAATAACAGACGCGACACCCGCGCAATTAGTCGCGCACTTGACCCTAGTTGATCAGTGTAATACCTAGTGTAGCCTCTGAGTTCAATGTATTTATGATTGAGTGTTTGTGTAATGTCTGAAGCAAATATTATATTTTATGATATGTCTATAGGACTGTTGGATCATCCAGACGATACTCTGGAATATAATATTGGTATTACCAGCTAAGGACCCAAGACGAGTACATTCTTTGATAATTTCCAATTATTTGATAATTTCTATAATTTCAGTATCTAGAAATATTACATCTGATCCTTGACACTGTGCTACACGGACTAGTATATAGATTGGATCTGTAGTCATGAGATATTACATTGATTATCGTATTGACATTGTACACGACATTGATATTTAGACCTTGTACATGATATATTGGATATTGCTCGTGTATCGTAACGTGTCATGGTTGGATCTACTGTACTAGTTGGGGACAGGAAAATAGTTAGTGAGAAATATGATCAAATCCATATTGTACAAGTATAGAATAATATTAGTGTTAATCATACTCCTCACGTATGATTAGCCAGGCCATATAGCTCTCGTACATGTTCCCAAGCCGATCACATATCGAAGCTACTATTTCAGACACTTAGAATAGTTACAGTTCTCTATTTTAGATCATATACTACATCACCTGTATATGATATTGTATCTTGTTCTCTTTATTTCATATATGCACTAACTGTATCATATTGCCTATATTGACTGTCTCTTTATTTTGCCATTGCACTTATTCATTGTCTTCTCTCAGTATATAGCATCATCTGTTTATTGTTTTGTAGTACTTATCAATTAAATGGAACTGTTATTTGAGATGTACTTTGCTCCTTCCTGACTGGAAATATTTTTCCAGACTATGCCTTAGAGGACTGGGGTCCGACATTTTATGGACCACAGGGAGAGTAGCTGCAGACTTGGACTTGGTAGTTCAGTTGTGATTCCGGAAGGTCTAGCCGGAATCACTAATTATCTAGTTAGTTCTTTTAGCAGATTATTTGGTACCGGATTTGTCTCCGACATACTTGTTGAGACTTGGATATTATTGTTGAGTTAGATTATTTCTATTTAGACTTGTATTGTATTTTATTTTATTTTATTTCTTCGATATCTTATCGTGCTATAGTTATGTGATTGAGTATGTTGTTCATATTATATTGTGATATTCGTGTCTCCTTATGGAGTTGGATGCTCGTGTGATATTGTTTAGATAGTATCATGACCTAGACAGTATTTTACCGCCGATGCTACGACGTAGGCTGGACGTACCAACGTACTCGTGCCCCAATTCTGGGTGCGGGTCATGACAGTAGGCAGGAAGCAATTATATGTTTGGGTGCTCCATATAGAAGACATAGATGATTAGCCCTCCGACTTGTTACAATGGTGTGTCCTGCCTTCCTACAGAAGGAACATACGACTGGAGCCTCCGTGCACTGATACGAAGGACTGTAAGCTGATACTGTTGAGGGATGCTGAAATAAAGTGTCTAACGGGGGTACACAATTTAGATTCTATTTAAAGAAAAAAAATGAATTATACCTATTAGGAGATGGATTCCCAATAAAATCTTCAAATTGGGTGAAAAGAGCCTCCAACTTGTAGATCCTTGCTCCTCCTTGTAGATCATTGCTTTTTTCTTGTAGATCCATGCTCTAATAGCCTCCAATAATGATTTGAAAAAAAATTGGGTGAAAATTTGGTAGGAATTTGATGGAATTTGGTTGAGGAAAATTCTAGATCTAGATTTGGTAGGGAGAGAGAGTTTACACCCCCTTTATATAGGCCTCTTTTGCCCCCTCCCTCAAGCTACTATGTAAAGTCTAAAATACCCCTTGGGGCCTCTCGTGAAGAAATTAATTAAGGAGACAGGTTCTAGTCTAATGGGTTTAACTTAATTAATCATCCTCCTAATGATTGGGCTTATTATTGGGCTCAATTCTAACTAGAATAAAATATTGGTCCATGGATCTAATCTAAACTAGTTAGGTCCACTAATACAAGTCTGAAATAAAATCTAATATGCTAACAATAAATAAATATTCAACATGCACAATATTTAATTAATTATCAAATGACTAAAATATCCTTTCCTAGAAAATGTGGTAGTGACACCTTAGCTCAGAAGGGTCTCATCCCGACTGAGACACACGATCCAGGACTTATAGCATCTTAGTTATTCCTTTTGTACTGGATTTGTCTCCAGCATACTTTTAGTATTTCTCTAACTCATTTGATGTTATTATTTGACTCATGAGTTATATTTTGACTATTCTATTCTTTTATCATATTCGTACTATTTTTTATCTTATATCTGTGATTGAGTATATTTATATTGTTGGTGACATATTATGTTAATAGATAGTTTACCTAAACAGCGTTCTATTGCCGATGCTGCGGCGTAGGATGGGCATTGTTCCCGACTTGCATCACTACACCGGGTGCGGGTCGTGACAATGGCTGCGATATACTCTAGAATCCATAACTAAAGCAGACGGTACCTTTCTCACTGTCCTCATCCATATATGTTATCAGAATATACCTCAATTCACTCCATAAAATTTATCTCGATACAAGAATCAAATTCAGCAATGAACATGTAAAGATGAACGAAAATAAGTGGAAACAGATTTTTGAAAGCCTAATTTATGATTGGATATATATCCTTTCAATTATATTTTATTATATGCTCGTAGTAGTACGTCTAAGATGAAGTACTACCACGATATCGTATTAATTGTGAAGTCTGATCTGTATAGGCCACGAAAAAATATGTCATGCCCCGCACCCGGTGTGAGGGCATGAGTACGTGGGTACGTCTAGCCTACGCCGCAGCATCAGCACTATAATGCTGTCTAGGTCATCACTAACTAACTAGTATCTCATACAATATATAATCTATCAATGATATCCCAACTCCGAGAAGGAGGACAATATGATAATGATGGTAATGATAAATACTCAATCACAAATCTATAGCACGATATGATATCAAAGAAGTCTATCAACTACAAAGTCTAAATAAAAACAAAAACAAAAACAAAAACAAAAACAAAAACAAAAACAAAAACAAAAAAAACAAAAACAAAAACAAAAAAAACAAAATAATATCCAAGTCTCAAATATAAGATAGAAGCAAATCTAGTACCAAAATGCTAATAAAAATAAACTAGGATAACTAGTAATTTCGGTTAGACCTCCTGGCAATCACTGATGAGAGTGTCAGTCCTCTAAGTCATCGTCTGAAAAATATATGGTTGCTATTCCTCCTTGTGGTTCATAGTACGTGAGATACCAGTCCTCTAAGTCATCGTCTGAAAAATATATCCAGTCATGATTAGAGCTAAGTGCAACCCAATAGCAGTTTTAATTAATTGACAAAGATTGTAAAATAGTAAATAGATGATGTTATATATAATAAGAGAAAATAAACAGATAAAATGGCAAGTAGTAAAGAGAAACAAGTAATGTAAGCAATAGGGTATAGCCAGAGCATATATGAAATGAAAGAGAAAGAACTACAATATGAGATAATGTAATCTTTGAACTGAATATGAAAACTACAACATACTATGTGTCTTGAAATACTAAATAGATATTTGATCAACTTGGGAGATTCAATAATTTACACTAAAGAAAAACTAGCTTAACCATACGTTAAGTGTATGATTAGCTCATAGCCGATAATTTACACTACTTTTCAATAGTTCTTGATCATATGTCTAGCTAGTACTTTCTCTGCCCCGACTGATATGATAGATCCAACCATGACACATTACAATCCAATTTATCCAATGATTAACCAATACTATCCAATGTTATCCAATACCAACAAGGAGCAGTATTCGATACCATCTTGATAAATAAAGGTAACATCTCATGACTGACGATCCAATAAAAATAGCAATCTGTATACCATCATGTCAAGAATTATATGTAACATTTCTAAATATTTGAATTATAGTAATGATCAAATAATTGAAGCTATCAAAGAATGTACTCATCTTTGGTCCTGAGCAACTGATGCGACTCGGTGTCCGAACTGCAGTCACACTGACTTATATATGAATTTCCAGGTCAAATTATGGTTTAAGATCAATAATATATTTAATTAACTAAAAACTAGGTCAAAAAAGTCAACTAGGTCAAATCTAGGTTATACTAGTCAAGGTTGGTCAAAACTAGATATTCTAGGGCAATACGTTGATTATAGGTTCAACTTACCTAAAGAGTTAATTTTTGGGTCAAACTAGTCAACATTAGTCAAAACTAGTCATTCTAGGTTCATACATTACTAAACTAGGTTTTCTAAGTCATACTAGTCAACACTAGCTAATATCAAGCTATAACTAGGTCCTCTAGGTCAATATCCTATAGATATGAATATACTAGATACAAATTTTATATATACACTCATATATCATATATATATACCTTACCCCAAAAACTAGTATATTGACCAATTACCCATTAACTAATACCAATACCTTGGTATCAAAGCCTAATTCATGTTACCTTAGCTATTATCAAGCTAGGTGATACATAATATATATCTATATATATATAGACTCTTACAGATAGGTATCTTATATAATTTCTTAATTACCTATCTAATATCATAACTCAATACATTACCCTACACTAAATTTCCTAGTATACCTTAACCATGGTATCTCGACATATACCTAATACCTACCTCTAATATCTTCATACACCTAGAACACTACACCTCAACTTACTTCACTCATACCATACACATTGGTATATGGTACCATGGTACCACCTATCAATACTCCATGATACTTTCTCTTGATATCCCATATATAACTTACCTATTCCCTATGAATTACCCACACTCAAGCTCACTTACACAAACACCATGCTCCACCCAAGCTTCCTACTGTTATTGCTGCTTTTTAGCTGTTGTGTTGCTGCTTTTCAACTGTTGCTACTGCTTTTCAGTTGTTGTTGCTGCTACTTTTCAACTGCTGATGCTGCTGCTTTTCAGTTGCTGTTGCTTTTAGCTAATGGTGCTGCTGCTTTTCAGTTGCTGCCACTTATAGCTGCTGTTGCTTGCTGAAAAGTTGCTGAAAAGCTGCTAAAAAGTGCTGAAAAGCTGCTTTAACTGCTGCAATAAGCTGCTGAATGCAACAAAAGTGCCTCCCCCGCAAAGTCAAGTTCAAACTTGCACCACACACACACTATTACACCTATACATCACTCAAAACCTGAACACTCATGCATCAAACATACACACATGGACACTACACTCCCCGCACAATAACAACACACTAACACACACAAGCCAAACCTCAAACACCTAGTGCTCATCATGATATACACGAGTATCACACCATGATACTCAGGTGATACACCTACCAACACCATGATACACCATCCAATCACCTTAATACTACACTCTAACACAAGAAACACCATATACATATAATATATGACAATTATATTTATAAATAATAGATTACATATAATATAGAGTATGTAACACTAATAGGATACCAAATCAAAGAGAACTCTAATCCTAACCATGTGTATCATGACGTATCATGATACACCTCTACGTATCCATTTATGGACACCAAGACACTACTACGAACACATTTAGACACCAAATGTCCTATTGAGGACACAACACAAAAACTTAGTGGACACAACTCAAAATTTTCTAAATTGGCCACAAAAATATCTAGAACTATCAAATTATGGGCCAAAACTACTTAATTCTTCCTCCATTGGGTTGTACCTAGCTATGAGTGGATTCCTAAGGGGTTATTATGACTAAATATATACAAATTGATGGGAAAAAAGGATTTATACCTATTGGGAGTCAGAATCCCAATGAAATACCCCTAATTTGGACACAAAAGAGGCTTGAACACAACCTCCTAGCAACTCCTCCTCGAATGGTGCTCCTTGCAACTCCAAGCTCCTAGGCCTCCATGAGAATGATAAGGAATATGGTTTGAATGGATTGGAAGTAATTTGGTAGGTATTGATATTGGATCTGGAAGAGGGAAATTTGGAAAATAAGTAGGCTATTGGCATAAAATGAAATGAAATGAATGGTTGAGCCCTAATTAAAACTTATCTCTTATAGTAGGGTTTGGTCAAGCCACAATGTCAAGTTTGTCTCTCTCCATTTGTCATTATGGAATCTAATTAATTAAGGAAAGCATCTCTACAACTTAATGGAAATATTCTATCCTTGCACTAATTAATTAATTTAGGCAACTAAGTCATGCACTAATCTCAATGACACTAACTTAATTAATGTCATAGACTAACACAAGTGGCACCAACTACGTCTACTAACACTAAGTCCAACTAATAAACTAGCTCACTAACCACATATAATTACCAAAACATATTATTAACACAATATCAATTATATATAAAAAGGCAAAAATACCCCTCCCGAAATTAGGTGGTTACACTCGTGCACTTATGCTTTAAAGACATAATATCCCTTCCCTGTGAATAAGAAGTACTTATGTGGTGGACAAAATTAGATTGACCGATTATTGGCCGATAAACAACAAGGGAGGAGTCATTCGAGTCCAGCACATATTTGAGCCAACTCCTCCGCGCACGAAGCAATCAAAGTCCTACTGATAGAGAGAATGTTTGACAAGTGTTGTGACTTTCCATGCAAGTATGGCCTTCACATGCGCAACTCCATCGATCCTTTGGTATGCTAATTCAACAAGCGATTTGTTTATAAACATGCATGTGAAGGACATTAATGAATTAGAAGCATCTAGAGAGATTTTATGTCTACATGCAATTCCGGTATCCCAGCGACACCTGATGGATTTGGAGCTTTCCGTCGTAAGGGGCACACTTTTAGCACGTCGTCGAGTATTGCATTACTTATAAATTACTATACATGATATAATATATTCTATGTATCCTTACACCGGGATAACCCAGATAGTCTGCAGGATATATGGTTGTATGGAATCTTAAACTGTATGTATTAGTAACTAGGACTGTGGTAACCCTAGTTAGCTAATGATAGCAAGCAGTAGGGCATAATTTGCCGTAATTGCTTGATTTTCAGTCTAGTCTAGTCCCGTCCTGATATATTTTACAACTGAATCAAAAATTGTAACCTGAGTACTAATTCCAGATATCCCTGTTTAAATGCTACAGAACTGTTTAACTGTTATTTCACCTGTTGTACTTATTTAAGTGTTCCTTGTGCTACTTCTTAATTATTTATCTGCATGCTGGTTTAGTTTCCATGTTGGTTCCCTTGTGGTACTTGCTATTTTGGGGACTGACCCCACTGGTTTTGTATGGCAAGATTTCGGAGCAGGATCGCAGGATCTCCCGTATTTTCTGTCTCAAGATGGTGAACACCAGGAGCACCTGAGGACATGAGTGGATTTTTTCTTTATCACCCACATGATCTTATACTTATACTTTTGAGGCATTTATCCACCGAGCACGTGTTTAGCTTATATTTTGGTACTTTATATTATATCATGCGGACCTACATGTAAAGCATATTCTAGACTATAACTATAGCTGATCATGTAATATCGTACTCTTGCTAGTTCTTCATTTTGTAACTAGCTTCATGATCATCTGTGTATGTAGAGTTTTGGGATGCCTTACTATTATATGTTTGGTGATCAAACATATTATAACTTATTGCTTGCTTGAGATTGAGACATCTATGACTCTTGACCCAGGAATGACTGTTGGATTGTAGAGTAAAACCCTCACATATCTAGACAGTCATGACCGTATCTTGGGTTATTGAGTACTCTGGTGTACGTAGCTAGCTTTGTCTGCCTCAGCTTTCTAGTATTCTGATTTTAGAGTATGATACGGTTTAAGTGGTGGTCCATGCAGGTCTAAAAATTTAGAAGTGTGGGGAGTTTACCAGATATTTTAGATGTCTCAATCATGTTACTCCTTGATCTCCTCCAAGTATCAAAATTATATCCTTGAAATCTTGATTCAGTATCTGCCTTGATCCTCAATCAATCATATTTGTCCCTTTGTTGATCCTTATGTCCTACATCTTTTAGGGACATTTTTCCTGGTCCTTCAAGCCATCCCGCCCGAGTTCTTCCAGTAGCAGGACAATATCCCGATGCCAGCAAACCCTTAAGTTTTAGCTTCAGTATTCTAGGGTCGAGTCCATAACAAATAAAAATAAGAAACCTCAGATCCATCCAGTGCCTCCCGTGCAACCAATAACTGATGCAGGAGGGGACAAAAGTTTGCTAATTGGTATCCTTCGGGAATTGTTGGCATCTCAAGGACGTTGAGATGACATACTCATTCAGTCAATATAAGGGGCTTTGGAATGAGATTGACATCGTGCCAATAAATCTGCAAGCAACTTCAAGCACCTCCAACCCTCGTATTTCTATGGCACCGAGGACGCAATTGCATCAGATGCGTGGCTTCAGGACACAGAAGCTATCATTGAGGCAGCTGGAGTACCATCTAGAGAGCAAGTGTCAGTAGTACGACTATAATTGCTAAACTTGGCCCGAGACTGGTATGCAGCACAGATGATTTCACTAACAGTACCCATCCCTTGGGCTGTCTTCAAAGAAAGATTTCAGACCAGGTATTTTGACGCAGTATCGTGTTATGACTTGCAACAACGGTTTAACAACTTGAAACAGATGGGTAGGACTGTCAACGGCTATGTGGCAGAGTTATGCAGACTTAGTCGATTTTCTCTTACCTTAGTGGCAACCGAATTAGATCGAGCAAGAAGGTCCCAGCAGGGAGTTCACCTGGAGATCATATTGGCAGTAGAACAATATGAGTTCCAGACTTTTGATTTTGTGTTAAGAGCAACAATGAGGCATGAGTATACCTCCCAGAGAATCATGGACAGGACTGTCTGGCAAAAAAGGACCCACACATCTGGAGGTTCTTACATACAGTCTTCAGCACCAGCCCTGACAGTTAGAGCTTTAACCATCAAATCTCCTAGGAGACCAGTTTCGACGGCCTCAGTTCAGCAAACAGCCCCAACCCGAACTCAACAACAAATGACATCTTCTTCAGCAGGGTATTCTCATTGAGGAAAACCTGGTCACGTATTTTCTGAATTCCGCAGAGCACAAGGGTTGTACTTAGCTTGTGGAGCTCCAGGCCACATAGTAGGATTTTGCCCACATAGAGCTAGTTCATTATCCTTATCCCCGACAGGACTGCAATATAGGGCTCCAATTTTAGTTCGGCAACACCAGAGTCAGAGTTCTTTGCCGACCCAATCTCAAGTATTCCTGCAACAGAGGTCACAGTAGTATGTACAGGCCCAAGCTAAAGTACATGCTAGGTAAGAAGGTTCGCAACAGAGAGGACCAACACCGAGAGGATGAGGTCAGGCGATGGAACTCACTATAGAAGAGCTGTTAGCTTAAGTGGTGGCAGGTACCATTCTCGTCAACTCTCATTCAACTTCAGTATTGTTTGATTTTGTTGTATCATATTCTTTTATGTCTGCATAATTTGTGTCAAGAGTTGGATTAGAACCTGAGTCCTTATTAGTAAGACTCAATATACTTACCGGTAACGATATCGTGGAATTCGATATAGTTTATGCCTCATGTTGAGTTATAGTATGTGCGTGAGAGTTTCTCGCTAGATTGATAGAATTTTCTATATGATATTATGACATCGTCTTAGACATGGATTGGTTGAGTACCCGATACACAATGATAGATTGCCATAATACCAAGGTTATTTTTTGTCTTCCCTGATAAGAAGAATTCTCATTTTCTAGGGTCGAGACGGAGTCTTCAACAATGATTATGAGAATGGCAGTAACAGAGGAAGTATAATTCCCCAGAGTTGTTAATGAATTTCCAGATGTATTCCCAAAAGAACTTCCAAGCATGCCACCAGAAAAAGAGATCGAGTTTACCATAGATCTACTTCCAGGAACAATACCAGTATCAGAGAGAGTCTACAGGATGACGCCTTCAGAGTTAGAAATCTTATACCGGATTATAGAAGAAGTAAGAATAAAGGGATTCATCCATGCTAGTGGATCATCTTGGGGAGCCCAATGCTACTTGTGAAGAAGAATGATGCCACATCACGATTATGTATGGATTATCATACCCTCAATGCGGTAACCATCAAGAACAAGTATCTCTTGCAAAGAATCGATGACTTGTTCGATCACTTTATTGGAGCAGCAGTATTTTTGAAGATTGATTTACGGTTGGGATATTACCATATCAGAGTCAGAGAGTAGGATATACCCAAGATGACTTTCAAATTGAGATATGAACATTGAGAGTTTCTGCTAATGTCCTTTGGAGCAACCAATACGCCAGTAGTGTTTATGGATCTCATAAATCGTATTTTTATGCCATACTTGGACAAGTTTGTTATAGTTTTTATCGACGAGATCTTGGTGTACAGTTGAAGTAAAGCAGACCACGAGCAACATCTTCGGGCAGTTCTTCAAACTCTCAAAGAGGATAAGTTATATGCCAAGTTCAGTAAGTGTGAGTTCTGGATTGATCGCATTTCATACTTAGGTCATATTATTGCTAACGGAGGATTTGAAGTGGATCCCTAGAAGATAAAAGTCGTTGAGACGTGGCCAGTTCTCTGAACAGTTACCGAAGTTCATAGTTTTGTGGGATTAGAAGGATATTATCGGCACTTCGTATTAGACTTTGCTAGAATTTCTGCACCCTTGACGCGGCTAACACGAAAAGATGTGCGCTTTGATTGGATAGATGAATATCAAATCTCTTACGAGAAGCTCAAACAGAAGTTGATCATGGCACCTATTTTGACTCTTCCAGATATAACAGGTGGTTTTATCGTATATTATGATGCACCGGACAGAAGATTGGGATGTGTTCTTATGTAGCATATAAATGTTATAGCTTATGCGTCTTGGTAGCTTCGAGACCATGAAAAAAAATATTCGATGCACGACTTGCAGTTAGTAGCAGTTGTCTTTGCACTCAAACTTTGGAGACATTATCTATTTAGAGATCGGGTAGAGATATACACTGATTACAAGAGTTTGAAGTATATCTTTACTTAGAAGGATCTCAACATGAGGCAAACAAGATGGCTAGAGTTGATGACGAACTATGACCTTGATGTTCAGTATCACCCTGGGAAGGCCAATATTGTAGAAGATGCCTTGAGCAGGAGAGCAGGAACCTATTTCTTAATAACGCAACAAAGAATATTAGAAGATCTTCAGGAGATGGACATAGAAGTAGTAATGTCTGGCAACACAACATTGATGGCTAGTCTACAAGTTCAGTCCAATATAGTGGAAAGAATCAAGGTAGCACAACCAACAGATGTCAAGCTTCAGCGTCTCAGAGTAGAGTGTGAGGCAGGACGTAGACCAGAACTAAGCATTCACGGTGACAGAACTCTCCGTTTTGAGAATCAAATTTGTTTACCAAGTGGAGACCTTTGTCGCAATAATATGTCAGAACCTAAAATCACTTTGGAAGTAGTTTATGAACATTCGAAGTGGGTTTGACTTCTATTTTGACATGTGGTTATACTTGATTAGAAGGTGAACATATACCCTAGTTTTTGTAGGTGAATAAAAATGGACTCATAGAATATATTTTCTTTTTTGTAAAGTAACTAAACTTTATTTTTATATGTCCGTATTACGTTTGAAACTTTGTGCACGCTGCATTGCATATCTTTTGGACTCACTATTCTCTAACTCCCACCGTTACAAATGGAAGAAATAATATGTCCTCGTGGCTTGATCCACCGATCTTCTGTCATAAAACCATGATCTTATGTCCCTTTTCATAAAGTAACTAAACTAGGGACCTATATCTAACTCAAAAGATTGACAGTTCAATCCGAACCAATATTTGGTTACTACACTTGTAGAAATCTCTATGTAGAAATCTCTAAGATTGAGAGTGAAATATCAACTATTAAAATCATATATATATAGAGCCAATGATACTCGCTACCATGACATCGAACATGAGAGGGGATGGTGATCATCCCTTGATGTAAGGTCACAAAATTAAATTTCTCAGATTGCAACATTATCGATCCTTTCATATTCAGAATGCTTGGACGTTCAGTTGTACAACAAGACTAAGAATAAATAGATGCATATAGAAAAAAATAAAAATACAATATATATGAAAGCAATTCAGGCCCCTTCGAGAGGCTACAACTTAGTCTGAAGGATTACAAACAATCCAACTCGGAGACCATATATACAATGCCAAGCCCCAAGGCCATCCCAGCCTGAAGGCACCACAAGCCTGAAGGCCTCATACATCCCATCCCGAAGGCACCACAAGCCCAAAGGCACCATAAGCCCGAAGGTCTCAAGCTGCCGCAGTCGTACCGAACTGCATATGCACCTTGCATCGCATCCGCGCACCACCTGAGTCACACTGCACCTGCACTGCACCCACCACCAACCCACCACTTAATTCCTCCAAAGAAAAATTAAATGGCACCCAGGAGGCTTGAACACGCAACCTCCTGAATAGTATGCATCGGTCTTATCAGCCAGGTTAGACGTCACTTGCATTATATATAGGTTCGCTAGAGCTCATGACTAAGCGAGACTTGGATGTTGTCTTATTCGATTTCTCGCAGTACTTTTTTTTCGATATGGCTAAAGGAGAAAAAGGACCGTGAAAGTGAAATGCATGGATTCGCTTGACCGGGAGCCTCTGAAAGCACATGAAGAGAATTTTGATTGGACTATTATTTTTTTTCACAAAATAATTGTGAATTATATTCTTTGAATATAAAGCTAGAAGGTTTGAAGATTCGTATATGAGAGTGGTCTGATTGCTCGAGATAAGTCCATCAAAAAGAGGGTGCACTTGAGCTTCTGTTCAAGGCGTATAGGAGAAGATAGCCGTAGAAGGTCTTGCAATGATCTATTAGCAAGAAGGTTTGCATATTTCAATTAATTCATGTTTTTTTCGTTTTTATGACCAGAAATTGTTTCTTGATTTTTATAACAAATTGTTTTGGGTACTTTTTTATTGTTCATTAATTTAAATACTGACCTATTCAATTGAAAATTAATCTATAAAAAATTTATTGCCCTATCTTTCTAGTTAGTCAAGCAAAAATCCCAACAAAAAATATATGTCAAATAGTCACTAAAGAATAATTTATAAAATATACGTTAAATTGTCATTGATTTGCTAGACTTCTAAGCAAATAAAATTTAAGAGAATTATATATATAAGCTAATAATAAAATTTGGGAGACATGTGTCCAAACTGTTGTGGTTCATAAAATTATTCTCTAGAAAATGGTCAAACATCCATGTACCAAACTCCAAGCGTATATTTTAATATAGGATTCTTTTTATTGACTTGCATATATAGGGAGTGGTTGCATATGTGGTTGGTATGGTGGGATATTTTACGTACTAGAGGACAATATTCAAATCCTCCAAGAAATATTTATTTTTTTCACTCATTTTCTTGGAATTTTTCCATAGTAGCTATGTCACGTAGGGACCTAACAACTCGGACGTGGGCAAAGGGCTCAAGGTGACGCTTTAATGACGTACTTTATACTTCGTACTTGATGGCGTATTTTGCATTTCACACGTACGCATCAGACCCTTTTGCGCATCAATGTGTCATTCAGTGCTTGTTCCAGCACGGGACCAACAATGCTTCAATGTGGGGGTTACAATTTTTGTAACTGTCTACTTAGTAGGGTTATTGTTGTAACCGTCCACTTAATTGAAAGTAATTCTCTGTATTAACTGCTCATCATTGCGCCGTTAAGCGCTCATTCCAACGCGTATTCTAGCGCGTGAGCAGCTCTTCAATGTGCGGGTTTTCGTTTCTATAACTCTCCACTTCGTGGGGGTTACTATTGTAACCGTCTACTTAATGGGGAGTTATTTTCTGGTTTAACTGTCCGTTATGGACAACAATGTCTGCTAGGGAGATTGACTCCCTTATATATATTCTCTAGTCTTTCTCTTTTGGAGAGAGACTTAGAAAATATATTTTACGAAAGAAGAGTTAGCAGCAACCAGAAGCTACGGTGTACTATTCGAGATTCTGTCCGTAAGAAGTTCAATCCGAATATGACCAATGAGCGTTCCAGATGTTCTAATCGTTGAATTTGCTGTTTCCTGGAAACAAATCGATGGAAAGGAAGATCTTCATAACTCTAGCAATTCATATTCTCCAGTTTCTTGTTTTTGTTTCTTGTCGTAGCAACTATGTTGCAAAGTTTTAAGGCATTCATTTTTCAGCAACTTGTAATCTTCTCTTTCTTCGTTGTTGTAATCTTCTGCTTTATATATAACTTTGTAGGATTTTTGTACTCTTTTGCTTTATATATAACTTTGTATGATTTTTGTAATATGGAAGTAACACAATGTAGTTTTAAGGGAGATAAAAGAAAAAACCTAATTCTAATAAAGACTTTAGGAAAATCGACAAGAATACATCCAAACTACCAACCATAGATAGGCAAATACGTAGGATATCTTTGGCTTGGTTAGCTTGTTTTGTTGAATTCTTTGATTCTCTCATTTCCATCACAAGGATAAACAAGTATTAGAATCCGTCACCATTACTAAGTGGGAATATTATTTTGAATAAAAACAATAATATACCCCACGCCACTAAGTCAAGATGCTATAGCCACCTCATATTCTTCGTGCTCTAAAGTTGATGACACTTATCTCCTTCCTAGGCTCCACAAATTTTCCGGCCACTAGTGCTTGCGTAGTATCGATCGGTCAGATATTTTATCCTTACATTTTTGTTTATAGCTCATTTTGTATGTTAGTGTCGCTCAACTTACATGTCTATGTACAATAAATAACATTCACTAGTTAAAAAAAAAAAAACTTTGTAATGTAAAGAGCAAGAAAAATTAGTCAGCCGAACTTGAATGACCATTATAGTTATAAAAAATAGATACAAAATTCTAGCTGAATGATCAAAAATCAGTAAATCGAACCACCAAAACGTATTATTTTTTCTATCTATAAATAATTCAAAAAACATTTAACACAACATACAGATATCTAAAAAAAAAAAAAATATGGTATCAAACCTTCTTGAAATTCGAAGTCAGAGAGAGGAGCATACGGATTTTGCCGTACCCCATGATGAAACTAATGATATTTTCTTACTATCAGAACTCTCTTAAAGCTTTATAGTTCAAATTAATGAACTTCTTAACCAGTAAATGGTGAAAAGTCCTTGCTCCTATTCGTCTCCTAACTTCTCTGTGAGTACACTAACACACGTGACAACTAACACACGTGAGAGGGACAGAAATAGTCTCCCGGTGTATCACTCCAACCTCAACTCCAATTAAAATTGAGGTGGGTAAGTAAATTGGCATAATTTTAGGGGAAAAAAAAGAGTCAACACAGCTTTTAAGAAAATGATACGCTATATATGAACCATATTTTTCTTATTCTTTAGGTTAGAGTCTATTATAAAGACATAATCTTATGGGTTATTTAGTAATTGGATCTCATATTTATATAAAAATTAGGGTTTGAATTTTGAAACTGTCTGATATTAGACTTTGGGTCTCGAAATCACTGTTTAGTATAGGACCATATTTTTCTTGTTCTTTAGATTAGAGTCTATTATAAAGATGTAATCTTATGGATTATTTAGTAATAGGATCTCATATTTAGATGAAAATTAGGATTTGGATTTTAAAACTGTCCGATATTAGACTTTGGGTCTCGAAATTATTGTTCACTAAATAGTGATTTCGCGATCCAAAGTCTAATGTCGGACACTTTGGAGACCCAAATACTATTTTTAACAATTATATGAGATCATATTGCCAATTAACCCTAATCTTATCAAATATTATAAACTTATCGTTTAATACACGGAATAATTAGATGCACTGTAGGAACGTGATTCGTATAATTAGTGGAGTTAATGATGAGAGATATCACAATCTTTTATAAAGATTTAATTATCTTAATGAGATATTTTATGACTTAATTATTAGAGAGATTCCGATTTAGACGGAGCTCTAATTTGCATTCGTTAAAGATGCATGCTTCGAGCTTTCCAACCATCTCTCTCTACTATTATAATTCGGCTTAGAAACAGCTAAAAAATAAGTCATCTAAGTCGTAAGTATATCATTAAATAGAAATATAAAAAATTATAAAAATTAACTACCGCGTGGGTGCATGAGTTATTAAACATATAATCCACCATAAAATATATTTAAAATTTAAATTATATTTAAATTAACTACAAGATAGGTCTATTTAAACACATGTCCAAAATGTAAAAAATCTATTTATAACAAATTATAATTCAAATATATTCAAATCATATTTAAAATATTCTAATATAATTTAAAATTTTATTTAATTTTTTAATAATATCGTAAATAAATTGATACGTGCAGCACAATTCCTTACGTGCAACGTACATAAATTTACTAATGTGTTATAAGCCTCGCATATATATTATTTTACATCTCTACTATTATAATACGATTTGAAAATAGTTCAAAAATAGGCCGTATAAGCCATATAATCTATTATTGATATAAAATATTTAATTTTTTTTAACTACCTTATACTTTTCTTCCCGCGTACATGACCAAAAATTAAAAACAACCTGAACATATAACAATTTTCAAATATATTCAAAATTTAAACTCTACTCTTACAATGAGGCTTCAAAACGGCTCAAAAGTAAGCCGTCAAAGCCGTTTCTAAATTCAAAACCATTTATTTTAAAAAAACTTAATATTACGTAAAAAAAATATTGAAAAAAAATATTTGTTATAAATAACGTCATGAGAAATCAAACATAACCAATCAAGGAGAATGACTCTAACCTTAACCACATGAGCAAGAAAAGATGTTTGACAATAGTTACATAATATTATGTAGTTAAAAATTTATAATTATGGCAACGCACGTACATTTACTAGTTATATTTAAACTAACTACATCATATCTAATTAAACACATATCCAAAATTCAAATAACATATTAATAAAAAAATTCTACTATTATAATACATAATAAGACTTAGAAACGACTCAAAAATGAATCGTCTAATCGTTATGTATGTAATCAAATATTAATATATATATTTTTAAAATTAACTAGTACGTGGGTTTTCTTATTGGATAGCGTGGGCTTTCTTATCGGGTAGCGTGGGTTTTCTTATCTGGTAGTTGATGTTTTTTTTTAAATCACATAACATATAACAAATTATAAAATATACTCAAAATTTAAATTATATTTAAACAAACAACATGATATTACCGAATTAAACACATATCAAAAATTAAAAAATATATATTGATAACAAATTATAATTAAAATATATTTAAAACATATTTAAAATATTCTAATATAATTTAAAATTCTATCTAAGTTTTTAATAATATCATAGTTTTTTATGCGTTCGAGGCACGTAATTAGTCATAATTGAAATATATTCAAATTATAATAAAAATTAATATAATTTAAGTTTTTAATCAATTTTTTAATAATATTATATATATATTTTTATACGTACAATGTACGTGAATATAACTAGCTATTCAAAAAATAGTTGTTTTTAATGCTAAAGTAGTTGTTTGGTCATTTAATGCTAAAGCACTACAAAATAATACATTTTAGCGACGTCTAAATACGTCTCTAATTACCAAAAAAATGTCGCTAATATTAATTAGCGACGTAATTAACATTTTGCGTCGTCGCGTATTCCATGGTCGCTAACAACAAAAATGTCGCTACAGCGACGTAAATTTACGACGTAGTGACATCGTCGAAGTACCGACGTTCATCGGCTCAATGTTGGTACATCGACGACGGTGTATAGTATCGCAGAACGTCACCAAAGCAGTGACATTACCAGCGACGTTTTGCTACAATAATGCTGACATGGCAGAAATTGCCATGTTAGCAATGTAGCGACGGTTAGCGGCACTTAGCGACGCCTTTATTATCTTTTCGCGACGTAAACGCACACGTCGCTGGAAGTCGCACGACATTGTGTTATTGATCGTCGCTATTTATGAAAAATAGTACTTATGGCATCTTTACTAGAATGTTCAAATGTTATGAAAGAAAGATTATTTACTATCTTTTCTATGCCAAAGAGATACTTTGTGAATTGTTAAAATTCACAAAATACCCCAAGGCACGAAAAAGTTAATGAATAACCTATCTTCCTAACATATGGTCATTCCAATAAAGATACCATAAGTACTTTATACATTATTACAACTATAGATTATTTGTTCCGTATATAAAATATTTTTTGAGATACCAATATTATAACCATAAATTATTACAATTATATTACAATTATTTTAAAAAAAACTGCAATGGAGGCGGACCGGAGGAGACTGGACTAGACGGAGTCATGCAGAGGGGAAGGGGAATGGACATAGGAGGAGGGGATGGGACGTAGGCACGTGGGGACTAGACAGAGGGGAGTGAAGGGGAGGGTGGTCGAGGCAGAGGGGAGGAGGCGAAGCGCACGACAGCGGAGGAGGGGATGGGACATCGACGTGCGGGGATTGGACGAAAGGAGTGGAGTGGAGTCAAGGCACTCAACGGTGGAGGGGACTGGACGGAGGGGAGTGGAGGAGAGAGTGGTCGAGGCAGAGGGGAGGGGGTCGAGGCTGTCATGCCCCGGTTCCGGTCACCTAGTTTATCCACAGAGACGTGGGTCAGTACTTAACTTGTACTGGTGAGCAGAACTGGTCCACTCACCTAATCCAACACTTCTTGATTAAGGCATTTGTTAAATAGACAACATTATAAATACAATATTTCAATAGACAACAGTTTATAAGCAAAAGTTCATGTAGTGAAATATATATAAGCTTTGCACATATAAAATCCTTACCCCGGCCAATGGCCATTTCCGTATAATTTACAGGCTTGTTCTTACTGCCCCTAAATAAGACATCATTAGTATGAAACTAATTCTCACTAGGTCATTTTTGGTGTAGCACCAAGATGGACATGCCATATAGGACTTCGATGGATGTGCGATGTGACATTCAAAGCAGGTAGCAAGCCTCAATGAATGTCTCGCTTATACCCGACGCTACCAAAGTGCTACTATTTTTTTCTGAGCCGAACGGTCCCCAGTGTCCCAGGTTCCGTTCGAAAAAATTTACTACCTTTTGCACAAGTTTTCCATGACCATATAATACATCTACAACTATATGATAAGCATAAATAGCAGTGTAAGGTATTGAAATATTTAGGGCAGCAATGCATATTTTCTCATTCTTATTTCAGCATACTTATTCATTTGATTCGATTGGTAGTTCATAGACTCCAATTTACCGCTAAGTTATTGCACCAAACCACGACACAGTGATTATATCTTTCCCTGTGGTACGTAATTGAACTTCCCTCTTATCAATGCAATTCTATTAATTTATAATAGTGGTATGAAACTTGTGGCATTAATGGCTTTATCGATCATTGAACTTAGCAAGGTTACAAGAGAATATTATTGATTATTGACATGAAGGAGTAGAGAAGTTAAGTTTCATTTTCTCCTAAATTTCATTTACTTATTAATGCCATGTCTGTGGAGCAATTAGCCAAAGTTTGGCTTCTCAATATTTCTCAAAAAAATATTATTGGTCTGAGTAGGAATATTATATTCGCTACGGGTTTGTGGGAGATATGAAAGCATAGAAATAATATTATTTTTGAGAATATTGACCTAAATGCCAATGAGGTTATACGGCGGATCACCACTAGCCTTCAATTAATATTAAAATCATTCCAGCTAGAAGAAAGCCTTCAGCGGAGGAGGAGAATTTCTTGGCGGCTTTCCATATTTCTCCAAAAAATCCACTATATTGGTAGAGGCACTTGGATTCATTGGAAACCCCCGGAACATGGTCACAAGCTAAATATTATATCAAAAAATAATGGGGTTGACTCTTTCAGTGGAGGGGTAGTCAGAGGCACTGAAGGTCAAGTTGTTGCTGCTTTCCAAATTGTTATTACAGGAGGACAAAGCATTAATGTAGAAGCAGATTCACTATTATCTGGCATAAACTTCTGCAAACGTAATAACATTATCATAAATTTTATTGATGCTAGCTCTAAATATCTTTGTGATACTATTATGGAAAAAAGACACATCCACTGGTCGGACACTTATAAAATGCAGAAAATCAGGAAAATGATTTCCCAAGACATTCAGGTGACTTATATCACTGCAGAGGAGAACTGGGTTGCTAATGCATTGGCTAACTTGGCTATGGAAACAGGATATAATCAGATTTTTGAACAGGCAGTGGATCTTCCAGATTCATTGGGTGGTATGCTCTCTTCTGATCAGATGGGGCACCCTATTTTTAGGAAATAATCTTGCTTTATTTCTTCTCTGTATTTTCAAGTTTCTTTGGAAAGGGCTATCTCCCTCCCTTTTGTAGGCAGTAAGGGCTATCTCTCTGAGCAAAGTATTTTATTTTTCAATAAAGGCTAAGACCCCACGTTAAAAAAAAAGAGTAGAGAAGAAGGGACAAAACTTCTTACCAAATAGAAAATGTTGAGAGAAAAAGACGCTTGCTCACTCAGACTTCGGTCACGCGTCTATCTGCATTGGCACCAATATTTGGTTAGATTACCGTCTTTATTTCTCTCAGAGTTCTCTAGAATGAATTCATGCAATCGATAAAAATGGGATAAACAATCAATCATCGAAAACCAATCACGAAAATGCATTCATCAAGACCAAGCAGCAAAAATCCAAGAAAGCTAACCCAAAATCCAACGAAAACTATTGGACTTATTCCAACAGAAGCCGATCGATTTTTGGAAAGGTTCATTGCATTATCCGTGATGGATTCTACCGTTAAGTTTTCCCATAATCAATTTTGACTGAGTCAATCAAGCCACAAACCTTATATAGTGCACCGCTAGGAGCGGGGTACTGTATAATATTCTACTAAGAAAATGTTTCGTCATCGAAACTTAAAACAAAGGTTCTACCTCTAGGTTATCAAATAAGGAAGGGTACTGCTTCCGCATCTGTTCCTCAAGCTCCCATGTTAAATCTTCAACTGGATGATTCTGCCACAACATACGGACTAAAGCCACTAATCGATTCCGTAAGGTCTTCTCTTTCCTGTCTAGGATCTGAACTAGTTCTTTCGAGTAGGATAGGTCGGCACTCATCTCAAGTTGATCAAAGTTTACTATGTGATTTGGGTCATGCACGTATCTTATTAGCTGGGAAACATGAAAGACATTGTGCACTTTCGCAAAAGCAGGGGGTAGTGCAAGTCGATAAGCCACTGGTGCCACTATATCTAGAATCTCGAAACGTCCGACAAACCTTGGACTCAACTTTCCTTTGACTCTGAACCGCATCATACCTCGCATAGGTATCACCTTTAGGAATACATGATCACCCTCCATGAATTCCGAAGGTCGCCTTTGTACATCTGTGTAGCTTTTCTGACGACTTTGAGAAACTCGAAGATTTTCCTGAACCATGCAAAAAATTTTGATGACTTGTTCAATGAGTTCCGGTACGAGTACTTGTAGTTCACCAACTTTCTTCCAACATATTGGTGATCGACATTTGCGTCCATACAGTGCTTCATACATGGTCATCTGAATACGCGCTTGATAACTGTTGTTATAAGCGAACTCTGCCAGGGATAGATAGATATCCCAACTTGCCTTCAAATCTAGTACGTACAGTCGCAACATATCTTCTAGGATTGGTTTACTCTCTCAGTCTGTCCATCAGTTTGTGGATGGTACGTCGAGCTGAAATACAACTTGGTGCCCATTGACGCCTGAAGGCTTTTTCAGAATCGAGATAAGAAATGCCCATCCCTATTCGACACAATTGAGATTGGCACTCCATGTAACCGGATAATCTGATCTAAGTAAATTTGAGCCAAACGGTCAATGCTCAATATATTTTTGATTGCTATGAAATGACCCGACTTGGTCAGTCTATCCACGATGACCCGAATCGCATCATTTTCTTTTAGCGTCCTTGGTAAGCCCACTATAAAATCCATTGAGATGTCCTCCCACTTCCATTCCGAAATGGCAAGGTTCTGCAACTCTCCGCTGTGTCGCTGGTGTTCTGCCTTCACACATTGACAATCCAGACATCGTGACATGAACAATGCTACATCGTTCTTCATGCCATGCTACCAAAATATTGTGCACAGATCCTTGTTTATTTTGGTGCTTCCTGGATGCAAGGTGTACTTAGCATAATGTCACCCCCATATTTCTGGATGAGGATAATTTAGTCATTTTGCCTAGTTATTTTATTTTAGTGATTTAGTATTAAGTAGTATGTTATTTATTTAAATTATGACTTGTAATATTTATTTATAGTTAGTGGGCTAGCCCATTAGTTAGACTTGACACTAGTGAACCCAATTAGACTTGTCATGACAACAAGTGAGCCCAACATGGACAAGGTCCATAAACCCATTCCCTCTAGCTAATTAGGAGGATTAACTTAATTTTAAATTAGTTAGAGAATTTCCATTATAGCCCTCCTTAATCCTCTTCATAATTAAATAGAGAGGGGCAACTTAGATTTTTTTTCTTGTGACTTGGATAAGGGATGAAGGGGTCGACCACTTAAGAGGCCATTCTCTCTCTCTCTCTCTCTCTCTCTCTCTCTCTCTCTCTCTCTCTCTCTCTCTACTTCATTTTTTCATTCATTTAGATCCCCAAATTCCTAGATCCCCAATTCCCTTCATTCCTCCATCAATTCTTCTCAATTCATTCATATTTTCTCTCATTTTTATCACTCAAGAAGCATTGGAGCTTGGAGTTGCAAGAAGTACAAGGAGAAGGTACTTTGGCAAGGAGATCGTGTCTGGATCGTGTCCGTAGAAATAATTTATTAGGAATCCATCTCCCAGTAAGTATAATTCTGAATTCATCTTCTTTGTAGCTTCCAAATTATGCAATTGACTCTTAGAAATACTCTAATGGCATAGGACTACCTATAGAAAGAAGTTCTACGCTTAATAGATGTGTATTGTGACTTCTACATAGATTTTTGTGTCTAATTAGGGAGGATTACGAGATTGATGCACCAAGTGTATGTCATGTAACCACCTTAAAATTTCTAGTTAATTTAATAATATATATATATATATATATATATATATATATATATATATATATATATATATATATATATATATATATATACTAGGTCTGGTACCAATGGTGATACATGAGGATGACCCCTAATGCGTTTGTATATTAGAAGTTAAAATTTTTTGTAACAAATAAAATAATTTTTTGTATTATAGAAATAATAAGGAAGTACTTTTAAATAAGATAAAATAATAAAGGATGATAGAAATAATACAAGAAATAATAGTAAAAATGGTAATAATAATAATAGCAAAAATAATAATGTTAATAATAAAAATAAAATAAAATAAAATAATAATAAATAATAAATAATAATAAATTGATTTAGTTGTTAAAAGGAAAATAAAGAAAAGAATAATAAAGAAAAGACAAGTTAAGTTAAGAAAATAAATGAAGAAGAAAAAGAAAAAGAAAACACAATTCACACTAGGCCACGAAAAGTCCAGCAGTAGTAAAACAAGGCAACCGCCTTTCCCCCATGGATCACAGGGAATCCGACCTTCCCTATTTTGACCCATTCGAATAATATATATATATATACATGCACATTCGAAGTATCGAACCCTAGAAAACTCTCCCTCGCAGTTGCCAAGCTTCCCGCGATCAACCCCTCGATCCTCAGAAGCCTATTTGAGATCCCGACCACTTGAACCTGTGACCACACATCCTCACCCGCCCCCGACATCTCACCCGCCACCACAGCACAAAACTGAGCCGAGTGCCCGACTTTGAGTTATGTGTTCTCGTCCATCTCTCAATCGATTCTCGTTTCGTTTGTTCCAATGGATGAACAACATAACCATCATTAGGTCTTGCCAAATATAATTTTATTAAAATCTCCAAAAATTGAGAAATATTAAACCAAAATCTCGAGAAAAACTAGTTAATTAGAATGGGAAAATACAGCAGAAACTGTTCCAACATCCCTAGTTGATGGACTATTTCCTTTATCTATTATTTTGACTTATTTTCATATTGACTTGTGTTTACTTTTTGTGGATGAGATTAGAATTATACTATGATAGATGTTGTAGATTGTATTTTATTTATTACAACTTAAGTGCACTCTAATGGGTCCAATAAATTGGTTTGTCCATTGGAGTTGTGCTGCTGGTCATTGCCACGTGGCTAGTCCCTCGGTACTTTGGGACTGGGTCATGACATAGTTTTTGTGCTGGCCCATGCAGGTCTTTAACTATATTGCTTTTGATTAAACTAAGGAACCGAGCAAGTCTGCAATTAGGATAGGATAAATTATAGGATCTTATCCACATATTGACACGTTCTTGACCTCTATATCGACTTCAAAATAATTTCTTGACTTGCATCTTGCCTTGATTTCTCTGTGCGCCTCTTATAGTTTACTTTGTATACAGAGTAATGGATCCACGAGCCAGCAAGGAAACTCCTGCAGGAACACCACAAGGTGCTGTAGTCACTTACGACGATGGGGTGACGCCATTAAGTGGAGATCCCTCCACTCAACAAAGCAAACAAGCAGATCAGCATGCCTTGAGGTTCCAATGAGATAACATTACACCACTGCTGCAGTTTACTCCACCAATGCCCATTTTTCCACCAGGACAGCCTATGGACAAACATCAGATGTTCCAAATGTTCTACGCAATGATGCAAGCACAACAACAGGTTCATCAAGAGACCCAGCAATGCCAGGCGAAAAACTTGAGGAACAGCCTAGTGACCGCACTGGAGTAGGCGAACACACCAGCTAGACGGCCATCGACGGGATCTATCAGTGATTTTCGCCAGCTGAAGCCCCGTACCTTTTTAGGCAAGGAAAAGCCCACTAAAGTTCAAGAGTGGCTCACAAACCCTCAACACCAATTAGAAGCAGCTGAGATTCTGATGGAGAGTTGGATGACCGCCGTCAAGATGCAGTTGACGGGCAATGCACATCATTGGTGGCTATCTGAGGAGAGACGGCTCGGACCAGACCGAGTCACTTGGAAGGAGTTCCTTAGACTCTTCCAGGAGATGTACATTCCAGCCATTGCCAGAGCAAAACTTAGGGATAATTTTAACCACCTCATTCAAGGCAACATGGCGGTAGAAAAGTATAATGCAGAGTTCATCCGTTTAAGTCGCTTTGCCCCTACTCTGATTCCGACAGAAGTGGAGAAAGCAGAGAAGTTCTTCGACGGACTTAGCTTTGAGCGACAGAGATTAATCGGCTCCGTTGCACCTACTTCTTATACGGACGTCCTTGCTGCAGCCCGACACATGAAATGCATCACTATGAGAGAGTCCAGCCAGAATCGGCCGTTCACATTAGCACCAGCCAGAGCACCATAGGAAGAAGCTTCAAAGAGACCTCAAATGCACCAGCCACCCAGAGCAACTCTGCAGGCACTGCCTACATGTCAATATTATTTCAAACGAGGTCATTACGAGAGCGAGTGCAGACGCAAGTTAGGATTATGCTTGATTTGTGGATCCAACCAACATTCAGCCAAGGATTGCCCTGAGCGTCGAGAGAGAGCACCGATGGTAAACCGACAAGCTTTACCAGCACCGGGAGGATATCAGCCGAGGCCACCCTTGGTACCACAGGCAGCACTCTTCCAGCAGGCCCAATAACAGCAGAAGGCACCACCACAGGGACGTGGACAGACTTTTGCGATGACAGTGGATGAGGCACAGACTCGAGGAGTAGCAAATATGAGTAAGATTTATTTTTATCATAGCTAGCTATAGTAGCGAATATTCCTAGTAATACTTTAGCATGTGCATGTTAGTTCCATTCCCTAGCCTATACTTGGGATTATGTTAGCATGAATTTGTTGGTCTAGAGTAGTAATATGTAAGTGGTACCCAAATTTTTAGAAGCTATAGTTGATCTTCGTTCTAACTAGACTCCTTTACTCTTAAGTTACTTATCTCTTATTGCCTAAAAAAAAGTTTTCATTGCTTCCATACGTGTTCTGCTTGAACAAAACCCTCACCTTCCTCTCGATTTTATTTTCTTGTTCATGGTCCCTTATTCTTTGTGTCGTACTTCAACAAGCATGTCTTACAACCGCGTCATCTCTTCTGGAGCAAATATTTCCTGACCGGATATATTTTTTCTTAATTGTGGGGACATAATTCTTTTAAGGTGGATAGATAGTAAACACCCAAATTTTTTTAGAATTAAATTTTATAATTTTAATTATTGGTAATTATGAATTACAGAGATTAAGGGAGAATTTTTTGTTATTTTTAGCCATCTATAAAATATAGTATTTATAGATTTATAATTATGTGTATTTTATTAATTATTAATATAGTGCAGAAAATATATTTTTGGGTGTAGAACTATTAATAGAGTATTGTAAAAAAAATCTGGAATTTATTGAGGTCCAAAACTATTTATATATATATATATATATATATATATATATATATATATGTGTGTGTGTGTGTGTGTGTGTGTGTGTGTGTTTTAATTAAACAAACCCAACCCAAACCAACCCCAACCAAACCAACCGGATCCGACCCATACCCGTACCCGCTCACCCAGAACCCTCTAACCAACGCTACAGTACTCTCCCTGTAACTCCCCCGACCGACCGATTCTCCTCCCCCGAAATCGACGCCGACCCGACCCCTTCCCATCCCTTAACTCCCTTCCCTTCACCCTATATAAACCCCAACCTAGCCGACCACCGGCACCATCATCTCCCCTTCCATTCCCGACCATTGTCGCTGCCGTCAATCGCCGACAGCCGTCACGAGAACAGCCACTCCAACTTCGCGATCAGCAACACACAGCGAGGTACCCATCTTCTATCTCATGTTTCTTCCTGCTCAGTAGACCTAACAGCGACCCGTCGAGTCCTATGCGAAGAACACATGACCCCCTTGAATCCTGTGTATTTAGTTTAGTGTATTGTGTCCTGTGTCGATCGCAAATTGTGACACAAAATGGGAAAAAATTAACTTATTTTTAGGAAAAGAAAATGTCCCAAGTACGCGTGTTTGAGTCCCGTTGTCTTCATAACGGCATGTGGTACTGAAATTCTTCTTGAATAGTAATTTAGACAACCTAAACAAGTTTTAATCTCTTCAATTAGTTTAATTTATTGTTGATTATGCTGTAATTTTTTTGCTGATAAAATTTGTCAAAAACTTGGTTTCTTAAACCTGAATTTTTTTGAAATGGGGTGCATTCCGCTAAACGAGGCGACTTCGTCGTCTAAGAATTACACCAAAAGGCGAGTATCGTCAACGCGGACATGTGAGATTTCACAAAAGTTGATTTGGATGTGCGCGTGCACACCGAAATCAATGCGTATCCGTCAAAAAATACCGTATCTGCCTGTTCTAACACTCGTCATAATTTTATGTGTGCTTATCGTTTCACAACGAAACTTATGACATCGGATTTGCAGCGTTACGCTGGTCTTGTGACCAAAGTTTGGTTTATTTATGAGAATGTTGACGAAATATCGTTTCGCGGGCCCCACGGTTCTACTTGACGGACGATTTTCTGACCGGCTCATCGGAATCCAGTTCTGGATGGTCTATTGGGTTCATATAATTATTCTAGACTCGTAGACACTAAGTTTGATGAATTTGGAAAACTTTATCTTTGGCACATTTTTTGGTGCGAAATAGGCCACATGTGAACCCCGCTTTGACCAGAAATTGTCAATTCTGTCCCCTATATCCAAATTGGACTTATGGATAGTCAATCCTAGATATTTTAAGTATTCTGAGAATAATGGTAATGTTTGTTTCAGCATCTGGATGCGTACCTGGAGATTTTACTTATACCGGAGCAACTGACGGAGCTCAGAACCCAAACAAGTGTACCTTGCCAACTTATAGAATATCATGTGCTATTATTTGCTTGTATTCTTTCCATATACTTTTGTGATGTATCGGTTCAACCTAGGACCGTGAGACGTTGCTTAATGTTCGAACAAGATTCGGGTGTCGACGCCGTACACGGAGTCGTGTAACGTCACTTAGAGAGTTGATACCACGATCCTATATAATTTTACGTGCTTGCTTTACCAAGTGCGTCATACCATAGGACACTTGACACTATTCATGTGACAGAATCTTTCCTGAGTTATTCATGGTAATTTTGTATAGGCTTACAGAATTCGTCATATGAGACTTGCATATACATAGATATCATTATGACTCGCTATACTTGCTAGATGTCATGATCTTGTGTGTTATGGACATGAGACGTTGTGGACATGAGACATGAAATTACATTGGGTGGGGAGAGACACATAGGCTACAGGCTATATATATATATATATATATATATATATATATATATATATATATATATATATATATACTTTACTACTGGAGGTGCTTTAGTCTTTGTACCAGAGCTTGGCCCATTACGTGATATTCTTGATGCTACGGGCTCATCAACACAGAGCTTGTAGTGGTCTCAGCCTGAGTACTAGTGATGCTCTCATTTGTATTTCACTTAGCCGGTTATATAGCTTGCCCTGAGGATCTGTTTTATATTTACTGTATTTTATTTGGCTTAAGTGTTTCTTGTACCTTGCTATATCCCCTGAGGACCTGGATCTGAATTATGTTCCCAGGTACAGCAGAGGAGGATTACCCTGAGATATACGGGACAATAGCTGACACTGGAGTAGTACTAGCACCAGAGGAAGAGATTGTGCCAAAAGATTTCTCCTGAGTATTCAGTTACTTACTCAGAGCTCTATGCTTATTGTTATTTTATATCTGGACTCATGGACATATGTATTGGTGATATTCTCTTTCTTTTATTTTGTCGGGTTGTTCTCCGAGATACTATTTATTTGGACTTGTTGATGGACTATTTCCTTTATCTATTATTTTGACTGATTTATCATATTGACTTGTATTTACTTTCTGTGGATGAGATTAGAATTATACTGTGATAGATGTTGTAGACTGCATTTATTTATTACAACTTAAGTGCACTCCAACAGGTCCATTAAATTGGGTTTGCCCTTTAGAGTTGTGCTGCTGGCCATTGCCACGTGGTTAGTCCCTCGGTATTTTGGGACTTGGGCATGACAGAGATTGAGGGCCATACCTCTAAGAACCATCAGTTGATCCTGCTCAGTGATACTCCGAAGATCCTCCGGTGATCCCCATTGGAAGCTCCGACTCCTTTCTTGACTGGTTTCAAGAAACGACGAGTGGCTCTGATACTAATTGTTAGGTCCTTGACCTAACTGACCTAGAAATGGAGAAGATCTAGTGTTTCCTGTCATAATTTTTAGGTAAATTGCAAAGAGGGACAATGGAGAACTCAATTTGGGGAAGAACAACAGGGACATTTATTTAGGGATCTTGATAGTGGATACAAGAAGATAAAAGAAATAGCTATAATGAAGAAGGAGAGGAAACTAGCTAAGAAACTAAAGCTAAGTAATTCTAATACATTTTCCATGTTTGAGTTATTCTTCTGCTTATCTTCTATTTATAGGCCTCTTTGATCCTTGTTCTTCTGATACTTTGTGGTTGGTTATTCTGTTAGAGAATTGGCTAAGCTGGCGAGGTTTGTGAACTAGAGTTCTGACGAGTGCCTCTACCCTTTGTTGACTAGATTCATCGCTGCCCTCCGATCATAGCTTTGCAGCTGCATTGTTGTTCCCTGATACTAGCTCTGTACTGAAGAACACACTCTCTAGCCTCTAATACTTGTTGTACTCTACACTGAAGAACACACTCCCTTGCACTCGAGCTTCACTGAGCTAGTGAGCTGTGAAATGAGGAATTGAGGTACATATCACAAATTAAGGAGCGAAGGGGAGCAGACTGAGGGATTGGATTTGGTAGGAATTTTTTTAATTTTGTACAGAGGTTTTTGTTTCTATTTCAGTTACTGGAATATTTAATCTAAATTGTCTTTTAAATTTGATCCAACGGATACAATTGGGATGATAATGGGATGGACAGAATATGGGATGAATCTGAAACCACCCCATATAGCAGTGGGGTCCGCTGGGAGGGTTCTGGGAGGGTTGAACAGCCCTGGTCGGGCTAGGTCGGTTGAATTTTTACGACTGAACCGGTTTGTACCGGTTTTTCAACCGGGTCGGGCCAGGCCGGATTCGTTGACCGGGTTGGTTCAGGACCGGATTCTGGGATGTCCGGTCCAGGAAACACCTTGAGGTTTCATTAGGCCTTAATGTCTGATTTAAGTATATTTTTTTGGGCTGAGCCTATACAAGGCCATGTCCCTAAAAAAGGAAAAGGCACACCAAACATTTTATGTGATTCTCTGCGATTTGTCTTCATTCCGCAACTTTCGGATTACACGATTTTATGACAAAATTTACAGTGATTTCAAGCAACTTCAAGTCAAGAGCTATTTAGTATTTGTGGACCATCTATGGGAAATCCGAATGTAGTACACGAGAAATCCACATGAACTCCTCAAGTCAACGAACAATATCTAAGTGATGTATATCCCGAACATTCCGATAGTAAATCCAACATTAGGGTTCGTTTCCTAACATAATGCAAATATAATTCGTGTTCTTGGTTGTGTACATATCCAATAGTACAACAAGATGTCATACATAATCTAAAAAATAGATCTATATCTATTACCGACCCCAATCGACACTAATGATCTATTACACCCGAGTCTGATAATGTACGTAAAATAAACTGCAATCACAATAATAATAATAATAATAATAATAATAATAATAGTAATAATAATGTAAAATAATCTAGGACTAAATTAATTATAATTTAGCAAAGTATACTTGCATGGTTCGCATTCGGTAAAGATTCGATGATCATGTTCGATACGAAAGGACCCGAAAATCGAGATGAACCGGTCAACAAACTCGAAAAATGCTCTTAAGAAGTCCACAATTCTGAAATGATATTAATAATCGATAGACAATGGTCTTGGAAAATACTATTCCATATTGCCTTGTTGAGATTTGTCACATATACTCTTTAGCGTAACTTTTCAATTTTTGGAAGGGTGGTGTTCAGACTGGAACAATTTGTTGCACAAAGTATTTCTTTGAAATGCCGGAGATGTCAATGAGGAAATTTCATAACTTTTTATTCATATTGCACCAAATTCCACTGAGGCATTCTCCAGACCAAAGAAAATATATAGATGGAATTCTTTGGAAGAATATTAATTTAAGTGTAGAAAACACTACACGATGATGAGACTTTTGGCCTCCTTGCTAAATTAATTTGGAAATCTCATGTTCCTCTAAAAGCTAATTTTTTGTATGGCTTACAAATGATAACCTTAAAAAAAAAAAAAAAAAGGAATGGATCGAGAATTATAAAATGGGGTGAGATAGAGTGGGTTAGGATAGACTAGAATGGATTAGGGTGGACTAGGTGTGAACTAATTTCTACGAAAAAATTAAAATTCAAAAAATCATATAAAAAAAAAAAAAAAAAAACTTGAAATGGACTCCAGTCCACCCCATGTTACACATGGATCCGCCCCTGCTCGCTTTGTAGCAGATGCCCACTGTGTCTTATGTTTACGACACGAGGAATCATTTTCGCACATCTTTTATCTATTGCCTTTTCATCTCCCATATTTGGGCTCTTGTATATGAAGTTGTTGAGGCTAAATTGTTTTTCTCATATCTTTATGATTCTTGAATACTACTAAGAGACTCATGTCATTAAGTTGAAAGGAAGATGTGAAATGATTGTGTCATTATGACTTTTGTATGGTGCATTTCATATGAAAGAAACAATCAAATTTTTTTGATATCTTTGTTGATTGTGATTCTACCATAATTTTTTTTTTTAACTATTTTTCTACTTTTTGACTGATGAAGCCTCTAAATTTAAGAAGTATATGACAAGGGCACTAATGTTGGAGTTGTTACTAAAAGCATCAACAGTAGGGACATTTCAAATACATACTTCAAATTATTAAAAAATATGTAAATTAGGGCTAACCCGAAGAGCTAATTGACTAGACAAAATCCGAAGGGCCAAATTAGGGCCAAAGTTTTGTTAAATTGGGGCTACCAGACTAAAAGTTTTGGGCCAAAATATTTCAAGTTTATAAATTAGATTTGGATTTGATCTGATCCGATCCGATGCGACCCGATCCGACATAGCCCACTCTTATTGGACTAATTTTCGTTTAGACCATGGATTTTATATCAACTTAGAGTTTAAGTCCTAACATATCCAACTGAAAACTTTAGATTTTGAATTTTTATTTGTTTGTATCATTTTTTCCATTTTATCCTCAGCATAAGTATAAATGCAAAACCAATTCATGTCGAAAAGAAGGATATAATTGAAAATTTGAAAGCAAAGATAAAAGTTTAGGGTCTAAACTTTTTAATTGGACATGTTAGAATCTAAACTCTAAATCTAAACTTTTTAATTGGGCTAATTAGTCCACTCTCATTTCTGCCTCGGTGGTCATTTCTTTTAGAGGGAGGATGGAAGATGATGCATAATGCCATGAACTAAGAAAATTGTTGAAAGAGAGTTGGACCGTATAAGAAAATGATGTTTTGGTATTATTAGGGAAATGAATGTGACATGGGGACATCAAGCAACTCTTGATCTAGTAAGTGTGGTTTAGATTAGGTACTTTACTAATGCAAAGCAATGCAATTTGGTGAATGTTTGCCAAACTTTGCCGACTAGCATGTGTAGACCATAGGTCCATAGTATACCATCTTTATTTGTTACTAGGATTGTGCACGTGTATTATACGCACGCAAAAAATATCTAAAAATAAATAAATATTAATTTATTATAAATATTAGTATTTTTAAGAATTAAATTCAAATAACCAAAGAAAATATCTTCCATCTACATCTCTTGAGGTCAAAATATTTAGTTATAATTAAATTATATTAGATAGTTAAATAATTAGTTAATTTTTTAAAATAATTAATAGAATATTTATAAACGATTTAGACATTTCAATTTTGAACATTTTTCAAACCAGTTAGTAGAGATATACCTTGTATGGCTCTGCTGTCTATTTAAATCCTCTTCTTCTTCTCTTTTCTTTTTTTTTTTCTTTTTTTTTTCTGAGAATATAGTGTCCAACTTAATTAGTTATGTCCAATATTTTTTTTGGCGACATGAGATTTAACTGGCAAGGGACACAAATTCAGGAAATTAAGGAGAAAAATGGGATATAGAGAAAGAGTATAGTGGTTGTTCGATTTGTATAAATGGGTTAATCTGGTACATTTAATAAATGGGTCAAGTTGTATGTCCAAAATCGGACAATTCTTAAAACCTGGACTAGGGATACAAATCAGACGGACTAAATCCGAGTTCGATCGAATAATAAATTATGTTAAAGTTAAATATACTCGGATTCGAATTCGGATTAAAATATTTGAATCCGATAAAAAATTAGGTTGAACTCGAATTCGTGTGTCGAGTTACCCAAAGAATCCGAAATCCGACATATATATATATATATATATATATAAATTTTTTTTCTTAGATAAAAAAAGTTTAAATCCTAAATTTTTCTAACTAAACTTTTTCACTTCTTATCCTAAAATTTATTTCAGTTTGTATTTTATAATTAATGAGACTTGATTGTTATTTGATTATGTGTGCAATATTAATCTTGTTTAAAATTATTTCAAATATTATATTGGAGTTCGATAAATCCGATGGACCCGATCCAATCCGAGGAACCTGGTTTCTTTTTCTATTCCTCTGGACTCGGTTTTAGAATTCATATGTTGAACCTGAAGTCGGATTGGACTTGGGCTCGGATTGGATTTAAATTTTTAGAATTGTTTTACAATTTCACATATGTTTTATCCGAAGTTTAGTATTGAACTTCTCCTTTAGTTTAAACAGCAATCATTAATATTTCTCATTTATTTGCAAACTATAGAAATGCTCATGGTTTTGATTATGTTGTTTCTAAAATGGAAATAATATTTCTAAAATATTGGCATGAAATATCTTTTTTATATTATTCAGCTGTAATTTTAGATCCTAAATCAAAGTAGATGATTTATTTATATTGTTAGATAAATTTTATGACAATATGAATATTGACATAAGTAGCTTAAAATTAGAAATTAAAGGTCGTTTAGATACACTAATTAGTTTATAGGAAGAAAAATTTATATCGAACATCTAGATATTGTTGCTACCGTTGTTGTCCCGTTGTTGCTGCTATCGCTGTTGTTGTTGCTAGGGAGAGAGGGGGAAGCCATTGCTGCTGCTGCGGGAAGCCGCCGCCACCACTGTCTCACCGGTGGTGAGGAGAGAGGGTGGTGAGGGAACGAGAATATTTTTGTCATTTAATATTTTCAGTTAACATTGTTAGGATATTAACTTGTATAATTATAGTTGATGTATTAAGTTGTATAGTTTTGAAGTATAGGGTATCAAGTTGAAAATTTTCAATAGTTGAGGGTATCAAGTTAAATTTTTTGAATAGTTGAGGGTATCAAGTTAAATTAATAATGATAATTTTCCAAAAAATATAATTAAAATTTTAAAATTTCACGAAATTAAAATCTCGAAATACGAAAATACAGTCTTATACTAATTTAAAATAAGATATGATATTTAGTGACGACTTATCGATTCTGCGGAACCGTGGTATGAAAACAAGCACCCTTGTAAGTATTCTTGATCGTCTCCTCTCAATGCATCGACTACTAGTAGATCTTTTTCAAATCCAAATTTAAATAACAAATTAAACATTTATAAGATTTAATTTAACAAAAAATAAGTATACAAGATGTGGTAGTAGTAAAACATACCCCTTCTCCTCTAGCACCTAGGAGAAGTTAATGTAAGGCCACCATAGTTCCCCCTGATGATCTAACCAATTGTTGTGGTAGCAGAGGCAAAAAAATAACTATAGACAAACAATTTACATTCTAGGAAAGAAGTAGTAAATTAGTATATATAAAGTGACATAGATTTTAAATTAAACTTGCATACATTTCTGATGGAGTAGGAAAATTAAGAACCGGACCCCGAACCGCATTGTACAATACCGAACCTAACGACTAATTCAGTTCGGGTTGGTTCTCAAATTTAAATCGAGAATTGCTGAGTCCTAGTTTGATGACTTGACAAGTAAGGAATTTTCTATATAAAAGATTTTAAAAAAAAAAAAGTCAACTAGTTTGCTATATTTATGAGAAGAAACCATGTCTCATAATAAAGTAGTTGTTATGTTCTTCAATAACTTGTCGATTCTTTTAGTTTAGATCAATATTATGGTATCTAACTATTTTAACTAAAAGATTAAACGTGTTCGGTTGGGAACAACACGTAGAAAATTGTTTTTTCAGAGAACCGAAATAAATTACATAAATCAATTTACAAAAATTACAAAGAGCAAAAAATGCGAACATATTAATTTTTGACATAGAAAATTCTCGCGAAAAAATTACGGAACGATCAGAGTCAAATCCTGAAAATTCCTCTACTAGTAAAATAAGAAATTTTTTGACTTACACCCTCCCTCCCAAACTTTATTTACCCATATTAAGGATGCACCCTACATTATTTTCATAATGTACAAGTCTTCCAACTTTTGACGGAATCCGTCAAGTGATGACTGTTAACTGCTTTGAGCAATTTTTTTTGACCAAAATGTCCCTTATTTCTTCTCTTTTTTCTCTCACACTCATGCCCAAATTTCGGGTGCGGGTCGTGACACCCTCTCCCCCGCTGGCAGGTTGCCGCCGCCGCCTCCCCCCCGCCTCCCCCGCTCCACCCAATCT
Source organism: Iris macrosiphon (assembly GCA_036927795.1). Lineage (NCBI taxonomy): Eukaryota > Viridiplantae > Streptophyta > Magnoliopsida > Asparagales > Iridaceae > Iris > Iris macrosiphon. The sequence goes on along the minus strand of JAYESA010000006.1, from coordinate 148,742,637 downwards.
CCGCCACAGTCCCCCTCCCCGCCACCGTCACCGCCTCCGACCCCCAACCAACAGCAGCAATAACTGCACGTGCGCGCCGTCGCGCCGCTCGCCGCTGCTTGCACGCGTCGCCACGCTGCTCGCCACTGTTATTGCTGATGTTGCTGCGGGAGATCGGGGGTGAGGAGGGGGCAGTGGTGGGGTGGGGGGAGGGGTTGCGAGCGACGGGTAGGGGAGAGTGGGGCCTGCCGCCAGGAGGGGGGTGGCGGAGAGGAGGCGGGTTGAGGGGGAGCGGGGGCCTGCAGCAAGGATGGAAAAAGAAGACAGGGATATTTTCGTCCAAAAAGTATGAGTCAAACGAGTTGATTGTTAGAAAGAGACGATTTTCGTCAAAAGTAGGGGGACATGTACATTTTGGAAACAATGTGGGGTGCACCCTGAATATGGCTAAATAAAGTGGAGAGTAAGTCAAAATTTCTCATAAAATAAAAAGATACACTAACTCCTTATAAACTTTTCCACCGATTCAGAAAGGGTCACTGCAACTACGGGCACTATGTACAAGTGATATCGCTTTGCTTACTCGAATGGAAGTCTTCTCGGAGAGTTTCCGATCGAACCACAAGACGATTGATCTAGGTGAGTGGGCAGAACTGCATTCTCTGATTCTTGCACGCCTTAATAATGAATCTGAGTTTTTGAATGTTTGTTCTAAGAAGATAGTTCCATAAGAAGAATGATAGAATCTGACTCTGCAAGCTTAATAAGAGAACTCGTATAACTTGTCATTGAAACGAATCTGCTTGCTTAACTAGAGAACTTGTATGCTTGTCTGAAATGAGATAGAACCTTGCCATGCTAAGTCAAGTATATAAGAAATGTTGCATGCTTAGATACACGGACACCGCTATCGATCGAACCATTGCCATGCTAAAAATAAGTAAAGGAATTGCTTGAACAAGTCCCTTTGTTATATGCTAAGAAAGAGATAGATATTGCATGCTAGTTGCTATGAAATTGATATCGTGCTTGCTATTATATGTTTCGCTTGCATATTTTGCTATATCGAACTGCTATAAGTCTTGATTAGTATAAGAAGAGACTAATAGTGCGCCATGATATTCCGGTCCTACGGGATCTAGGGGGTGTGCTATTAGATATGCGAAAGATATATTTTGCTTGAAAGAATGAAAGAGAAGAGTCTAGTAATCCACCCTGATATTCCGGTCCTACGGGATCTAGGGGGTGTGACTATTAGATTGTGATATGCTTATTCATGTTTGGTGCATCCTGATAGTTTTATCTGATAGATGTTGCTTGTCATGCATTGGTCTCGGACAACTTGTGCACAAGGTAAATAATCTCTCGAATGATTCCTGGGGCACTGGGAATCGGTCAGTCCGGAGGAGATTGTTAGAGCCCCCGATGTTCCGGTCCTACGGGATCTAGGGAGGGTGTTGTTTGTCCATCAGTGGGGTAACTCACGGGCCATCATATAGTTAGGGCGCATGCTAGGCTAGCCTTCTTGCATACCTAACTGTTTGATGCATAGACGGACAGAAAAATAGAGAACTTTATATATATATATATATATATATATATATATATATATATATATATATATATGTTTATGCAAATCGTTGCTAACTTGTATGTCTGCTGCAGGGATAACCGTTCGGCAAAGGGTAAGAAATACAAAGAGTATACATGTATAGCTTGCTTGTTCATTTTGTATGCATCGTAGAGTTTATCTGATAGTGCTTCATGCATTTGCATCGGTTGGACAATGGCTATTAGTGAAGAGCTGAACCTTGATCACGGCTGCTACTATATTAGTAAAAAGCAACCATGTGTCACAGCTGCTAATAGTATCAGATAAAAGAGTCAATAGTTAGCTGGATTACCGCTACTGATCCTGAGTTTCTCGGGGACCGAAATCATATAGCTAGTTCTTCTTGTTTGCTTGAAAGAATGATAGTCCACTTGATGCACTTATTTTGATTCGAGATGAACAGTCCACTAGAGATAACTTTTGTTCCTAAGAGTTATAATATGGTGCACGATACATGTTACGCACAGTACGATAGAATACTATTCCGATTGTATGCTTATTGTTTGAATATGCAAACTGTTTCCAAGCTATGTTTTCGAAAAGAAGTAAACTGACTCTAATCATGTTCTGCATGAAATGAACATAGGTAAAAGTAGCAAGATCACTAGTAATGTAATATTTTGCCACATGCTTACTTAGTGTGGGTTTCAGGGAGTGTTGCTTTTGTTCGTTGATTTTATACTCACCAGTACTTTCTCCAAAGTGTTGAGCCACTAACAGTTTGCTTGTTCTCAGGTGCTGGATTATCCAAGGAGGCGATAGCCGTACGTCATCCCAATGAACCGAAAATCTGGAGTCGATGCCTTGAACCGTATCGAGATTGCTTTGAGCTGCTTTTGGTATAGAGGGACATAATGTATGGAACGGTGTCATTGTAATCGAGAGAAAGAGAGTGTTTGAGCGATTTGTAACCTCGGCCAAGCGCCGCTTGTAACACTTTTGATAATCAATAAAGAGCTTGTTTCCTTATGTCATTGTGTTCTTTACTTTTTCACAACATATGTTCCGCTGCTTCCGTTTTGAATAGCTTACTTGTCCTTGTTCAAAGCTTTGGCCTTGTACAAGCGCACTTTAGGCTTGCACGGCATCGCACCCAAGCGAGGATGATCAGTTCCGTAGGGACCAGGCGAGGAGAACAGCCCCCCTGCGAAACCGGGGCGTGACAACTGTGGCGTCCCGTTTCCCCTATTCGGGAAGCGCGGCTAAGAAATACAAGATGGTATCGTTCGATCGGGATAGATTGAAACAAGAACTCGTCCTCGTTATGGATTTATTTTGTCAGAATCGATTCCCATATTCAGTGGACCGTGCCCTCGGGATTGGCTTAGCGGCAGAGTCAGGAGGGACCTTTCCGCTGTTATCTTTGTTGCCTCGGATTTCGATGTCGCTTGTTGCTTTCGTGCTTGAGTTGGTTTTCGAATTTGCTTGTTTTCCTTGAACGATTTCGATGGATTTCATTATTTTCGTTCAATAGAAAGAAAGGAAGAGGTATTGATCGAGCTGTTCGTGATGCAGGTGAACGAGCAGTAGGCGGCTTACGAGCGGAGTCTTGAAGCGCCTTTTTCCTTCTCCCTTCCAACCAACTAAGTGAGTGGATACCATCCCGATTAGCTATCCCTTCTTCCAAGCTTCATACCCTAAAAGTCTTGCATCCTTGTTGCCCCGATCAAACGATACCAAGTAATAACTAAAAGACTACAAGATAAAAAGGGAATAGACTTGGATATTGTGCTTGTCAATCAAACATGTGAACTATTATCTTATTGTATGCTAGTTCGTTGCAAATGTTCTATAAATCGTGTTAAGTATGGAACATATCTTGTATGCAAATAATTGTTTAGGGAGGCTATGCAAAATGAATCATGCAATACTGCTTGTCTTGTACTCGTGTTCTTGTACTCGTGTTGCCTCAACTGCATGAATTGTTAACTAGATAATCGTGTTCGATCATGGACAACTTGTGCACAAGGTATTGGTTCTGCGGACGGTTGCTGGTGCACTGGCACCGATCTGATCCGGGCGAAACTCGTGTATAGTCATCGTGTACGGGACAGGATGGCTTGCAGCGCATCGTGTACTCTCGTTGCATGCTATCCTTGTCCCGGACTAGTCTATTATGGCATCAAGCCAGTGATCCTCGTGTATATTTAAACCTGTTGCAAACTAACTTGTGTCTTCGTGGCAGGGAAGGCATGGTAAGTATTGTACAGGTGGTTCAGACGGACAGGTAAAAGCCACCGAACGGTGGCAAGTTCATTTCAGTAAATTCTATATGTTGCTTACTTGTAAATGAACTAAGGCAAGATAGAAAGACCATAATAAATATGCATGCTTCATTAAAATAACGTATTGATTGGTATAGTTGGGTTTAGCTCGCCTTCACCAGTATGTTTCGACATACTGACCCTCGTTGAAACATGTTCTCCGCACTAAGGCGAACCGAGCGAGGAGCCGAAGTCGTCTTCCCGATCCAGTCCAGCTGTAGGCGCATCCTGACCGCGCCGTATTTTGAAGTACTTGAAGAAAGGAGCTAGAACCCAAGCAAGAATGCAGCTCCGTGGCAAATCTCCAGCCCGGAGGTCCTTATCATTTTGAAGTTTAGTAACGGGATGTAATGTACAGGACTGCTATCTCATTTTGAGTCAACACTTTTGTAAGCCCGTGCGGCAAATTAGCTGACTCGTTCAAGAGTTTATAATAGATATTCATTATCAATAAAGAGAACTTTTCCATGTTTCAAATCTGTGTTTTAATTTATCTGCGTACTCTGAATATGTGCTCGTTATGCAAAACACTCTAGCCTTGTGCGGGCGCAACCTCAGGTCCGCACGTTGGTCACGCCGGGGGACGCCCCTACGATTCGGCGAAATCGGGGCGTGACAACAACTACTTGGAAGATCAAAATAAATTACAGACTCCCGAAGAACAAGAGATGACGAGAAAAATTACCCTAAACGATCTTTGTTTCGAAATAGCCGTCAATCTCACTTTCTCTCTTCCAAAAGTTGTAAGATTTGAGAACTCTTTCCTTTAACTCTCTCTGGTAGATGTGATAGGGTTTTAGGGTTAAAAAAAACCTATTTATAACCTGCTAAAATCTACAGCAAATATGAACCATTAGATTTGATCTAACGGTGCAAATAAACACCCAAAACTTGTCTCAGCCCGATGACCGAATTTGGGAGCAAATTCGGTCTGGCCTAGCAGAATAGTTATGCTTAAATTGGGCCAAATTTGGACCGAACTCGGTTATCCCAATGCTAAAGAGTTCTGTCTGAAGCTGACCGAACTTGGCTAGACCGAATCCGAACCGAACACGGTCAAGTCTGGATAGATTCCCAGACTGTTATTTTATGTACTCTGCTTCGATGTCTTCAGCTTCTTCGACACATGGATGACGCTTGTCGCATTTCGAAATATTCTCCACAAAAGTTGAGAATTCTATCCAACACTAATATGCTCTAATTTTGAAAGTTGTTCTAATATTGAACCGAATTAAAAAAATTCTAATAAATTGTTATTACCACACACGGACCATTTTTCAAAAGAAAAAAACAAAAGTAACCTCCAGCCTAAGAAACGAAGCTATCAAGTTCACAGGACCGTCCTGAAGTTTTGGAATTGGACTATTTGATTTTACCCTCCTAGTTAGATTATGTATATTGATATTATTCCCTCTGTTATCAAAAGTTGAGTTTACCCCCCTGAAAGTGTCGTTAAAAGTTTTGAAAGTGTCGTTAATAAGTTTTTAACGACACTTTTAGGAAGGTAAACTAAACTTTTGATCTAACATGAGGGTAATATCAATATACCTAATCTACCATGGGTAAAATCAAATAGCCCTTTGGAATTCTTCATACACTACACCAAAATTTTGAAAGGTTCTGTTATTGTTTATATCGATTCTTCCTAACTTTTAAAAATGTTTATATATTAAAAAAAAAAAAATGAAACCTCGTATATCTGCAGAAGTTTTGGGGAAAAAAATATGTACAAGTTTTGGTTCCTTCATTATTTGAATCCCGACACCGTTAGTTACTGAAGGACCTAACTACAACTTGATGAGCATAAACGGATCGAGATCCAATATCTCGGCCGACACGAAGAATGCAATGTGCGGCCCCGAATGTATGTGGACCTCGGTGGACCAACTGGAGCACAAAATGGTGACAACAACCTACGAAAAGGAGTGGTGACTCGTGTTAGAAAGCAACAGCAATGGTGACCGGTGCATACGAACGTTTCATATATACAGGTGCCTAGCTAGCATTGGACTCGTGTTAGAAAGCAACAGCACAACCTATGCAGATGAGTGACCGAGAAGTGTGATCGGAAGTTTTGGAAGCTCCAAAGCACACAAGCTTCCGGAACTGGGAGGTGGCATCTGGGCATGGCATTTACTGGTCACTAGATGAAGTGGGCTCGTGCAAATCCGAGCACATTTGAATTAGGGCTGGTTTGATTTGATTTTCAGATCAATTATAAACTAGACCGTCAATTTTCGGTTACTTAAGACTTCGGTGTCTAGACCCTGACATTTTCAATTGGAAAGTTTAGATCCTAATTTTTTTTTTCTTTATTCCTATTATATCCTTCCTTTCATGTCTGCTAATAAAATTTTCTATATAGATTATGGAGGCTATAACAAAAATAAAAAATAAAAACAAAAAATATAATAATTTATGATTCAAACTCTTCAATTAGACATGTCAAGACATAAACTTCAAGCTGATATAAAATCCAGGGTCTAAACGCTAATTAGCTCAATTAAAAATCTGATCGAACAATCCAAACTTATGGAACTGCACCAACCTAACCCTTGTGGTCGTTTGTAGGCTACAAATTATTATTTTTTTAGTTTAAATAGTAAGATGGAAGCAGCCCACAAATTAACGTCATTAAAAATAAAATAAAATAATTTCTTGGAGAAATTATCCAGGGGCAAGGACGGAACCATATACTAAGAAACAGATCCAGTGTCCCCACAAATTTATGAGAGTTTTGCAACATTTTTTTTTAAGTTGGTTTTATTCTCTTAAGACATGTCCCCACTATTCCACCGTCAAGAGAAAAAAAAAAAATAGGACAGACCAGAGTAGAAGTAATTATTGGTATTGATGTGAAGTTGAAAGTTGCAAGGGACTAGTGAAATAATATCCCCCATGATTCTATTTGTTTATATGTCCATTGTCTCTACAATTTCTTGTATCAAACTTAGTTGGAAGAGAATTCAAGTTTGATATTATATGGCCTTCCTTTGCAAAGATTTGCTACATTCAATACTCAAATGACGATTTTCAATGTCGCATGTCTTTGGATTGCCCATAACTCATTTTTGGCAAACATACATACAATTGTAATTACTTTTCAATGTTGATTTGCTACCTTCAATATTTGCTCTTGTTTCCCACGGAACGGAATGTCTAATTCTGCCCTGTTCAGCGGGACAGCAAGTGTGAAAAAGAAAAAAGAAAAAAAAAAGGAAAAGGAAAAGGAAAAGGAAAGGATAAGATAGTGATGGAGTTGCCGGTGATAACAGGATAAGCGTGTGAATTAGATGATCAACTGATGATCTAAGAGGAACCAATGATGTGTTCGTGTGCATGTCAGCAAGAAAACGATTTAACATGAAAGTAACCTATATCAATATATTGTTCATAAAACCATGGATATATATAACGCAAGCCTACTTGATCAGTAGTAACCAAGTGAGTGTTGGTTTTGGTTTTGTTTGTTTCTTGCAAAAGTTCAATTCCTCTTCCTTTTTTTAGTCCCACATCGGATGCACCAAAACCTTCCTATGTACATATATTACTTTCTCTCCTTTGCTCTATTAAGTTGTTGTGTGGGGAACCCCTTGGGCCACACGCGCGCGCCGCTGACGCCGCTAGGTTCGGTTCGGTTCGCGTAACGGGTGCGGGTACGCGCCCACATCTGCGGGCGCCGAATGTCGATCCGATTTTCTCTTCGGGTTCGGGCTGGGACCCTAAAAATCTTTTTACTCCTCTTCATTTTTATTTAATTTTCTAAACGTTACAAAATGTTTCTGAACCAGTTTTGTGTCCAGATTCGTTATTTATTCTCTTGTGTAACGTCTGATTTAATAGCTGAACGTTACAAAATATTTCTGAACCAGTTTTGTGTCCAGGTTCGTTATTTATTCTCTTGTGTAACGTCTGATTTAATAGCTGAACGTTACAAAATGTTTCTGAACCAGTTTTGTGTCCAGGTTCGTTATTTATTCTCTTGTGTAACGTCTGAATTAATAGAGAATTAATTCTGACCGTTACACAACAGTTTTATATATATCGGACTGTTTTCTTTGTAAATCATATCAGAAATTTTCTCTACTCAGAACCTCTGTCAACATTCTGTTTCATTCCTCTTTATCTCCAAGCTCTGGGCAGAGCTAAGTCCTAGTCATTCTCTCCAAGTCGTGTGCGGCAACGAGATACCGGTAGTGCGGGGGTTTTACCACTAGGAGCTTCGGGAACGTCTGCACACAGATCCCGAATAAACTCTTAGGGCAGTGCTTCGTGCACGACTTCCCCAGAGGCCGGTAACATTGTTTAATTTTATTTTGTATTCTGAAATTTTGAAGAAAGTAAAAGACAATATTTCTAACAATCTAAGAGTTTATTCGTGTTACAATTGTTTCAATACTTACTGTTATATTTTGTTAAGACTGTTAGAAGAATTTTGTATTCTGAAAACCATTCTTACTGTGTAAGAAAATAAAAAATAAAAATTCTTAGTCACTGTGAAAAACTATTCTTAGTATACTGTGGAAATTGTTACTTTGAAAACCTTGCCATTGTTACTTTGAAAAACTATTCTTAGTCATTGTGAGAAACTATTCTTAGTCACTGTGAGAAACTATTCAATACTTACTGTTTAGAAAATTCAATAGTTACTTACTCACTGTGTCACCACCCCATTTTCAGATCCGGGTATTTTTTTTATTTTTAATTTAGTTAATTGTGTATTATTTATATTTAATTATATTTATATTTAATTAGTGATTGCATTATTTTTTATTATATTTTTATTGTATGTTTTAGGATTTTGGCTAGCCTGGACCCATGTCAGACCCTAGTGGACCCATGTCCGACCCAGCCCACACCCCTGTGAGACTTATTTTGGGGCTTAGAATATTTATTTTATTTTTAGGAAGTTAGTTGGAGAGATTTGGAACTAGTTTGAGTGCATTTGGAGCCCCGAAACCCAAAACCGAGTTACGGGAGGACATTTTGGTCATTTGGACTTAGTGGAACCCTTTATTAAGTGGCCGGCCCTATTTTTCTCCCCCCCACACCCGTGAACCAGCAGCCTCTTCTTCCCCCACTCTTCTTCTTCACTTCTTCTTCTTCTCCACTCATTTTTCTTCTTCCTTTCTCCTTCCTACTTCAAGTAAGTTCACTTTTCTTCCTTCCTTCTTCCATTCCTTCTTCTTTATGTAACCCTAACCCTAGATCTTTCCCCAACCTAGGTGGGTAGAGCCTAGATTTGGTGTTGGAGCTTAGATTTGAGGCTTGGAGCTTGTAGGAGGTAAATTTGGAGAGATTTGGAGATTTTGGCTTGGGATTCCAACTCCCAAGAGGTAAACCTTAATTTTTCCCCTAGTAATTATTTTTATATAGTGTAATTAATATTTTAGAACCTTCCTAGACCTTTAGGCTACCCGTGGGAGGAAGTTGGAACTAGTTTGGTTGGGTTTAGAGACTTTAACATTAGGTTTTGTGTCAATTTCGGGTAAAATCCGAATTTGGCCCAATTTTGGGTGATGCCCTAGGTTAGATGGACCTAGGTAGACGTTGTCGGGAGTCGTGAGGGTGAGTGCGTGTCTTCGTTCGGACACGGAAAGTCGTATCGCGGAGAAACGGGCGTTTCGGGCAAAATTGGGGCTTTTCGTCGTCGCCGATTCTAAGTGCGTGTGCGTTTCCGCCACGGGCCTAGAATCGACGTGGGAGCACATTTTCTAGGATCTAGACATCGTGTAGAGCGCATGGATAAATTTTGGGCCGATTCCGAGTTCGTTTGGTGTGCGTTTCAGGAGGTTTTCCGAGCCGCGCACCACGTGTTCGTCGAAATGACCGAATGGCCATTTCGACTTGGTTTCCTCGTTTCGGCTTTGTGCGCGCGTTAGGTTAGTATCGGGGAGTGTGTGCTAGAGTTTTCGGGCTATATTTTATATATTTTAGGGTATTGGTGAGTGTCGGGGTCGTTGGGCGTGCGTTGGTGGGCGTTGTGGGCGTGTGGTTCGAGTGTTGTGTGCGTGGTTGTGTTTGTATTTATGTGTGTCTATATATATATATTTATATATATTTGTATGTGTGTTTATGTATATATATTTTTATATATAAGTGTGTATTTATATTTATGTACTTGTATATGTTTATATGTCTATGTGTATATATATATATGTATATGTGTAAGTGTGCTTGTGTGTGTGTATGTGTATATATATATATAGGTGTATGTATATATATATAGTTGAGAGTGTGTGTAGATATATATATATATATATATAGTTGAGAGTGTGTGTAGATATATATATATTGAGTGTATATATATATGTAGCTATGTATATATATTTATGTGTGTGTGTGTTGTTAGTGTTGTGAGTGTGTGTGTGTATTAGTGTGTGTTTAAGTGTGTGTGTGTGTTAGGATATAGATATTAGTTTGTGTATATATATATATCTAGTGGTATATATATATATATAGATATATAGAGTTATATTATGTATATAGGTGTGTGGTGTATAGGCAGCGAGGGGGGTGGCCAGTGCAGCGCAGCGCAGCGGGGGGAAACTGAACTGCAGCAGCAGCAGTTCAGCTGCAACAGCAGCAGCTAGCTGCTGCTAGGAGAGCAGCAGCAGCAGCTCCAGAAGGAGCAGCAGCAGCAGCACATGTAGGAGCACCTGCAGCAGCAGCAGTGCCAAGAGGAGCAGCAGCAGCACAGCAATAACAGCGTACAGCAGCAGCATTTTGAGCAGGGAGCAGTAGCAGTAGAGTACTAGTGAGGGTTAGGAATAGGTAGAGTGCTAGATAGATGTATCTATCAATAGGTTGATAGTTAGATAGATAATATAATAGATAGATGGTTAGGTAATTAGTTAGATAGTTAGATAAGTAGATAGCTAGTTAGTATTATAGATTATATACATAGATAGTTAGATATATCTATGGATTGATAGATAGTTAGAATTAATAGATAGATAGTTAGTTTATTAGATAGATAGCTAAGTAGTTAAATAGATTAGAGAGATAGATAGGTAGTTAGATAAATAGGTAAGATAAGTTAGATATATGGATAGATAGATAGATAGATAGATAGTTTGATAGATTGGTGGATAGATGGTTAACTAGATATATAGATAAATAGATTCATAAATAGGTAGATAGGTATCTAGGTAAATAGGTACTATATAGATACTAGATAGTTAGATAGATAGTTAGATACATAGATAGATAATAGATGGATAATTATATAGATAGATAGGTAATTGATAGGTAGATAGTTAGGTTTCTAGATACTAGATAGGTAGATAGCTAGATACTTAGATATATCTATCTAAGATATAGATATCTATATACCTATAGTTATATATATATATTTATGAGTAAGGTAAGGTAAGATATTGGGTATTTGGGTATATTTGTGTGGATATCTATATATATAGGTAGATACCTACTTAGATATATATAAATATGATAGGTATATATATTACCTAGCCTAGATTAATAACTAGGTATATATTCAATAGCTAGATAGCTAGTTAGAGGGATTTTAGAGCGAAACCTCAATACCTTGAGATACCGAGGTATCTCAATACCTTAAGATAACCAAGGTATTGGGTTTCGAGCGGGGTTTTTGAGCAATAGCCTAGGAATAGTATTGGAGTGATTTTTATACGTATATGTGTATATATTTACGCGTGCTAGCATAGGTTTTAGAGGGTATAGGCGGGGTGCATAGCCTAGGTTGAGGTATCGGATACCGAGGGTATCCCGATATCTCAAGGAGGCGAGTTTGTGAGTTTTCTAGCTTAATGAGCTCGGTTTGACCTAGAATTTCAGGAGCACCCTAGTTTGACCCATACTTGACCGTAGTTGACTCGGTTGACCGCCAAAGTCAACTTTTGACCTAGTTTTGACCCAAAGTTGACTTTTTGGACCCAGAGTTGACTTTTTGACCCAGATTTCACCGGTTTGACCTGTTTGACCTAGAACGACCCTAGAAGCCTATTTTTAGTTATTTTATATCTGTTTAACTCATTAGAACCCTGTTTAACCTTGCTTTTCGCATTAGGTCCTTGCGACACCGGTTCGGATCGCCAGTTGCTCAGGACGTCAGGCGAGTACATTCTCTGATAGTTTTCATTATCTGATATTTATTATGATTCAGCTTCTAGTATAGTATCATCTGATTATTCTGGCACCACACGGGACACTGACTGGTATTTCTGGATTCATTTACTTGCGACACATATATTTTATGTTTCTGCCCTCTATTCTGGAATCACTACAGGCATCACCTACAGGCATCACTCATGTTCAGGCTGGACTCATCTTGATTGCGTGTCGGGTCTTGGATCCACTTGTATTAGTCGGGGCGGGGAAATACTCGAGTAGACATGTAAACATTCCTATCTGGCATCATCAGGAATCACTCCCTCTGGTCTAATCTGGAATGATAGCAGCCGCGCACCCAGTGCGCGGTGAGCCGTACTTACCCCTAGCCGTTTACATGTCGAAACAAGTATTTCAAAGACACCGAGTTCATTCTTTATAGTCTGGACTCTCATGCATTTCTTGACTTGTGTCACTTACATATTTCTGGACTTGACTCACTACATGTTTTTCATGCTGGACTCACTACACGTTCATGTGCACGGACTTGATCTTAGCTTAGATTTCCTGTATCTTGCAGTTATTACTATTTTGCTCTGATATCCATGCATCTTTACCTTATGCACCAGTGACATATGTATATTTCTTGTTCCATACTTTATTTCATTCTTCTTGCTACTTGCTATTACTGTTTTATAGTTTTTATCATTTAAATGGAACTGCTGTTAGAGATGTACTTGCTCCAGTCCTGACTGGACATTTTTCAGAGTATCCGGAGGATTGGTGTCCGACGTTTTATGGACCTGAGCCTGTCGATGGTGCAGACAGGGACCCTCTAGTTTAGAGGTGATTTCCGGGTTGGTAGCCGGGATCACTAGGATCTTTGTTGTTGTTTTTATTAGCTTTTAGCACCGGATTTGTCTCCGGTTTTAGATTGAGACCTTGTTTGTATATTATTTTTGGATGTTGTATTATTATTTGATGTTGTGGTTGTTGTAGTAGTTGTTGTTGGTTAGACTTTATAGTTGTTAGATCTTTGTGTTATCTTATCGTGCTTAGATTCGTGATTGAGTATATTGTGGTTATCTTTATGATATTGCTCCTCCGTTTGGAGTTGAGATCTCGGCAGATATATATATTGTTTGTGTGGTTGCCCTCCTTTTGGAGAGGTCATGCCCGATTTTTGTGTGAGATTATTATCTAGATAGTTGACCTAGACAGCGTTCTACCGCCGATGCTGCGGCGTAGGCTGGACGTACCCACGACTCATGCCCGATTTTCTGGGTGCGGGTCGTGACACATTTTTTGTGGTGGCCTATGCATGTCTCGATTCGCAATTAGTGCGATATCGTGGTGGTACAACAACTTAGTTGTACTGCTGCGAGCCTGCTATAGGATCTAGGATCTAGGATCTAGGATGAGAGTGTACTCAATCACGACTAGGAACAATTCCAATCTAATTATTCTGAAATTGCTTTCTTTTGAAATATTACTGTCCTTCTTTGATGATATCGTATCTTGCGCCGTATTGACTTCTTTTGATCTGTGTTCAGGATGCCTCCGAAGACACGATCCCATCGTACCGTTCCAGCAGTTACCTCGGAGAGGTCTGCTACCTCTCGTCCAGCTCGTATTCAGGCAGCTGCTACCGCTCCACTCACCACTCCTGCAGTTGAGGGAGCATCTGCTTCTCTCGGGGATCCTCCTTCACCTGTCGATCCGAGGACTACCCCAGTCGTTCCGGTGGTTCCTCCACCACTTCCTTCTCCAGTAGATGCCGCGCAGTTGTTTGCGTTCTTCAGGGAGATGATGGACGCGCAGCACCGTCAGGTGGATGTGATGAGGCTAGGCATTGAGAACGCCCACCAGGTGGCCATGACGGCAGTAGATAGGGTGGCACAGGTTCAGCCACAGGCAGATCAGATTCAGCATCCGAGGCCGGGCAGTATTATCGACTTTCAGAGGATGCGGCCCAAGGAGTTCCGTGGTACAGAAGGTATCCTGTATGCGGATGACTGGATAGAGCAGATTGAGGGCATCTTCAGGCTGGCGCAGATTCCAGACAGCATACAGATAGAGGCAGCGGACAGTCAGATGTTCGACCTCGCCTTGACGTGGTATCGCACAGATACGAGGATTGCGGCGCCAGGGCTTACTTGGGAGGCTTTCAAGAGGCTTTTTAAGGAGAAGTTTTTCCCAGATGTGGCGCTCAGTGCTTTGGAGAGCCAGTTTGAGGCACTCGTCCAAGGGAGCATGACAGTGGACGAGTACGCAGCGGAGTTCTGCCGTCTGGGCAGATTTGTGGATGGCTTGAGTGAGGCAGCTAAGGCGAGAAAGTTTCGCAAGGGCTTGGTTATGGCGGTCAAGTCTTTGACCAGGAGCGACCGCGAGACGACTTTTGAGCAGATAGTAGGAGATGCTCAGAGAGCAGAGGATGACTTGGAGCTCAAGTCCAAGAGAGGCAGGGATGATTCAGGCAGTGCCAGTGGTAGTGCGGGACCAGCTAAGCGTCCCTATGTGCAGAAGGCAGCACAACAGGGTCAGGATCAGAGGGTGCCCACTTGTGCCTACTGCAGGAAGGCAGGACACACCTGGGATGTTTGTAGGAGGAGCCTGAAGGTGTGTTTGTTCTGTGGATCCGCTGCTCACCAGATGCGAGATTGCTCCACTGCACCTCCATTGGGTGGAGCACAGGATCAGAGAGTTGGAGCTAGGCCATCTGTGGCACAGCATCATGCCCCGCACCAGCAGAGGGATACACCCCAGCAGGGCAGGGCTTATGCATTGACGGTCGAGGAGGCCGATGCTACGGATGTCGGGTTAGCAGGTCTGTCTCTTGTTTCTTCTTCCTGTCATTTCCATTCCTTGTGGTGTGCTTCATTAGTACCTGTTAGATTTTCTTGTGCTGTGGTAGATAGTGTAGTAACCCTGATTGAGACTGTGATAACACGACCAGTAGGACCCTGATCTTGTATGTTGTTTAGGTAGAATTTTTTTACTGTGATTGTTGGGGGTTTGACCTAGAGGAGTGTGATTGACTTTAAATTTCGAGGACGAAATTTTCTAAGGAGGATAGGCTTGTCACCACCCCATTTTCAGATCCGGGTATTTTTTTTTTATTTTTAATTTAGTTAATTGTGTATTATTTATATTTAATTATATTTATATTTAATTAGTGATTGCATTATTTTTTATTATATTTTTATTGTATGTTTTAGGATTTTGGCTAGCCTGGACCCATGTCAGACCCTAGTGGACCCATGTCCGACCCAGCCCACACTCCTGTGAGACTTATTTTGGGGCTTAGAATATTTATTTTATTTTTAGGAAGTTAGTTGGAGAGATTTGGAACTAGTTTGAGTGCATTTGGAGCCCCGAAACCCAAAACCGAGTTACGGGAGGGCATTTTGGTCATTTGGACTTAGTGGAACCCTTTATTAAGTGGCCGGCCCTATTTTTCTCCCCCCCACACCCGTGAACCAGCAGCCTCTTCTCCCCCCACTCTTCTTCTTCACTTCTTCTTCTTCTCCACTCATTTTTCTTCTTCCTTTCTCCTTCCTACTTCAAGTAAGTTCACTTTTCTTCCTTCTTTCTTCCATTCCTTCTTCTTTATGTAACCCTAACCCTAGATCTTTCCCCAACCTAGGTGGGTAGAGCCTAGATTTGGTGTTGGAGCTTGGATTTGAGGCTTGGAGCTTGTAGGAGGTGAATTTGGAGAGATTTGGAGATTTTGGCTTGGGATTCCAACTCCCAAGAGGTAAACCTTAATTTTTCCCCTAGTAATTATTTTTATATAGTGTAATTAATATTTTAGAACCTTCCTAGACCCTTAGGCTACCCGTGGGAGGAAGTTGGAACTAGTTTGGTTGGGTTTAGAGACTTTAACATTAGGTTTTATGTCAATTTCGGGTGAAATCCGAATTTGGCCCAATTTTGGGTGATGCCCTAGGTTAGATGGACCTAGGTAGACGTTGTCGGGAGTCGTGAGGGTGAGTGCGTGTCTCCGTTCGGACACGGGAAGTCGTATCGCGGAGAAACGGGCGTTTCGGGCGAAATTGGGGCTTTTCGTCGTCGCCGATTCTAAGTGCGTGTGCGTTTCCGCCACGGGCCTAGAATCGACGTGGGAGCACATTTTCTAGGATCTAGACATCGTGTAGAGCGCGTGGGTAAATTTTGGGCCAATTCCGAGTTCGTTTGGTGTGCGTTTCAGGAGGTTTTCCGAGCCGCGCACCACGTGTTCGTCGAAATGACCGAATGGCCATTTCGACTTGGTTTCCTCGTTTCGTGTCACGCCCCAGTCCCAAAATGTCAGGAACTAGGCCACGTGTCACTGGCCAGCTGACACGTCACTAAGGGCTTAATCCACTTTGATGGACCCAAAGGGACGTGCTACGCTGTCCTAAATTACTACAAGTATAGAACAGGTAAAGCTATCTCATCCACAACAAAATGTCAGAAAACAAATGCTGAAATATATATATAACTGAGTCTGATACAGTACACAACTGGTGAGCTTACAAGCCTACTACAAAAACTGATAATAGCGCAGAAAAATCAGATAGACTAAGCAGTGTCTATCTGATCAAAACATCTCCATCTCCAGGTAGCAGCATCTAGGGTCAAGTCTACTCTGAGGGTGTCTCCTCGAGCTCCTCCTCAGTAGCACATCTGGCCTCCTGATCAGGCCCGTACACTGTGGGGTAGAAAGCCTCATCTAGATCTGGCAAGGAACCAGGTCCTCAGTGGGACGTAACAAGATACAGAAAAATGACATGCCATGTAATGTAAAAATACTGAATAAAGAAAAATAAATACAGGGTACTAACCATACTAAGTGAAAATGCAAGTAAAGATCCAGTAGTACGCATGGGAATGTGTGGCTAGACATACGCTGACGTAATTCACCAATCGTGGCGACTGGCTAATATAGGTGTCGTATGCCCCCGACTCAGGGAACTCTGCAATCGACCATCATTGGTACGAAGGTATAAAACATTATTGGAGGGGGTGTCCCATACGTCAACTAGTTATCTTTCCCATCCCCATGAATCTAAATGTCAAATCGTACATTTCCTAAGTTATTCTAATCCGTGATGCGGGTCACACGTACTGGTAGCTAACCAAATACGCAGCTCACATCCATATATGTAAATGCAACCATGTTGCGTGTTTCCGTGATAGGGTTTAGGAGAATATATTAGGATATTCTCTCAGCTGTTGGTGAGTCTGTAATATCATGTCAACATAACAGTTGACTGTACCCAAGGCAGTCTCAGGTGGTCATGGTATATGAATTTCAGAAGCAAGAAGCATATAACAATATTTGAGAATTTAAACATTTAACTTGGCAAGGTATACTTGCCTACTCCCTGATAGTGTTGAAACCCTGATTTTACAGTCAGTTGTGAAGGTGCTGGTGACAGGGGGTCACTAGCTGTGCTGAAGTTGGCTTCTGTTAAAACAGATAGGTTTCGTGAATATCGTAGTTTGTAATATAAAGCATATATAGTATAGATATAGTATGTATATATATAGATATAATATATATATCAGTATGTATATAATATATAAAGAATAGTAAAGAAATGCAGGTATTAGTGGCAGGGTATATCCACTGCTGTTTATACAATATATTATAATATAATATTATCAGGGTTTATCCTCTGATATAAATAATATAGGTAAATTGAAAGAACATGACAGAATTTAAATACATATATAAATAATATTTATCAGGGTCTATATATGACCACTGAATAAATATACAATAATTATAAATATGTATATGTAATTAAGCTGTAATATCCAGCATATTATATAATATTATAATAAATTGAAATGACATTGCGATAATTGAAATAATATATATAACTATAAGCTGTATTATCCAGCATATTATATATATATATATATAGATAATATATATCTATAGATATTTATATATAGTATAATTAGATAATATATATATATATAGATATATATATATATAATAGGTGCAGGAAAATTAAAATGCAGGAAAGAAAAATAAAGAAAATGCAAGTATATATAAATATATGTATACACATATATTTATATAATTTAAAAACAGAAAATTACATATATTAATAATTATATAACATATATAAATATGTTATATATATTATAGTATACATATAAATATATATAAATACATATAATATATATATACTATAGATATATATATATACAATATTACATAATATAATATGGTAGATATACATATATACATATACATATATATGTAAAATATATATATAGATATATATATAATATATATATACAGTATAATATACTGTAAATAGTATAATACATACATATTATACATATAAATACATAGTAATATACATATATATACATATATATATATACATATACATATATATATATGCATGTATTATAGATTATATACGTATTTTTAAATAGTATAGTATATTTATACCTTACAGGTGGCAAGGGGGGTCCCACGCGGTGCTGCCGGCGGGAGGACGGCGGCGGAGCTGGCCGGAGGCGGCCGGAGGAGCAGCAGCAGTGGCAGTGTACACTGGCAGCAGCAGCAGCAGTTGCAGTCTTGCGGGGGCTGCCGGCGGCGGAGGAGCTGACGTGGTGGCCGGGCAGGGTGAGGGAAAGGTGGAGGGAGGAGTGGCGGTCAGTTTGGTGGTGGTGGCGGAGGTCCACGACGGTGGTGGTGGCGGCTAGGGGCGGCCGGAGTTGGAGAGGGTAGTTCGGGTTGGGGTGGTCGACGGCGCTGCGGGGGCTAGGGCGGCCGGAGCAGGCGTCGTGGGGAGGTGAGGGGGTGGTAGTCGGAGAGAGGAGGTCGGGGCGAAGCGGTGGGGTAGGGTGGCGGTGGTCGGCGACGGCCGGAGGCGGCGGGGAAGGTGGTTCGGGTGGAGGTGTTGCTGGGGACAGTGGGGAGAGGAGGAGGGTGCGGGGGCTGTAGCAGCCGGAGCAGGGCGGCGCCGGCGGTGGTGCTTGGCCGGAGGGAAGAGGGGAGGGTGGCGAAGGGCTGGCCGGAGTTGGGTGGCCGGCGGTGGTCGGAGATGGCCGGGGGAAAGGGTTGTAGGTTTGAATGAAGAAAACCTAGGGTTTATATAGGATTTTGCCTAATGGCATAGTTGTAAATATTTAGAAGTTCAGGGGTATTTTGGTATTTTGATATTTTTAGGATATTTTCCAGCAGAAATTTCTGGATGCTATGGTGGGTCCTACCTACCTATGGTCTAGCCAATAGGATTTGGCCACCTAGCATGCAATTTTGCATTTTAACCCCTAACTTTTCAAATATTGCATAATTGCATAAAATTGTAATTTGCGTAATTTCGCAATTTACCTGATTTTAAATACTGATTTCCCGAAATTCTAAATTGTACAAAAATGAGGGAATTAGCTGGGGAAAAAATGGTTTGGACAGTGTGGGGTGATTCTGGGCAGGTGCAGGGTCTAATATTGCAGGTGATACAGTCATCGTATTTATTATTTAATAAATACTGCGCACGGTGTTCACTAATTATTTAGAGGCTATTAGAGTCATAATTTCTCTACGGTGTCAAAACGATAATTGAAGTATAATTAGAGTAGAATATTATCGTATTTTTGGTTGGGCAATCAGGTGCCTACTGGTCCTCAAATCTCTAAGGGTACAGAGATGGGTAAAGAGCAGAAAATTAAATAGGAAATAAATACATACGTTTGTAACGATATTTGTGCGACTAAAACGAAGCATCAAACGAGGTTTCTGGAAGTTGCACAGAATACAGAAAAAGTAGTCTGACTAGTCTAGAGCAGGAATGTGAAATTTGTTTAGGGTTAACAGCTAGTGTGATGCCCTAGTCAATTGTGTAATGAACATGTGCACAATCAATATAATATATAATAAATAAAATTTTAAAAAGTTGCACTAATTCTAATTAGTCAAAATTAATCCTAATTTACTGAAATTTGGTCGAGGGAGTTTACAATCTACCCTCCTTAGAATATTTCGTCCTCGAAATAAAAACAACCATATAATGAGAATGAAAAAGGACATATGATGATTAAGAAAGATTGAATTTGAAATATTGGACATACCCTGGTTTGGAAATAGGTGGGGATAACGCTGACGAATATCCTCTTCTCGTTCCCAGGTGGATTCACCTGGTGCATGATGTCTCCATGCAACACGAACGAGAGGAATAGTCTGGCCTCGCAACACTTTCTCGCTACGGTCCAGAATCTCTACAGGCTCCTCCTGATAAGATAAGCTTGGCCCGATGGTGATCTCTGAGTAGTCTAGCACATGACTCGGGTCTGGAATGTACCTCCTCAGCTGAGATACGTGGAAGACGTCATGTACTCCCTCCAAAGTCTGAGGTAGAGCTAGTCTGTAAGCAACTTCTCCGACGCGATCTAGCACATCGAAGGGTCCAATGTACCTTGGACTTAGCTTCCCTCTTCCTCCAAATCTGATAGTTCCTCTAGTAGGTGAGATCTTTAAGAACACATGCTCCCCTACTTGGAACTCTAGAGGTCGGCGATGAATGTTGGCCCAGTGCTTCTGCCTGTCTTGTGCAGCTCGTAGGTGTCCCTGGATCTTCTTTACTTTCTCCACCGTACGAATAATCAGCTCTGGTCCCAAGATCTGTCTCTCGCCAACATCGCTCCAGCATACTGGGGAACGACATTTCCTTCCATACAAAGCTTCAAAGGGAGCCATTTGAATGCTCGCTTGATAGCTGTTGTTGTAGGAAAATTCTACCAGGTGTAGATGATCTTCCCATGATCCGTTGAAATCAAGCATGCAGGCTCTCAGCATATCTTCAAGTGTCTGGATGGTGCGTTCTGATTGGCCATCTGTTTGTGGGTGATACGAGGTGCTGAACTTGAGGCGGGTACCAAGACTTTCTTGCATACTTCGCCAAAAGTAAGATGTAAATCTCGTATCTCTGTCAGATACTATGCTGACTGGCACTCCATGCAGACGTACTATCTCCTTCATATACATGTCCGCCAAGACTTCTGTGGATTGCCCGACTCTAAAAGGTAGAAAATGAGCAGCCTTAGTGAGTCTGTCTACAATTACCCAGACAGCATTACGACCACTAGGACTTCTTGGGAAGCCCGTAACAAAGTCCATCGTAATGTGTTCCCATTTCCACTCGGGTATTGGGAGGGGTTGAAGTAGACCGGCAGATCTCTGATGCTCAGCCTTGACTTGCTGACACACCAGACATTTGGCCACAAAGCGTGCTATCTCCCGCTTCATTCCATGCCACCAGTAATATTGCCGCAGATCTCTGTACATCTTTGTGCCTCCTGGATGTATAGAGTATACTGAGCTATGAGCTTCTGACATCAGCTCGTTACGAAGTTCTCCATTTGGAACATAAAGACGATTTCCACATCTTAGAGTCCCATCTTCGTGTATGCGACAACCGGTCTGGAGTCCAGCTTCTGTTCTTTGTCGAAGCCTCTGAAATCTTGCATCTGCTGGTAGAGCAGCTTTGATTCTTTCCACCAAGGTTGATTGCAGCTGGTAGTTTGATAAGTGACCATCAATTCCTGGCACAATGATCTCTATTCCCAACTTTGCTAGATCTCTCAGCAGATCTGGTTGGGTGATCATAAAGAATGCCGAGGGTCTTCTGCTTAGAGCATCTGCCACCATATTAGCTTTCCCTGGATGGTACTGTAGATCAATTTCGAAATCCGCCATCACTTCGAGCCATCGTCTTTGTCTCAGATTTAGGTCCTTCTGGGTGTAGACGTACTTCAAACTTTTATGATCGGTGAATATCTCCACTCTTTCGCCATATAGATAGTGTCTCCATAGCTTCAGGGCGAAGATGACTGCGGCAAGCTCCAGATCGTGAGTGGGGTAATTCTTCTCATGAGTCCTCAACTGTCTTGAGGCATAAGCTACAACTTTTCCATGTTGCATTAAGACACAACCAAATCCTTTTCCGGATGCATCGCTATATATGACGAAACCTCCGGATCCAGATGGTATAGTCAAAATGGGAGCTGTAGTCAGACGCTTCTTCAAGTCATCAAAAGCTGTCTGGCAATCTTCAGTCCATATGAACTCCTGCTCCTTGCGAGTAAGACGGGTAATCGGCTCCGCGATTCTTGCAAAGTTTTCTACGAACCTCCGGTAATATCCGGCAAGTCCTAGAAAGCTTCTCACCTCTGAGACGTTGGTCGGGGTTGGCCACGTCTCAACAGATGAGATCTTTGCTGGGTCTACCGAGATGCCTTCTCCTGTGATAACGTGTCCAAGAAATGCGACACGGTCCAGGAAGAATTCACACTTGCTCATCTTAGCATAAAGGCTCTCCCGTCTCAGTGTCTCTAATACCAACCTTAAGTGCTCTTCATGCTCCTCGTGGCTTTTTGAATACACCAGAATGTCGTCGATGAAGACTACCACGAACTGGTCCAGATATTGGTGGAAGACTCGGTTCATCAGGTTCATGAATACAGCAGGTGCATTAGTCAATCCAAACGGCATCACCAGAAATTCGTAATGACCATAACGAGTTCTGAATGCTGTCTTTGGAATGTCTTCTCTTCGTACCTTGACTTGATGGTAGCCTGATCTCAAGTCTATCTTCGAGAATACTACGGCTCCTGTTAGTTGATCGAACAGGTCGTCAATTCTCGGCAAGGGGTACTTGTTTTTGATTGTCAGAGCGTTGAGGGCTCTGTAATCAATGCACATGCGATATGTTCCGTCCTTCTTTGGTACAAACAACACTGGTGCTCCCCAGGGTGATGCACTAGGACGAACAAATCCTTTGATCTGTAGTTCCTCCAGTTGAAGCTTCAGCTCGTCAAGCTCCTTCTTCGCCAGTCGGTATACATTGGAGGATACTGGTGCAGCTCCGGGTATCAGCTCAATAATGAACTCCACTTCTCTGTCAGGCGGTAGGCCTGGCAATTCTTCTGGAAATACGTCCTCGAACTCTGCTACAATTGAGGGAAGTGCTGTCTCCATCGCCATGTAAGCTCTAGGAGTTTGGCCTACTCCTTGCTCGATGGTTCCACGGACATATTCGAACTCTGGGTGATCTGGGGGTCTAAAGATAACACTACCCTTTCGGCAGTCTAGGACAGCATTATTCTGGCTTAGCCAGTCCATGCCTAAGACAACATCGAAATTTGGCATTGGAAGTACCAAAAATCGCGCTCTTAGTCCTCTACTACAAACAACTACTGGGCAGGTTTTGATAATGTTGGTAACTGGAACAATACCTCCTCCAGTAAGTATTTTCCAACACTTGGGTAGCGACGAAGTAGATAGTTTGTGCATGGCTACGAATCTACTGGATATGAAAGACAAAGTAGCCCCAGAATCGAATAATACAGTTGCAGGTAATGATGCAACTAAAATGGTACCTGTTATAGTTTCCCCTTCAGGTTCTTCTGCAACGGCAGCTAACGCAAAGGCTTGTCCCTGCCTTTGTCCTCCGACTTGTGGTCTGGCCTTGAACTGGGCCTCCTGAGTAGGCAAGGGTGCTCCTCGCTGATATCCTCCTGATGTGGAGGGAAGCATCTTCTGAGTTTGAGCTCCTGGCTTCTGCCCTTGCTGAGGTGCTGCATCTCTACGTTGTGGGCAGTCTTTGGCCATATGATTTCTAGCTCCACATAGCAGGCATAATCCCAGCTTCTTTCTACAGTCATTGGCAAAATGCCCCTTCTTGCCACAAAAGTGACAAATCGGGAGCTCCCTCTTCTGGTAAGGCCCCGTCGTCTGTTGCGTCTGATATTGGGGACGACGTATAGGTCCTCCTGCTCCGTGCTGATTCTTGGCCGGGAAGGTTGGATTTGAGCGTCTGGCTCCTCGGCCAATGGCTTCTTGCTCCCTGGCTTCAGTAAGAACCTCGTTGTAGGAGATTCTCGACTGCGTTGTTGTGTGCCTCTGAAGCTCTTGGTTAAGGCCATGGTGGAATCTTTTAGCCTTCTTCAGCTCGTTCGGGATCAGATCAGTACCGAAACGACTTAGTCTGCTAAACTCCGCGTCGTAGGCATCTACCGTCATGTTTCCTTGCTCCAGGTGCAGGAACTGGGAGTATAGGGCATTCTGGACTGTCTCTGGAAAGTACTTGGCGTTGAAATGCTCCAGGAATTGTTGCCAAGTTTGGTCTTTGCCGACGCTGCGCTCTATGGATTCCCACCAGTGATGGGCATTGCCAAGAAGTTGGCCCCTCACAGCGGTCATCCATAGGTCGGGAGTGAGTTGCGATCCTTCTAGCAGCATTTCGGTGTTGGAGATCCAATCGGAGATCTCTTCAGGAGTCTCGTTGCCTTTGAAATCCCTCGGGCTCATTTGACGGAAGCCTCGAACTGTGCCCGCTGGTAGGACAGGTACGGGTGTCGGAGTAGTAGTTCTCTCCAAAGCCGTCATCAACGTCTGTCGCAGAGCTTCAGTTTGCTGCCACTGAGACTGTCTCAGGGCCTCAGTTTGTTGCCACTGGTTCTGCAACATAGTCTGGAGAAACTGCAACATTTGAGTTTGACCCTCAAGTTGTGGCATCTGGATAGGCAAGGCTGGAGGTGGAGACAAAGGTGTCTCTGCATGTGGAGTTGGTGTCGTCTCCTGGCTAGAATTTTGGTGATTGGACGGAGTTCCTTGGGCACTTGGCGAAGGGTCTGTTGCTTGGTCAGCCCCATTATTCGCAAGTTTCCCGGGTATGTCCATATTTCTGAGGAAAATAGGATAATTAGAAAACACAAAGGAGATAATAAATGATATCAAGCATGATGCAATAATAAAGATTGTAAAGATGGTGTCAGTGTGGATGAGACCTAATATTTCTATCCTATTGCAGGCTTGCTGGGCATGTTATCATACCACTAGCAATAAAACTAGACCTGCATGGGCCACCACTAAAACCATGTCACGCCCCAGTCCCAAAATGTCAGGAACTAGGCCACGTGTCACTGGCCAGCTGACACGTCACTAAGGGCTTAATCCACTTTGATGGACCCAAAGGGACGTGCTACGCTGTCCTAAATTACTACAAGTATAGAACAGGTAAAGCTATCTCATCCACAACAAAATGTCAGAAAACAAATGCTGAAATATATATATAACTGAGTCTGATACAGTACACAACTGGTGAGCTTACAAGCCTACTACAAAAACTGATAATAGCGCAGAAAAATCAGATAGACTAAGCAGTGTCTATCTGATCAAAACATCTCCATCTCCAGGTAGCAGCATCTAGGGTCAAGTCTACTCTGAGGGTGTCTCCTCGAGCTCCTCCTCAGTAGCACATCTGGCCTCCTGATCAGGCCCGTACACTGTGGGGTAGAAAGCCTCATCTAGATCTGGCAAGGAACCAGGTCCTCAGTGGGACGTAACAAGATACAGAAAAATGACATGCCATGTAATGTAAAAATACTGAATAAAGAAAAATAAATACAGGGTACTAACCATACTAAGTGAAAATGCAAGTAAAGATCCAGTAGTACGCATGGGAATGTGTGGCTAGACATACGCTGACGTAATTCACCAATCGTGGCGACTGGCTAATATAGGTGTCGTATGCCCCCGACTCAGGGAACTCTGCAATCGACCATCATTGGTACGAAGGTATAAAACATTATTGGAGGGGGTGTCCCATACGTCAACTAGTTATCTTTCCCATCCCCATGAATCTAAATGTCAAATCGTACATTTCCTAAGTTATTCTAATCCGTGATGCGGGTCACACGTACTGGTAGCTAACCAAATACGCAGCTCACATCCATATATGTAAATGCAACCATGTTGCGTGTTTCCGTGATAGGGTTTAGGAGAATATATTAGGATATTCTCTCAGCTGTTGGTGAGTCTGTAATATCATGTCAACATAACAGTTGACTGTACCCAAGGCAGTCTCAGGTGGTCATGGTATATGAATTTCAGAAGCAAGAAGCATATAACAATATTTGAGAATTTAAACATTTAACTTGGCAAGGTATACTTGCCTACTCCCTGATAGTGTTGAAACCCTGATTTTACAGTCAGTTGTGAAGGTGCTGGTGACAGGGGGTCACTAGCTGTGCTGAAGTTGGCTTCTGTTAAAACAGATAGGTTTCGTGAATATCGTAGTTTGTAATATAAAGCATATATAGTATAGATATAGTATGTATATATATAGATATAATATATATATCAGTATGTATATAATATATAAAGAATAGTAAAGAAATGCAGGTATTAGTGGCAGGGTATATCCACTGCTGTTTATACAATATATTATAATATAATATTATCAGGGTTTATCCTCTGATATAAATAATATAGGTAAATTGAAAGAACATGACAGAATTTAAATACATATATAAATAATATTTATCAGGGTCTATATATGACCACTGAATAAATATACAATAATTATAAATATGTATATGTAATTAAGCTGTAATATCCAGCATATTATATAATATTATAATAAATTGAAATGACATTGCGATAATTGAAATAATATATATAACTATAAGCTGTATTATCCAGCATATTATATATATATATATATAGATAATATATATCTATAGATATTTATATATAGTATAATTAGATAATATATATATATATAGATATATATATATATAATAGGTGCAGGAAAATTAAAATGCAGGAAAGAAAAATAAAGAAAATGCAAGTATATATAAATATATGTATACACATATATTTATATAATTTAAAAACAGAAAATTACATATATTAATAATTATATAACATATATAAATATGTTATATATATTATAGTATACATATAAATATATATAAATACATATAATATATATATACTATAGATATATATATATACAATATTACATAATATAATATGGTAGATATACATATATACATATACATATATATGTAAAATATATATATAGATATATATATAATATATATATACAGTATAATATACTGTAAATAGTATAATACATACATATTATACATATAAATACATAGTAATATACATATATATACATATATATATATACATATACATATATATATATGCATGTATTATAGATTATATACGTATTTTTAAATAGTATAGTATATTTATACCTTACAGGTGGCAAGGGGGGTCCCACGCGGTGCTGCCGGCGGGAGGACGGCGGCGGAGCTGGCCGGAGGCGGCCGGAGGAGCAGCAGCAGTGGCAGTGTACACTGGCAGCAGCAGCAGCAGTTGCAGTCTTGCGGGGGCTGCCGGCGGCGGAGGAGCTGACGTGGTGGCCGGGCAGGGTGAGGGAAAGGTGGAGGGAGGAGTGGCGGTCAGTTTGGTGGTGGTGGCGGAGGTCCACGACGGTGGTGGTGGCGGCTAGGGGCGGCCGGAGTTGGAGAGGGTAGTTCGGGTTGGGGTGGTCGACGGCGCTGCGGGGGCTAGGGCGGCCGGAGCAGGCGTCGTGGGGAGGTGAGGGGGTGGTAGTCGGAGAGAGGAGGTCGGGGCGAAGCGGTGGGGTAGGGTGGCGGTGGTCGGCGACGGCCGGAGGCGGCGGGGAAGGTGGTTCGGGTGGAGGTGTTGCTGGGGACAGTGGGGAGAGGAGGAGGGTGCGGGGGCTGTAGCAGCCGGAGCAGGGCGGCGCCGGCGGTGGTGCTTGGCCGGAGGGAAGAGGGGAGGGTGGCGAAGGGCTGGCCGGAGTTGGGTGGCCGGCGGTGGTCGGAGATGGCCGGGGGAAAGGGTTGTAGGTTTGAATGAAGAAAACCTAGGGTTTATATAGGATTTTGCCTAATGGCATAGTTGTAAATATTTAGAAGTTCAGGGGTATTTTGGTATTTTGATATTTTTAGGATATTTTCCAGCAGAAATTTCTGGATGCTATGGTGGGTCCTACCTACCTATGGTCTAGCCAATAGGATTTGGCCACCTAGCATGCAATTTTGCATTTTAACCCCTAACTTTTCAAATATTGCATAATTGCATAAAATTGTAATTTGCGTAATTTCGCAATTTACCTGATTTTAAATACTGATTTCCCGAAATTCTAAATTGTACAAAAATGAGGGAATTAGCTGGGGAAAAAATGGTTTGGACAGTGTGGGGTGATTCTGGGCAGGTGCAGGGTCTAATATTGCAGGTGATACAGTCATCGTATTTATTATTTAATAAATACTGCGCACGGTGTTCACTAATTATTTAGAGGCTATTAGAGTCATAATTTCTCTACGGTGTCAAAACGATAATTGAAGTATAATTAGAGTAGAATATTATCGTATTTTTGGTTGGGCAATCAGGTGCCTACTGGTCCTCAAATCTCTAAGGGTACAGAGATGGGTAAAGAGCAGAAAATTAAATAGGAAATAAATACATACGTTTGTAACGATATTTGTGCGACTAAAACGAAGCATCAAACGAGGTTTCTGGAAGTTGCACAGAATACAGAAAAAGTAGTCTGACTAGTCTAGAGCAGGAATGTGAAATTTGTTTAGGGTTAACAGCTAGTGTGATGCCCTAGTCAATTGTGTAATGAACATGTGCACAATCAATATAATATATAATAAATAAAATTTTAAAAAGTTGCACTAATTCTAATTAGTCAAAATTAATCCTAATTTACTGAAATTTGGTCGAGGGAGTTTACATTTCGGCTTTGTGCGCGCGTTGGGTTAGTATCGGGGAGTGTGTACTAAAGTTTTCAGACTATATTTTATATATTTTAGGGTATTGGTGAGTGTCGGGGTCGTTGGACGTGCGTTGGTGGGCGTTGTGGGCGTGTGGTTCGAGTGTTGTGTGCGTGGTTATGTTTGTATTTATGTGTGTCTATATATATATATATTTATATATATTTGTATGTGTGTTTATGTATATATATTTTTATATATATGTGTGTATTTATATTTATGTACTTGTATATGTTTATATGTCTATGTGTATATATATATATGTATATGTGTAAGTGTGCTTGTGTGTGTGTATGTGTATATATATATATAGGTGTATGTATATATATATAGTTGAGAGTGTGTGTAGATATATATATATATATAGTTGAGAGTGTGTGTAGATATATATATATATTGAGTGTATATATATATGTAGCTATGTATATATATTTATGTGTGTGTGTGTTGTTAGTGTTGTGAGTGTGTGTGTGTATTAGTGTGTGTTTAAGTGTGTGTGTGTGTTAGGATATAGATATTAGTTTGTGTATATATATATATCTAGTGGTATATATATATATAGATATATAGAGTTATATTATGTATATAGGTGTGTGGTGTATAGGCAGCGAGGGGGGTGGCCAGTGCAGCGCAGCGCAGCGGGGGGAAACTGAACTGCAGCAGCAGCAGTTCAGCTGCAACAGCAGCAGCTAGCTGCTGCTAGGAGAGCAGCAGCAGCAGCTCCAGAAGGAGCAGCAGCAGCAGCACATGTAGGAGCACCTGCAGCAGCAGCAGTGCCAAGAGGAGCAGCAGCAGCGCAGCAATAACAGCGTGCAGCAGCAGCATTTTGAGCAGGGAGCAGTAGCAGTAGAGTACTAGTGAGGGTTAGGAATAGGTAGAGTGCTAGATAGATGTATCTATCAATAGGTTGATAGTTAGATAGATAATATAATAGATAGATGGTTAGGTAATTAGTTAGATAGTTAGATAAGTAGATAGCTAGTTAGTATTATAGATTATATACATAGATAGTTAGATATATCTATGGATTGATAGATAGTTAGAATTAATAGATAGATAGTTAGTTTATTAGATAGATAGCTAAGTAGTTAAATAGATTAGAGAGATAGATAGGTAGTTGGATAAATAGGTAAGATAAGTTAGATATATGGATAGATAGATAGATAGATAGATAGTTTGATAGATTGGTGGATAGATGGTTAACTAGATATATAGATAAATAGATTCATAAATAGGTAGATAGGTATCTAGGTAAATAGGTACTATATAGATACTAGATAGTTAGATAGATAGTTAGATACATAGATAGATAATAGATGGATAATTATATAGATAGATAGGTAATTGATAGGTAGATAGTTAGGTTTCTAGATACTAGATAGGTAGATAGCTAGATACTTAGATATATCTATCTAAGATATAGATATCTATATACCTATAGTTATATATATATATTTATGAGTAAGGTAAGGTAAGGTATTGGGTATTTGGGTATATTTGTGTGGATATCTATATATATAGGTAGATACCTACTTAGATATATATAAATATGATAGGTATATATATTACCTAGCCTAGATTAATAACTAGGTATATATTCAATAGCTAGATAGCTAGTTAGAGGGGTTTTAGAGCGAAACCTCAATACCTTGAGATACCGAGGTATCTCAATACCTTAAGATAACCAAGGTATTGGGTTTCGAGCGGGGTTTTTGAGCAATAGCCTAGGAATAGTATTGGAGTGATTTTTATACGTATATGTGTATATATTTACGCGTGCTAGCATAGGTTTTAGAGGGTATAGGCAGGGTGCGTAGCCTAGGTTGAGGTATCGGATACCGAGGGTATCCCGGTATCTCAAGGAGGCGAGTTTGTGAGTTTTTTAGCTTAATGAGCTCGGTTTGACCTAGAATTTCAGGAGCACCCTAGTTTGACCCAGACTTGACCGTAGTTGACTCGGTTGACCGCCAAAGTCAACTTTTGACCTAGTTTTGACCCAAAGTTGACTTTTTGGACCCAGAGTTGACTTTTTGACCCAGATTTCATCGGTTTGACCTGTTTGACCTAGAACGAACCTAGAAGCCTATTTTTAGTTATTTTATATCTGTTTAACTCATTAGAACCCTGTTTAACCTTGCTTTTCGTATTAGGTCCTTGCGACACCGGTTCGAATCGCCAGTTGCTCAGGACGTCAGGCGAGTACATTCTCTGATAGTTTTCATTATCTGATATTTATTATGATTCAGCTTCTAGTATAGTATCATCTGATTATTCTGGCACCACACGGGACACTGACTGGTATTTCTGGATTCATTTACTTGCGACACGTACATTTCATGTTTTTGGCCTCTATTCTGGAATCACTACAGGCATCACCTACAGGCATCACTCATGTTCAGGCTGGACTCATCTTGATTGCGTGTCGGGTCTTGGATCCACTTGTATTAGTCGGGGCGGAGAAATACTCGAGTAGACATGTAAACATTCCTATCTGGCATCATCAGGAATCACTCCCTCTGGTCTAATCTGGAATGATAGCAGCCGCGCACCCAGTGCGCGGTGAGCCGTACTTACCCCTAGCCATTTACATGTCGAAACAAGTATTTCAAAGACACCGAGTTCATTCTTTATAGTCTGGACTCTCATGCATTTCTTGACTTGTCTCACTTACATGTTTCTGGACTTGACTCACTACATATTTTTCATGCTGGACTCACTACACGTTCATGTGCACGGACTTGATCTTAGCTTAGATTTCCTGTATCTTGCAGTTATTACTATTTTGCTCTGATATCCATGCATCTTTACCTTATGCACCAGTGACATATGTATATTTCTTGTTCCATACTTTATTTCATTCTTCTTGCTACTTGCTATTACTGTTTTATAGTTTTTATCATTTAAATGGAACTGCTGTTAGAGATGTACTTGCTCCAGTCCTGACTGGACATTTTTCAGAGTATCCGGAGGATTGGTGTCCGACGTTTTATGGACCTGAGCCTGTCGATGGTGCAGACAGGGACCCTCTAGTTTAGAGGTGATTTCCGGGTTGGTAGCCGGGATCACTAGGATCTTTGTTGTTGTTTTTATTAGCTTTTAGCACCGGATTTGTCTCCGGTTTTAGATTGAGACCTTGTTTGTATATTATTTTTGGATGTTGTATTATTATTTGATGTTGTGGTTGTTGTAGTAGTTGTTGTTGGTTAGACTTTATAGTTGTTAGATCTCTGTGTTATCTTATCGTGCTTAGATTCGTGATTGAGTATATTGTGGTTATCTTTATCATATTGCTCCTCCGTTTGGAGTTGAGATCTCGGCAGATATATATATTGTTTGTGTGGTTGCCCTCCTTTTTGAGAGGTCATGCCCAATTTTTGTGTGAGATTATTATCTAGATAGTTGACCTAGACAGCGTTCTACCGCCGATGCTGCGGCGTAGGCTGGACGTACCCACGACTCATGCCCGATTTTCTGGGTGCGGGTCGTGATACACTGTTTGTTATAAAATTTATTTATTCTGAACAATTGATACTTACTTACTTACTGTTAACTAAATAGTTACTTCATATCTAAAGAATTGATTTGTTCAAATAGTTTACTATTTGTTAGAATTTAAATACTTACTGTTGATTTGTTCTACAAAGAAAAAATAAAATAAAATAAAATAAAATTAGTTACTATTGTGCCACCGTTTGCTACTGTTACAAGTCATTTGATATAGCTACTGTTAGAATTCATTTGATTTGTTACTATTTTTAAATACTTACTGTTAACCGAATGTTAGAGTTGATTTTCATCAAATGGTATCGAACACAAAGCATATATATATTTCAGATCTGAACCATGCTAATGTTTCCTAAAATTTATTGTTGCAGAGTATGCATCAGTATCCTTCTTACCTAGACAAAAAATTTCCCAGTTCTTACATATATATACTACTTGGTCAAGCAGTAGATATATGTCATAAAAATATTATAGTCAATGGTTCTTGCCAGGATTTAATTTTCTAGTTCCTACTCAATATTACTGTCAGCAAGCATGTGCATATTCTAGATAAACTTTCGTTATTCACCAATTCTTCAAAACAATTCATTCTTTAGAAATCCAAGTTGCTTACTATACTGTTAGAAAACTTTTGATCACAGTATTGTTCTAAGAGTTTATCCTTTGTTAGAATTACCTACTGTTTGAATTAGCTACTGATAGTTACTATTAGCTACTGTTAGAATTAGCTACTGTTAGCAAATTTTGAAAGTTTCTTAATACTTTCACAGTTTCAATTTTCTTATACTGTCAACTGTTACTTTTAGAAAATATTACATACAGTGAATAAAATTTGCTATTGATTTAGTTACTGTGACAATTAATTTTCTAGACATTTTTAGTTACTGTAACAATCTAAGTTGATTTCGGTTCTTGTAAACAAGTTACTGTAACAAGTTGATTTCTATTGATTTAGTTACTGTGACAATTAATTCTAGATATTTTTAGTTACTGTAACAAGTTGATTTCTATTGATTTAGTTACTGTGACAATTAATTTTCTAGACATTTTTAGTTACTGTAACAATCTAAGTTGATTTCGGTTCTTGTAAACAAGTTACTCTAACAAGTTGATTTCTATTGATTTAGTTACTGTGACAATTAATTTTCTAGATATTTTTAGTTACTGTAAAAACCTAACAAGTTGATTTCGTTTCTCGTACCAAAGATAGTTACTGTGGCAAATTCAAGTTAACAGTAGAAATTTTCTATAAATTTCTTCTATAGCAATTCAAGTTAATACTGTTTCTGTTTTCACTGAAGTAAAATAAAACCGGTTGTTAAATTGCTACTTGCTACTTGCTACTTGTTGTGGATTATCAATACTTGTTAACAAGTTTTGTAGTTAACAATTTATGCTGTAACCAAACAATTATTTTATTACTGTAGCAAATTTGTTACTTGTAAAACTTGCAATCTAAGTAGCACTACTCATTTGGTACTTACCATTGCTCATTTGTTCTGTTGATTAGCACTACTTGTTAGTTGCTGGATGCTGGAGCAAATTCTTTTGCTTAATTACTGTTAATACAATTTGCTTCTCACTATTTGCTTCTAATTGATAGTTAATACAATTTGCTTAATTTTTTTTTAATCACTTAAGTTTTTTGAAAGCAATCTAAAACCCCAAAAGAAAATAGTTTAGTAAAAGGAAATTGCAAATAAAATCTTCAAATCTAAAGTTTCAAAGTAGAGACAAACTCGGGCACAAGTCGAAAGGGTCCTTCTGTCAACCGGGTGTAAACAACCCTAAGCGACACGGTATTTAAGAGTCTTTGGACCACCGCTAGCTGGGAACCGGCCCCTACAGCTAACCTGATTTGATCAACACTTGAAAAACTAAAGATTTTAAGATTGTTTAGCAAAGACCACCTAAACTATTATCTTGTTAAAGACCTAGGAGAAGCCAACTTAATTTTAGGAATGCAAGTGACCAAAGGCAAAGATGGTTATACTCTATCTTTAGCACATTCAATTGAAAAAATGCTAAAAAAATTTGAGTTATTTGATAAGAAACCTGTCCTTACTCCTTATGACAGCAGTATTGTACTGAAAAAGAATGAAGGATCACCTTTGGAACAACATAAATACTCACAGATGATAGGCTCCCTTATGTACATAACAAACAGGACAAGACCTGATATTGCATTTGCTATTGGGAGACTAAGCAAGATATACCAGTAACCCAAATCAGTCACATTGGACTGCCTTGGATAGGGTATTTAGATATCTCAAGGGCACCCTAGATTACAAACTTCATTTTACTAGGCACCCTGATATCATAGAAGGTTATTCAGATGCAAACTGGGTAACCGACTCACATGATATAAAATCTACTACTGGATATGTATTTACTCTAGGAGGATCTGCGATCTCCTGGAGCTCTTGTAAGCAAACTATCATAGCTAGGAGTACAGTGGACTCTGAAATAATAGCTTTAGATACAACTTGCACAGAAGCTGAATGGCTTAAAAATCTTATTATGCATATACCTGTTTCTCTTAGTCCTGTTCCTGCAATTTCAATAAATTGTGATAATAAATCTGTTATTGATCTACTAAAGCATGATTCTGTGAATGCTAAGATGAACAGGCACCTGCAGCTGCGCTTCAAGTCAATAAAAAGTCTACTAGGCAAATATGTGGTTCTTGACTATATAAAGTCAGAAAAGAACTTTGCAGATCACTTGACGAAGGGTCTGTCTAGGACTTTGATCCTAGAATCATCGAGGGGGATGGGGTTAAGCCCATAAATTAGTCACCAGCAGTGGCAACCCAACCGAGTCTGGCTGGAGATCCCAAGAAGCCGGTTCAATGGGTAGGAACAAGCTGAACTTAGGTGACTTTATGGAACACTGACTCGAGATTAAAAGTCTCATTAAAATAAAGCCCAAGCGGCTGTACATGTGTACAATAACTCCCCATCCCTATGGTGACAGTGTTCCTGTGTGATATGGTTAGGATGAGTTTAAACTCTTAATAGGTCCAAGCTGTAATGCTAGGTTGATTCATATCACCAACCATTAAGGACTTACCTATATGAGAGGTCGTGAAGGCCGCGACTATGGGACAGGGCGATCCCAGACAACTCTCATGAATGTGGAAAGTGCGCATGGCCATTTAAAAGCGCCACCCGATAGACCAATGACCTCTAGCGTACTATGTGTGCTATTTTTCTAAATCTGGTTCAAGAAGTCTGATTCAAGGCATAGTCCATCAAGCACTTCTTCAGATTAAGGCAATAGTCAATACGTGAGATTCAAGGCTGTAGTCCATCTCATCTATGCATAGTATTTTACTGCCCAGATGCTCTCTCTCTCTATTTACTTCACTCTCTTATCTCTGTTTCGGAACTTGACCTTTTGGGGGGGGATTGTTGGTTTTGGTTTTGTTTGTTTCTTGCAAAAGCTCAATTCCTCTCCCTTTTTTTAGTCCCACATCGGATGCACCAAAACCTTCCTATGTACATATATTACTTTCTCTCCTTTGCTCTATTAAGTTGTTGTGTGGGGAACCCCTTGGGCCACACGCGCGCGCCGCCGCCGCCGCCCGGCCCGGCTCGGCTCGGTTCGGTTCGGTTCGGCGCGCGTAACGGGTGCGGATACGAGCCCACATCTGCGGGCGTCGAATGCCGATCCGATTTCCTCTTCGGGTTTGGGCTGGGACCCTAAAAATCTTTTTGCTCCTCTTCATTTTTATTTAATTTTCTAAACGTTAGAAAATTAATTTCTGAACGTTACAAAATGTTTCTGAACCAGTTTTTTGTCCAGGTTCGTTATTTATTCTCTTGTGTAACGTCTGATTTAATAGCTGAACGTTACAAAATATTTCTGAACCAGTTTTGTGTCCAGGTTCGTTATTTATTCTCTTGTGTAATGTCTGAATTAATAGAGAATTAATTCTGACCGTTACACAACAGTTTTATATATATCGGACTGTTTTCTTTGTAAATCATATCAGAAATTTTCTCTACTCAGAACCTCTGTCAACATTCTGTTTCATTCCTCTTCATCTCCAAGCTCTGGGCAGAGCTAAGTCCTAGTCATTCTCTCAAAGTCGTGTGCGGCAAAGAGATACCGGTAGTGCGGGGGTTTTACCACTAGGAGCTTCGGGAACGTCTGCACACAGATCCCGAATAAACTCTTAGGGCAGTGCTTCGTGCACGACTTCCCCAGAGGCCGGTAACATTGTTTAATTTTATTTTGTATTCTAAAATTTTAAAGAAAGTAAAAGACAATATTTCTAACAATCTAAGAGTTTATTCGTGTTACAATTGTTTCAATACTTACTGTTATATTTTGTTAAGACTGTTAGAAGAATTTTGTATTCTGAAAACCATTCTTACTGTGTAAGAAAATAAAAAATAAAAATTCTTAGTCACTGTGAAAAACTATTCTTAGTATACTGTGGAAATTGTTACTTTGAAAACCTTGCCATTGTTACTTTGAAAAACTATTCTTAGTCATTGTGAGAAACTATTCTTAGTCACTATGAGAAACTATTCAATACTTACTGTTTAGAAAATTCAATAGTTACTTACTCACTGTTTGTTATAAAATTTATTTATTCTGAACAATTGATACTTACTTACTTACTGTTAACTAAATAGTTACTTCATATCTAAAGAATTGATTTGTTCAAATAGTTTACTATTTGTTAGAATTTAAATACTTACTGTTGATTTGTTCTACAAAGAAAAAAGAAAAAAGAAAAATTAGTTACTGTTGTGCCACGGTTTGCTACTGTTACAAGTCATTTGATATAGCTACTGTTAGAATTCATTTGATTTGTTACTGTTTTTAAATACTTACTGTTAACCGAATGTTAGAGTTGATTTTCATTAAATGGTATCGAACACAAAGCATATATATATTTCTGATCTGAACCATGCTAATGTTTCCTAAAATTTATTGTTGCAGAGTATGCATCAGTATCCTTCTTACCTAGACAAAAATTTTCCCAGTTCTTACATATATATAC
Organism: Iris macrosiphon; assembly: GCA_036927795.1. Lineage (NCBI taxonomy): Eukaryota > Viridiplantae > Streptophyta > Magnoliopsida > Asparagales > Iridaceae > Iris > Iris macrosiphon. The sequence continues at coordinate 148,705,556 of JAYESA010000006.1, read as the reverse complement.
TACTTGGTCAAGCAGTAGATATATGTCATAAAAATATTATAGTCAATGGTTCTTGCCAGGATTTAATTTTCTAGTTCCTACTCAATATTACTGTCAGCAAGCATGTGCATATTCTAGATAAACTTTCGTTATTCACCAATTCTTCAAAACAATTCATTCTTTAGAAATCCAAGTTGCTTACTATACTGTTAGAAAACTTTTGATCACAGTATTGTTCTAAGAGTTTATCCTTTGTTAGAATTACCTACTGTTTGAATTAGCTACTGATAGTTACTATTAGCTACTGTTAGAATTAGCTACTGTTAGCAAATTTTGAAAGTTTCTTAATACTTTCACAGTTTCAATTTTCTTATACTGTCAACTGTTACTTTTAGAAAATATTACATACAGTGAATAAAATTTGCTATTGATTTAGTTACTGTGACAATTAATTTTCTAGACATTTTTAGTTACTGTAACAATCTAAGTTGATTTCGGTTCTTGTAAACAAGTTACTGTAACAAGTTGATTTCTATTGATTTAGTTACTGTGACAATTAATTCTAGATATTTTTAGTTACTGTAACAAGTTAATTTCTATTGATTTAGTTACTGTGACAATTAATTTTCTAGACATTTTTAGTTACTGTAACAATCTAAGTTGATTTCGGTTCTTGTAAACAAGTTACTCTAACAAGTTGATTTCTATTGATTTAGTTACTGTGACAATTAATTTTCTAGATATTTTTAGTTACTGTAAAAACCTAACAAGTTGATTTCGTTTCTCGTACCAAAGATAGTTACTGTGGCAAATTCAAGTTAACAGTAGAAATTTTCTATAAATTTCTTCTATAGCAATTCAAGTTAATACTGTTTCTGTTTTCACTGAAGTAAAATAAAACCGGTTGTTAAATTGCTACTTGCTACTTGCTACTTGTTGTGGATTATCAATACTTGTTAACAAGTTTTGTAGTTAACAATTTATGCTGTAACCAAACAATTATTTTATTACTGTAGCAAATTTGTTACTTGTAAAACTTGCAATCTAAGTAGCACTACTCATTTGGTACTTACCATTGCTCATTTGTTCTGTTGATTAGCACTACTTGTTAGTTGCTGGATGCTGGAGCAAATTCTTTTGCTTAATTACTGTTAATACAATTTGCTTCTCACTATTTGCTTCTAATTGATAGTTAATACAATTTGCTTAATTTTTTTTTAATCCCTTAAGTTTTTTGAAAGCAATCTAAAACCCCAAAAGAAAATAGTTTAGTAAAAGAAAATTGCAAATAAAATCTTCAAATCTAAAGTTTCAAAGTAGAGACAAACTCGGGCACAAGTCGAAAGGGTCCTTCTGTCAACCGGGTGTAAACAACCCTAAGCGACACGGTATTTAAGAGTCTTCGGACCACCGCTAGCTGGGAACCGGCCCCTACAGCTAACCTGATTTGATCAACACTTGAAAAACTAAAGATTTTAAGATTGTTTAGCAAAGACCACATAAACTATTATCTTGTGAAAGACCTAGGAGAAGCCAACTTAATTTTAGGAATGCAAGTGACCAAAGGCAAAGATGGTTATACTCTATCTTTAGCACATTCAATTGAAAAAATGCTAAAAAGATTTGAGTTATTTGATAAGAAACCTGTCCTTACTCCTTATGACAGCAGTATTGTACTGAAAAAGAATGAAGGATCACCTTTGGAACAACATAAATACTCACAGATGATAGGCTCCCTTATGTACATAACAAACAGGACAAGACCTGATATTGCATTTGCTATTGGGAGACTAAGCAAGATATACCAGTAACCCAAATCAGTCACATTGGACTGCCTTGGATAGGGTATTTAGATATCTCAAGGGCACCCTAGATTACAAACTTTATTTTACTAGGCACCCTGATATCATAGAAGGTTATTCAGATGCAAACTGGGTAACCGACTCACATGATATAAAATCTACTACTGGATATGTATTTACTCTAGGAGGATCTGCGATCTCCTGGAGCTCTTGTAAGCAAACTATCATAGCTAGGAGTACAATGGACTCTGAAATGATAGCTTTAGATACAACTTGCACAGAAGCTGAATGGCTTAAAAATCTTATTATGCATATACCTGTTTCTCTTAGTCCTGTTCCTGCAATTTCAATAAATTGTGATAATAAATCTGTTATTGATATACTAAAGCATGATTCTGTGAATGCTAAGATGAACAGGCACCTGCAGCTGCGCTTCAAGTCAATAAAAAGCCTACTAGGCAAATATGTGGTTCTTGACTATATAAAGTCAGAAAAGAACTTTGCAGATCACTTGACGAAGGGTCTGTCTAGGACTTTGATCCTAGAATCATCGAGGGGGGTGGGGTTAAGCCCATAAATTAGTCACCAGCAGTGGCAACCCAACCGAGTCTGACTGGAGATCCCAAGAAGCCGGTTCAATGGGTAGGAACAAGCTGAACTTAGGTGACTTTATGGAACACTGACTCGAGATTAAAAGTCTCATTAAAATAAAGCCCAAGCGGCTGTACATGTGTACAATAACTCCCCATCCCTATGGTGACAGTGTTCCTGTGTGATATGGTTAGGATGAGTTTAAACTCTTAATAGGTCCAAGCTGTAATGCTAGGTTGATTCATATCACCAACCATTAAGGACTTACCTATATGAGAGGTCGTGAAGGTCGCGACTATGGGACAGGGCGATCCCAGACAACTCTCATGAATGTGGAAAGTGCGCATGGCCATTTAAAAGCGCCACCCGATAGACCAAGGACCTCTAGCGTACTATGTGTGCTATTTTTCTAAATCTGGTTCAAGAAGTCTGATTCAAGGCATAGTCCATCAAGCACTTCTTCAGATTAAGGCAATAGTCACTACGTGAGATTCAAGGCTGTAGTCCATCTCATCTATGCATAGTATTTTACTGCCCAGATGCTCTCTCTCTCTCTATTTACTTCACTCTCTTATCTCTGTTTCGGAACTTGACCTTTTGGGGGGGGATTGTTGGTTTTGGTTTTGTTTGTTTCTTGCAAAAGCTCAATTCCTCTCCCTTTCTTTAGTCCCACATCGGATGCACCAAAACCTTCCTATGTACATATATTACTTTCTCTCCTTTGCTCTATTAAGTTGTTGTGTGGGGAACCCCTTGGGCCACACGCGCGCGCCGCCGCCGCCGCCCGGCCCGGCTCGGCTCGGTTCGGTTCGGTTCGGTTCGGTTCGGCGCGTAACGGGTGCGGGTACGCGCCCACATCTGCGGGCGCCGAATGCCGATCCGATTTCCTCTTCGGGTTCGGGCTGGGACCCTAAAAATCTTTTTGCTCCTCTTCATTTTTATTTAATTTTCTAAACGTTAGAAAATTAATTTCTGAACGTTACAAAATGTTTCTGAACCAGTTTTGTGTCCAGGTTCGTTATTTATTCTCTTGTGTAACGTCTGATTTAATAGCTTAACGTTACAAAATGTTTCTGAACTAGTTTTGTGTCCAGGTTCGTTATTTATTCTCTTGTGTAACGTCTGAATTAATAGAGAATTAATTCTGACCGTTACACAACAGTTTTATATATATCGGACTGTTTTCTTTGTAAATCATATCAGAAATTTTCTCTACTCAGAACCTCTGTCAACATTCTGTTTCATTCCTCTTCATCTCCAAGCTCTGGGCAGAGCTAAGTCCTAGTCATTCTCTCCAAGTCGTGTGCGGCAACGAGATACCGGTAGTGCGGGGGTTTTACCACTAGGAGCTTCGGGAACGTCTGCACACAGATCCCGAATAAACTCTTAGGGCAGTGCTTCGTGCACGACTTCCCCAGAGGCCGGTAACATTGTTTAATTTTATTTTGTATTCTGAAATTTTGAAGAAAGTAAAAGACAATATTTCTAACAGTGAGATTATGTATGAGAAGAAAAATAATTGCACTGATTTTGATGTTTTTATTAATGCTGAGTTCTGGATTAAGCTAGTGGATCATTCAAAGCATGGCTCATAATGAACGTGCCATTTGGGGCTACTTCAAACTCTGATCTGGCTCGTGACAAATTCGTAAGATTCTGTTCGGTCCGATGTCCATCCAATCCATCATCAGAGCCCCACAACTGAATGATGTGTATATGTCCGTTATCAACGAGAATTCGATTTGATACCCAAGTAGCCTATGTTGGATTGTACCTCGTAAAAATGATGACAATGGAATGAATAGTTCTTGAATTTTTATGTAAAAACTGAACCACAATCTTAGTTATCTGCACCTTTCATCTTTTTTATAACGGCTCAACCGGAAACGAAAATCCAACACTATCACTATTTGTTCCAGAAAACATCGATAACGCAAAAGCCTACAAAGCTCTGAACTATATAATCAAATTCTTTTCTTGAAAGTTTAACGAGGTTTATACTTTACAAAGTCAGCAAACTACAATCTACAACTACTATGTATAATGTGGTGCCATTAGCATACTACACTCATCAACTTCCTGCCATGGAGAAATTGTCGACAAACCTGCACGAGCCCGACGCTCTGCGAAATCCTCAAGCAAAGGAAGCAGACGTAGATGGCCAGCAGCCCGATCCCGACCGCCCGGTCGAGCTTCATCCCCCTCCGCGGCAGCATCACCAGCGCCCACAGCAAGCCGGCCACAAGGAACCCCAGCGTCACGAACAGAGACGGGTCCCTGGGGATCACATAGGGGGCCGGACGCGCGTTCCATGAGGCGAGCACGAGCGACATCCCCCGTCCGACCAGCGTGTTGAATATCGGCCCGGCGTAGCAGCCCGATATGGCGATCTGCGCCCCGTCCTCCCCGCCGTTGAGCGCCATGGCCACATTGGCGATCAGGTCCCCCACCGAGTTCCCCCACGCCAGCACGGTGACTCCGAGCACCGAGGGGCTGATTCCGAGTATGTGCCCGATCGACAGCAGCAGCGACACCAGCTCCCCTGCCGTGATGTAGGTCCACACCACGCTCATGAGGAAGCCCCCGGCGAGCCACGGGAGCAAGAATTTGTTGGGCGGCTTGGAGCTCTCGGTGGTCTCCAATGCGACCATCCCGAGCACTAGTCCGACCAGCCCCGCGAAGAGATAGACCGTCAGCCGCCCCTCATCCGATTGCCTGGTGTCCCACAGGGCTGCTAGCAGAATTGGGGCCAGGACGACCGAAGCGGCCGCGTACGGCTTAGACCACCGCTCCTCCGAGACGTCGGGTATCGTCAGCCTCCTCGGGAGGTACAGAGGGAATTCCAGGACGCGGAGCGACCGGACGCAGCATCCGGCCCGAACGACCTCTTTCGGGACGACGACGCAAGTCGGCGGCGGCGGCGGCGGCGGCGGGTCCTCCACCTCCACGGCGTCCAGCAGCAACGGCACCTCCGGCTCTGATCCGCGGTCGCTCCACCTCCAGCAGCAGTGAGACGCGGACACCGCGGCCACGTAGACGACGTAGAGAGAGGCGAAGAGGGCCGCGCCCGCGACGCCGACCTCGCCGGCGGCCAGGATCGCGAGCAGGCAGCAGAGGGCGAGCAGGAGGAAGCAGACGTCCCGGATGAAGCTGGGGCGGTCGATGATCGCGACGGAGGAGGAGGAGGAGGAGCCGACGCTGGTGACGACGCCGACGACGACGCTGGAGACGAAGAAGGCGCCGCCGAGGACGCTGCTGAGGCCGACGTCGCCGACGTCGGAGCCGTTGAAGGAGACGAGGGTGGAGAAGACGTCGGGGGCGCCGTTGCCGAGGGAGAGCAGCGTGACGCCGGCGACGGCCGGGGAGAGGTTGAGGAGCTTGGAGAGGCTGTCGAGGGAGGAGCAGAAGTAGTGGGAGGCGGTGTTGCCGAGGACGTAGAAGAGGACCAGGAGCCAGAGTGCTAGGAGAGTGTAGCCGAGGGGAGGGGCGTGGCCGCAGAGGCAGTAGAAGAGGTACAGGTAGTCTACGAAGCCCTGGGCGGAGCAGGGGTTGTCCCGGGTCCGGAGGTAGGCGCACTTGGAAGTGGCGTCTTGGAGGCTGTCTAGATCCCTGCAGCCCTGCTGTTCGGTCAGGTGGGTGTTGGTGGCGAAGGCGACGGCGACGGAAGGCTGGGTTCTGGTGAGGAAAGCCAGGAGGAAGGGGAAGGAGAAGGAGAGGTTTAGGAAGACATGGTGGGCTGCTTTGGCCATTAATTAAGAATTATTTTTGAATGTTGGGTTTTTCCTCTTCCTCTTCCAGATGTTTTGGCAGGAAATGGGGGAGGAGTTGAACGTTCGAGGAGGATGGATTTATTAGGGGGAAGGCAAGGGAAGGGAAGGGAAAGGAAGGGATGGGGGAAGTGGGACGTGGCGGGTATGCGGATTCATCACATCCGCGCGTCTGGCACTCAGTGTGGAACCAACTCGGGGTGGTGGTCCACTGCAGTCACTGGTGAGCCTTAGTTGTTACAGCATAAGACTAGGACGGTGATCAAATTCGGATAAAAACGATCATGAATAATTACATTCATGAATGTATGTGTGTATTAATTAGCATGCATGTTAATTAATAGTATGTTGTATTAATTATTAGGATATTCAATTTAACATGTATGTTATTTAATACAAACTATTCTATCAAATCTGAACCATTCATTTAACATGACGTGCGGCTGAGATTGTGTATTTTTTTAGATATCAAATTGTATGTGTCATCTGATCCCGTCCCATATATATATGGGTGGGGATCAGGTGACAAATACAATTTGACATATAAAAAAATACGCAATCTCAGCCGCATATCATTTGATGAATTGTTCAGATTTAAATGACGACAAATTTACATGCATGAATGTATTAATTAGCAAACATGTTAATTAATAGTAGATTGTATTAATTATTAGGATATTTAATTTGACATGCATGCTATTTATTACAAACTACTCAATCAAATTTGAACCATTCATTTAACATGATGTGTGCCAGAAATTACGTGTATGTATATATATATGGATTTTGTTAACATGTGCCCTAAGGGCACATGTTAATGCATCGGTAAATGTGTAATTTATATTGATGTTTCCACCAATACATTTATCAATGTACATTTTACATTTATTAATACGCATTTTTAGTGAAATATGTATTGATAAATGTGTTAGTGGAAATACCAACATAAAATACACATTTATTGAAAAATGAACGGTTAAGATCAGATGACTTAAACAAGATCCAACGGCTGTGAAAGAGGGGATACTTGGGGGATACAAAAATGGAGGGATGTAGATGCCTCTCTCTCTCTCTCTCTCTCTCTCTCTCTCTCTCTCTCTCTCTCTCTCTCTCTTTCTATATATATATATATATACCCATCATCCAGATACGATGCACACTACCCCTGGGCTAGGAGGGGCTATAATAAGAACTTTATGGTATAACTAAAATCTATAATATCTTTACAATTATACTATTTGTCTTCCAAAAAAATTAGGTGATGTCTGTTGGAGAATCCCGTGATTCTCTCTCCTTTTATTATTAGTCATTATTAGAGAAGATTTTCTGTTTTTATTTAGTTTTTTTTTTCTTAATGTTCTCCTTGATTCAAGGATGTACATTGATTGTATTTCTTTTTCCTTAAGGTTCTCCTTGATTCAAGGATGAACATTGATTATATTTCTTCTATTTAAACAAGCCTTGGGGCTGAAGAATAAAATATAAAGCATTCACCACTTGTTTTCTAATATGGTATCAGAGCCAAGTTTCCTAACATAGGATTTGTAAGATTTTTTTTCCTAAACCTATTTCTCCAACTCGGTTAGGCTCTCAAAGGTCGATTCCTATAGATGGTTGCAAGCCCTCACCGGCTCAACAAACAATGACGACTCCTCCACAACAGAAGACGAAACAGGCTATGACGATTGTTGTCACGTCCCGATCGTCCGCAGGAATCGGCCGTCCCCGTTAGGCTCGAATCACCTACCAACGCTCCCGCAGGACGATCTTTTCTCTCTAGACGTGATGCCACACGAGCACAAACTGCGCCCGTACAAGATCATGATCTGAATATGCGGTAAGATGTCAAAGCCACAAAGTCGCACAGATAGTCCGAATGCAGCAGAATAAGAAACGAACAGGCGATTGGTAACAAGTTCACAGAGTTGTCAATAGCGAAATTAGTAAATAACACAAGTATAGATTCTCGTGGAGTCATAAATATTCGAAAATCTACCTTGTGCACAAGTTATCCGTGACCGCTCGTATCTTCAAGTATTCTAGATTCTCGCTGGTATAGGTATAGTTACAGATTCAGTCAGGATCTATCAGGTACAATATCGACTTCCCGAACCATAATATTCAGTACATAACGAGTATTAATTTTCAGAGATGTCGTGATGTTATCTTGCTTAACTGTCCATGATGCAGTTCCCTAGTTCGAAAAATGCCTTGACGACCTTACGGTCTAGAACACTTTAAATATTTTATACTTTGCTCGGAATGACTATCTTGATAGCCTTCCTGCCTCAATTAAGCGAATCATAGATAGTGAAGTACGATAATTTGTGGCATGCTTATAAGTGGCAATCATTAAAATAAGCCAACGAGTACAAGTTAGCATGCAAGCATTTTATTTGTGTAAAATATAAGCATAAGAAAATATATTGTATAGTCTATCTTAGAACATAAGTCTTTACGTTGGCACGGGTCTAAGGAGTAGCTTGAGGAGTGAAGTCGTACAGGGACATATCGAGCGACATAATCTATGGGACGAACATTGTAAATATTCAAAGCAGTGTACTATAAAGAGTATACAATGATCTACTCGAAGCATTAGCGGAGTCTACTTGCACGAAGCTAAGGTAGCATGCGAGGGTCCATATTATAAGCCAAGTTTCATTTCCATGTTCTAACACAAGCAATACAAGATGGGATTATTTCCTTAGCTAGGTACGTTGTATTCTTTATTAGCATGCATGGGGTGATTCACCTAGCGACTAGCATGCATCGTCTATATTTTAAGTATGCTGGCTAAGCAAAGACAAGTCCATTGTAGCCACCCACCTTAGCGATGATTCGTCTCGGTCGAGCGATACTCCGAGCGAGCCTCTGAAAGTCTAAGTCAGAACTCCTGAAGGGCCAACTCTGGAATCTTTTGCCTCAAACGAGTCTTCTCGTTGAGCAAAGCGGGTCGGGTCATTGCACTAGCATCGTTTGAATCGGCTATCTACTTGAACAATTTGACTCTAAAAGTCAACTCAATAGGTAGTTTGAACCTAGAATCAAGGTGTGGACCTAGATTGACCTAGTTTGACTAGACTTGACCTAGAAATATGGTTTAACCTATTTTAGACTTATTTATGATTCAGAAACATCTTGATAACTTATATATATATATAGATCACTTGGACTTTAGTTCAGACTAACTCGATATTCATTGCTTTGGACCTTAGGCGAGTACATTCTCTGATAGTTTTATTATTTGATAATACTATAATACAAGCATTTAGTAATATTTTTTCTGATTCTGGACACAATGGTTACATAGGCTAGTTGTATGGATTTCAGTTCCGATATATCTATTGTTCTCACATTCACTGTACACCCCGATCACCCTGCTCATATATTGATTTTATTTTGTATTTCTGATATTGTGATGCGACTTGATTGTTCTTGCATTATTGTGGAGAGCCAATCCTAAGGGATTGTGCCATACTATTATTCTTACATTATTATGGATAGCCAATCCTAAGGAATTGTGTCGTACAATTGTTTATTGTGTATATCCAATCCTATTGGGTTGAGTCGTACTATTGCATTATTGTGGATAGCCAATCCTATTGGGATTGAGTCGTACTATTGTATTATTGTGGATAGCCAATCCTAAGGGATTGAGCCGTACTCTCATTCTTGCATTATTGTGGATAGCTAGTCCTAAGGGACTGAGCCGTACTATCGTGAACGTGTTATGGTGGTCATTGTTTATTGATTATTAACTATTGGTTAAACACATATTGGAAGGTTATTGCAAAACACTTAGTATAGTATCAGTTCTTCTCTTATTCCATCTCCTAGTGTATTGATATTGCCCCATTGCTCTAGATTACATGTCTCTCTCTTTCTGCTATATTATGATATCTGGCTATTCCCTTCTCGTCTTGTATTACTTTCACTATCACTGTTTATAGTCATTATCAATTAACTTGGAACTGCTATTGGATTATACTAGCTCCTTACTGACTAGATATATTTTTCAGATGGTTGGTTAGGAGATGTGTTCCACCTATTACGGACCACAGGATGGCATGGAAGTTGATCCAGCACCGTAGAGCCTTTTGAGATAGTACCACCAGTTGGAGAGACTTAGCTAGTTCATTTATGATATTGTATATGTTCATAGTTAAACACATTGGCATGTACTATTATTTGAGACTATTGTATTGTGATTAGATTCTGAACTTGGACTTGAGTTGTATTATGACTTTGTGATTTCTTTTGTTATTCTATATCGTGTTATTATCTCCCTTTAGTTTTTATTGTGTTTGGGTATTAATTTTTATTTATCATATATTATATTGTGCTCCAATTGGAGTTGAGATGGCATGATAAGTACCTTATATATTTTGTGTGAGATGTTTAGATAGTATTGTTGACCTAGACAATATTCTACCGTCGATGCTGCGGTGTAGGCTGGACATACCCACACACTCGTGCCCCTACACCGGGTGCGGGTCGTGACACCTAAAAATAAGGTTAAATATAAAATATAAAACAAAAAATAAAATGAAGGAGATGTTAGGGTTTACTGAGCAAGCAGAGAAGGAGAGCACTGGAGGAGAAGGGGGTCACACGGGGAGGGGGCTCACGGAGGAGGAGCTAGGGTAGGGGAGGAGGGAGGGGGTTGCCGGAGGAGGCAGGGGCCGTCGCGAAGGAGGGGGTCGCTCGGTGGAGGGATGAGGGAGGGGGTCGCTGGAGGAGGGAGGAGGGAGGTGGGTCAGACACTAGAGGAGGATGAGTAGGAGAGGGGGCCGGACGCCAGAGGAGGAGGAGGATGAGGGGTCTGGGTCAGGGGTGAGAGAGGAGAGAGAGAGAATGTTTGGGGGAGAAATAAAAATAAAACTGGAACATTAAAATATAACATTTGGCAGCGATGAAATTTTTCGTCGCTGAGATAATATCGACACCACAGCGATGGAATAGCGACAAAAATTAATATATATTTCTTATATAAATACATTAGTCGCTATGTTGTCGATCTTCCGTCGCTACACCAGCGACGAAATATAATCCGTCGCTATTTTACAGTATTTTTGTAGTGGTATTGACGGTATCGATGTTTCATATCGGAGTATCGAACTTTTTTGGTATCGTAAAGCAAATCATTATTAGTAAATTTAGAGAGAATATTTTAGACATTTATGCATAATTTTTTTTTTTGGTGGTGTTTTATAGTAGTTTTAAAATTGAATAAAATAATAGTCACCCTTGTTGATTAGTTTATCTGCCATAGATACGTTTTCTTGATTTACATGCTTCTACAACCTTTTATATATATATATATATATATATATATATATATATACGTCTTTTTAGTTCAATTTTTTTTACCGAATTGACTGTAAAAGAGACCCCAAAATCAATCGATATCGGTCTCGGTAGGTATCGAATCAGGAGATGCCAAACCGAATAGGCAAATAATTCACAGCACAAGAGACTTACTATAGCTAAGGACCCTCTCATCTAACCCACTGCATATAGCAGCTCCCTTCACAACATGCTTAATATGAGGATTGATCTCCCCACTCAGAGAATCCTTCGTAGCTTCAGTACCCTGGTTGGGAGCCTCGACAATTAATGTAACCCTTTTATACACCATACATATATGGCTAACGATGACATAACTATATATGACAGGAGGAGTATTAGAAGATCAACTCTCTGTCTTGATAAAGGTCTCCTCCGCTCCATAATTATAGTCGTGGAAGTAGTCGTGCTACTCACCATCTGATCTCGAGAATGTTGTGTGATATTTGAAAAAAACCAAGTTTCAAACCTTATTAATCCATACCTTGTTTTTGGAAGGTTTCATCATTTATGTGGCCCTTATTATCATTTTTTAACGGCTACTTAATTAGCCACAATTTTTATTAAATTCTATCTAACATTGAGGTTAGAGAATGTTTTTATAATGTGCAACCAATCCATCCAAGCATCTCTCTTAACCGATCCTCACAGCCAAGTTCACAGCCAAGTTTGCATCTTATTCTAAACACCCTTGATTCTCTACCTACTTCTATAAGACCACAACCATCACCAAAGCCTACACAAGTCTTTGTTTTTGTTGTATACCTGAAAACAAATCCTCTGTCTTATGAAATCTCTTTCCTCTTTATTCCTTTCATTGTTTATTCCATTTCCTCTGGGCAAGAGCTAAGTTTGGGTCATTCTTCCGAAGCCGTGTGCGGTGACGGAAAGCCGGTAGGAAGGAGATTTTACCACTAGGAGAATTCAAGAGGATGTCTGCACATAGACCTCGAATAAACTCTTAGGACAGTGCTTCGTGAGCGACTTCTCCGTAGACCGGTAAATCTAATCTATTGCTATTTACAAGAATCGTAGGTAGAAATTTTCCAACAATCTAAGAGTTTATTTATGTTATCAATTTTCCATGTTCAGTTTAACGTCATTTTTTTCTTCTTATGAAATACTCAATAGAACTTAAATACTGCTCTGTATTGTATACCGGATATAGTATTAAAATATTGAGCATTGATTATTGGCTGTTGTATCAAGTACATGCCTAACTCGATGCAACACGGACATACTTTTGCAGTAATCACCCCTTCTAGGTTGCTATTGAAATCCTGGTCATCAATCTATTTGGTTAGAAGTTGACCAGTATTCTTAAAGAAAACTATACAGTTATTGAGAGTGGTGAGCATATTTTAATTTTGCTTAAGCATATTCCCTACAGAGAATGAGTATGTTTTGTTCACATGTTTTGTTATCCTTGTATTTTTTTTTCAATTCGAGTTAACAGCCAAATGGTGAACAAATTCTTCCTCATTTTATTTTACACGGACCTGTAGTTTATGGTTGCATAGATTTTAGAATCATTTAGCTTTCAGAGGATTCCAATAATATGTTCTTTCAGTGAAGTAAATATGTTGATTGCTGACTGCTTTCTTGGTTTAAAATCACTAGTCATTACAAGTTGAAATGGTCATTCAACTCATCCGTAAGGCCACATAGTTCAGATATGTTCTTCACTAGTAGATTGGTTTATCTTTTCCATAGTAATAGAAAGGTTGTTCATACGAAAGGTTTTCCATAGGTGATTAGCACTGAAAGTAGATTTCATCAATTCAACTTTTAGATTTTACATGTTCATCTAGGCCCCTAATTTGAAATTGGAATCTCTGATAATTTGTTATAAAAATCTTTTCATCGGGGAGTATCTATTTTATTCCTCAGGTGAAGCTCATTCTTCTTAAGGAATACTACTATCATAGAATTCAAATTTTTATAGTATTCGATTTTATTTAACATCTTCATGTCGTTCTAACATAATATAATTTTTATACATGTTAACTTATAATCAGAAAATACTGTTGATAAAATATGATTAACCGAAAATTCATATTCTATCTTGATACTTTCTATTCTGTTTAGGTAATAGAACTATAGTTTCAATACTTGCTAACATGTCTTTATAAGATATTGTTTATTAATTTCGTCAAATATATATGTTAGCGAAGGTAAGTAGTATATATTATGTTCACCGGAACATATCATTTTCAATATCATATTACATGTGCAAGAATTTGAGGGCTAACGAGTTCATAAGATTGAGTATAGAACTTGTTAAATTCTAGTACAAAACTATCCTAAATTTTTTGAAGCTAGATTACAACATGGATTAAAATTCATATATTGTTGTTTAAGGCATATGGAGATATGCTTGACTAAGAAATATTTTATTCGGATATTCATTCATGTCAAAATAGATACAAGTAAATTATTTGATCTCTTTGATTCTCTTGCCATAGGGTGTTGAGATTGTAGGATCCACGTATATAACCAAATTGTTTGTTCTTTTGACCTTTCTGATTATGCACATATTTTATCATTTTATGTCTACAAGGAAACAAGTCAACTGATTTATTGAAGATAGATTGATCTAAAAATTATTTATTTACATTGATGAGGAAGAAATTATGCTTGTGATACTAATTCCAATTGGGACTGTAAATGTTATATGGTTTAGTATTAATCTACTTTCCTAATATGCACAAACAATAGTAGCAATTGTTATATTGTTTATTTCATCATTGAAATATTCATAAAATATTGCTAAATATATTGTGGTTTGGTCAAAATATTAAATCTGTGACCTTTTGTTAGATATTGTTTTAAAACAATTGTTGAATTATATACAGTAAAGCATAAGTTAGCAAATGTGTGGAACCTTTGGTAGAAATTGTTAGCCCAATTATTACCAACAGTTAGCTTAATTGGTATTCAAAGCTGCATTTTGGTCATCTCAATTTTTGTTATTTTTGTCTCTTATTAACTTGGAATAACCTTGTCATATCTCTATTTGTCCACTATAAATGTTTATCCTCATGAGTATTTACATCATTATTGTCTTCTTTCAGAATCTTAGCTGGATTATTAAAAATAGTTTTTAATATAGAAATTATCATTTCTATTTGAAAGTAAAATAAGGAGATGCAGTGTTGATTATTTGGGAATGAATTAGCATTAACAGTGTGTTCACCATGGAATATACCATTTGCATGGTATAATATACCAAGGAAATAAATATTTAAGCGGAAATCAATGATCGTGCACGTCATGACATTTACTAAGTAAGTCTAAAAAATATTTAGGAATTTTACTACTTATAGAACAAAGCTTTCTTATAGAGTCTAGAATTTCCATCAAATACATAATTATGATGATGAATTCCATAATTTTTCTTTTTATTAATTCAGAAATTTTAGTTCTTATCATTTCTTTAACATTCTAGATTCTCCAATTATGATATTAATTTTGTTGAGATTAATCCTTACATTTTGGACTAATATTAAATATTTCTTGATCATTAGAGGACCATAATGAATATTGATGTGTATATATATATTTCTTTTTAATCAAGACAACAAACATAGAGAAATCTTGTTGCATCAAATGATTTGCTTTTAAAATTAGGCAACTCGTGCCAGATTAAAATATGTATCAATCTTGTGCACATAGTGTTTGAATTATTTTAATGTTAAAATTTATAGTCAATTGTATTGTTGTTCTAGAATGAATAAGTCTATGCATCATTTTTGTTATATTTCTTGTTAATATGGAAACTAACTTCTATTTCTCGATGACAGAAGCATTAGAAATATTTTAATATTTTTAGTAATGGAGCAGCAAATTAACGATGACGGTAATACAAATTTATTTTTGTACTCTCTTATTCCTAACATGATCTTTGTAATCTTCTCTCTCTAAGTTAGAAATATTAGAGATTGTGACTTGTTAGAAAAGACTCAAACATGCTAAGGGTGAAAGTAAGTAATACAAAAAAAATTTCAATCATATTCTAATTGAACCTTAGTTGACCTTATTGTCTCAATATTTGAATTTCTATTCAGACAGAGAAATCATAATATTGTTCTGTCATAATATTTAGATTATGTTAGACAAACATTGGTTTGCATATAATATGTGGCATTATAATTCTTTTTGACACATTTAATCAATTTAGTTAAAGGAAATAGTTTAATTGCAAATCTCTTTAAATCTAAGATTTAAAGTAGAGATTAATTTGGGTACAAGCCGAAAGGATCCTTCTATCAAAAAGGGTGTAAAGAGCTCTAAGCGACACGGTACTTAAGTGTCTTCGGACCACCGCTAGCTGTGAACCGGCCCCTACAGCTAATCCAAGTTGATCAAAACTTGATAGACTAAAGATTGTTAAGGTTGATTAGCAAAAATTATTTAAACTATTATTCTCGCTATCTAGACTATCATATTGATTAAGTACACTAATTTTGGAAGAATTTTTGACTGTCACAATTGTTAATATAGCATGGTAGAAAAGAAACTTCTAGTGCTAAGCCAGCAAGGTTCAATGATTATTTCCTCAAGAGGAGGTAACGCCATATGTATTTTTTGGCATACTATCTTGGGGCTGATACTAGCAATTAATATAATCACACATATGTTAAATGACTCTGATTACAGTGAGTCTAATTTAAGAGTAACCAAACCTTCTAGCTCAGTCATGCCAAAATTCCTGAAGAAATAGAATATCATTATTTTGTTTATAATTCTAAGTATTTTTTTAGAGTCTTTTATGGCATATTCTTTGAATGTAAATGCACTTAGAACACTGAGTTGCAACGGAAGATGAATAAGGATTCACCTGTGGAACAACCTAAATACTCATAAGATGATAGATCCATGTGACAAACTATCATGGTTAGGAGTATCATAGACTCTGAAACAGTAATAGTAGCTTGTGCTTAAGCTGAATTGCTCAGAATTTTATTATGTATATACAAATTTATGTACCTATCATTTATTTTTTAAATAAATTGTGATAATCAATTTGCTTTAAGAACTTCAAAAGCATGTTTATGTGAGTTATAAGATGAACATGTACCTGCAGCTCCACATTAAGACATTAAAAGAGCATAAATGGCAGAAATGTGGTTCTTGACTATAAAGTCATAAAAGAACTTTACAGATCTCTTGACGAAGAGTCTGTTTACTCTTGATGAAGAGTATGTCTAGGACTTTGATCCTAAAATTATCGAGGGGGGTGGGGTTAAGCCCATAAGTAAGTCACCAGCAGTGGCAACCCAACCGAGTCTGACTGGAGATCCCAAGAAGCCGGTTCAATGGGTAGAAACAAGCTGGACTTAGGTGACTTTTATGGAACACTGACCAGAGATTAAAATTTTATTAAAATAATGTCCAAGTGGCTGTACATGTGTACAATAATTTTCCATCCCTATGGTGACAGTGTTCCAGGGTGATCTGGTTAGGATGAGTTTTAAACTCTTAATAGGTCCAAGCATTATTATGTAAGGTTGACTCCGATCACCAACCCTTTAAGGACTTACCTATATGAGAGGTCGTGAAGGCCGCGACTATGGGACAGGGCGGTCCCAGACAACTCTCATGAATATGAAAAAGTGCGCATGGCCAATCAAAAGCGCCGTCTCGATAGATCCAAGAACCTCTAGCGTACTATGTGTACTATTTTCTGAATCTGATTCAAGAAGTCTGATTCAAGGCATAGTCCATCAAGCACTTCTTCAGACAAAAGACAATAGTCACTAAGTGAGATTCAAGGTTGTAGTCAATCTCATCTATGCATAGAATATACTTGTCCAGAAATTCTCAACTGCTTATTCTATTATTATCATTCATCTCTGTCGTTTCAAAACTTGGTTTTTTTTTGGGGGGGGAGGGGGGATTGTTGTGTGATATTTGAAAAAAACCAAGTTTCAAACCTTATAAATCCATACCTTATTTTTGATAGGTTTCATCATTTATGTGGCCCTTATTATCATTCTTTAATGGCTACTTAATTAGCCATAATTTTTATTAAATTTTATTTAACATTGATGTTGGAGAATATTTTTATAATGTGCAACCAATCCATCCAAGCATCTCTCTTAACCGATCCTCACAGCCAAGTTTGCATCTTATTCTAAACACCCTTGATTCTCCACCTACTTCTATAAGACCACAACTATCACCAAAGCCTACACAGGTCTTTGTTTTTGTTTGTATACCTAAAAACAAATCATCTGTCTCATGAAATCTCTTTCCTCCTTATTCCTTTCATTGTTTATTCCATTTCCTCTGGGCAAGAGCTAAGTTCTTGTCGTTCTTCCGAAGTCGTGTGCGGTGACAGAAAAGCAGGTAGGAAGGAGATTTTACCACTATAAAAATTCGAGAGGATGTCTGCACATAGACCTCCAAATAAACTCTTAGGACAGTGCTTCGTGCGTGACTTTTCCGTAGTCCGGGTCAATCTAATCTATTGCTATTTATAGGAATCGTAGGTAAAAATTTTCCAACAGAGAATGGATATGATCCGAGAGGAAGACGATGAATATTGGAAGGCAGGGGGCGGATCCAATCCAAGCATAGCTTAGGTGGGCTATAGCCCACCCAAAACTTGACATGCTATATTCTATGAAGCTTTTCCAATAGCATGGTGGTAAGAAAGCATCACAAAATGCTATTTTAAGGAATAAAAAAAAAAAACTAATCTCGGGAGGAAGAAGAATTTGATTATGTATCTTGTTCGTATCCAAAGCGGGTGTCAATGCCTATGCAACCAAGGTTTTTGCTAAATTTGGTGTCCATCCCTGTGCAACCTAGGTTTCTGATATAACAAGAGTGAGGTAGAAGAAGAGGTGGCGTAGAAGTGGGAAGTAGGGGTGAGCATTATTCGATTTTGGACCAAAAATCGAATCGGAACCGAATCGAACCGAATAAGAGATTCGGTTCGGTTTAAAAAAAAATCGGATCGATTTTGGTTTCGATTTTGGATTTCGGTTTCGATCCAAAACCGAAAACCGAATAAGATATATATATATATAGTATATATTATATATATATATATATATAATATATATTATATATATATATAGATATATATATATATATATATATATGAATATGAATATTTATTTACTATATATATTAACAAAAAAATACGTAATAAATCAAAAAATTATCGAATAAACCGAAATCGAACCGATTTAATTCGGGTTGGTTTGCTTCGGTTATGGTCTAATTCGGTTCAATTTCAATTTTATTTATTCGATTTTCGGTCGAATTTAATTTTTTTTATTCTGTTCGATTTTGGATCGAGCTGTACCAAACCGATGCTCACCTCTAGTGGAAAGTTTAAGAATCAAAAGTTTTATTTTTTGTGATAATTCTTAGAAAAGTGGGGTAGTTTATATAAAAAGCTATGGTTGGTACTTGGCTCTTTCTTTTATTCTCCTTTGGAATGAAATAGTATCTAGGACAAAAAGAAAGAAAGTAGAGAAAAATTCTATAACCTTTCAGATGTAGTTTGAGAGTCGATGACATCGTTCTCGGTGTGAGTGTTATTCGGTTTTGGACCGAAAATTGATCTGAAACAAAAAAAAGATTCGGTTCTATTTAAATTTTTTTATATTATATTTTGGTTTTAAAAATACTAAAAAAAAGTATATGATTTCGGTCCATAAAATTATACAAATATGCATATTCTGTAATTAAAATTGTGTATATTTTGGAAACAATATATATAATATATATATATATATATATATATATATATACTATATATATATATATATATATATATACTAGTAACTTTTACGTATATTTTGTACGTATATGTAATGCTAAGTATTGTTTGTAAAAAATAATTTATTTTGGACTTTTTTATTTCGTAATTATAATTTTTTTTTTAAATATTGGTCGAGTATTTACTTACGACTTAGACGAATAAGAGGGAAGTTAGTTTAAGTTTTTATTTATCTTCTGTAAAAAAAAATTTTAAATTAAATTGATTGAGTATTTATTTACGATTTTAGATTTTTTAATCTCCAATAATTAAATTTTTTTTTTTAATTTGTTGAGTATTTACTTATGGTTTTAGATTTTTCAATCTCCAAAAAATTAAATTGATTAAGTTTTTATTTGTCTTTCGTAATTTTTTTTTTTAATAAATTGGTTTAGTATTTACTTAAGGCTTGTACGGCTCAATTTTGAGCCGATTTCAACCCGCATTACAAGATTATATATATATGTGTGTGTGTGTGTTGGGGGGGGGGGGGGGGGGGGGGGGAGGGGGTTTAAAACCAATTTTGGACACAACTTTGAAATACAACAAATGTGCGTATAGAATTATAACTTTTAATATAATTTAACCAAGATTCCAACTTTGGGTCCGATCCATTAAACAATAACAATAGTCCAACCGACCAAACCGAATAAACCGAATAGCTTATTCGGTTCGGTTCAGTTTCGGTTTGGCTAATTTCAGTTCGATTTCGGTTTTAGTTTTTTAGAATTTTGGTTTATTCGGTTTTGACTATTTTGATTCGATTGAAACGAATAAACCGAATGATCACCCTTACACCATTTCATGGGAAGTGGGACTTAGCTCGTTTTATTATACGGACCAATCTAAGTGAGAAGACGATATTCTATATATTTTAGAAATTTAAATTTGGACTCTGTCATTGACATTCCTAAAATATTATCATATATTTTTCTTAAATTTTTTTATCATTCAAATTTTAAATCTACCTATGCATTGAATCTGACATTAATTTGTGCATGCGTGAAGAGAGAAGTACATGATGACATTTTATGTGTACAAATAACGTTAATGCAGGAACATGTTTAAAATTTAAATGATAAAAAATTAAAAAAAAAAGTGTAGAATAACATTTTAGAAGTATTAGTATCCTTAAAATTTTATATTATAATATTTTAAAATTTTATATTATAATATTTTAAAATTTTAAGCTAGGAGAAGGCATTGGCCCCTCAGGTCATACTATAGTTTCTTCTGTCACCATGGTCATTGATCTCTCTTAAACTTCCGAAAAAGTTCCCATTGACCATATGTACGTACGGAGACCAATACGAGGGATGTAGGTACTATCCTATAAACATTTATCAAAATGTGCTTATATTTTCGTCTCCCTAACAATTCAATTCTTATTCTATTCCTGATTAAAATTATAATATAATTTTGGAAAGTAGGAAATATTTGAGATAATTTCAAAAGTTATTATTAGGAACAAGCATTTGGTTTATTCCGTTTCAACCGAATCAAAATATTTTAAGTCGAATAAATCAAAAATCTAAAAATCTAAAATCAAATCGAAATTAACCAAAATCGAAACCGAACCGAACCAAATAAGCTATTCGGTCGACTATTGTTATTGTTTAATGAATCGAACCCAAAGTTGAAATCGTGATTAAATTATATTAAAAGTTATAATCTTATACATACATTTGTTATATTTTAAAGTTGTGTTCAAAGTTGAATTTTTATTTTGTTGTTTTTAAAATTTATACATTTTTATTCACAAAATATATATAGAATAAGAATATTTATATAATTGTATAAATCTTATTCGATTTTCGATTTTGGACCGAAATTCAAAATCCAAAATGAATAAAACTTTTACTATTTTTAAAATTGAATCGATTTTTTTTAAATCAAATTGAATCTCTTTTTTGGTTCTCTTCAATCTAATTTTCGATCCAAAATTAAATAATGCTCACACCTAGTTATTATAAAGTTTTTCAAACTTCTCAAAGTTTCCACAGGCTTTACTATTGTGTACTGTTGTTGTGAATGGTCCACGGTCAACTCGTTTGCACTTTCCATTGAATTAAACCCCATAAAAATGAACTTCCTTTACTCTCTGAATTTTTCGGTGGACTTGAATTGTGGGCAAGGAATCATTGATTGAAACAGTTCAATTTAATGCTCTGAACCGACGATCCAAAAACATTGGTATAGTTCACTATGGTCCAATCTGGTTTGCGGTGGATTTTCTTAACTATATTAAAGGCCTTAGTACTATATAGTGTTTAGACCTGTCAATTGGGTCGGACTGGTCCAGTCCAGCACGAATCCGTTCCGAAAAATTGGTCCATGTGTCGGTCCAGTACGTTTAACCGTGGGTCCGGGCATGTCCGGTCCAGTTTATCGGGTCGTATGGGGTCACATATATCGGCCCATAAGGTAGGTCCGGTCCGGCCCGAAGCCCAGACGCTGCACGGCCCGAAGCCCAAACACGACCCGACACCTTACCTTTGGAGGTAAATGTTAAAAAAAAAATTAGAATATTATTTCAAATATCTAATGCATAAATGAATCCAGAATGTTACACCTAACAACACTATTAAGTTACAAGTATTTATCCCACCATTACATATTAAATTAAACAACCACAGTTGTTTTGTAACATTCAAATATAAGATTACAAACTGATAGTAGTTAAGACCACTTACTAGTCTATCAATTTAGTTCTTGTCCACCAATGTTCCGAATTACAAATCAGGACCCTCGTCGGCGCATGGTTCGACAGAAGACCTGTAGTCCATGCACGACACGGCCCGGTCCGACCCGGCCCAAAGTCCACCGTGTCGTGAGTCATGTGCCTTGATGAGCTCAATTTTTTACCCTTAGATCCGACCCGGCCCACTTGACAGTTCTAATAGTGTTAGTAAATTAAAGTATAAATATTACTTTAAAGTGGTCCTAGTTTTTTTATCACTTTAAAATATATTATAAATATATGAATTGACTATTTTGTCCTCAAATATTATGACATTATTTTAAATACAAATTTACTAGTACAAATAAAAATATATAAGTTCATCCTCAAATACATTTATCAACACAACATTCAAATATTTTATACTCAAGTTGACTTTCAAATAACAATTATATCAAAAATAATTTAATAATTCAAAAACGAGGCTCTTACAAGCTAAGTGGTAATTTGAAAACGAGACTTTCAAATAACAATTATATCAGAAATAATTTAAATTTATTTAACTGTTAATTTTTAACCAAATATATATTTTAGACACCGAAAGTTATTTGATAATTTGAAAAGTTTGAATTCTTTATTTTGTTTTGTTTCTAGAACATAACAGAAGAAAAAAAAAAACAAGGACTAGGAAAGTCTTGGGCATATTATGTAATAATTAAATATGTTGAAGGTTACAATAATTTTTAATTTTTTTGTACTTACAAGCTAAGGGGTAAATATAAACTTGAGAATTGAGTTTATAAGTTATCACTTATTAAAAAACATCATTACATAGTAATAAGCACTTAAAAAAAAGAAAAAAGAAAAAAAAAACCCTTTAGTTGATTAGTCTAGTATATGCGAGTTATTTACAGTAATTTATGTTTATTATACGGATCTTTCTTATTTAAAAAATAATTACATCAACCCCTCCTATATTTTATGTTTATTATACGAACATTTACTATATTTTATGTTTTATGTAAATGATTATTATAGTAATCACTATTAAAACATAAAGCATATAAGAGATCCGTGTAATTAGTTTTAAAATAAAAAAATATTCGTATAATAAATATAAAACATATGAGAGGTTAATGTAAATAATCTAAAAAAAGAAAAAAACACCAAACAACCTTTTAGCTATTGACTAGTATAAGGTTCAAACAAACAAATGTGCCTAATGTATATGGCCCAACTAAAGCCTGCCACTATAATGGAACAAATAGTGGTCTTTAATGGTGCAACAAAAAATTGGGTTCTATGGATTATGATTTGGACCTTCTGGCTATACAAAGAGGTTTTTGTGCAAAATAACTGCATGACTGAATCATTTCTTACATAATAAGAGGTTCAATCCAATTCTTTCTTAGAAAATATATTATACTATCCTCATTTATAATAGCTAAAAATGTTGGCCGTATGCTATTATTTCAATTCCCCGAATGGTATGAAGATACGAAGGAATGGAATAGAGAAGCACATAATTTTTGCACCTATAATGGTGTTCAATTATCAGAAACAAAATTTCCTCAAGATTGGTTAATAGACGGTATTCAGATAAAGATTCTATTTTCTTTCTGTCTGAAATCTTGGCAAGGAGCTAAGGTACGCTCTCATCATAGAGATAAAATGCGAAAACACACACTAAATGACGACTTTTATTTTTTAACAGTTTGGAAAAATGAGGCAGACCTACCCTTCGGTTCTGCCTGAAAGCGGCCTTCTTTTTTTGAACCTATTTATAAAGAAATTGAAAAAAGAAGAAGTAAAAATGTAATTGTTTGGAGTTCTAAGAGTTTGCAAAGAAACAATAAAACGGTTTCTAAAAGTTTCAAAAGAAAAAAACAATGTGGGTCATGAAACAAGTTATAAACCTTATAAAGAAGGAATTAAAAATGTAATAAACTCCATTTTTTTTATTTATACCGGGGGGTGGGTTTATGAATTAAATGAAAACATAAAAGATTCAAAAATGAATGATAAGATCATCCGGGTTCAACCATTCAAATTCGATTTACAAATTTAGAAAATGATTCATTCATAGGAACAAAAATAATGGATCTTGCTAATAAGACAATCACAGTTAGGACTAAAATCGAAGGAATCACAAAAAATAAAAATAAATTCTAACATGTGATAATAGATCGGAATTGCAGAAGGATGTTTGGCAAATATTTAAAAGACAAAATATACGATTAATATGTAAATCACATTATTTTATAAAATTCTTCATTGAAAAAGTATACATAGATATCTTACTATATATTAATACTATTAAGATTCCCAAGATTCATGTCCAAGTTTTATTTGAATCAACAAAAATGGTCAATCAATCTATTTCTAATGATGAAACAAATCAGTAAAGAATTGAGAAAAAAAAATCAAAATACAATCAACTTTATTTCTACTATCAAAATTTTGTTTATAATAAAAATATTAGTCATAATGATAAAAGGATAGGTGTCGTGATATTGAAACACAGATTTTAAGTGATACTTGTTAAGTAATTTTGTTTGTGATAATTTGTAAAATACATATGCTTGTGACAACGAGGATGAAAGCCTGACCAAAAACAATTCCACGCGACAACGGTACTATATAATAAATATTTATATTTATTTAAATAATTTTTTTATGCATGTGCACATTATTAGTATGAGGTAAAAACTTTTTTCATCCCTAGTAATCAGGACAGTTTCTGAACATATAGAACATAATGTGTAACCGTAAAGGACCCAAAAACCGAAAGGTCCCAAAAAATTTAACCTTCGTATATTACTAATGTGAAATCTTTATTTTTATATTTAGTCATTCCTATTTTTTA
This sequence comes from Iris macrosiphon, assembly GCA_036927795.1. Lineage (NCBI taxonomy): Eukaryota > Viridiplantae > Streptophyta > Magnoliopsida > Asparagales > Iridaceae > Iris > Iris macrosiphon. Next base: position 148,680,748 of record JAYESA010000006.1, on the reverse strand, counting down.
GGGTTTTTTGATATTATCCTCTGTTAGATGAAGGATATTGATATTACCTCCCTGTTGCTTCAAAAGTTAAGAACACCCTCAAAGTGTCAATTTTGCCTTTAACGCGACACATTCAAAACTCATTAACGACACTTTGATGGAGGTGTTCTCGACTTTTGAAACAACATGGGGTAATATCAATATTCTTCATCTAACAGTGGGATAATATCAAAAAACTCTTTTTTTAGAAACTACAGTAACAAGATCAAAAGAATATTAGAAAAAGATCTTTTTTTCAGTGGTTAAAAAGATATTTAATTTTTTTGTTTATTTAGACTAACTATCTCTATATTTTTGGTTTATAATACGGGGTACTCCTGCTTTTAAAAAAATTACACTAGCCACCCCTACTTTTTTGATTTATTACACGAGATATCCTTAATTAAGATAAAATTAAAAAGTTATAACACTAACTGTCCTTATTTTTAGATTTTTTTTCTAAAAAAGTATAAATATCACCTATTATAAACTAAAAACATAAAAATAATTATTATAAACAATCCTTAATTTTAGTATTTGTACATAATCATTAGAATATGAGAAACGGTCTCCTAGTGATGATCCTCATAACTAGGCAATATAAATCTTAGCCATGCTCCTGATATTTTATTGTACTTGTGACGATCCTAACAACTTATATACGATCCCACCCATTCATGATCATCCTCCTCTCCATGTGAGTGGCATAATTTGCCCAAAAAAAGTTGGTTGGTTGTTTCCTAAATAAAGCCAACTAGCTTTTGCCCCTCTCCCCAAATAATAGAGCACCATCTTCCCTTGGAGCTAATTTAGTAAAATAAAATAAAAAGAAAATTTAAAAAAATATTCCGACCTGCCGGATTCGAACCAGCGACCTAAGGATTAATCTGCTTTACTACAGTCCTCCGCTCTACCAACTGAGCTAAGGTCGGTTTTGTTTTGTTACTCCTTTAGTTATAATAAATCGGAATAATAGAAACCCATTTTTTTCGCATTCCATAACAAATAACACATTAGGGAAACGTTAATCACTGAAGGTAATAATCCTGAATATGATAACTTATACCTCATTTTCCAAATCCGACAATGAGGCCAAACTCGAGTGAGCATATTATGGTTACCGTGAAGAGACATAAGATTTTAGTTGGGTGATGAAAGACCAGTAAATCGAGTCACGGTGGTGTATTTACATTTAGGGTCTGTTGGGTAAACAGGAACTGAGGTTGGATTCCAAAAAAATTAGGATGTGAGCCAAAATAATATAGTACCGCTGTTTGGTAGGGAAAGAAAATTGAGATGGATTTTGGAAAATGCTGAACAACGCAGTCCCTGTCCCCTCTCTCTTTTCTCTCACTTTCTCAAATGCACTTCCTCTCTGGAGAAGATGATGCGGATGGATGTGGATGGTTTAATAATTTTTTTTTTTATGATAAGGAAACCATTCGACCAGCGGCCAACAAGAGCCATCCGACCCGCAACCGACGGGAGCCATCCGATTCGCGGCCAGCACCACCCGTTCTTCTGGGAGGAGAGAGAGAGAGAGAGAGAGAGAGAGAGAGAGAGAGAGTTGATTTGCCATAGAGGAGGAGAGAGAAAGAGAGGATTTGGGGAAGGAGATGAATGCTGGAGGAAAAAGAGTGTGCGTGTGTGTTGATTTTGGTAGGTTAATAAAAAAATTAATAGCGAAATAATAATAATAATAATAATAATAATTGTTGTTGTTGTTGTTATTGTGTAATTAAAAATTAATTATATTTTATAAATAATTGATAAAAGATTAATTTGTTATTTTATTGTTAAATTGTTATATGAATTAATTATAACTTATTATTATTTTAATATACTTTTTCACTTTCTATTTTTTACCTTATATTCCAACCAAACACATTTGTCTAATCTTTCACTTCTCACTTCTCACTTTCTATTCCAACCAAACACTTTTGTCCCCTACTAGGAGAGGACAAAAAAGTACATGGATTCCTATATTTCTTTTCTCATTGAAAGTTCAAATTCAAATCCAAATTCACTTCTTGTTTACCAAACAGGTCCTTATAAAAGGTGAGAGTTGGGACGGTGGGTCCAAGAGACATGCAATACAATGTGTACAAAGTACCGAACATTACGTCGGACATATAAAAAAAATCAATGAGAAATCAATAATATTTAGAGTTATTTGTATTTACCCCCCTCCCCTACCTCTCCTCTTTTTAAAAAAAAAATTATTACTACCCCCATTCCTTGATAACATGTTATTTATAATTATATTTACACCTTCCCCTACCCCCCAAAAAAGTCTAACTTTTAAAAATGAGGGGGGGGGGGGGGGGGGAGGAGGGGTAATAATAATTTAAAAAAAATAGGGAGGGGGGTTAAGTACAAATAACTATAATATTTAACATAAATTATTCTCTCTTATATATCTAGAGGAAAATCTAACTTACGTCCTAAAAAACTAATCATAATTATACTAGGAAAGCAATAAAAGAAATACAAAAAAAAACGCAAAAGATTTGATAAAAAAATAGGCAAAATTTTGCCCAAAATGAGGCCCGTCGGTTGGTCTATTTTGGACTTCTTGGCATATGGTTTGTTTTGCCGATGACATCCTTGTGAGAGTCCTTTTTTTGTAGAGAACTTGACCGAATTCTTTGTGTCGCCATCTTGATAAAGTGCATCATAGTCAATCACTACAAAGCTCATCGAGGCCTCCGTTATCCAACTAAACTTTTGCTTCCTTGGTACTTTGACCGAACTAAATGTCAATGGTTGAAGATCGATGTATTGCCCTGTCGATAAATATCTCCCTCCTAAAGTATGTCATTGTAACCTTTGTTATTGAATTTCGTATTTACGAATTTTTGGTATTTAAAATATTTTTCTGAAAATTAACTTAGATAGTGTTTTGTATTTTTGCATATCATATTTACTGTGTTTTTCGTGATTGGATTTCATTTTGATGTGAGAGACTACCCTGGATTAGTTGAATATCCATTGGCATTGCCATAGAGCAGTGCTAGGACCCGTGCGTAGAACGGAGAATCCTAAAATTTTTTGAAGTGAGAATTTTCTTCTTCATCGGATGATCCACCTGTGATCCTTGGAGCACCGTCGGAAAATCTGAATGGTCAGATATTTTTCATGAATAATGTTTGGATATTTTATGAATAGTATTTGGTTCACTCTATTATCCATTGGTTTCTTGGTTCTGAGAATCACTCTATTATCCAATGGTTACTTGGTTTTCTTCTGGATGGTTAGGATTGATTTAGATTGTGATGTGGGTCGCTGACGTGGCAGATCCAACGGTTACGATTAATTCACGCATTCTATATACCCTTTCACTTTCTCTCTTCTCTTTTTTTTCTTTCTTCTTCCTGTCTCTCTTCATGTCCTCTCCATTTTTCTTGAGAGCTTGGTCTTGAGGCCTCAGAGTGTGGTTTTTGAACCCCTCCTGGTGGTGGAGTAGAAAATTTATGTTGGGAGCTTGACATTAGGCAAGTACATCTTGTCATTCTATGAACATGATATTTGAATTTTTTTTATTGTCATTATTTCTTGAATATTATTAAATAGAAATATTTTATACATGATTTTCTACTAGTTTAGTTTTTGGCCTTATATATTTTTGGCCTTATAAATTTCCAAAAGGTACCAAAATCCAAATAAGTACATAAAATAAGATCCGAACCATAACCGTATGCGTATAACCTATCATCAAAGCAGTATGACACCTCTACAAGCAAACAAGGATAAGAGGTGCCGTACTACGCAGAAACAAGGTACGACTTACTAATTATGGTCACGCCAAAGTATCTACATCACATCTTCAATCCATATCTTATTATAGCACAATAGCCCAACCCTACAACCAAACAAGTTGAACCACCATACCATGATAATCTACGTCTTCAGACTATTAGCAGATGGCACAAACCATAAATAGGAACATGAACACATATTCCATAATACAGGCTAGAATATATATATATATATATATATATATATATATATATATATATATATATATATATATATATATAGCTTCGGTCCATGGTCTATTGTGGCACAATAACGCAACCCTACAACCAAACATGGACAAGAGTTGAACCACCGCGCTACAATAGTCCATGTCCTTATTCTACCAACACATGCACAGAGTCCAATTGAATCGGCCAATCAGTCCTACGACTTATTATGTGAAATCTGGGTTATCCCAGTAATGCAATAATATAGGGATCCTCAAATCGTACTACGTACGAACACGGCTAGCCGGGCCAAATAATAACACTTAGTGCGTAGAATACGCAACGGTCCCCCGTAGGGCCACCGTGCTAAGACAGTCAGTAGCAGTTCCAGACCCCTATAGGGAGATATTGGCTCGACAAAAGAAAAAGTCAGATACTGTACTACACTAGTGCAGATGATATACAATATATGTGTTGGCAAGCTTTCACAACTCGATAAGTATCCGAGGGTAGCTCATCATGCACGATTTTGGGATCCCATTCTCTCCCAATGCTACTATATCTTTTAATTACTTAATTAACCATACAATTATTGGAATATCGTACCGTGGTCACATGATCATTCCTACTACATGTCGTACCATAGTACGCGTACGCTAGGTACGAATCCACATTGTTGCCCTAGAGAAAAATATTGATTCCTCCAAGCGTAATGCAACAAACAATCAAATATCCTAACCACGCTATGACTACTGACTAACTACAAGGCCCATGCTGCAAAAATCATATAATATCACATATATCGTAGTATAGGAAAACATGAAACACGTGGCATGTAGCACGTATCACGTAGCAAGATATGACGCACCTTAGTGCACATGTAACACATATCACGTAGGAACAAATAGCAAGTAGTAAATGTTTCAACACATATACAAGAAGTTAGGTCAGGCTATAAGACTTATTAATCAGTCACATGATTATTCTTAGCATATTGGTCAGGGTAAGTTACATAGTCAATCAAGTAGAATCCTCTATTCTCTTGGTAACAGGTAGGACAAGTCGGGTACATAAAGTATCAGTCAAACCATCAAAATCCTCTATCATGTCATGCCACATTGACTAAGTCACATGCACTTAGTCTAAGTCTAGCACATAGGTCTATCACATAGAATCCTTGAATTATAGTTAAGTGCCACCGGACGAAAGTAAGGAAAATGCATTAACCACTCTTGGGCATATCCATAATTCTTAAACCAAACAAGGATCGGGATAGCAGATCATCTTCCGAGTAGTACTACACCCCTCACTTTATCCGGCGAATAAGGGTAATTAATCTACTAGTCTAAGTCCACTTAGCAGGTACTAAATTCAATAGCACTCACAACTCATCAGGTCTACACATAGAAATCAAAATGATCCAAGAAAATAACAAAACCAAGAGAAACAACCAAAAAAAATGCAAAGCTGGCCGCGTGAGCAAAGCTGACCTCATATGCAAGTTGGGCGCATGGAATGCAGGATGCAGGGAATGCATTATGCAGGGAGTGCAGGATGTAGTGAATGCAGGATGCAGGGAGTGTAGGATGCAGGGATACTGGACGCATGGGATACATGACGCATGGATGTTGGACGCAAGGATGCTGGATGTCGGGATGTTGGCCTCATGGGATGCAAGACGCAGGGATGCCGGACGCATGGGATACAGGACACAGGGATGCTGGGCGCATGGGATGTTGGACGCATGGATGATGGGGTCATGGGATGCAGGACGCAGGGACATTAATGCGCCCAACAAGATAGGCGCATACTGGAAAAGGCTGCATAAAGCTGGGCCGCATGGGACTCCATCGTCCACACATGGGAATCAAAATGATCCAAGAAAAATAAAAAAAACCAATAGAAACAACCAAAATGAGCAACGCCGGCCGCGTGAGCAAAGCTGGCCTCATATGAAAGCTGGGCGTAGGGAATGTAGGACATAGGGAGTGCATGACGCAGGGATGATGGATGCATAGATGCTGGAAGCATGGGATGCATGATATAGGGATGCTGGACACATGGAATTGAGGACGAATGGATGCTGAACGCATGGATGTTGGACGCCGGGATGCTGGGCGCATTGGATGCAAGACGCAAGGATGCTAGATGCATGGGATACAAGATGCTAGGATGCTGGGCACATGAGCTGCTGGGTCATGGGATGCAGGACACAGGGACATCCATGCACCCAACAAGATAGACACATGCTGGAAGAGGCCGCATGAAGCTGGGCCGCATGAGACTCCATCGTCCCAAAATGGCACGAACTCCATGGAAAAAGCTCCAAAAATTCGAAAACTTGTTTCCTTTATAAAATTCTCATTTTAACTCAAAATCAAGTAAAAAAAAGTAAAAATCGTACAAAATTTAATTCTCTACCACATGGAACAATTAGTTTCTTTCATAAAATCCTCATTCACCTTGGACTATCACGACCTTCCTAGAAGCATAAGGAAGACATTGATCCCATCCATCATGTCGGAAGAGACCTCTTCCCTATATGGGCTATTGGAGAAAGACACTAGACACCACTCAGTTACCCCAATGATTAGTACATCCTGAATCAATCTAATAGAATATAATTCTGGGTGCTTATCATGTCAACCCTGCTATGTTGACCAACCGTTGACTAATGAGGTTCACTTGGTTGTCATTGTCGATCTCGATTACAAATCTTCTACCAATGATGGTACAACAGTACAAAAAATTTGGAACAACTTGTCCTTTTGTGTGAAATCTTCGTGTATGGCATGATCTTTGTTGTCATGAGGAGAAACATCTCTTTCTTTGGATCCCTCTCTACAATTGCCACATTGATAAGTTCCATCATTGATCCGATCTCCACCAACGTAAACTATTATTCCTTCCTTAGTCGTGATTTTGATCGCATCTGTCGATTCCATGTTGACATCTATAACACCCTTAATTAACTGACATATCACCGTCATGATTATCATCAGGATCCCTATTGACAAGATCATCGAACTCTCACTCAAGCTAGACAAATCCACAAGAGCACCACTCCTTGGATGATTATCTCGTGTCGATGCATAACCTTATCTTGGGAGCCCGTACGTATTGCTCACATTTGACGTCCTTTTTGGATCTCAAATCAATTTCCTCGAAAGCTATTGGAAGTCTACCATTTGGTTAACTTGTCAGATGCGTAGATTCAATTATCGCAAAGTGACTTCCATGTGATAAAACTCCACAAAGAGGCCTTCAACCCCATGGACTTCGTTAGGGGGAAATTGGTCACCATTACAGTTATTTTCTAGCATGCCTCTCGACTTGATGAGGCTTTGAAATGACTTAACACAACACAAAAACATTGATTGTCAAAGCTAATAACCTGATTCGAGGATTGGAACCTCAATTCTCAAGAACAAGAATCAAAGAGAGAAAAAAACTCCCATAGAGCAACCCAAAATAAAATTTAATTCATCAAACCTTTTTTTTCTCTTCTAAAAAATTCTCTTTATAAAAAGAAACCCAACTTCATCCCTAATAATAAATCATAATCAAACTAGGAACGCAGTCACAAGATAATTATGATTTTTTTTATAAAAGATTTAATATTCAAAATCCACCGAAAAATAAACATGGCTCCCCTTTAGAATAATTCATGCATGTGTCAAACCTGACATAGCAAGGAAACGTCGATCACTGGAGCCAACAACCTAATTCGAGCATTGGAACCTCAATTCTCAAGAATGAGCTAGAATCAAAGAGATAAAAACTCCCTTGGTGTAACTTAAAATATAGTTTTATTCATGAAACCTTTTTATTCTACCATATAGTCCTATTTATAAGAAATAAACACAACTTAAGCCCTAAGAAATAAATCCTAATCAAAATAAAAAAAATAAAAAAATGATAATTATGAAACAAATATAAAGGATTCTGTCAAATGTATAAAAACTATCAATAAATCTTCTGGTTTATAATTCATGCCCAATCCCTACTCTTATAAAGAAATTGATCATAGTTAAGTGTCTCGTCATCAGTTATTGCAAAACTCTTTATGCCCTCTTCTCCCGAACTAATTTTTTTTCATTCGTACTTTGATCGACCCTAATTTTTGTGGTCAAAGCTCGTTGTAAGCCCCAACCAATATCACTCCCTTCCGAAAGCACGCCATGATGTCACTATGAATATTGTTAACTTTGCGCCTATAGTTCTGGTACTGAAATCTCTATAGCGTTAGCACCATATCGCATTAGCCTTATGTAGTCACTCCTTAATATACTCATGAACTCCATAAAAATTCACCTGTCACATTTTCCACCAAGTTGCTGCCATAGAGATCCCTAATCAGTTTATCTCTCTGATATATATGAAGGACGCAAAATTGATATCCTTCTGTCAAAAATCCATCTTTGATGTAGAAGTTGTCGATGACCTGTTTAGACAAAGATGCTCTCATGCCTCCGCAAAATGCTAGAGGCTCTTATACCACCTAACACAACACAAAAATGCTGATTATTGGAGCCAATAATCCAATACTATGAATGGAACTTCAATTCTCACGAACAAGAATTAGATCGAGAAAAACTCCTATGGAGCAACTAAAAATAAAAAATATTAATCAAACTTGTTTATTCTCTTATACAAAGTCCTTTATATAAAAAAAATAACTTAAGCACTAAAAAATAAATCTTAATTAAACTAGAAAAGAATTTAAAATATTATCATTAAATAAATATAAAAGATTCAGTAAACTATTCAAGCGACATGTTGAACCGGAGCAAGTGAGGATTTTGCTTGAGATTTACGTGATGAAGTAGAATGAGTATTATTTTAAGTTTTGACGATGAAACTTTTTTTGAGCGGTGTATTATGTAATGTTCCACTCCTTACGGTGCATTATGATGATTTGTTAACTCGAAGAGACTTGAATGGACTTGGTTTCATGTGCAAAATTTATACAAAATTCTTATAATGAGTGTATTTCCTCGCTATGGGTGGAGATATTATCGCGTCCTCGTGGATTTAATCTGCTTGATTAATGTAACCTTCGTTACTGAATTTTCATATATATGATTTTTGGTGTTTAAATTTTCTTCTTGTAAAATAATATTATGATGTATCTCGTGTTTTATTTATTGTATTCAAGTATTTATAATTTTATTTTATTCTGAGAGACTATCCTAGACCAGTAGAATGTAGTGCCCCGCTCCTAGCGGTTCACTATATAAGGCTTGTGGCTTGATTGACTCAGTCGAAATTGAGTATGGGAAAACTTTACGGCAGAATCAATCATGGGAAATCTAATGAACCTTTTTAATTGATTGATCGACTTCTGTTGGAATAAGTCGAATAGTTTTCGTTGGTTTTTTGGTTGTCTTTCTTGGATTTTCGCTGGTTGATTTTTATGAATGCATTTTCGTTATTATTTTTTGATAATTAATTGTTTAGCCCATTTTTATCGATTGTATGCATTCATTCTAGATAACTCTGAGAGAAAGGAAGATGGTAGTCTAACCAAGTGTTGGTGTCAATGCAGATAGACGCGTGACCGGAGCCTGAACAAGCAAGTTTTCTTTTCCCTCGGTATTCTCTATTTGGTGAGCGGTTCTGTCCCTTCTTCTCTACTCCTTCATGCGAAATAATCAATAAGTTCTCTTGTAACCTTCCTAAGTCTAATGATCAATAAAGTCACTAATGCCACAAGTTTAATTCCACTATTATAAATTAATGAATTATATTGATAAAAGGGAAGTTTCAATTACATAACACAGGGAAGGATACAAACAACATTTCGTGACTTGATGCCATGAGATATAGGTAAATTGGAATCTACGGACTACCAATCGAGAAATTGAATAAGTATGCAGAAACATGAATGAATGATTATACATGTTGCTCTAAATAATTCAAAACCTTGCACTGTTATTTATGCTTATCATATAGTCATAGATGCATTGTATGGTCGTGGACAACTTGTACACAAGGTAGTATATTTTCTCGAATGGAACATGGGGCACTGGGGACCGTTCGGCCCTGGAGAAATAGTAGCACTTTGGTAGCGCTGGGTATAAGCGAGACATTTATTGAAGATTGCTACCTGCTTTGAATGGATTATCGCACGCCCATCGAAGTACTATACGACATGTCCATCATGGTGCTATACCATAAATGACCTAGTAGAAATGAATTCATGCTAATGATGTCTTATGCAGGGACGATAAGAATAATCCTGCAATTTATACAGGAACGGCCATTGGCCGGGGTAAGATTCACATGTTGCAAAAGATTATATGTTTTATTGCTTAACTGCTGCCTTAATTCAGAAGTGTTGGTTTAGGTGAGTGTGCCAGTTTTGCTCACCAGTACAAGTTAAGTACTGATCCATGTCTCTGTGGGCAACCCAGGTGACCAAGGTACCGCGGGTGCTCAAAGAAGATAATGCTTTCTGTTGCAGTTCTTTTTAAATCTTCTTTCTATCTTCAAAGTACTCCAATATTTCTAGATGATGCTTTCAAGTTTTCAAGAATGTAATAAAGGGACATAATGTATGGGATAAGAACATTATTTTATATCAGTCTATCAGTCTTTCTTTTATGCAAAGCTATGTAAGTCATTCAGGCATTTTTATTTCAGTACTGAGAAAAATATACTCTGTTACAATGGACCAATAAATAAATATTTTCTTCCTATACTAATATGTGTTGTGTTTCATAATCTGCTGTTGTGTTGTAGAACTGTTTACAAAGGATTTTGATACATGTGTATGTTCTTTCCTTGTACAAGTGTAACCCCAGACTTGTACGACATCATACCCTAGCGAGGACGAACGGTTCTATAGAACCGAATACGAGGACAAATCATTTCTGCGAAACCAGAGCGTGACAAGTTGGTATTATAGCACGGTTTAAAGCTCCTCGGATTTCTATCATGCCCTAGTCCCAAAATACGTAGGACTAAGATACGTGGCATGCTAGCCGTATGTATATGGCTACTCCAATATATGGAAACCATAATACATATGTACATTGTATTATGAATAAAAAATTCACAAGTGGTATAGATATATTTCATAAGTCACAGGGCATAACTAGTTCTCATCCACAGAACTGAGTAGAATTTCATAATCAAAATATATCAAATGATCCATAAAAAAAAACTAATAGTTGGGTGGAGACAAATCCACTACCAAACTAAAATATGAGAGAAAATAAAATAAGTACACCTAATGATCAATGAGGCTCAAAGGGAAGACCCCCTTGAAAGAGAATGATGCGTCTGGTCCTGGCCCGTACTCCTGCGGATAATCCTAATCATCTATACCTAGAAAGGGACCGGGTCCTCAGAGGGACGTAATAAGATACATAGAAGCAAGCCATATAAACTACAATAAGTAATTAAGTATGCAAAGGATATTCTAACAACCTAATGTGAAATTTAGAAGACAACCTTCGTGCGTAAGAGTGGAATTGTTGGCTTCTCATCACATCATGTATATATACTGCAAAACAGTCGTATGCTCTATACGTTAGAGGGTATCTGCTATAATAATCACTAAAGTTTTATCCGGATACTAATGCTACCGATTTGGCTATCTCATACACACAATGATTGTCCTTCCCCTTATCTCCTCACTGACCAAGTCATATCCACAACATGTCCAGTGTTGTAACTGTATGAGGCTCTAATACACTAGTCATACATTTACATTCTAACCGTCACACGTTTCTTACGTATCGGTAGCAAGTCGAATACGCAGTTCTTGTCCCTAATAAAATATCTCAACTCGTGTCATGTGTGTGTTATGGTCCAAGGAGATATAAAAATATCCCACAATTAGGAGGTAGTCCGCTAAAACTAAGTCAACATGGATATAAATAATAAAAGCTACAAAAGACGACGAACACCGTCGTTTGTACCCAAGTCAACTTAGACGCACAGTTTATATATAAAAATAATTTATGCTATAATAAAATATAATATTGAAATAAAAACAAATTGACAGTAGATATAGCATTGTATCTTGCCTACTCTCCAAGGTTGTGTCGGATCCTCCAATATTAAGCCAAGCCAAAACACATAATATAAATGTAGGGTTAATATTCTTTATATAAAATTTTGTATTTTTACAATTACATAATTCCACTTTTAAGTTAAAGTGTCTTCAAACCTTAGTATATTATTAATTATTCTAGTTAATTGTTTATGGGTTATAAAAGGATAACCTAAATTATAAAGGGGTTAAGCAAAAATTTCACAAAAGTGGAAGAACAAAGAAAGAACTTACTAACGTGGATGGTGGGTGATGTGGGGTGGGGACCACAAGTAGCAAGGAAAGAAGAGTTTATGTGTATTTATATTTGTAAGTTAGTATTAAGGAGGAGGCTTATTTGTAAATATGCCTATATGTTTCTTTTTCTGGATATTTACTGCTAATACTAGCTACATATGACAAATGGTTTATTCTTACTTCCAAACTACTTTGCATGTGTACAACTTCACAAATTTTTCAAGAATAGTTACTTTATTGTTTTATTGTGAACTAATCATATCTTTCTTCTTCTATTTTAACTTACTTCCACGTCAAGAGATAACTTGCTTACAAAGGTGCCCTATGCTTGGTGCACCTTGAGTTTTGGAAAGGTGCACGAGGATGGTAAGTAATGCGGCTGCTGCCGTTCCTCTTTTTTTTTTTCCTTAGTATGATTACTAAAGGAGCGGGGAAAGGCTTACCTAAACTGGGTTGTGCTTAGACCCGATGACAGCGGTTCCATTAGCGGAGAATCACCCGCTGGTGCCGAGAACTTGGCAGTGATGTCTTAATGTCTGCCAATGTCGGTTGGGCGAGGCGAGTTCCCGGATGCGATTAGGATGTATGGCGGGGGTGTTGCCACTGCCATCAGCGTCCGTAGGGGTGCCTCGGCGAGTCGGCGAGGCTAAGGGAAGCCGCATGGATTGGGTACTTGGAACTTGATGTGGAAGAGAAAGAGGAAGCTAATGGCTAAGCATGGGGATTTGCATAGGAGGTTTTGGTATATGCACAGAGAGGTGTTTAAGAGGAAGCACACGTGGCATTTTCAAAGTCAAAATCACCTTGATTGGTGAACAAAACCACTTGCAAGATAGATTTGTTTGGATGTAGATGCCACATGTGCATTTTCTATTGGAGGGTGAACAAATACTCTAGTATTTGTGGATGGACAAAAATGGACTCTTATATATTATATGGGGAAGAGATATACATTGCATGATTTTATTCTTATCTGGAAGAAGAGAGAAATTAAGCCGAGAGATTTGATTTGCTGGCAATATTTGGGTACCGACTATATGTATGGTTATAACTATAAATTGTGTATATAATTTCTTCTTATCATTTTTTTCATTAACTAATACTTTAACCATTTTAGATATGGGAAGTTCAATACTTATATCTTTTGTATTTGTTAAATAATTTTCTGTGTCATATATTTATATTATTGCCCTTTTTATTATTACTATATTATTATGTTGAATAGCTTATATTTATTTGTTATCTCTTAAAAATCTTATTAACAAAAATAACTGTTTAACATTAATTAAATGATTTACAATAAGGATAAGTTTGATTCTTTTATAGGGTTAAAACTCATTTTGACTTATATTAGCTAGTACTTAATAATTAAATAGTTATCTATAACTATATTTATCAATATCCATTTGGTATTAATTATTTTTCTATATCTATCTATTTATTTATTTATTTATTTATTTAATATATAATTATTTATTTATTACTTGACTTTTATCCTTTTTAATTTAACAAATATATATATATTTAGAAGTTTGTTTATATACTAAGAGTCATTAATACTAATTTAGCTAGAAAAAAATAATTCAAATTTCTAAATTATGGGGAGGGGGTTTACAATTTCAAAATTGGTTTTAAAGTGGAAGTTTTAAAATAATAACGATTTTATCAGATGATTTGCTTTTCGATAGCTCTGCATGAAATAATGTTCCATACAATAAGCCCATAAGTATTTTATGAATGCTAATGGAAGTTGTTTCTTTTGCAGATGACTAAGGGTGATAACTCTAAGGCGATATAGTCGTTTGACCCAATGTAGTGAGTAATAAAAATGTTGGAGGCACAAAAGAAGTAGTGCGATGTACATCACAAGATTATTGAGGCACAACATCGTGAGCTTCAAGCGCAGCTAACGACCCAGTTCTAGGCGCAATTTGATGCATAACAGCAGAAAGTCGATAACTTGACTCAACTAGTTACTTCTATGACTGATAATGACTAGGTGACCGTTGTGGCTGCTGCTAAAGAGACAGTGGTAATCGAAGTAGAGAAAACTAAACAGCTTCCAAGAAGGAGACCAACGTTCAAGTTCTCTGAATTCAAAAGCTGTAATCCGCCTGAGTTCAATGGTAGGGCAGAACCAGAGGAGGTAAGGGGTTTCCTAAAGACCTTGGAGGGAATCTTTCGTATATTAGATATTCAGGGCACCAAAAGAGTAGATTGTACAACTGTGCAGCTCCGTCTAAAAGCAGAGAATTTGTGGGAGTCCAAGAGACAAGCGCTTTGCGGTGCCAACCAAAAAGCTAAGGTCTCTTGGGAGACATTTAAGTAGGGGTTCATCGCATATTTTATCCTACCAGCTGTCTGGCACAGGAAAGAAAATGAATTCATAGCACTCGAGTAGGGCAATATGTTCGTCGACGACTACGAAGCAGAGTTCCTAAAGATATCCAAGTTCGATGGCTACATGATACCGAACGATGAGGCAAAACTGTCACGCCCCAGTCCCAAAATACATAGGACTAGGAATACGTAGCATGCCAACCGTATGTATATGACAACTCCAATATGTTCGAAAAATCATAACACACATGCATGTTGTAATATGAATATTAATTCATAAGTGGTTCATATATTATCAACACAAGTCACATGCATCTATATCTCATCCACAAGCACAAGTAAAGGAATATCAAAATAAATAGCTAAATGTCTCAAGTACGAAGTATCAAAAGAATAATAGCCGTGTGAAGACAAATCCACTACCCATCGACTATATCAAAAACTAAAATGATAGAGGAGATCAAAACCCCAATATAAAATAAATGTCAATAAAGAAACATCAGCTAAGGATCCATCATCAATGAAGTAATCACTGGTACTCAGAAGGTAAGGCTCCTCAATAGAGAATGAAGAGTCAGGCCTGGGTCTATATTCCTGCAGATAATCTTGCTCGTCTATACCTGGAAAAGGACCAAGTCCTTAGAGGAATGTAAATAGATACATAAAAGCATGACAATAAAGTACTAAAAATAAACATCCAAAGGGTCGCCTAACCGTCTATGTGAAATGCACTTTTGAGAACAACTTTCCCACGCATGGGCTATCTGTCTAAAAATGGGATTGGCGTGACTCTCTCAGAGAATCAGTGGCCTAAAAAGCGTAACATCTTTCGATCGTCAGAGGCCGCCTGTAAATAATATAATATAAGGGTCATCTGACCACGCATCTCCGGCGGAGCGTACGGGTTACAAAAGAAAAAGTGTAAAGGATCCCATATGCCTACTTGTTGTTCTCCCCACCCAATGCTCTATCCATGTCATATCCATGCCATGGTGATACCTCTAATAACTGCCAAGTCTCCTAGCATGCATTTTTATCAGCAATTATTTTTTATCCGCCGCACGTCCCATACATACAAGTGGCCAGCCTATCACGCAAGTCTGTGTTCTACATGAGACTCACACTCGTGTAATAAATGTGTTACAGCCAATAAAACATAAGAATGCCTCAACATCATGGGGTAGTCTTGTAACACTAGGTCGTCATGCAAAATATTAAATAAGTGACAAAAGACGACGCAACCGTCGTTGCACCCAAGTTATTCTTGGATGAGCAGTTTTATATAGCAAAATAAATGAAAATAAATAACAAAAAAAAATGCATTAATTGAATGTAACTAAACAGTACTATGGCAAGGTATACTTGCCTGGAAAGCAATCTGTGTAATATAAGCGTCCAAATGTCAAGCACAAGGAACCGGAAGGTAGGGACTCTGAATGAACATCTTCGGACACTAAAATAAATATCACCAATGTCTCCAAAATCAGCGAGATAGTCAAAATACTCTACCCTTTCGCCCAATTTGAACACAGGGGCAAAAGGATAATTTTGGGTCAAAGCGGTGTCCATATGGTCCACTTTACACCGAAATGTGTGCTAGAGATAAAAGTATCTAAATAGGATAAATTATAGGTCAAAATAATCCTAAATGATAATACAAACTCAACGGTATGTCCAATTTTGGATTCCGGTGAGCTGATTATAATTTCGCCCGTTAAGTTAACCGTGGGGCCCGCAAAAAGGCGGCTCAGTCAACTATCTCGGAATTACGTGAATCTTGGGTCTCAGGACCAGCGTGATACCACAAATCTAATGGCACAAGTTTTGTTGCGTTCCGACCAACGCACACAAACTAATGGAAAAGTTTTCAAAACACTGATACAGAAAAACTTTTTACGGATACGGGTTGGTTTCGGCACACACACATGTCCAAATCAACCACTACAAAATCTCATACATAAGGATGTACCATATGCATCTTTTGATGCAATTGGTATGCGACGAGGTGGTCTGTTTGGTGGGGCACACTCCGTATCGTAAAATTTTAATGTTTTGAAAGCATGGTTTTTCGATGATTTCACCACAGAATAACTTGAAATACCAACCTAATTAAACAAACTCTTTGAAGGGAAATAAATCTGGATATGCTGTCTAAAAGCCTGTTTAATTAGATCTTAAAAATAGTTAATGGTTTGGGAGAAAATAGGCCATGAACATGGGTTTTTTTTAACAAATTTTCTTCTATTTTTAACCAGATTTTCGGCCAACTTTCTATTCATTTTTCTCACAATTTAAAGCAGTAAAAATTATTCTACTTGAAGGAAATACAAGCTGGTTATGTTGTGAGCATACCAGTGAAGATGGATCAAAAAATTGTCTAGAGGCAGAGGAGAAAATGGTGCGGGAACAAGGGGTCGCGGTTGCCTATCGCGTGCGAGTGACACAGGTTCGGGCGGCGGATTCCGCGGCTGCTGCGGTGGCGGCGTCGCCGGCCGACGGCGGCCTTCCGGGTCAGGAACAGGGGTGGCGCCGTAGTGGTCGCCTGGAGGGGTATTGATAGTGAAGGTGGCAGTATATATATATATACATATATATATATATATATATATATATATATATATATATATATATATATATAGAGAGAGAGAGAGAGAGAGAGAGAGAGAGAGAGAGAGAGAGGAATCGGGGGATAGCCACTGTCTGGACTTGGGGGTCTAGGTTTTAGGGTAGGCTTAGGGTCTGCTGGGTTCGCGGTCAGCTATTAGGGGAAAATGGGTTAGTATAGGTTTAGTTGTTAGTTAGGATTTATATAGGATTTTAATTTTTTTTTTCTTTTTCTTTTACTAAATTAATAACTATTTATATATATATGGATGAGAATAAATATTCTAACAAAAGGTCCTAAGAAATTTTATAATATTCTAACACAAGATTTTAAAATATAAAATTTGTTTTGTGAAATAAACTTTAAATAAATATTTATATAAGTAAATAATTCAAAGAAGTTATTTTCTAATTACTCAACAAAATAGACAAAAGAAATCCAATAATTTAATAAAAATACTAAAATTAAAAATTAGGGGGGTTTACAAAAAACGGCTACGGTTCATTGAGGGCGTGAATAAAGGCCTACATCGTGACGTTCTCAACCAAAAGTATGCAACGTACCGGGAAGCCTATTAAGCGGCTCTCGAGATGGAGGAATTTCATCCTCGAGGGGGGACACAATCGATATCCACTGGAGACCTTTGGAGTTTGAGGTTTAGATTTTATTTGTATTGCTTGTGAATTTTTTATTTTAAATAGAGTGTTAAGGTTGTATTTTGTTCTAGGTTAGTGATCTGCTATTCTTGCAAATTTCTCCAATACGGGGAATGATTCACTTTGGTGGAGGCGGTAAGCTTAGTTTATGGTACATCGGATCTATCGGTGTTCTTGAGAGGGTCGGTGTAGTGGCTTACAGACTAGACTTGTCGCCTGAAATAGAGAGAGTACATAATGTGTTTCATGTGTCACAGTTGAGACGGTACATGGTAGATCCTAGTCGCGTATTGGATCACTCGGATATCGAGGTGGGTCCGACTCTTAGCTACCCAGAGCAGCCGGTGGAGATTCTGGATAGCCGGGAGAAGGTGCTGCGGAACCAGACGATTCCCTTGGTATGCATCGCGTGGAGGCATCACTCTCCGGGAGAGTCTATCTAGAAGAGGGAAGCCAAGATGCGTGAGTGATACCCTTATCTCTTTGACCCGCGAGGAATCGTTCTTTGTTGCTTGTTGTGATTGCTTATTGTAGTGTTAGTTCTTTCCTTAAATTTTAAGAATAAATTTTTTTTAAGGAGTGTAGACTTGTCACTACCACATTTCTAGATAAGGGTATTTTTGTTATTTATTATATTTTATTATTTAGTGATTAAATATTATATATGTGCTACTAATTAATTATATTGTGTTGTGCTATTTATTTATTGGTTAGTGGACTAGCCTATTATTGGACTTGTCATTAGTGGGCCCATTAGATTGTCATGACACATTGAGCCTAACATTGGATTAGGCCCATTAGACACATTTCCTTAATTAATTAAGGGGATTAGATTAGTTTCATGAAGAATTAGAAGTTTTCTAATATAGCCCTCCCTAATTAAACCTCATGACTAACTAGTATGGGTAACTTAGACTTTACACATTTCTTGGAAAGGGAGAAAGGGGCCATCCACTTGAAGTGGGGTCTCTCTCTCTCTCTCTCTCTCTCTCTCTCCTCTTATTAGTAAATTTATTCTAGATCCCCAATTGTGTTCTTCCCCAAATTGACTCAACCCTCCACCATATTCACCCAAATTTACTCTCATTCCCTTCTAATTACATCATCTAAGGAGCATAGGAGCTTGGTTAGCACGAAGCACTTGAAGAAGGAGGAATTGACAAGGAGCTTGTGTCCTATTGAGCATTTCATTGGGAATCCATGTCCCAATAGGTAAATTTTGAATTCTCCTATAATCTATACTCTAATTCATGCATTTAACCATTAAAAAATATTTCTTGGCTTAGGGCTACCCATAGGAACAAGAACTAGTTTTATAGGACCTTTATTATGATTTCTACATGGTAATTTATGCCTATTTGGGGAAAATTTTGAGATTGATACATCAAGTGTGTGTCATGAGACCAATTAGATCTAATCAGACTTAGATTGATGATATGAGACTAGACACATGTCCACAATTGGACATGAGTAGAGCATATCATAAAATTTTGTGATACGGTATGATACGGGGTTCATTTTGGGTGATTTGTGTAATTACTTTCCAATTTGACTTGTAACTAGTTGTATTTGTTATAAATAGGTATAATTGATATGTGGGGATGTTAATTATGGAGAATTATTGGTTTTGGCATCTCATTGGAGAACGTATCCTAGAGTATCATATTATGCATGCCTAGTGTTTGTTTTAATGGTTCTAATGTGTGTGTGTGTGTGTGTATGTATGTGTGCGTATGTATATATTACTAGCTGTATATATATGTATAGTAGTATAAGGGTGTTTCATATATAGGTGTGGCCTTGTGTGTAGTGATGCATGAGTGTGAGGGTGAAGGAGTAGAACACAACAGTAGATGCACATAAGTGTACTACAAGTGCTATGTGTAATGATGGATAGAAGGGGGAGAAGGGATGATTTGTGCAATGCTCGAGTGTCATTGGCAACAAGGCCTGTGTCCAACCAAGGGTGTTGTGCATCAAGGTTGGGGGTTTGGCTCCAAAACAGGGCTGCACATAGCAGTAAGACTAAGGGTGTTGCCCATGTGCAGTAACACAACAAGCAACTATGCTTGTGTAGAGAGTGGTGAAGTTAGTTTGTTGCCTGTTTAATATGGGAGATGTTGAGACATTAAGTCAGCTGCAGGTAGACACAATTGAGTTAGACCAATTATGTGGTGAGTGTGTAGTGTGTATATATGTACATATATGTTAAGTGTGTATATCTATAGGTATATATATGTAAGGTTCTAAGATACTTTTTAAAGTTTTAAGACTAAGGGTATATTAGTTGTTCAACTGAGGATAGGGTAAAGCATTAGATGGCAGCAACAGTAGTGCCTTTAAGTGGCAACAACAAGTTGGTATAAGGGGGAGCTCGAGTGGTAAAAGTCTGATGCAGATGCTAGATGAGGACCACTGCAGTGGCAGTGTATAAGTCTTGTGAAAGACTAATACCAGTAGGGGGAAGAATCAGTGGCAAGTCTAGAGAGGAACTCAGGATTAGTTAATGACAAGAAACTAACAGTGCACGTTAGTACACTGTTTGATTAAGAATAATATCAGTAACAACAACAGTATTAACAGTAAGGAGGGCTCGGGTATTTGAGTCTAAGAGTATCATTGATATCTTAGGAAGTGAAGTATGAGTACTGGTGAGTTTAATTGAGATCCAATGTCTGTGACTAAGTGTGAGCTAGGTTGGGTTTTAGAGTAAGTTAGTATTAACTGTTAGGGGTGCTATCAGGTATCGGTATAGAACATTGAGTAATAATTGGTATATTGGTAAGGTATTTGGTTATAGAGTATAATAATGGGTAGACACTAAGGTATATGTTATAATCCAAGGTAATGATATCCAGTGTAAGCTTGTAAGAGAATGTGCCAAGTGTACAAGTAAAGAGGGTGCCTGTGATGAGATTACAGAAGTTAGGCAGTATTCACAGTTAATGTGGGATAGGTGAGTGAGTGTGGCAAATACCAGACTCTGGTATTGTCTATTGAAGTTAAGCTGGAATGTTAGTAATACCAGTGTATCAGTAAGGGGTATTGGGTTAAGAGTTAACTAATATTAGGATATTACCAGTTATAGATACTAGCTAAGGTAAGTTAAATAACAGATATATCCAGTATATATAAGTTATATATATTGATACTTAGTATAGGGTACCATAGTACCTAATATTAGCTAGTATATTTAACACCTACAAGTTATGGATCAAGAATCAAGGTATTAGCCTAGATTGGCGTAGTTTGACCTAGTATTGACCTATAAAGCATATTTTGACTCATTTTAGTTATTTATCACTTTATTACAACAGTTAACATGCCCTCCATATATAGGTGTGTGTGACACCAGCTCGGATACCGTGTCATACTTGTTGCTCAGGACCAAATTCGAGTACATTCTTTGATAGTTTTTTTATTTGATAGCCTTTATATTTCATGTATTTAGTATTGAGATATTTGATTCCTAATACGATGACTACACGGATTGGTATACGTGGATCATGGTCATGAGATGTTATTGTTGTGATGACTTATTGATCGCCGTGTCGTACTTCATGATAATTCAATGATTACCGTGAAATATTAGTGATTATATAGACCGTGATCATAGTGCATGATATTATAGACCGTGCAGCGTAATACACGTATTATACGTGTCATAATTTAGATCTGTGTACTAGTTGGGGGTTGGAGAAGTATTAGTGGATATGTGATCATACCTTATAGACTTTGATTTAGTGTAGCCTATGATAGCTAGCAGATCATGCAACTCACGTGTGATCACGCTAGCTCACCTTTTATATATAGCCCGTGTTAGGTTTAAGCCGATCACATTATCTTACTGATATTTTAAGGCACATTTACTATATTTTTTTATTTCAGTTTATTTACATTGATGTTTCTCACAATATTGTTCTCAGTTTATTGTCATTATCTACCATGATGCTCTTTCTTGTGATATTTACTAGTTTAGTTACTTCTATCATTAATTTTCATTGCTATTTTGTTTCATAGTTTCTGTCAATTATTGGAACTGCTATTGGGTTGTACTTCGCTCCAATCTTGACTGAATATATTTTTCAGATAATTTATTAGAAGACTGGTGTCCTACACACTACGAGCCAAATGATGACAATCCAATTGAGATAGTACCCGTAGAACCTATTGAGACAGTACCAGCAGTCGATGAGGCATAGATAGTTCATTTATGATATTATATATGTCAGTTAGACACTTTTGGCGTTGTACTATATTTGGGATCATTGATTTGTGATTAGACTATTGGACTTGTGATGTATTTGACTATGTATTTCTTTTCTTCTATTCCATATCGTGACATATCTTACTCTAATTTATTATTATGATTGAGTATTGATTACCATTATCATATTATCATATTGTCCTCCATTTGGTAGTTGAAATATCTTGACAGGTACATTATATATATTGTGTGAGATGTTAGATAGTATTATTGACCTAGACAGCGTTCTACCACCGATGCTGCAGCGTAGGCTGGACGTACCCACGTACTTGTGCTCCTACACCGGATGCGGATCATGACATAAATGAACGTTTTTGATTTTGTTGCGAGAAGCCTCCCCACCAGTACATTCAATGTACTGGTAACCAACCAGATTGCATACAGGGTACGGGAGTACCTCGTTCTGTGTGAAGTTTTTTCTCTTGTGTACTAAGGCGTAGAGCTAACTCTGGAGCCTTGGAGCGTTGCGGACGTAGCTGAAGCACTATATACAGGACGTAATATATTGAAACATAGCCTATGTATCATCCCTAAATTTGTAAGTCGCTTGGCATATTTTGTTGTTTTGAGAGAGAGAGCTTGCGCAACTTGTAATGTAGGCCTAGCGTCGCTTGTAATACTTTTTATTATTAATAAAGAGTTTGGTTTCTACTTGTGTTCATTTACGTTTTGTTGTATTGCGACTATCTGTACGACTCTCTGGCTTAACATTCTTCGGCCATTTCAGGTGCTTGCGCAACTTGTCATGTAGGCCTAGCGTCGCTCGAGCGGTATCACACCTAAGCAAGAACGTTCGGCCTTGCAGGACCGGGACATAACACTGTACCATCCATCGATGTTCATACTGCTCCGGTAGCACCTAAAGCAGGTCCGTCAAAGCCATCAAAATAAAAAAGAATCGCTTCGACTAGTCTTTGAAGAAAACTCTCCTCCAGGGCTCGATAAGCACATCTTGCTAATACGACGACGAGATTGTCAATTTTTGAGCCATTCGTCTATCCAAAGAGACTCGTGATGCTCTAAGCGAGGCATTGCAACATGATGACTCCTATTTAGCTGAAATCAGGAAGCCAGATGAACACTCTGCCGCATGTCCCCATTGCGATAGGGTGATGGAGAGAATTCTTAATATTACGGATTCGGTAAAGGAGTTATAAGAGGTCCTAGCGGCGGTGTTTGATGAAAAACTTGATTTGTCTCGCATCTACGACTCGGTCATTGGCGTATACCGAGTAAATCAGTTAGAAAAATCTCATGAGGTCGATCGCGTATTACCTCTAACGACGAATATCAATGAAGCAAGAGCTCAATGTGAGCAGATTCATGTCTTGTCATACCTTGCCTTTCTTCGTCCTGATGTGGACTCTGCTTGCTCTAAGATCATTGCTGGATATGATGTTCTGTCTCTGATGGAAGCTCACTATTGTGTCCTATGGGCAGCAAAAGTCATTGAGACCCTCCGGGTGATGCTCCTGCTGATCGATCTTCTCTTGGTGCTGCTTGTGCTGGATCTCGAGGTGGTCGTGGTGGACGATGTGGCCGCCGAAATGCTGGTCGTGATGGTGGATGAGGCAATAGCGGTCTTAATAGAGTAATATCGTGTACATGCTTCAACTGTGATCTGCATGGCCATTTCCAGTGACAGTGTCATAAAGCTCCTTCCACCAATGTTACATCAGATTCTCCTGATGATGGTGTTCGATCTGTCTAGATGACTTCAGAGTCATATACATATTTTTTTGACTTCCAATCTTAAATTCGTGGTGAAGCACCCACAACCGGGTACTCAATGTCATCTGTGGTGAGATGAAAGCAGTGGGTGATTGACTCTGATGTGTTTGCTCACATGATTGGCGACGCAGGCCTGATTGATTGTTTTCATGTATTCTAAATGTAAACATGGAATTTAAACTTCGAAGTGACCTAATTCACATAGGATTTTGCAAAACCATGTCAAAATTTGGCCATAAAGGGAGCCAAAGCTAAACTTTCTTAAGGCAGGAAATAGGAAGTAAATGATGCCACAAGGCACACACACCATCCGTTCTAATCAAATGCACTCTCACAAGATGAAGTTGGCCGCACAACACTATAGTCTGATAGAGAGGACCCCTATCCCATATTGAATGGATAGAAAATGACATGTAAGCCAAAATTCACCCCTAATTTAACTAACATTGCCCTGAGCACACAAAAAAGTAAAAAAAAAAAAGTATGAGCATTGCTATGTTTTAGGCTAATCCAAAGTGGATGGTAGGTTTTCAATCGAGATATGTATGCTGATGCCGGATTGTAAGATCACCGATGAACTACAAAACGAGTGCTAAGTGCCTTAGGCAAACCGAACTCTTCGTCGAAGACGGGTCGTGTATTCATTTTCTTGATCATCGTATCATGTATCCTAAGATACATTATTCTATATACAAATTGATTAAAAAAAGTAATATAATACATATAAGATAATTTTAACACATAGCTGACAAGTTAATCACAAAGTCAACAATAATAACAAAAAAATATAACATTGTATCACATGACTGTTAATCATGAATATAGAACAAAATAGTTGTATCAATAAGAACTTAATTATTACCATTTGGTGACTTTGTATTCAAAAGATGACGAGTTATATATTCTAATTTCTAAACAATGTATAACTTGTTAAGATCCCAGAATACACAGATGAAAAAAAACTCCTCCAAGGAAAGTTCCAAAGAAAACACAAACAAAGTACCCCGATAATATATAGTTTTGGATTGAATAATATTAAAAAGTATTAACAGATGGTAATTTATAATATGCAACTTTGAAAATTGTGAAGGACTAATGGTGTAGAACATGAATTTTATTGTCATATTGTAGCATGCTGATGTTTGTCGCATTCAAATGATTGTGCTGACATTATCTTTTGACATACTCCTCTCTTTTTCTTTTTTCTTTGTTGAATTAAATAGGAAAAAGAGCTAGAATTTTGGTACCAACCAATATCGATAAGGGTTAAAATAGGATCAGATATACGAAAACCTTATGATACGATCGATAGCATCGGTATCGATAGATACTGTGAACCGTGATAATGCGATAGAGGTTTATGTCAACTTTTAGAGTAGCATGGCCGAATTATAAAAGCATCAATATCTAAACCAGTTAAGAGTTGGGATTAAACTGTTTCCAGTTTAACTAAATATTTTTTGTATCGGTTGACATACCGCATCGGGTGGTATGTATCAATTACGTATGATAAACAAATTGTAGCGTCTTGTATTTTCAGTGAATCATATTGATTATAGGTTGTACCTTACCATATTTTAAGATACATATCATGTATTGTAAGATACTTATGATAAAGGATGGAAGACATGGAATTCATTGACCTACAATTTGGAAAACTTACGTTGCTCTAACGACTTCCAGCTACAGTTGTAGAGTTTTGTATGTAATAAATATTCTAGAAGTGTATCAAAAAAGAGAAAGATAACACAGCTACTCTAATCCATGAAATATAAGTTATGGTGATATATGCATGTATATGCGAAATGGAATTCATGGAATTATAATCCAGTAAAAGTGATGGAGCTCTGTTTTTCAACAGAGACAAGGGCTAATGGAAAACTCATTAAGACATGTAGGTTCCGAGAAGATGAGAATGAGATGCACATTAAATAGTTTTGAGGATGGCTATCACAAAAAGGAGATCAGCCATAGTGCTCATATTTCTACATGAACTATACACATGTGGACAAATATGAATAGAGTGTACAAGTGCACATGGATGCACATGGGATGTAGGAGTATATTCTTATTGGTCCACATGTGCATAATTTATGTAAAAATATAAGCATTATGGTTCATATCCCGTTTAATATATATATATATATATATATATATATATATATATATATATATATATATATATATATATATATATATATACCCCTATCGGGTACTTTTACTGGTACCTATGATTCATAGTATAAAATTATGGCATTTTCTTATACAAGTCCTGGTGTCCTAGTAATCTGTTTTAAGACATGTCCCTAGTAAGCTGCCAATTAGGATTTGGCCATGTAATGTTTCATTCAAGGTTCACAAGATTGGTTTCAGATTCAGTTCTGAACTCTTTTTATGAGCATTATTATTTTGACTTATGAAAAAAAATATTGTCTTCAATTTTTTAAAAATTGTTTCAGGATCAAGGGCTGGATGCTATAGCTGAAGGATTGGATTAAAAAACATGGCCCATGACATGAATGAGGTTGGATTTTATTTTTTATTATTTTGTTTGTTTGATTATAAAATAATTCATCTATATTATATGTGATTGTGACAGATATTGTATTTTAGATTAGACCAAAAAAAGTTAAGTTTGTTGTTATTTATCAATAAAAGTTGGCATGTTGACTGTATTCTAGTTCTAGTACTTCGAAAAAAATGTTGGAAAGACCTTAGAGTTAATTAAATTTGATAGTTTTAATCAAATTTTTAACAAATTCGAATGTTTTGGAAAATTATTGAAAAAGTAGTTAAATTCTTCACCCGTTTGCTAAAATGTTGGAAAATTGCATCCATGAAGGCAAATAGCAACATTTTGGAAAAATATTGGAAAAGTGGTTAAATTCATGACGTTTTTTTTTGAAATGTTGGGAAATTGTCATCCATTTTACCAATTCCCAACGTTTTTGTAAGAAGTTAGGAAAATAAAACCCAACGTTTTGTAAAATATTGGAAAAGTAGTATTTTTTCTGACGTTTTCACTGAAACGTTGGAAATTTTTGATCTAATTTTGCACAATTTCCAAAGTTTAAGAAACGTTGCTACAACTTCGGTGTAACCTATGTCCACATTTATCACAAATGTAGTAAATTTTCGACTACGACAACGACGACATTTGTCAAAAATGTTGGACAAACGTTGGTATATCCTATGCCAACATTTTCAGCTATTTTTTCGACGTTTATAAAACATTGGAAAAACCCAAGTTTCTTATAGTGAGGTATGATACGCAATTATGTATCGGTGGGTCGTGTTTTCGATATAGTTGTTGCCAATGGTGGTTCACTAATAGTCCATGGACGAGGAAGTGCCCGTCTTTCTTCCGGATTGTCACTCAATTTCATATTACATAAACATGAAAACATGTTCAGTTTGCTTTCAATTAGTCAGATTACTCGCGACTTGCATTGCTCGGTAATATTTTTTTCTGATGGTTGTGTTTTTCAGGACCTGATGACTAGAAAGACTGTCGGTAAGGGGCATGTGGCTGGAGGCTTGTACCTATTTGATGTACCTTCTTCTGTTGCTTGTGTCGGTGTGAAACACGTTCCTTTCGAGTTACATTGTCAGTTAGGCCACCATAAGTCCAAGCCCTCCAAAAATTATACCCATCTTTAGATGTTCCTGTTACTTTTTATTGTGAGTCGTGTCGTTTGGCTAAGAATTATCGCGTTCCCTATCAGGTGAGTCATAATAAAATTGCATCCGCTCCTTTTGAGTTGGTGTATGATGTATGGGGACCTTTTTTGGTTGAATCAATGATGGGTTTCAAGTACTTTATTCCATTCGTTGATGACTACTCACATGTCATTTTTTTTTCTATCCGATAAAAAATTGCTCCAAATTATTTGAAATTTGATAGTATTTTATGCAGAAATCAAAACACAATTTGGTGTTCCGAATAAAAGCTTTCCAAGTGGCAATGGTCGTGAGTATCTTTCTCGTTAGTTCAATACTCATATGTCTCGCAATGGCATCATCCACCAAACTTTCTGTCCTTACACACCACAACAGAATGGTGTGGCCGAACGCAAGAATTGCCATCTCTTGAAAATAATGTATGCCCTTAAGTTTCAAGCACGTATGTCGATATCGTAGAAAATAATAATATGTGGTATATCATTGTAGTATTTTTAATGAAGGTGTAAATTTTTTATTTTTTGCAAATTGACAAAGAGTACACGAGAAACCCTATACAAGAGAATCTAAGTACAAAATACCTGGGATAAGTGTGACGGTGAAGATCGAGCACTGCAGCGGCTCCTTTACTCTGTTGACGATCCGAGACAAAGAGAGGGTCGATGAGGCTTCGGTGGCACTTTGTCTCCTTCTCTTGTAGAGACGGCTAGCTCTGCTTCCTCTTTCTTTTACGTATGGGTGTATGGATCTCTCGATGCCTTTTATGTGGGGAAAAACATCTACTATTTATTGCTTTCAATAAGGCATCGCGTAGGCGCATGTACGTGAATTGCATGGCGCATGATACTTTAGGCACATCAGAGTTGGCTGGATCATAATGGCGCATGGCACTACGGGCGCATGAGACACTTAGATACATAGAGGTGCATGGCACTGCGGGCACAAGACACACCAAGATGTAGCTGGGCGCTTAGCGCTGCGGACACATGAGATACCTAGATGTAGGAGGGCACATGGCGCTGCGGGCGCATGAGACTCCATTTAGACTGTTGGCGCATTGGCCAGAATCCTTGAGGCACAAGGAGTTAGACTATTGAGGCACATCATTATGGCGCATGAAGCATAATCTCTAGGGCACATGGAGTAGATTTTCCATGCTTTTACAAGACCCTTTCAAAACTGAAACATTGTAAGTTTAAAGTTCAAAATACTTTGAACAGAAGCATAGAATATATAGGTGGTAGAATTATTTTGGTACCTGTGTGAGGCATCCCCATATGCGACGCATCTGTGGAGTATTCTTCCTCCAGCGCAGCGCGTTGTTTGGCGCATCTGGCACATTGGGAGATCATTTTGCTAGGCTCATCCGGCCTAGGTGGAGATTCATCCATTGACTGTTAGGTTCATATCACGATTTTAGTCCTAGGAACTCGTGAGCTATTAATGGCATCCCTGATATAAATAGAGGGCTAAGTAGAAGGAGAGTAGTGCATTTCTCTCCCTTTGCCATGTCACTATTGAAGTCGTGCACGGGGAAGTCCGCCGAGTAGTTCGTCAACCCTCTCCCTCTGATGGTCGATCACCTGTCGACCATCGGAGAATGTATGGAGCACTTGCACTCTCTTTTTACTTATGGGTCACTCAAACACTCTCTGGGCGACACCCATTCGCTCCACACTTAGCATTGTATGACTCGACGGCCATGGTCGTAGTCGAAGGCTTCGTCATGAGGATGTGCTGACGGCGAGGATTCTTTCTTGGCAGCATGGGTGAAGTTGTCTTCGAACATGCACCTAAGGCATGCGCCAAAATTTGATGCACGATCCCAAAGCGTGGCATATTGGCCTCTGTATTGCGGCAGCCACCTTGGCAATATGGCGATAGTGTGCCTTAACACTGATGCGCATGACATTGATGCGCCAAAATACATTGATGACGCTTGTTCGCAGCTTCTCTGGCTGATCTGCTGCTTGGCGCATGACATTGATGCGCGCTTTTGTATGGTCTTACAATCATTCTGACTTTGGTGTGTTCGTCTATGCATGAACCATCTCGGACCGATCTGAATGTGATGGAGCATGGAAGGATATCACAGTCACCATTGTTCATGGTGAACTGGCACATTATCTGGAGGATTGTCCGCAATCTTTCCACCTAGCTTATTATTGCTTCTCTCCGTATGCGGTTAGGATGTGTTGGCTGGATCTCGTGTCGAGTCCTGCCGACCTATCTATGTAGCTGCGGCTGGGTTAGTTATCCCAACAGGAATTTCTAGTCGCATCCTTTCAAATGATAGAGTTGGGTTTGCAGAGGCTCGGCTCTGAGTTGCAAGCTCCCCGACGTTCCATCAGTATCGATTCTTTTCTGCGTTATGGCCTATATTGAGGAGTCTTGCTGGAGTGATGACCTAGAATGCGTTGAGCTGTCGGCTTCATACGTGTAGGTACCAGAAACAGCATAGCAGGGTTCCTCTTCTTTTCAAATATACTCATGGTTTTGAATATTAATGAAAAATTCTTAAATGTAATGGAATTCCATATGTATTCATGATCTTGAATAAATTTTTTGTCTTCCTTCCTGTTTAGAATTTTTCTCGTTGCTATAGATATCGCAGTTTATGAGTACTATACCAGAGGTATTATGGACGTGGTACGATGTCATAATGGCGATAATGCCAAGCTCTATCAGAGATAATATAGACGTGATAGGTTAGATTAGTTCCATTAAGAAAGTTTGGTAGGGACACCATCTGCGATGGTAGGGATACTGTAGTGTAGGACCAATAGCTTAGGCAACGAGTCAGACGTAGTATGGACGTGACTGTCTTCTTTTCTTAGGAAACATGAACAACTTATAGTTCATAGGTGAACTACTTGCTTTGTAGAGATTTTGTAGAGATATCAATCAAAAGGGATGAGTTAGAGATAATATGGACGTGACTGTCTTCTTTGTCGAAAAGAATGACTTATAGTTCAAAGGTGATGTGGAAGTGAACCATTTTGCCTTGGAGGAGTTTCGTGGATCAGTTATCCATTACGCACTCGGGACCCCTGGGTACGGATAACAGATTTATCTATATGCTACAAATTGGTTGTAATTAGTATACTTTTATGTCCTTTTGCTAGGATTCTTTTGTGCTAAGTTTTAGGCATAATATTTCTTTAAGAACTTATCGTTGATTGGCATCATGAGCAAGTCACTGTTAGGCTAAGCTAGCCTGTATGCGCTACTGGAATAGACTATTTCTACCACAAAAGGACTTTCCCACTTGGTTTAGAATTTTTACACTTTTTTGTGGGTCATGATCATTGGTCTTCTCAATACTAGAACAAGATCTCCGACTTGAAAAGTCCTTTCCTTAATTTTCTTATTGAAGGCGCTGGAAAGCCGAGCTTGATATAGCTCAATAAGTTGCTGAGCCAGGAGACATTTTTTATTAAGTGCCACTAATTCATTTAGGTGTCGCCAGTGGTTGTCTTCATCGGTCAGCTGATTGGAAAGTGCCACCAGAAGGGAAGGAATTTTGGTCTCCAAAGGAAGTACAGTTTCGCTTTCATAGACCAAGGAGAATGGCGTACTGCTAGTCGAAGTTCGGACCATCGTGCGATAGGCCTATAGACATTCACCCAACATCTTATTCCATGCATGTTTGTTAGCTGAAACAAACTTTTTGAGTAGCTTGATGATCGTCTTATTGAATGCTTTGGCTAATCCATTCGCTGTTGGATTATAGGCGGTTGAAGCTACATTTTGGATTCAGTTTTTATTGCAAAACCAGAAGAAAGCGTGGCTTACGAATTATGGACCGTTATCATGAATGATCCTGCAGGGTAAGACGAAGTGGTAGATGATGTAACGTTTAAGAAAGCTGATTATGTTGGATGTCTTTACTTTCGCTAGTGGAACTGCTTTTGCCTATTTAGAGAAGTAGTCTGTAATGGCTAGGATGAACCGATGCCCCTTAGACGAAGGTGGACTGATCGTTCCTATGATATCTATTCCCCCGGCTTCGAATGGCCAAGACGCAACAGTCGGGTAGAGAAATTCCAAGGGTTGGTGGATGAAGTCCGCATGGATTTGACACATTCAGCACTTTCTTGCATATTCAACAGCGTCTGCCACCATTATTAGCCAGTAATAGCCCATACGTCGGAGACAATCTTGAAGCTTAGGTCCAGATTGGTGAGCACCACAAATACCGTAATAAGCTTCACGGAGAGCTTGTTTAGATTCTGTGTCTGATAGACACCGTAGCAGAAGCCCGTCATAGGAACATCGGTACAACATTTTAGTGGCTGTATCATAATAGAATCGGAGGGAGCATCTTCTCATGGCAATGGCCTCCTACGGATCGTCCGAAAGGATCTCATAGACTGCGAAGTCTATGAATAGGAGTCTCCAATCTTTGACATTGGTATCGATATTTGTCACTACCCAATTCTAAAAATAGGATTTTATTTTTATTTTAATTTGGTAAATTGTGTATTGATCATAAATATTTGTATTTATATTTAATTAGTTGGATGTATTTATTTTTATTAGTGGTTTTAGGATTTTGGCTAGTTTGGACCCATGTCAGACCCTAGTGGACCCTTGTCAGACCCAACCAACACCCTTGTTATACTTATTTATTGGTTTAGAGTAGTTATTTATATTCTAATGAGTTAGTTGGAGTGATTAGGATTTAGTTAGAATGCATTTGGAACCCCAAACCCAAACCCTAATTAGCATGACTTGTAGGAGGGATATTTTAGACTTTGTACCTATATCTAACCCTAACCCTACTCTCCATGACCTGGCCGTCCCCCTCTTCCCCCTTCATTCCATTCATTCACTTCTCTCTTTCCACTATCTTTCTTTATTTCTCCTTCCTTTACTCCTCCAAATAATTTCAAGTAAGTTTTCTTCCCCATTTCTCTTTCCACCTCCAATATTCATCCATATCTAACCCTAACCTTTCATTTTCCTCTAACCTAGTTGTGTAGAAGTTACTTTGGGAGTAGAGCTTTGATTTGAGAGCTTGGAAGCTAGTTTGGAGCTTTTAGGGCTTTTTGAGGACTTTGGCCTTGGAATTCCAACTCCCAAGAGGTAAACCCTAATTCTTTCCCTTTGAGATTACTCTAATATAGTGTAATTAGTAGTTTAGAACCTTTCTAGACCTTAGGTCTACCCATGGGAGAAAGTTAGAACTTGTTTGGATAGGTTTGGAGACTTTGACCTAGGGTTTTGTGTCAATTTCGAGTAAAATCCGAGATTGGCCCATTTTGGGTGTTACCCTAGGTTAGACGGACTTAGGTAGACATGCTTGGATGTCTTAAGGGTAGGTTCGTGTCCCCATTCGGACACGCGATGTCGTATCGCGGAGTTTTGGGTGTTTCGTGCAATTTGGGGGTTTTCATTCTCCGTAGATTCTACGTGGATATGAAATTTTACCACAGACCTAGAATCAGAGAGTTAACATTTTTGTGAGATTTTAGACATCGATTAAAACTCGTGGATAAATTTTGGGTCGATTCCGATTAGGTTTGGCATGCGTTTCGTGAGATATCACGAGCCGCACTCCAAGTGTTCGTCAAAATGACCAATTGGCTATTTTGACTTGGTTTCTAGGTTTCGGGCTTGTGCGCAGGTTGGTTTAGCCCTAGGGAGTGTGTATTAAGATTTTTGAGTTTATATTTGTATATATATATGTATTTATTTGTATATGGGTGAGTGTGTTTGAGTGTGTATAGGTGTGGTTGTGTGTGTTTGTTTGTGTGTAGTGTGTGTGAGTGTTGAGGATAGGTGAGTGTGTTTGAGTGTGTATAGGTGTGGTTGTGTGTGTGTGTTTGTGTGTAGTGTGTGTGTGAGTGTTGAGGATAGGTGAGTGTGTTTGAGTGTGTATAGGTGTGGTTGTGTGTGTGTTTGTGTGTAGTGTGTGTGGGTATTGAGGATAGGTGTGTGTTTGAGTGAGTGAGATAAGGAGAGTGAGTGAGTGAGATTGGAGGAAAGGAAGAGGGACTGAGAGAGGGATCGAGAGTGAGAGAGTGAGATTGAGACAGAGGGAGAAGCAGCAGCAGCAGCAACAGCAAGTAGTAGCAGCAGCAGGTAGTAGTAGCAGTAGCAGCAGGTAGTAGCAGCAGTAGCAGCAGGTAGATATGTATATAGATATATATATAGATTTACATAGATAGACAGTTATATATATATATATATATATATATATATATATATATATATATATAGATATATATATATATATTGATGTTTACATATAGTAGTATATATAAATATATATAGATAATTAGCTAGTTAGTTAGAGTTAGAGAGGGGTAAGGCTAGAGATATCTCAATACCTTGAGATACTCAAGGTATTGGGTATCGGGGCGAGGTATTAGATTTTTGCCCGTGTATGGGATAAGTGATACTTTTATATATATAGATATATACATATATACATGTTAGGATATATATTAAAGGGTATAGGTGGGGTGTATAGCGTAGGTTGATATATCGGATACCGAGGGTATCCCGGTATCTCAAAGAGGCGAGTTTGAGGGTTTACTAGCTTAATGAGCTAGTTTTGACCTAGATTTTAGGAGCATCCTAGTTTGACCTAGAGTTGACCGTAATTGCCCCGGTTGATCGCCAAAGTTAACCTTTGACCTAGTTTCGACCTACAGTTGACTTTTTGGACCCCGGGTTGACTTTTGACCCAAATTTTACCGGTTTGACCCGTTTGACCTAGAACAACCCTAGAAGCTTATTTTTAGTTATTTTATATCTGTTTAACTCTTTAGAATCCCGTTTAACTTTGCTTTTCGTAATAGGTCCTTGCGATGCCAGTCCGGATCTCGATCCTCACCAGTTGCTCAGGACGTCAGGCGAGTACCTACCTCTGATTATTTCCATTTCATGATAGCGTATATATCACCTGTTCTAGAACTGTTAATACTTAATTTTTGACACATTATTTTACGAGCTGGTACTAGTTGGATCCCGTCATAAGATGTTATCCCCCTTACCGTGTTCAGCGGGTACTCTATCATGTGTATTTCATCATGTGCTTCGGATATTGATTCTTATGTGCTTAATGTGCTTCGTGTGCTCTCGCTTTCATGTGTGCGAGTTATTTATCATGTACGTAGCATGTTGTGGTTGGATCCAAGAGTATTAGTGGGGAAGGGGAGTAGAAGTTGGTTATGTGAGCAAATCCAAATAATATTCATGTGTATATCGGTTATGTAACTCACGCATAACAGAGTTATCATAGAATAAATCATGTGCAACCCAAGCCGATCATATAGCGAACTTGTGCTCAAGGCACTTAGCTAATATTCCTATTTTCTCACATGTAGTTACTTCTCTACTACTTGTATTGTTCCCCAGTTTTATATTACAGTTACTTTATCAGTTCTACCATGTATTTACTTTCATGTGCATGTTGTATTCTTTTCTATTGCTAATCATATATACCTTACCATGTATTTGGAGTTGCTTTCAGAGTTATTTACTTCGCTCCAATCCTGACTGGATATATTTTTTTAGAGGATCTTGAGGACTTTTGCCCGACTTACTACGGGCCAGGTGTCGACGATTGTTGCCACCCTGAGATAGAGGAGGAGCCTGTCCCAGCAAAGGAGATGCCGCTAGCGCCCTAGTATAGCTAGGTAGTTTTCACTGGGTTTGTTCCCAGTTGGTTTTGGATGACTATATTATTTATTTTGCTACTACTGTGATATGTTGTAGACTCTTAGACTTGGACTGTATATTTTGGATATTGTACTTTCTCCCTTTGGTTCTTTGTTTCTTTTGTTGATATCTTATCGTGCTTTTACTCTTCCCCTAGTTATTGTAATTGAGTTTATATATATATATTGTAATATTGTCCTCCTTTTGGAGAGGTTATCTTGACATATTATTATGAGATATAGATAGTTATGACCTAGACAGCGTTCTACCGTCGATTTTGTGACGTAGGCTAGATGTACCCACGACTCATGTTCGATTTTTCGGGTGCGGGTCATGACAACATTCATAGAGTGGCTTAGTTTAAAGCCCAAGTTGCTCTTTGGACAGACTAGTTCTCGACCCACAACTGTAACTAATAGATGGGTCTTGGTTAGAGTCTAAAGAGGCAGCAAGGTCGCGTGTATGTCAGCTTCAGTATTTTGCATCTGCGACACATGTTCTATGTCATGACCCGCACCCGTTGTAGCGGCACGAGTACGTGGGTACGTCCAGCCTACGCCGCAGCATCGGTAGTAAAATGCTGCCTAGGTCAACAATACTATGTATACATCTCACACATAATATATAAGATACCTATCATGCTATCTCAACTCCAAATAGAGGACAATATGATAATGTGATAATAGTTAACAATACTCAATCATAATAACAAACTAGAGGAAGATATGTCAAGATATGAAATAGAAGAAAAAAATAAAGTTACAATATATCACAAGTCCAAGTCTAATCTCAACACAAGATCAAATAATAATACAATATAAAAGTGTCTAACTGACATATACAATATCATGAATAAACTAACTATGCCTTATCAATTGCTGGTACTAACTCAACAGGCTCTACGGGTGATAACTCAACTGGCTCGCCATCCTGTAGCCCGTAGTGTGTACGACACCAATCCTCTAATGAATCATCTAAAAAATATATCCAGTTAGGATTGGAGCAAAGTACAACCCAAATAGCAGTTCCAATAATTGACAGAAACTATGAAACAATAATAGCAATAAAAATAAATGATGGAAGTAACTGAATTAGTATATATCATGAGAAATAGCGTCATGATAAATAATGGCGAAAACTGAGAACAATAAGGTGAAGAACAATAATGTGATAAACTAGAATAAAAGAAACAATATATATAAATATGCCTTAAAATATTAGTAAGATAATATGATCGACTTGGGCCTAACACGGGCTATATATAAAAGGTGAGCTAGCGTGATCACGCGTGAGTTGCATGATCTTCTAACTATCACGGGCTACACTAAATCACGGGCTATAAGGTATGATCACATATCCACTAATACTTTCTCCAACCCCCGACTAGTACACAGATCCAAATCATGATACGTTACAACACGTACATCACACTGCATGATCTATAATATCATGCACTATGATCACAGTCTATATAATCACTAAGATATCATGGTAATCACTAAGTAATCACGAATCACGATACGACGATCACTGAGTAACCACAATAATAATATCTCATGACTAAGATACTCGTATACCAATCCGTGAAACTATCGTGTCAATAATCAAATATATCAATACTAAATACATGAAATATATAGGCTATCAAATAAGAAAACTAGAAGATAATGTACTTGCCTATGGTCCTGGGCAAATGATATATCTCGGTATCTGAGCTGGTGTCACACACACCTAAATAGGAATATCATGTTACTTGGTGTAATAAATGAGAAATGCACTAAACATGATTTTCTAAGTCATTTCTAGGCCACACTAGCTAAACTAGATCAACCTTAATCAAACTAGCAAAATTTAAGTCATACACCAATTTCTAGGTCAACACTAAGGTAATTAGCCCATATTAGTCACTAACTAGTTACACTAGCCAATATTAGCTTTGATAGCTAATATCACTAATATAGCTAAATACTAGATAATATGATACTCTATGTCTCCATTTACACATAACATAATATATATTTATATATATATATATATATATGTATATATATATATAATAATCTCTAATGCTTTCTAGGTAACCTGGTACTTAGCCTTACCTTACCTTACCATATATATATATATATATATATATATATATATATATATATATATATATATATATATATATATATATGTACTTACACTAATATCCTATCTACATCTCAAA
This sequence comes from Iris macrosiphon, assembly GCA_036927795.1. Classification (NCBI taxonomy): domain Eukaryota; kingdom Viridiplantae; phylum Streptophyta; class Magnoliopsida; order Asparagales; family Iridaceae; genus Iris; species Iris macrosiphon. Next base: position 148,643,306 of record JAYESA010000006.1, on the reverse strand, counting down.
CCTTCATTACTACCTATACCATACCAATTTTATGGTATCAGTCTTGATACTTACACCCTCATTCCATATCTTTACATTACATTGACACCTATCCCTTACTAGACAAAGTTCTCCTTTCCACCTCACAACCAAGTTGCCTATGCCCCCACATACTAGAATACCTTGGTTATTGTGAATTCTTTAGCTAACCTTCCCATAGCCAAACACCTAATTGGTATGGACTGCTGCTGATGCATCCTATGATACTAATCATTGCACACAATGCACTGATACCCATCTCCTGTACCTATCATGTCGATGCTGCTGTTATTTGCTGGTCTAAAAGTACTACCTAGTCTGGAATAGACTGGTTATCTCTCATTCCAACAAATACCATCACAAGAACCCCCCTAACTAATACCTTGCTGATGCTGGTATACCTCGTTCATGTTCTTAACTGATACTGCCAATGCTCTGATTGGCAATGCAAGTTGCTGCTACTTTCTACATTCTGTATTCGAGCCTGGGTACACCCTTATCCAATCAACACCAACACCTTTATCCTACATCAGCAGCAATATCGGTTACCACCACCCTCATTCCATACAAGACACACCCACCTTGCCATGTACTAGCACAACACAAACTTAGACCCAGATGCACACAATAGTTCACCCTTCAGTTCCAAAACAGGCACTCCTCAGTCCAACACTTGGATTGCACTATTAATCTCTGATACTTGTACTTCCTTTCAAATACTCTGAATTCTAGGAACACTATAGTTGCTAGAACAACACCCTCGACATCTATTGATATTGCCAAGACTAAGGGCTTGTTGCTGCAGTAACAGACACTAACTATAATCTCACTATTACAACTATAACCAACCCCAACAGACCCTTACCCAAAGTCTGAATCATCCCCAGGTACTGTGCAGTATCAGCCACCACTCTCCTATTGCATAACTGCGATCAAGCCTCAACCTGTGCACTATCAATTGATGCAATCCAGACACTCCCCATTTAGCATCAGGCCTCACCTCAACCAAACAGTTACCTCATCACTAATACATATATACATAAATATATACACTCTAAATGAGTTCACACACAACTCCAAGATACCACTACCAATACTAGCATAACTCCTAGCCAATTATCAACACTCAGTCAACTCTAACCCCATATCAAACACATTGTGTGTACTCTCCATTGGACACACAAATATTGGCAATATGCTAAACACCTTGTACAAGCCTTTATACTCAATGATACTCCCAACTAATGATACCATCCTTAAACCAAAACTAAAACTCACTATTGATCATAATAAGCATATATGTATCTTAATTATATATAATAACAACTAATATAACTAGTTACCATAGGAATTAAAGAGAATTCATACAAAACTCCCAAAATGAGCCTCGTATCACACCTATCATGAGATACTATGATACGCTCTATTCGCGTCTAATTGTGGACACGTATCTAGTTTTACAACCCCAATCTAAGTCTAATTAGATATAATTGGTCTCATGACGCACACTTGATGTGTTATCTTGTAATTTCTCCTAATTGGACATAAATTACCATGTAGATTTCACAATATAAGTCATATGACCCTAGTTCTTGATCCTATGGGTAGCCCTAAGCCAAGGGATGATTCCTAATGGTTAAATACATGAATTAGAGTTTAAATTAAGAGGTGGATTCAGAATTTACCTATTAGTAGATAAATTCCCAATAAAATGCTTAATGGATACAATTACGACACAATCTCCTTGTCAATTCCTCCTCCTTCAAGTCCTTCTTACAATCCAAGCTCCAATGCTTCTTAGATGATGAAATTGAGAGAGGATGGGTGTGAATTGGATTAAATTTGGTGGAAGGATGAGTCAATTTGGGAAAGAAACCAATTGGGGATCTAGAATGAATGAACTAATGAGAGGAGAGAGAGTGAGAACCTCATAAGTGGTCGGGCCCCTCTTTCCCCCTTTCCAAGCAATGTACAATGCCTAATACACCCCTACTAGTTAGTCATGAGATTTAATTAGGGAGAGCTATATTAGGAAGCTTCTAATTCTTCATAAAACTAATCTAATCTCCTTATTAATTAAGGGAATGGGTCTAATGGGCCTAACCCAATATTGGGCTCAATTGTGTCATGACAATCTAATAGGTCCACTAATGATAAGTCCAAATAAATATAGACTAGCCCACTAACAATAAATAAATAGCACAACACAATATAATTAATTAGTAGCACATAATATAAATATTTAATCACTAAATAATAAATATACTAAATGACAAGAATACCCTCATCTAGAAATGTGGTAGTGACATTATATGAAGAACTCCGTAAAAATGGAAATTATGTCGACGACAGCCAGATGGTAAGGGAGTAAATCCTCGTTCCAGACTTCGTACTCGCCACAAATTTGACTGACTATTATTTGGAGTCCCCATAGGCTTTCAAGCAGTCAACCTCTAGCTGTTTGGCTAACTGAAGCCCAATAATGACAGCGTTGTATTCTTCCACGTTGTTGGAACACGACTTCATTATCGAATATGTGCGATGGATTACCAAGTCATCAGGAGAAATTAGCACTATCCCCACTTCGGCTACGATATTGCCTTTCGGTCACAGGCTTGCCCTTCTCCCAGCAATGGTCTGTAACATCCATTGCGGGCTACGAGAATTTGTAGAGAAGTTGACACCAAAAAGGGGAAACAAGGGTGACTTCCCCCGAGTAGAGCTTCCCTATCACAATTTGATGGGTTGGTTGATCCTACACCATCCTACTATAATGCACCCTATTACGCAAAAGGACGCCGAGGAAGGGGATGCGTTCCTCCGACGTTATCGTAGAGGGGATTGGGTACATTCGGGAATACCTTCTTGTCGTAGGGCGTTAGGCTTTTTGGATGGCTATAACTTCTTTGTAGTTCCTCCAAATTTTACGGGCTTTACGGAGAATGAAGATCTCGAGGATGTCGGTACTGGGTCTTCTGGTTTTGCCGAGGCAAGCCTTCTACTGTTGTCAATTCACCATTCTTACCTGGTGTATCAGAACATGCATAGGGTCTACCTGGAGCCATACCTCCCTAGCCGCTTCAGTCATCAATTTGGCTACGTCAACTGTTGCTGTGTATGTCACGCCCCGATTTCGGCTATTCGATAATCGTCCCCCAGGCGTGATGCCGTGCACGCGTAGGGCGCGCGTGCACAAGGCCTTAGGCATAAGGATATTCTTTAGAACAATGTAACAGAGTGGACATATAAGATAACACAAGGTTGAGGCATAGAAAAGTTTCTCTTTTATTCATAATGAACATCTTTTTACATTGCTTGACTCAAAAGTATAAAATGCCCACGGGCTTACAGACTTGGACGCAAAATGAGATAGCCGATCCATACATTATGTCCCTTTACATAGATTCAAAAATACAAAATCCACCTTGGGTGCGAGTAAGCACCATCGCCTTAGCGATATTCAGCAACGGAGATAGTGAAAGGCTTCTTAGCTTGAGCCTCCAAAAGTCTTGGCCACGAACCGCCAAGGATCCCAAAAGTTCGGAGTGAGCTTCAGTTCCTCGCCGCATCGCCTTGCGCCGGGGAACCTGCTACAACGAGGGTCAGTACTTCGGAAAGTACTGGTGAAGGCTAGCTGCTCAACTTTACCAAGCTCAAGAGATATGATCTAATGAGTATGCTACAATTATTTGCTTAGGTGGGTTTCTATTCTTGCCTAGTTCCGATTTCATTTAGCAGGTATGCAAGAACAAAATAATATAACTTCACATGCCACCGTTCGGTGACTTTACCTGTCCCGTCTGAACCACCTGTACAACTTACCATAGCCTTCCTTGCCACGAAGATATAGTTAGTCTGCACAGTTTAAATATACACAAATTCTTTCTTTGTTGTTCTACCAGCCATCATGGGTTTAGTCTGAGCTGGCGGCGACGCTTGCAGCGCGGGTAGCTAGCCCCGCTACAATTCCCCGCTCCCAGTACTAAGAAAGTAGATTCCGCCCGGGTCGAAACGGCCCGGTGCCCCGGTACCGCTCGCAGGAACCTGGATCCCTTATGCACAAGAATTCCCATGACCATATCTATGACTCTACCTCATAGATTTACCTACTAGCCATTTAAAGAACATCATGTATGAAACTGCTTTACTGTACTATCAAATCAACCAACAGTTATATGAAATAACATGCAGCAGTTTATAGAAGAACACTTTGAACTATCAATAGATACCAACTCATTAAACACCCAACGAACATGCATGCATCAATAAATTTATGCAAGGTTTGTATGACAAACAATGGGTCTTCCAAGCCTACTTCTTATCTTTATCTTGTTATCCAACTTGTTACTTAATTGGTATCGTTTGATTGAATGCCCAACTGAGTCAGTTTTATTATGAACGGAGCCCTTGAAAAGAAGGTGCTTATCGAAATAGAGCCACTCACAAGTTTGTTGAATAGGAAGAAGAAGGAGAGGTCCCTAAGACTCCGCTCGCGCGTCGTCTACACGATCACCTGCACGCACCAACGGATGATCAATACCTCCTGCTTCGGTCTCCAAGGGTCGATACGAAATGCGAAATCCTAAGAACGAAAGCAATGAAATCCATTGAAACCGTTCAAGAAAACGCAAGTCATAAAACCAACAAGAAAGCATCCAAGCGGCACGAAAACGGACAAGAAACCAACGCAACGGAAAGGCCCCTCTCGACTCTGCCGCCGAGTCCATCCTCGAGGCACAGTCCGTCGTATATGGGACCTGATTCCGAAGAAACCAATCCATAACGAGGAAAGGATCTTAATTCAATCTGTCCCGTTCGGACGGTCGTAAGTATTCCTTGGCCGCGCTCCCCGCATAGGGGGAACGGGGCATTACATCATAACCATCCAAAAGAAAGTTTCGTCCCGAAACTTAGGAATAGAACCTACCCCTAAGGAATAATGAGGGGAACCTTTCCCTCATATCAGCTTCAAGTTCCCAGGTCGACTCCTCGACCGAGTGGTTCCGCCACAGGACGCGCACTAGCGAGACAGTTCGGTTCCGCAACTGCTTCTCTTTACGATCCAAAACTTGGACAGGCTCTGCCGTGTACGACAAGTCCGCTTGCAGATTCAACTGACCCAAGTCGACTATGTGGTTCGGGTCGTGTACAAACTTTCTCAGCTGTGAAACGTGAAAAATATTGTGTACTTCTGATAGGGCAGGCGGCAAGGCAACTTGATAGGCGACCGGAGTAACCCGCTTGAGAATTTCAAACGGTCCAACAAATCTTGGACTTAACTTTCCTTTTACTCCGAATCGCATAACTCCGCGCATAGGCGAGACTTTCAAGAACACATGGTCCCCTTCAAAGAATTCAAGGGAGCGACGTCGAGCATCGGCATAACTCTTTTGTCGGCTTTGTGCTGTCTTCAACCGTTCACGAATCAACCGAACCTTTTGCACGGTTTGTTCAACCAGTTCCGGCCCGAGGATTTGCCGCTCTCCGACTTCGTCCCAGCAGATTGGTGACCTACACTTCCGCCCATACAAAGCCTCGTACGGAGCCATCTCGATGCTGGACTGATAACTGTTGTTATATGCAAATTCCGCCAGCGGCAGGTAGACGTCCCAACTTGACTTCGAATCGATCACGCAGAGGCGCAACATGTCTTCTAGTATCTGATTCACTCGTTCCGTCTGACCATCGGTTTGTGGATGATAGGCTGAGCTAAACTTCAACTTGGTCCCCATCGCCAGCTGAAGGCTCTCCCAGAAACGCGAGATGAATCGCCCGTCCCGATCTGATACTATAGAAACTGGCACTCCATGCAGCCGGACTATCTCGTCAAGGTAGGTCTGGGCGAGGCGATCGGCGCTCCAAGTACTTTTGATGGCAAGGAAGTGTGCAGACTTGGTTAACCGGTCGACGATAACCCAGATCGCGTCGTTCCCCCGTTGCGTCCTTGGCAGGCCAACAATAAAATCCATGCAGATGTGCTCCCACTTCCATTCCGGGATAGCAAGATTTTGCATCTCCCCGCCCGGCCTCTGATGCTCTGCTTTCACTCTTTGACAAGTTATGCATTGGGACACAAAGAGTGCGACATCTTTCTTCATGCCGTGCCACCAGAAGGTCGTTCGGAGGTTCTTATACATCTTCGTGCTCCCGGGATGGATCATATAGGCTGCGTAATGAGCTTCCGCAAGGATCTCCTTTCTGAGTTCTGAATCATCGGAGACGCATAGCCTTCCGTTCACCCGCAACGCCCCATTTTCATCTACTGCAAAGTCCTTCGCCTTCCCCGCTAGAATCTGCTCGTGCATCTTCCTTAGGAAAGGGTCGTCCTTCTGAGTAGATGTGACCCGCTCTATTAGGTTGGGTACGAATCGCATTTGAGCGACCCGCGCGCCACGATATCGGATTCGGAGTTCGATGCCCAACTCTTCTAAGTTCCTTCGTAACCTGCGATCGACTGACAGAGACCCAACGAAGATCCGACTCAGAGCATCCGCTACAACGTTCCCTTTTTCAGGCGTGTAGTCTATCGTCAAGTCGTAATCTTTTATCAATTCTAGCCAACGGCGCTGACGAAGGTTGAGGTCCGTTTGAGTGAATAGGTACTTTAAGCTTTTGTGATCAGTATAAATTCGGCAAGGCACTCCATAAAGGTAGTGTCGCCATAATTTCAGGCCAAAGACAATTGCCGCCAATTCCAGGTCGTGTGTAGGATAATTTTTCTCGTGCTTCTTTAGTTGCCTGGAGGCATAGGCTATCACTCGATCTCGCTGCATAAGTACACACCCCAAACCTTGCCCGGACGCGTCGCTAAATATTTGGAATCCCGAGATCTCGTCTGGTAATGCAAGTAACGGGGCAGAGGTGAGGTGATGCTTTAACTCTTTAAACGAAGCTTCGCAGTCGGCGGACCACTCAAACGCGACTCCCTTTTGTGTGAGGCGAGTCAGAGGTAATGCAAGTTTGGAAAAATCCTTCACGAACCGTCTGTAGTAGCCCGCTAGCCCGAGGAAGCTTCGAATCTCGCTAACGGATGCAGGTCGCTTCCACTCGACAATGGCCTCCACCTTCTTCGGATCGACTGAGATGCCTCCCGCAGAAATGATGTGCCCGAGGAAAGATACACTACTTAGCCTGAATTCACACTTACTCAGCTTAGCATATAGCTGGTTGTCCCGAAGAGTTTGTAGCACGGTCCGCAAGTGCTCTGCATGTTCTTCCTCACTCTTCGAATACACCAAGATATCATCGATGAATACTACTACAAACTTATCGAGGTAGGGCCGGAACACAAGGTTCATTAAACTCATAAAGGCAGTGGGGGCATTGGTTAGTCCGAACGGCATCACCAGGAACTCATAATGGCCATAGCGAGTTCGGAAAGCTGACTTTGGCACATCGTCTGGCTTGATCTTTAGTTGGTGATAGCCCGAACGGAGGTCGATTTTAGAGAATACTGTGGCAGCTTGCAACTGATCGAAAAGATCATCTATTCTTGGAAGAGGATACTGGTTACGAATGGTTGCTTTATTCAATTCTCGATAGTCGATGCAGAGCCGCAACGAACCATCCTTTTTCTTCACGAATAGTACTGGGGCACCCCACGGAGATTCACTAGGCCGAATGTATCCTTTATCTAGCAAGTCTTGCAACTGTACTTTAAGCTCCTTCAATTCTGCCGGGGCCATTCGATACGGTGTCTTGGAAATTGGTCGAGTTTCTGGGAACGTGTCTATAGTAAACTCTGTCTCTCGATCGGGCGGCATGCCTGGCAACTCGTCGGGGAACACATCAGGAAAATCCGCCACAACGGGGATAGACTCAACGTTTGCGCAATCTTGCCGAGTGTCTCGAACGGACGCTAAGTACCCTTCGCAGCCGGAGTGAATCATCCGTCGAGCAGACATTGCTGAGATCACCATGCAGGCATACGACGCTTTCGACTCAGGACTGCACGTGAAGCAAAACTCGGTCTCGCCGGGCAAACGAAACACGACTTCCTTTTTCGCACAGTCGATTGTAGCTGAACAAGCCAATCCATCCCCAGAATAAGATCGTAGTCCCTTATGTCTAGAACTATCGCATCTAATGACAATCTCCGTCCCCCGATGCAAATGTTACCTTCACGACAGACTAAGCGAGCCGATAGATCTACTCCCGAAGGAGTGCTAACACTTAGGTTTAAGCCTAGCGGTGTCATAGGGAATGTGTGTTCGGCGGCAAAATCCGCCGAAATGAAGCTATGTGTTGCACCAGAATCAAACAATACTCGAGCAGGTACATTATTAAAAAGTAATATACCTGACACCATCGTGTTCGACGCGAGTGCCTCGTCCCGAGTCAAGGCATAGACTCGGCCCTGAGCGCTTTGCGGTGCCTGGTTTGCTCGTTGAGTTTGCCCCTGACCCTGAGCTGAGTCATTATTCTGCTGCGGACGGTGTGAAGATGGATCGTTGGAGCGTGTTGGACAATTACGAGCAATGTGGCCCACCTTGCCATACTTGAAACATCCTCCTCTGCCCGCGCGATATTCGCTGATGTGGTGTCCTGGCTTGTGGCAGTAAGCACAATTTTGTCCTTGCTTCTTTTCCTGATTCGAGTCTTGGGAGCCGCCGTTATTATTGTGGCGCTTATGCGCGTTGTTTCCTCCTGTGTTGGCAGGACGCTTGTGATTGTGATTTTGCACAGCGCCGGTGCTAACTGGAGGATACTGCGACTCTAGGGACAGTGCATGATTCAGGGACTCCCGCATGGTACGATATTGAGTCACTACGACGTGAGCACGGATAGAAGGTCGTAGTCCGAGCTCAAACTTTCTGGCACGACTTTCGGCATCGGCGAGCTGAGACTTGGCAAACTTTGCAAGTCGGTTGAACTCTGAAGCGTATTGACGTACCGTCATGTCCCCCTGCTTCAGTAGGGCAAACTCGTCTTCCTTTTCGCGACGGACGGCGGGTGGAAGGTATTCCTCCACGAAGGCCTTGCGAAACACGGACCAGGAGATAGCCGTTGTGCCACCTTCACTCAAAATAGCTTGCTTGTGCACATCCCACCAATCATGTGCATTTTGTCGGAGCTGAAGCTGAGCACACGCTACCTTCTTGGTCTCGTCTAGGCACAGCGCTTCGAAGTGGTCCTCCAACTCGACCAGCCAATCCATCGCTAAGGAAGGGTCCTCGGTGCCTTTAAACGTAGCACGGCACATCTTCTTGAATTCTGATATTGAAACGATTGACCTGTTCTCGCCTGAGGGTAAGGTACCCTGAGAATTCTGCGGTCCGGTGGCTTCAGCAACTATAGGCACGGTTGCGGGGGCGGATGCAGAATGATTGTTGGCGACCATATTCGTCACCATTGTTTGCAGGCTATTCATCTGCTTCTGCTGTGTATCCGCCTGAAGTCGCTGCGCCACGAATTGAGCTTCAATCCATGACTCAAACTGACTCTGCCGTAGTTCAGCTTGTTTCTGCTGCGTCTCCATCAAACGCATCATTCGCTCGAACGGATCGGCAGAGGGTGCGGCAGCTGGACTCCCAGAGCTGCCCGAGGTGCCTGAACTACTCGCTTGCACTTGCGCCACCATCTGCGCTTGTGCACCCGGCTCGGAAGTCGTTCCTTGAAAGGAAAGTAACTTGTATTAGTCTCAAGGTATATTATGGACTCACTGTATGGAACGTATCTCATTTTGGCCAAGCGATTTCAAGGGTCTACTCGAAAGGAACAAGGTCCTCTTTAGAAACTTTCTTGTGAGATCAAAGGATCTGAAGCATGCTCTGATACCAATATGTCATGCCACGATTTCGGCTATTCGATAATCGTCCCCCAGGCGTGATGCCGTGCACGCGTAGGGCGCGCGTGCACAAGGCCTTAGGCATAAGGATATTCTTTAGAACAATGCAACAGAGTGGACATATAAGATAACACAAGGTTGAGGCATAGAAAAGTTTCTCTTTTATTCATAATGAACATCTTTTTACATTGCTTGACTCAAAAGTATAAAATGCCCACGGGCTTACAGACTTGGACGCAAAATGAGATAGCCGATCCATACATTATGTCCCTTTACATAGATTCAAAAACACAAAATCCACCTTGGGTGCGAGTAAGCACCATCGCCTTAGCGATATTCAGCAACGGAGATAGTGAAAGGCTTCTTAGCTTGAGCCTCCAAAAGTCTTGGCCACGAACCGCCAAGGATCCCAAAAGTTCGGAGTGAGCTTCAGTTCCTTGCCGCGTCGCCTTGCGCCGGGGAACCTGCTACAACGAGGGTCAGTACTTCGGAAAGTACTGGTGAAGGCTAGCTGCTCAACTTTACCAAGCTCAAGAGATATGATCTAATGAGTATGCTACAATTATTTGCTTAGGTGGGTTTCTATTCTTGCCTAGTTCCGATTTCATTTAGCAGGTATGCAAGAACAAAATAATATAACTTCACATGCCACCGTTCGGTGACTTTACCTGTCCCGTCTGAACCACCTGTACAACTTACCATAGCCTTCCCTGCCACGAAGACATAGTTAGTCTGCACAGTTTAAATATACACAAATTCTTTCTTTGTTGTTCTACCAGCCATCATGGGTTTAGTCTGAGCTGGCGGCGACGCTTGCAGCGCGGGTAGCTAGCCCCGCTACAATTCCCCGCTCCCAGTACTAAGAAAGTAGATTCCGCCCGGGTCGAAACGGCCCGGTGCCCCGGTACCGCTCGCAGGAACCTGGATCCCTTGTGCACAAGAATTCCCATGACCATATCTATGACTCTACCTCATAGATTTACCTACTAGCCATTTAAAGAACATCATGTATGAAACTGCTTTACTGTACTATCAAATCAACCAACAGTTATATGAAATAACATGCAGCAGTTTATAGAAGAACACTTTGAACTATCAATAGATACCAACTCATTAAACACCCAACGAACATGCATGCATCAATAAATTTATGCAAGGTTTGTATGACAAACAATGGGTCTTCCAAGCCTACTTCTTATCTTTATCTTGTTATCCAACTTGTTACTTAATTGGTATCGTTTGATTGAATGCCCAACTGAGTCAGTTTTATTATGAACGGAGCCCTTGGAAAGAAGGTGCTTATCGAAATAGAGCCACTCACAAGTTTGTTGAATAGGAAGAAGAAGGAGAGGTCCCTAAGACTCCGCTCGCGCGTCGTCTACACGATCACCTGCACGCACCAACGGATGATCAATACCTCCTGTTTCGGTCTCCAAGGGTCGATACGAAATGCGAAATCCTAAGAACGAAAGCAATGAAATCCATTGAAACCGTTCAAGAAAACGCAAGTCATAAAACCAACAAGAAAGCATCCAAGCGGCACGAAAACGGACAAGAAACCAACGCAACGGAAAGGCCCCTCTCGACTCTGCCGCCGAGTCCATCCTCGAGGCACAGTCCGTCGTATATGGGACCTGATTCCGAAGAAACCAATCCATAACGAGGAAAGGATCTTAATTCAATCTGTCCCGTTCGGACGGTCGTAAGTATTCCTTGGCCGCGCTCCCCGCATAGGGGGAACGGGGCATTACAGTGTACCCCAAGCTCTAGCTTGGGTTATGTGGAAAGTTTACCTGATGGTGCCCGGACTTAGCAGTATTACAATGCTGGCTGCATTGGAGCATGCATCACTGTACCCTTACAATGGGCAACGACTCACATCTTGTATACGACTGTGAGATTCTATTATTTTATGAATAATTTTTCCCCGGGCTATGATCGGGAGTGAAGCTTTATTGTCAGGACCAAGCTGGACATCTCATGGACAGTTAAGAGGAATTCCCACCATTCTGGTACCCACAGAGTCCGAACCCGAAGCAAGAGCCAACCGACAAAAATGTATGTCGTCTTTTTGAAGCGATCGACTCCGATCTCGATGGAGCGTGCATCCTTGAAAAGAATAAATAAGGTTGTTGTTTCCAAGGTGACGGGTCTAGTACAACCTGCCCCTCAGCTTCGTAAGGGAACTGGGGGACAGTCTTTGGTATTAGTGTTGTATCCTATGTTTTTTTTATTTTACTTGACTATTATGCGTGATTGACCTATCTTTTACATTTGTGCAGGAGGCACCTGCCGCTGCTGGGCCTGTTGAGCCGGGGTTGAGCCAGGCTCCTCCTACCTTAGTTGAAGAGGTGGAAGTGATAGTTGATCCTCCCAAGGCATCTTTGACCGAGGATCCTACCATTGGTGACCCTACTCTCCAGGAACCTATCCTTGACGTGCCCCAAGCCGAGGATTTTAGTGGCTGGGACAGCTTGTTAGAGGAGGATGTCCCAACAAATGATAGTCCCCGCTTGACTTGGAGGGTGAGAATTTTTCTAATATGACGTATGCTTATGATATTGGGGCTGAACTCCCGTTACGATCTCATGCTACGTGTATGTTTCCCTTGGGTCAGCCTACTGGTGATACATTTTTTCTTTATTTTACTGACCTTCTCGAGAAGGTGGCTAAGATTATGACACCCTTTCTAGGCACTTCTTTGGTAGAATCATTTGGTAGAGACGAAAGTGGAACTACGGCGAAGAAGTAAGCCTGTACCGTGCTCCAGAGAGTATGCGGCATTCCACTGTGCTTTGATGAAGTAGCTCAAGGATAGGTCTTTGCTGAAAAAAATAAGGCAACTCCTCCAAAGGAATCACGTCATCGAAGGATGATGCATGAATGGATGTTGCGATGTATTCTTCCAACTCATCTTTAGTGTCTACCAATGATACTGGCGGTATCGAAACTTTCTTACGGAGTTTGACTACCAGTTGCCCTAGGGTTTTTACTATAGGGGGTTCCTTGTTTGTAAGGTTTATCAACCTCCAAGGCTTGACCATTGGGGATTCAGGTGCCTTCTTATGAAGGTTGACCACCAGAGGAGCAACTGCGGGGACTGGGCGCCCTTTCAGACGAATTCATAGAGGAGTGTCTGAAGCTATAACGGTGTTGACTTCATCGTCGGCATCGTTCGCACCTTCGTCTGAGTGGATTTGTTTGTACAAGACTGAGTCAGAGTAGTATGCCTAGAGTCTCTTAAAAGGATCAACGTCAGTGAATTCTATTTTGATGATGCCATCTTCGTTGACGTACTTCAAGCATTGATAGAGAGTAGATAGAATAGTCATATATTCATGTATCCATTGTCGCCTAAGCAGGACATTGTAGGATACTTCCACGTTAATGACGTAACAAGTGACTTCTATACAGAGGTTGCCGATTTGGCACTTTAGGCAAATTTTGCCAAGCAGATAGCTTCTTCTAGCATTGAAGCCGCTGATGGTGGTATTAGTGGCTTCCAAGCCGATGCATCGGGATGCCCAGGGTTTGTAGTAAGCTTCATGGGATGATGTTAGGGGATGACCCGGGTTCGATATGCATCCGATCTACTTTAATAGCTCTGATGTATCCTTTGTAATACAAGGGATGATCGTGCCTATTATTATTCAATAGCATGTCCAGTTGGGAGAATGTTATACTGGGAATTGTCTCTATCACACTATTATATTGAGGACATGCGACAAGATTTTCTGCCGGTGGCTTGACTTGAGCCAAGTAGGAGTCAGCGTTTAGCAATGCCTCTCTAAGAGCATCGAAGGTCTTTTTAGAAAGACACAGGAGCTCAAAGAGTGATAGCTTCGCGAGAGTGTTGACCAATTTTGCTAGCATATCAAAGGTATAGGACTTCTCCATCCCTTTCGTTACATCCCTCGGTAGAGGTTTATCATAACGAGTTTTCTTCTGCTTTTACTTGTTTGCCGACGAAAGTTGGGACGAACCCGGATTAGAGGCTGGGGGATCACCTGTTAGAGGTACAGAGTCATCAGGAATGTTGTAATTGTACTAATAGGTTAGCCCCGACCTGATTACCCCAGATAGAGCTTTATTTATTATTAGGGAGACCACGTGACAGGACTTGGTCTTCTTCCCTTTTCGCTTTAGAGACTGGAGGTGCTGTTGGTTGTGTCATATCTGGGACAAGGCCTGGATGAATCCACATGACTCTGCCTCTTGGAGTCGCAATGGGAACCAAACCTAATGCTCGGACTAGGGGGAGGTTAACGACCTCCATGGTTGTTCTTGGTATGGAGACGACACCATCTTGGGCTTTTGTCGTCGAGAAAGTGCCAAACTAGAGAGATACCATGTTTGTTGTGACAGTCTTGTCTTCGTAGTACAAAGAGAACTTTGGAATCGATAAGTCATTGCATATGCCTTTTCAACACATAGAAGTCCCGCGTATGGTGATGGACGTATCGGTAGTAGTAACGATACATGGGATTATCCACCTTACCCGCTTCATTAGGACATTTAATGTTGGGTAGCATAACCTTGTTACCTTTCATCAAAACACTGAAGAGTTCCATAATATCGTCTTTATTGAAGGAATAAGTCTCTTGTACTGTTGGTGGCTCTGTCAGCTTGGGAACATGGGAGGTTAGATTTTTGTCCAAGTTTACTGTCAAGGCCTGCTTCCCTTTAATGTCACGATTGTTGTTTGTAATGAAATGACGCTTTTCTTTATATTCGGTGCTGGGAGTTTGGAATCCCAATGAGCGGGCATCTTTCTCACTCTTTTCAGCAGTTGCGATGCTTATAATAAACTTTGTTCAGTCGGTGAATGGACCAGATGCTATCCAGAGTGTCACAGCAGGAAGGAGATTCTTTCGGCACGTATCCATTAATGAGGAAGGAGATTCTTTCGTGCGAGTTGCCTTTCCTCTTGGGTGATGTCCATCATAGAGGACATAGTCATATCCATTCCTCCTTCATAGAATCGGGTGAGGAAGAGTTACTTCAGTTTATTGAAGGAGAAAATACACTTATCTAGGAGACCACAGAACCACTCAAAGGCGACCCTGGATAATCCTTCGACGAACAGGTTGGTAAGTAGGGCGTCTTCCCGAGGTATATGGCCTATTATAGACTAGAAGTATCTCATGTACTATCGGGGCGATGTCTTTCCATCGAACGAAGCCAGCAATAGTGGTTTATATTTGGGAGGGTTTACCACATTATCCCACTCGGGAGGATAGGATTGCCGGATCCCAAGCTTTTGGAGCCTATCTTGGTCGTTCCAAGCATCTATGAGGGCACGCAGGTCCCTTAACGTCTCCTGGATATCCTTTGTCAAATGCGGGAGCAGAGGCTCGAGGTCTTGTATGACTGTTTGCGAACTGAGGAACTGGTTCAGACGTATCGGGTTCCTCGTTTGTTTGTCCCACCGCTTGCGGCTGTGTTGGGGCGATACTTTCTCTAAGTTACAGCATTGTGTGAGTCAGAGTCTGGATTGAAGTACTCAAAGCTTGCATCATGGCTTCGAGCTTCTCTAGGCACTGTTGATTACTAGACTCCACACTGTGTTCGTCTCTCGCCAGGTGTACTAACATTATACGAGATGAGGTGGATGGGGGAGGTAAAATCCTCACTTTCTGTCTCAGATGCTTGAGTCTTGCTGTCCTCTGGGAAAATGGGCATTACTGCATCATCTTCAGAACTCGGAGAGTTGATACCCCAAGTCTCGACTAAAGGTTCATTTTGAAGGGTATGACTACCCCCTGCTAGATTGTCACCTGCTTGCAGGGATTCTCCCTCTTCTTGGAAGGTCGGGTTATAATAAAACACTTAGGGATTGCTACCTCCAGCTTCCATCGAAACTTCGCTGGGAAGGTATGGCTACCCCCAGCCTTCGTTCGCGAGCGCGTGCCTTGAAATACCCACACAGTCGATACCAGTCTGCCACCTCGTGGATGGCTCCGTGGAGTGGTGACCGACACCATTACGGTTGGCGAGCCTTTCTTTTAGATCTTATTTAAGGAAGGGGACCTCTATGTTGAGCAACATGAGGCAACAAGCAATTCCTCGTCTTCATGTGGTTGCCTCTAGGGACATCGTTGGGTTGGAATTATAGATTTTAATCACTCAAACATCGACTATCATTTTGGAGGAATCAGGGCTTGAGTGCAGTAACAGTTAATGATGATGCTGGCACAGGCATATCTTTGAGGGGACAAATCCTATGCGAGTGTTGCATCACTCGTCTTACGCTTGTGACTAATCACGTTGAGTAAATCAGATGATTGAAGTTTCTTTTCCACCCCAACTTCACGTGCTCGGGTAACCCTTGGACATGGAGGTAAAAGTAAAGATTTTTCTTCCCGATCCAGTTCTTCCGTAAAAACTGCAACCAGATCATTAATTGAAGACTTGATATGAGATAAACTCCCTCTATGTGCGCAACTAGATTGGGCGCATAGGTCTGTCCTCCCGATGTTCTTTACTCGACTTGGTTTTTGTGTGACTGTGCATCAAAGTGAGTTTTAGAAGGCTCTAAGAGTCAACCCACTTACGGCGCATGTGCGCCTGAGTCTGCCCTATAGAGTTTTCCATTGGCAGCACGCATTACCGACAACGGCACATGCTTTTGGAGTGCTGACGGCACAAGCCCTCGAGTGTGCATGGCTCGGTGTGTCCTGGACTTTCTTGGACCAACATGCTTGGATGCATAGTAAAGGGAATCTGGAGTAGGACTATGAGTCTTTATTACTAGTTGTCATGCCCGTATGCGCCTATGATTGGTGCATGCTTCACGGCCTAGACGGCGCTGCATGCGCACGTCATGGGACTTAGCAAAGTTCTTCTTGGGCGCAGCTTCGGAGACCGAGGCATGATGCGCGTTCACCTTGTGTTCACCTGTGGCTAAGGTTGGCGACATTTTTGGAACAGAGGTTGGGTCTAGCGCAGCGAATTTGGCAACCCATACCCTGTGAGCTTTTTGAGGTCATGTGGGCCCCGACAAGGAACTCAACTTGTTGGACTAGTATAGG
Organism: Iris macrosiphon; assembly: GCA_036927795.1. Classification (NCBI taxonomy): domain Eukaryota; kingdom Viridiplantae; phylum Streptophyta; class Magnoliopsida; order Asparagales; family Iridaceae; genus Iris; species Iris macrosiphon. Next base: position 148,626,470 of record JAYESA010000006.1, on the reverse strand, counting down.
TAAACCGCGTGTGCGACTGCGGCATGGGTTGACGACGTATCGGGTACCAATTTTGGGATTGGCGCAGCGGCACTAACATCCTAAATTTTGTGAGTCCTACAAGGTCGTACGGGCCTCATGGTAGAGTTTGGCTAATCCAGCATATCTTTAAAAGCCTGTTGGTCAAAGCGGACGACCAACATCCTCTGAGTCGAACCTATTTTGGTCATGTCGAATTGCGTCACCAGCTTCTCGTTGGAGGATAAGCTCTTCCCCAGCAGAGTCACCATTTTTGTCGATATTGCAAAACAAAAATAATATGTGGTATATCTTTATAGTATTTTGGATAAAGGTGTACAATTCTTATTTATTGTAAATTAACAAAGAGTACAAAGAAATCCAATACAAGAGAATCCAAGTACAAAAGATCTTGGGTAAGTGTGACATCGGAGATCGAGCACTACAACGGCTTCTTTACTGGGTTGACGATCCAGGACCAAGAGAGGGTCGATGAGGCTTCGACGACACTCTGTCTCCTTCTCTTATAGAGGCGGCTAGCTCTGCTTCCTCTTTCTTTTAAGTGTGGGTGTATGGATCTCTCAATGCCTTTTATGTGGGGAAAATACCCGTATGCATGTGAATTGCATGGCACATGACACTGCAAAAGCATAAAATTTGGATCATATTGGCGTATGGCACTACGGGTGCATAAGACACATAGATACATAGGGGATCATAGCACTGCGGGCACATGAGACACCTAGATGTAGATAGGTGCATGGCACTGCGGTCGTTTGAGACACCTAGATGTAGCAGGGTGCATGGCGCTACGGGCGTACGAGACTCTATTTAGAATATTTATGCATTGGCCATAATCCTTCAGGCACAAGGAGTTAGACTACTGAGGGGCATTATTATGGTGCCTGGATCAAGGTCGTAAGGCGCATGGAGCAGATTTTCTATGCTTCTACAACGTACTCCCAAATGATTTTGGTTTGATGCGGTACTTATTGCTTGCTACTTATTAATCGTATGCCATCATCGGTTTTTAATGGTGCTACTCCCTTTTCTCGATTATATTCCGAACGGGAGCCATTTTCTTTACCTCTCAAAATTTTTGGTTGCTTATGCTATGTTCGGGATACCCAACTGACCCTATCTAAAGTTGATCCTAAGGAAATCCAATGTGTTTTCAATGGGTATCCTAAATATCAGAAAGGTTATTATTATTATTTTTCTACGAAGAGGTATTTTTTCTCTCATAATATTACCTTCATTGAAACCAAGTTTCCTCCACTTTCATAAACTACAGGTCCAGTTACCCAAGTCTACCCAGAAGGGGGTTTCATGTTATTTCTTGTTCAAACACTACAGCCCACGTAAGGGTTCCCTCCCCTACAAAGACAGTATCCCGGTCCGATGATCTGCAAATACTGGCTCAGTGAGTACCGACGTCGCCTGAACGACCATCACAGATAGTGCCTATAGCCATAGAGCCATCATCCTCCACTAGCTCCACTGATTTGCCTCTGCTTGTTCCACCAGCTCGACCTCGTCATGCCTGTCTTGATCATCCCTTGTATGTTGACAACTACAAAGGGCTCATAAGCCATACTAAGTCCTTAGTAGCCACTATTGATGGGATTCAGATTTTCATTACTGCTAATTAGGGTCTTAAACATCCCGGTTGGTGTCATGCTATGCATAAGGAGATAAAAGTGCTTTTGGAGAATCATACTTGGCACTTGGTAGATTTACCTGCTGGTAAGCAGGCAGTAGGTTGCAAATGGGTATTCACGATCAATGTGAAAACAGATGGCATTCTTGATCGCCTAAAGGATCGTCTGATGGCTAAAGAATATTCCCAGACCTATGGTGAGGATTATTTTGAGAGATTCTCTCAAGTTGCTAGGATGACATTAATGTGTTTACTCTTAGCCTTAGCTGTTCGCTATGACTGGCCATTGCTTCAGCTAGATATCAAGAATACATTTCTCCATCAGGATATTGAAGAAGAAGTGTATGTGGTGCAACCTTTCAGATTTTTTGAAGGGAGGATAAAGTGTGTCATCTGCGAAAGGTCCTCTACGGTCTCAAATAATTACCTCGTTCATGGTTTGATCGATTTACACATGTTGTTAGTCAGTTTGGCATGTGTCAATCAAATAAGGATCATTCATTGTTCTACCGACAGACATCAGCTAGAAGGATACTACTTGGTGTCTATGTTGATGACATTGTAATCACGAGAGACGACGGTATTGCAGGACTAACAAAATTTTGGGTGAACAATTACAGACCAAGAATATAGGATTCGCTGAACTACTTCTTCGTTATTGAAGTCACACGGGATAAGCAAAATATTATAATATCTCATAGGAAGTACATGTACGTGTTGGACATACTAAATGATGCAGGACTGATGCAAGCTAAGGGAGAAACCTTGCCCATGGATCCAGAGGCAAAGTTACTCCCAAACAAAGGGGCCATGATGACCAATCTGGATCAGTATCGTCGAGTGGTTGGAAAAGTCAACTACTTGGCGGTCATGACTCGTCCGAACATTTTCTTTGCCGTAAGTATCACAAGTAGATTTATGGCTTCTCCATGAGTTCCATACTGCCAAAAAGTTCTCAAAATTCTACGCTATCTAGTCCATAATCTAGGAAAAGGAATTCAAATGGAAAATTATGGACATACTCGTGTTGAGTACTTTACCGATTGTGACTGGGGTGCAAGTCTGACGGATAGATATTCTACATCTGGCTACTCGATATTTATTCGCAAAAACTTGGTATCGTGAAAGAGCAAGAAGCAGAGTATGATAGCACGGTCAAGTTCGGAAGCAGAATATCAAGCCATTGCTTATGACACCCGTCGCATTCTCGGCTGTGCTACCGGAGGCTCTGGGGAATTTGGAAGAGAAATTATTTTAGACCTTGTGGTATTGACTGATGCTTTCTATATCACAAGGGAAGGGTGTTGATGCAAATATTATCAAGCCTTAATAGAATGGACCTAACCAATAAGTGTGGACAGAGATGTTATATCTGCATCGTCTTCTACAAGAACTGAGAGAGAAAAAATGATCTAAAGCAGCAGATATATGGTGTGATAACCAGTCTGCTATCCATATTGCTACCAATTCTATATTTCATGAAATGATGAAGCACATTGAAATCGACATCAACTTTGTTCGTGATGAGTATAAAAATGGGATGATAAAATTTTATCATATGAGGATCGTTGATCAGATAGTCGATATCTTCACAAAGTCTCCTTTGAGTCCTCAGGTTCAATTTCTGTTTAACAATCTAGGCATGATTGACATCTATGCTCCAGCTTGAGGGAGGGTGTTAAGTATTAATAGTAGTATTTGTAGTATTGGGATTTAGTCCCACATCAAATAGGACAATAGGGAGAGAAGTTAGCCTCTCCTATATATATGTAACCCTCTCCTAAATAATAATCATCATATTATTCAACTTCATAACCTTTTCTCAGGTGGATATGTTGTTGAAAAATAATCGTCATGATAGGCCTCAGTTTTACACTAGGTATATTGGTGCTATCAAGGCAGATTGTATGCACATCAATCCTGTCTCATCACTCAGCACAATTCCATGGATCCTGCTTCAGATCCTATGGATTGCTATGCATAGGTTGTCTGCAACCATTATAACCATTTTTTACTTCAATGTTGGAAGAAGTTATCCCCTGGGAAAGATTCGCCTAAAATATCAAATAGGCGATTTATGGACTGAAGTCACTTGCTACATTATCGACGTCAATGTATCCTACAATATTTTGCTGGGGTGACCTTGGATAGATGAAAACATAATTGTGCCCTCTACTTTACATCAGTATTTCAAATATATTGACAGCGACGGTGTGGTTAGAACAAAGTTTGCTGATGTTGACCCATTCAATGGTGTAGAAGCTTACTACCAAGATTCAGTGTTATACAAACAAGTACACCAAGATAAAGAAGGTAACATTGCTGATGATGAATCATAAACCAATCTTGTCTTGGAAGGTCCTTTCAAAATTTGTGTAAAAAGGTCGTGTTAAGGTCACTCCCACTCATTTTTGTGCTAAATATCCGCAAGAAAACCAATCACAATGCCCCAGAACCACTTGCAGTTAATCTTCGAAAAACAACCAATGAAGGAAAAATAGAACCACCTTTAAAAGTTAAGCTCTCGAAGAAGTCAGAGCCGAGAAAGTCAGATTCGTTAGTGGTCAACCTTTGTCGGCCCAAGACTCCAGCTCTAAAACAACTTTTTGTATGCCAGTCTGAGGAAAAAAAAGAAGAAATGTGCTGGAAGAATCTATAAGCGTACAACCTGATATACCTTCCCTAGACGATGTTATTCCTGAGAAGGAAATATTGTACATTCTGAATAAATGATTGCCTTTGAACTACTCTGTTGTCCAATGTCTAAGTATTAGATATTCTTTAGAGTATGGTTTAGGGATGTAACTTTGTATACCAGTAATGGAAACTCACGCAAAGAATGACATCTTCCAGTATGATGGTCTCATCTTCGAAGTTCCAGCGAGGAGAAAAAGAGATAAACCTTTCATTTTTTATAGGGTTGAAGGAAAAAAGATATTCTTGTCGGCGATCCAAAACCTGATAATGGTAAAATACAACTTTACCATTATAGCCCTCAGGTGAAGGATCTCATCTAGAAAATGGGTTACAATCTAAAAAGTAACCAAGGCCTTAACTACGGCTACCATTGTATCATTTTTCTCCAAAAGGCAAGTCTGAAACTTATTACCAATGAACTCATCATGTTTGTCACGCCCCAGTCCCAAAATACCATGGGACCGGATACGTGGCAATGGCCAGCAGTACGCACCGATGGACCAACCCAATATAATAGATCCATCAGGGCATACTTAAGCTGTAAAACAAGTCTACGACAATCATGGCACAACTAATCTCATCCACATAAGATATAAAATATGATCCACAGGATAAATAAGGAATGTAAATCATCAGCTAGTCTCACAAAGTACTTCGGGGAACAACCCGATAAATATCAAGTACAATGGTTCCACAGACCAGAAAAGAAAGACTGAAATAATAAATAAAACTGAGCATGAACATGGATGCTCAAGAGAAGTCTTCAGCTAAGACCTCGTCCTCAAATGGTGGTACGGCTCCTGGATCGGCTCCTCCTGCTACGGTACCGTAAACCTCGGGGTAAACCTGGTCTGCAAAATCTGGGGACAAAATCCATATCCAGGTCCTCAGGGGACATAGCAAGGTACAGAAAATAATACAAGCCAGAATATAAACAGTGCAGCAAATAATGAGATAAGCAGGGTAAGTATGTAACATCTGTATAAATGCAAGAGAGAATATCAGTAGTACTCAGGTTGAACAACTACCAGCTCTGTGAAGGGGAGCCGGTAGCAGTGGTATCAGGAGGTGGTCTAGCTCAGCGGGAGACTGAGTAGCCGGCATAACAATGTCAACCTGTAGCCTGTGAATCTATCCAGCAATAGATGGAACAATAGGGGAATACTAAAAATAACCAGCTAAGTGATATGCAAGATGAGAGCAGCACTAGAACTCAGGCTGAAGCATACTACAAGCTCTGTGTAGGGGAGCCGGTAGCAGCAGTAATAATGAGTAATGGGCCAAGCTCGGGCTTCAGAGTCTTGGGCCTCACAATAGTAGGGGTGTATATATATGATCAGCCTGTAGTCTGTGTGTCTCTCCCCACCCAATGTAACCACGCAAATCATGAACATAACGTCTCACGTCCATGTCAGCGGGGTCATAACTAATGCACAAGTCATAATGTATCTAGAATATAGTATCTCTATAAGTCCTGTATCCTATACAGAATCACCACGAATATCTCGGGAAGATCCTGTCTCATGATCAGTGTCCAGTGTCCTGGGTCAAAGTGTACTTGGTAAGACAAGTACGAGAATATAAAGTGTCACGTATGTCCATATCTAAATGACATTACCCGGCACCGCGTACGATGTGGGCACCCGACTGATAATCGGACGCTAAGTATGTCAAACGGTCCTAGGTTAAGCATGCACAGTAAATATATAAAGTAAGAAAAATAGGTAACAATACTGCAGAGATGGCAAGGTACACTTGCCTGGGGTCCTGTTGCTGGTATGAATCAGAGTCCAAGTCACAGTCCAAATAGCCTATGTATTACAAATTTATCACGTCAAAAGATAATTTATTTTAATTTATTTAATTCTGAAATAATTATTCTAAAATCCTATTTTAACCTTATTATTCTGATTTTTATGTTAATTTCTAAGTTTTGTCCAAAGAAACTGAATTTTATCAACTCGAGACTCATGGCACGCAAATCGAGGCGATCTGTTGACCAAAAAGTCAACCGACACAAACTCGACTTTCATGCATGATTTCCTGTAGATTTCAGCATAAAAAATATACTAGAATTTATGGCTCGTCCGAATTCAAATTCGTTTGGGAATTATGGCACATACAAATTTTGTATTGTGCACCGATGGTTAAATTCTAACCTAGAAGTTCTACAGAATTAACAGTAGGAAAATACATCGAACTAATTTCTGATAAAAACATATGTTAATGATCTCGACATTAGCTTTCCAAAACTTTAAACGGTTCATGATTCTGATTCCTGGTTCTCCCGAAATCGCGAAAACATTAAAACACGTCTATTTTCAGACATGCTGTGCTCTACGAATTTTTCAGAATTTAATACTCATAATTTTGTAAAACAAATTATATAATCAGAAAGCTAACCTCAATATCTTTCTAACGCAAGAAACTAAGCCTCGTTTGGAGTCCGGAGCTATGCGCAATGGCTTCTGGAAGATGAAGAAACCCTAGATGGCAATTCTCCAAAATCTCTCTCTCTAAAAATAATGGTATAATTAGGGTTATAATAATATATATATAGGGATGTTGAGAGGCTGAATGAAAGTTGATAGGGTGACATGTATCATGATTTGATTGGATGGTTTTGGTTATATTATTTATTTATTTTGATTTGCCTTTATCAAAACATTATTTAAGTCGTTTTAAATCTAAATAACTCAAAATAAACATTAAAAATAATCATAAAAATCTGAAAAAATTACAGAAAATATATTTTGAACCTAAAACCCTAGAAAAATATTTGGAATAATTATATATTCACAGATTTCCTACTATAATTAGGAGAAGCTCTAAAAATTAGTTTTGCCATAAAACTAAAAATAAATACTAACATTATTCCAAAAATTCTGAAATAATTCCAGAAAATATATAATAATATTATAAACCTTAGAAAATAACGTGGGTCCATTCTATATTTCTGAGCTTGCACCATAAATTCTACAAGTCCTAAAAATTAGTTATTAGCCTAAATAACTCCCAATAAATACTAAAAATACTCAGAAAATTCCCAAAAACTTCTAGAAAATATATTTTATTATTTAGAACCTAAAATAAAAGTTTGAAATATTTTTAATTATATTTGAATCTAAAATAAATTCTTGAAAATCCTTGAAAATTATAGAAAATTATGAAAAATCCAAATTAAAATTTTCTGAAAAATCAGGGGGTTACAATCTACCCAACTTATAAAAATTTCGTCCTCGAAATTAAAATTAAGCCATGGTAGAAGTCAAGGATGGTCTAAGATTTGCATTGGTTAAAATGCAAGGCTAGGTTTAACGGAGTGGACGATGTTGCACGTTGCACATTCCGAAAATCATGGAAGAAATTCACATGAGTGAAAATAGGTTTCTTCGTGTGTCATGTCCAATAGTGTGGACACCTTAATGCTCTTTTGCATAAAAGTGCCCCACAATTGAAATGTTGCACAAAGATGAAAATTGGAGGATGGACATGTCTAGGACAAGGTGTGGAATTTGTAGGAAGGCAATGACTAGGGAAGTGCTCCAATTATCGAAGCAATGGTATGGCGCGCCGAAGGATACCATATTGTAAAACTAAATGAAAAATGTCGTGTTCTATTCCTAAGTGGATTCGAGCTAGCCTCAGTCTCACTATCTAAGCCAAGTAGGTCTACTTCTTAGGTGAGGGGGATTCACAATCCAGCCAACTTAAGATAATGTCGTCCTCAAAATTAAAATAAGGCATAATTTGTTAATCCTTCGTGTACATAAGGCAAGTCAATCACAATCTCCTTGCGATAATTAAAATCCTAATCATATCCATTGCAATCACTTCTAGGTTAAGATGACCACTGATCCAATCAAATTCAACCTATGGTTATCTCTTCTCGCTTTTTCAAATTATCCATATCCAAATTTAAATTAAATCCATATATCATCTTCAAGATTTAAATACGCATATAAATTTTACCTCACGATCTCCAATTATCATAATCTCCTCTAGAAGTAATTCGAGTCCATTATTATTCCTATTTTTACTTATAAATTTTTGTATGCTTCAACTTCTTAAATTCCATTCACATCCTTAATATTTCAAATAGGTAGTCCAACCATCAAGTTTTTATTTTAACTCAAATCATCAAATTAAAAAATAGTTTAAATGCAGTCCACCATTGTTCAAGTCTGAAATTCTATCTTTTTATCCTCTAAATTTCAAGTTGATGATTTTACCTTTATTGTTTAAATCATGTACTTAAGGTATAAATATCGGGTCCTCAATATCAATTCATTAATCCTCATCATCTTAGTCATTCTTCTAAAATTCTCAAAATTAAAATGGCTTGAACCTCTCCCAATAAATCTTACTCGATCACAATCTAAAAAAAATTCCTCTCGAGTTGACAATGCACTACTACCCAACTTAGAATTTACCCATCTATCACATAAGGCTATATACCTTAAGAGAATATTCCTTAATATGTTTACTCATGTCATTCAATCCTCGAACTTCAATGCCGACCATATCACATATGATATGTCCTTAATTACGAAGAATGATCCTCAAATATGTGATCGACCTATGGGGTATATCTAGTATTCTCTGTGTATCAATTTATACCAAGCACGAGGTTTCGTCTTTCCGAAATAAGGGAAGACGGAGACCAATAATAAAGAGTTCAAGGGCAGCATAATAGAATAGAAGTATTGGGATCATGGCGTTTAAAGAATTCAATTGGAAATTGTCAAAGCAGTTGTGGATTAAAATCCTATTTTGGTAATCCTTTGTTCGCCTGCTCGTATTAGTACAGTTATGTAACCGATACGATATGTCAGACATGTCTAGGGCAAGTATATTCGTCTACTAATCACTACATATCTCAATCCACGTAAGGTATTATTGCGATGGCGAATCAAGCGCACTATGGTTGATCAGACCGTAATACACTGATTCTGAAATATATTATTGTGGGCCTCCCCAATAATACATATGTCATGAACAAGCTCGATAATGAATAAGCTTGCAAAACTAGGCTATAAAATAGCACAATAAGTCAAGGTAGTATATGAAATATAAGCACGCTAGATGATGATGAAAGGAGGTACAAATTATTCAAGTTCACAAAACGAACAAAAATGAGCAACAATAATAAAAGACTCTACAATCTCTACAGTTATCATACAACCTCCTTGTCTAAGTTGCTAGTCGACCCAATAGGGCATGAACCTCTAAATTCTATTGTCTGAATAAACACTGTCATCTTATGCTAGCATACAATTATTGCCATTCAGTTACACCGCCTTGATGGGTCAAGTGGACTATGTGGTACTAGTCTCAAGGGAAAGGGAATATAACTTGTATCGAGGTGGGGGTACAAATTACGTGATTTAACACTAAGGGATAATCATCGGGTCACAATCTACAAGATTAACTCAAACTTATCGAACTCTAACTACCAAACACAAAATTTTCAAATTCAAGACTACAACTATAGTCCTAGCAAACTATGGGTCCTTAACAAGGAATAAAATTACTTGGCCTACTATTAGAAGTGTTAGGTGGCACGAGTTGAAAGATGGAGAAAAGAAGAACATATTTTAGTCGTTGCGCATTAGCGAATGTTAAGGTCGCAGATGAACAACATATAAAATTAAAATATAGGGCTCTTGATAATATCATAGTTTCCTAAGGTGAAGGTGGCGAGCAATTCTCCGTGTTTGAGGTATGATCTCATGGGAAATGTCATACTCGTTGCTCTGGGCTTCCTGAGGTACCGTCTGCTAATATCACGACAAGAACCTATATCCTAACACTATCTCATTATGCACACTAGGTTCTGTTCTAACATCCGATCTTAGATTTCTATTGGTTCCTCAAAAATGGGGTCAACCACTAGGGTCAAACATTAGGGTCCAATCTCTAACTAGCTCTTAGCAGTGCCTATACTACTCTTAGGTCATTCATGACTATAACAAGAAATAATGGTAAATTATTCTATAGGTAAGGGACGCTAGGGTTCATTAAGCATTCTACTTAGGGGTGTGTCAATATCCTAACTGTACTTTTAGTAGGAAGGTTACCCTACCTATCATTCTATCAACATAGACTTCTATATTATAGAAGAAAGCTACACTCAAGGAACTAATGAGAAGGCACATGAATCAAGCAGGATGCAATTTTTCAACGGAATAGATTGGAAGGAGGAGGAGGAGAAGCCATAGTCAGTTGTGGATGAGATCCTATACTCTAATCCTATTTGCAGGCTTGCTCGGTCCCTAAGTTAAAACCGAATAATTTAGTCATAGACCTGCATGGGCCACCACAAAAACCATGTCACGCCCCAGTCCCAAAATACCATGGGACCGGATACGTGGCAATGGCCAGCAGTACGCACCGATGGACCAACCCAATATAATGGATCCATCAGGGCATACTTAAGCTGTAAAACAAGTCTACGACAATCATGGCACAACTAATCTCATCCACACAAGATATAAAATATGATCCACAGGATAAATAAGGAATGTAAATCATCAGCTAGTCTCACAAAGTACTTCGGGGAACAACCCGATAAATATCAAGTACAATGGTTCCACAGACCAGAAAAAAAAGACTGAAATAATAAATAAAACTGAGCATGAACATGGATGCTCAAGAGAAGTCTTCAGCTAAGACCTCGTCCTCAGATGGTGGTACGGCTCCTGGATCGGCTCCTCCTGCTACGGTACCGTAAACCTCGGGATAAACCTGGTCTGCAAAATCTGGGGACAAAATCCATATCCAGGTCCTCAGGGGACATAGCAAGGTACAGAAAATAATACAAGCCAGAATATAAACAGTGCAGCAAATAATGAGATAAGCAGGGTAAGTATGTAATATCTGTATAAATGCAAGAGAGAATATCAGTAGTACTCAGGTTGAACAACTACCAGCTCTGTGAAGGGGAGCCGGTAGCAGTGGTATCAGGAGGTGGTCTAGCTCAGCGGAAGACTGAGTAGCCGGCATAACAATGTCAACCTGTAGCCTGTGAATCTATCCAGCAATAGATGGAACAATAGGAGAATACTAAAAATAACCAGCTAAGTGATATGCAAGATGAGAGCAGCACTAGAACTCAGGCTGAAGCATACTACAAGCTCTGTGTAGGGGAGCCGGTAGCAGCAGTAATAATGAGTAATGGGCCAAGCTCGGGCTTCAGAGTCTTGGGCCTCACAATAGTAGGGGTGTATATATATGATCAGCCTGTAGTCTGTGTGTCTCTCCCCACCCAATGTAACCACGCAAATCATGAACATAACGTCTCACGTCCATGTCAGCGGGGTCATAACTAATGCACAAGTCATAATGTATCTAGAATATAGTATCTCTATAAGTCCTGTATCCTATACAGAATCACCACGAATATCTCGGAAAGATCCTGTCTCATGATCAGTGTCCAGTGTCCTGGGTCAAAGTGTACTTGGTAAGACAAGTACGAGAATATAAAGTGTCACGTATGTCCATATCTAAATGACATTACCCGGCACCGCGTACGATGTGGGCACCCGACTGATAATCGGACGCTAAGTATGTCAAACGGTCCTAGGTTAAGCATGCACAGTAAATATATAAAGTAAGAAAAATAGGTAACAATACTGCAGAGATGGCAAGGTACACTTGCCTGGGGTCCTGTTGCTGGTATGAATCAGAGTCCAAGTCACAGTCCAAATAGCCTATGTATTACAAATTTATCACGTCAAAAGATAATTTATTTTAATTTATTTAATTTTGAAATAATTATTCTAAAATCCTATTTTAATCTTATTATTCTGATTTTTATGTTAATTCCTAAGTTTTGTCCAAAGAAACTGAATTTTATCAACTCGAGACTCATGGCACGCAAATCGAGGCGATCTGTTGACCAAAAAGTCAACCGACACAAACTGGACTTTCATGCATGATTTCCTGTAGATTTCAGCATCAAAAATATACTAGAATTTATGGCTCATCCGAATTCAAATTCGTTTGGGAATTATGGCACATACAAATTTTGTATTGTGCACCGATGGTTAAATTCTAACCTAGAAGTTCTACAGAATTAACAGTATGAAAATACATCGAATTAAATTCTAATAAAAACATATGTTAATGATCTCGACATTAGCTTTCCAAAACTTTAAACGGTTCATGATTCTGATTCCTGGTTCTCCCGAAATCGCGAAAACATTAAAACACGTCTATTTTCAGACATACTGTGCTCTACGAATTTTCTAGAATTTAATACTCATAATTTTGTAAAAAAAATTATATAATCAGAAAGCTAACCTCGATATCTTTCTAACGCAAGAAACTAGGCCTCGTTTGGAGTCCGGAGCTATGCGCAATGGCTTCTGGAAGATGAAGAAACCCTAGATGGCAATTCTCCAAAATCTCTCTCTCTAAAAATAATGGTATAATTAGGGTTATAATAATATATATATAGGGATGTTGAGAGGCTGAATGAAAGTTGATAGGGTGACATGTGTCATGATTTGATTGGATGGTTTTGGTTATATTATTTATTTATTTTGATTTGCCTTTATCAAAACATTATTTAAGTCATTTTAAATCTAAATAACTCAAAATAAACATTAAAAATAATCATAAAAATCTGGAAAAATTACAGAAAATATATTTTGAACCTAAAAATCCTAGAAAAATATTTGGAATAATTATATATTCACAGATTTCCTACTATAATTAGGAGAAGCTCTAAAAATTAGTTTTGCCATAAAACTAAAAATAAATACTAACATTATTCCAAAAATTCTGAAATAATTCCAGAAAATATATAATAATATTATAAACCTTAGAAAATAACGTGGGTCCATTCTATATTTTTGAGCTTGCACCATAAATTCTACAAGTCCTAAAAATTAGTTATTAGCCTAAATAACTCCCAATAAATACTAAAAATACTCAGAAAATTCCCAAAAACTTCTAGAAAATATATTTTATTATTTAGAACCTAAAATAAAAGTTTGGAATATTTTTAATTATATTTGAATCTAAAATAAAATTTTTGAAAATCCTAGAAAATTACAGAAAATTATGAAAAATCCAAATTAAAATTTTCTGAAAAATCAGGGGGTTACAATGTTCTAGGATATGTTACTCCTAAAACACACCCGAATGTTCAAAGGTAGAAGCTGAGATGCATTCCTACTCTTCTGAGTCTTCTGTGTGGGACTCAGATTCCAACATCGAAAAAATCTTCAAGAAGACATTGTTTGTTAATATGGTGTCAATAGACCAAATTGAAGACGTATAATAGTCAATCTCTTGATCTACTTCAAGTTGAACCTTGGGCTCAAAAATTGGAGTCCCAATGGAAATTATGTTTCGAACAGCGTGAACGGTACACCTGAGACAAAGTTGTTCAAGTAAACTTGGGTGACGAATCATCTTCCAAGTCAATATTCATCAGCAAAATTCTTTCTGGAGAAATTATGAATCCCTTATACAACTTATAAGAGAATATATTGATGTCTTTGTATGGAGCTACGATGACATGTCGGGTCTGCATCCTAAAATTTCCATGCATCGACTGAATGTCCTTCTAAATGTTAAGCCCGTGAAGCAATAACAACGACGATTTCGTCCGGATGTTATGAAAGCAATCGAAGTAGAAGTTAACAAGCTAAAAATGAACGGCTTCATTCGTGAAGAACATCATCTAGACTTGGTGGCCAATATTGTTCCTGCCATAAAGAAGAATGGAAAGATCTGAGTCTACATAGACTACCACGATCTGAATTTAGCTTGCCCGAAAGATGAGTTCCCTCTTCCAATCATTGACACAATAATAGAAAATGTAAACCCCCTTGACCAAATTTAGGTTTACTTAGCTTAGATAAAGAGACTAGGGTTAATTTGGAGACAATTATAATTAGATTACAGTATTTTAGAATTTTATACAATATTATATCTCCTAGTGCACCTTACCGTTGCTTCAATAATTGGAGCACCTCACTAGCCATTGCCTTCCTACAAATTTCACAACCTTATCCTAGACGTGCCCGTCTACCTTTCTGATATTTGTGTAACTTATAAATATGCTCTCTTGTGCTATATTTTAGTCTCACAATAATCGTCGCGGATATTATTAAATTCTAAATAAAATACGACTTTGCACCCTTGTGTGTTCCAATCGAAATTAGAGACACAATCTTGACCATTTTGTGCAACCCAAAATGATGATAATATTCTACACTGAATTCTCTATGTCCATGACACTTGTGTCCTACCTAATTTTAATCCCATGTACTTCTTATTAATTCCAGAACACCTTGCGCGATATTTTATTTAATTAAAATCCAATTTCCATTTTTGTGCAATTTTCCCAATTGTTGAGAATTTTTATGCAAAAATGCATTGAGGTGTCCACACTGTTGGATAATGCATGAAGAAAACCCAATTTCTCTTTCACATGAATTTTTTCCATAATTTTTCAAAATGTGCAAATGCACAACATCGCCCCCTCAATTGAACCTAGCATTCAATTTAAATAATGCTAATTATAGCCCTCCCAAACATTCCTCTATGAGCCCAAGGCCCAACCCAAGAGGATGTTGACCAAAGTTAACTTTTTCTAGGTCAAACCCACCCCCTTAGATGTGTATAAATATAACTCCTCATCTCTTTCTTTATTTTCTCTAAAACCAAAACAACCCCAAACCCTAGCCGAAATTCCTTCACCACCCGTGCACCACCTCCTCCCTCCTCCGACCGGACTTCCAGGCTGCCACCACCATAGCACCTAGCCACCACCCTTCCCCAGTCGACGTCGGGCCTTCCCCTAGCCGCCGGACTGCCTCCCCCAGCCGCCTGCACAAACTGCCACCGTCAACACCATCTTCACCATCAACACCATCACACCCGACCTCCCCCTTTCCGACTTCTCTCAACTGCCCTGCCACTGCCACCAGCATCGTCCCCATCACCACCACTACCACCAGGACCACCTCCACTTCCACCATGACCGCCACCCTCCTCCTCTTTCCCGTCGTCACATCTGTACCAACACCACCAGTGCCAACTCCATCCAACCCGACTCCGACTTCCCTCCGCCGCCAAGCTCCACCTGTAAACACCGCCCCAACACCACCATCCACCTCCTGACCACCCCCACGACCTACCCCCACCGTCAGCCACCGTCCCCAACCGCCTGCGGCCGCCACCACAGCTACTGCAATTGCTGCTGCTACTGCAATTCCAGGAAGCTGCTGCTACTGCTGTGCACCCCCGCCGGAGCTTGCCGCCCTTCGCCGGCGACGAACGTATGACGGACACGTACCGGCCTCTGGACACGACACAGCAAGGTGAATATATATATATATATAAATTTAGTTAATGTGTATAAATGGTGTATTTACGTATATGTATAGTATATATTTATATATATAGTATGTATAATTGGGTATTATGCATATATAATATATATTTATGTATAATATATATTTTTATATAATGTATAAACTGTGTATAATGTATATATAGTATATATATATAGTATATATATTTGTATATAGTGTTTAATGTATATATATTTATGTATAAGTATATATTTGTAAATTTATATAATTGTATTTATGTGTGTGTGTGTGTGTGTATATATATATATATATATATATATATATATATATATATATATATATATATATATATATATATATATATATATATATATATATATGTATATATTTATGTATAAATATGTATTGTATGTATTTAGGTATATATAATGTATAATATATATGTATATACATGCATTTATGTGTATATATGTATGGTGTACATTTATATGTATATATATATAATGTATATTTGTATATATAAATATTTGTATGTACATATAACGTATATTGTATATATATAATTATGTATAATGTATATATATAATATATATTTATGTATAAGGTATAGTTGTAGTTTATGTAAAATATATATATTTATATATGTACTATTGTGTTTATATAATGTATTTATATTATGTATTAATGTATTATTGTATATAATATCTAATGTAGATATGTATTTATATATGTACGGTTGTATTTACATAATTTATATACCATATCTAATATATTTTATTATTATGTACATATATATATATGCTATTTAATTTCATATATATAATGTACATTTGAATATGCGTATATTTTTGTATATGTTATTAATTTATATTAGGTATATATGTAATGGATTATAGGTATATATGTTGTTATATATATATATATATATATATATATATATATATATATATATATATATATATATATATATATATATATATATATATATATACATGTACTTATGTACCTAGGTAGATATGTATTTATGAATGTATATGTACATATGTCTATATGTATAAATGTCTATATATGTTTGTATGTTTATAAATTTATTTAATATAGATATATGGATATATGATAGGTATGTATACATGTACTATTTTGGCATATGTAATTAAGCATAGTGTAATGTAGTGATTTATAATTATTGTTATCTGTTCGTAGGCATCCGAGACGGTGCTACCTAGACTGCTGGTTCCGGAGCATTGCTTGCGCACACTAAAGTTCCAGGTAAGTATACCTTGCCTTGTTGTACTGTTTAAATTCTGTATTATTTAGCTGCATGTTATTATTATAATTGTTCACGTCCAAGAGAGACTCGGGTGCAGTCAATGAAGGCGTTGACATTAGGACTTGTGTCTGACCTAGAGTCTAGTGGACCCACCTAAAGTTGTGGAGTTATCGGTATGACTCCCCAGGCCTTGACACGTATCATTACACGTCACAGAGTGAGTTCATGTAGGGACACGTGCCTCATGACTGACTGGCCATCAGTATGAGCAGTACGGGTGACGGTATTTAGTTTAGTTGTTTATTACTTTAGAGACTTGCATTATAGGATGAGGTGTCCATGTCGTGTTTGCGACTTGTACATTGACATTGTGTGAGAAAGACAATTAGTAGGCGTATGGGACAGATATTTGGTTGTCGTAGTTTCAGAGTAAACTGCGGGGCCGTGAGCCTCAGTATTGCCCGGATATGGGATCAGTGTTGCCCGGTTATGGGAGTATATGCTTGTCGATACATCCGGCAGAGGTTACTAGCTGTGCGCTATCATGATCGGTGATGTAGTCAGCATATACATCTGGTATCCAGTTTACATCTAATGCTAGATACTTAGCCTCTGGCTCGACGCTATGCTTTATACTTTTCACCTACCCATACGTACCAAGGTTGTCTTCAAAGTGCATTTTACTTAACTGGTTAGTTTACCCTTGAGTTTTCACAGTATTTACTTTATGTCATGCTTCTATGTATCTTGTTATGTCCCTCTAAGGACCTGGCCCTTTCCAGATTTGGACGAGGCATATTACCCCATAGTGTACGGACCCGGACAGGAGATGAGGTACGCTACCGAGGAGGAGCTAGAGGTGTTACCGTCAGAGTTTCCGTGATCAGTTGGTAGGCATTCTGCCTAGGATTGGGTGCATCATTATCTAGTCAGCCGATGCCCTAGTCATTATTTATTTTTATCTGTCATTCAGCACTTTTATTTCGTCATAGTAGTGGGTTTGTTCCCACCAGACATCTTGGGTTGTACTATGATATTTTGAGACTGACGTTTATCTTCCAGTATTTATTTTAGTATTTTCTTGCTGTTTATATTGTGGATGAGATTAGATTACCTATTTTTGTTGATATGGGACTTGTTAGTATTTAGGACAGCGTAGCACTCTTTGTCTGGATCCATTAAATTGGGATGTCCACGAAGACGTGTCAGCTGGCCATTGCCACGTTGCCTAGTCCCGTGTATTTTAGGACTGGGGCGTGACATAAAATATTTGTGGTTTCTAGAGAATTTCTTTTACGGACGGATTCTCAGGCTACAACTAGATCAAGATATTTCTGGAAGATGAGAAGCACACATCATTTTGAACACCATTAGTGGTATACTACTATACAGTGATGCCCTTTAGTTTGAAAAAATACGGGTGCAACATATCAGCGAGCTATGAGCACAATTTTTTGCAAACCTTTGTAAAAAATAATGGAATGCTATATAGACGATATAGCAGCCGAGAGTCTTTTTAAGTGCGATCACCTCTAAGACTTGGGAACAAGGTTCTAACTAATGCGTGCTTAGCAACTTAAAATAAAGAAATGAGTCTCTTTTGTTTGGACTGAAGAATGCCAGCGTGCATTTGATGACATTAAGATGTACCTCACGAATCCTCCGATATTGGTGGCTCTAATTATGGGGAAATTATTTTTAATCTACGTTCGTGCAATGGATCATTTCCTTGGTGTACTATTGGCTCAGAAGAATGATGTGTATCATGAACAAGCCATCTATTATCTCAGTCGAATAATGGTTGGTACTGAACACAGGTATAATCCTATAGAGAAAGAGTGTCTGGCTCTGATATTTGCTATTCAGAAAATGGAACATTACGTGACTGGACAAACGATTCACGGGTCAATCCCCTTAGGGTACTTATGACTAAGCCAGGAGCATTGAACTCTTGTTTAGCTACATGGGCAAAGTTACTTTCTTCTTATGATATTGTGTTCATATCTCAGAAGGCAGTCAAAGGCCAAGCATCGGCTAATTTTCTGGCGGCATATTCGGTACCAGATATATCAAAACTTTAGGACGATATTTCAGACTAAGTGTTGGTGTTAAACACAATGTCAGACAATTCAATTTGGATAATGTTTTTCGATGGTGCTTCAATAACAGGACCAAAAGGCAATATTTTGGTAGGAGTAAGTGTAGTACTCATCTCTCCCGATAACCTAGTCATCTATCACGTTTATTCCTTCATGGAACCATATTCAAACAATGTGACATAATATAATGCTCTAATTATTGGACTTCAACTAGCTAAGCAACAGGGGTAGACTATTTTGAAGCTTATGGTGATTCTAAATTGATAGTCAGCCAAGTTTGAGGAGAGTATGAGGTTCTCCATGAAGACTTAATTCCCTACTACTAGGCTACCAACTATATAGCCTCAACTTTCTTAGGATTCTTCATCGAGCATGTGCCTCGATTATAGAACAGTGAAGCAGATTCTCTTGCTGGGGTAGTAGCATCCCTATCCATTAAAATTAAGACTAAAAAATCAGTCACAGTGATTGGTTGAAAATTATTTTACGCCAGAAATAAACTGTATATTTGTCAAAGCTATACTACAGAAGCAAATATCAACATTAATGATTGGCGATTCCCTTTCATAGACTATGTTGTATTTAAAATTCTTCTAGATGACCCAAAGAAAGCCATATTTGTAAAAAGATGCTCCTTTCGATTCTATTACGATACAGCCACCAAAATGCTGTATCACTGTTTTTATGATGGGCTTTTGCTTCGATGCCTATCAGATAGAAAAGAAAAGTGAGCACTTCGTAAAGCTCATGATGGTACTTGTGGTGTACATCAACCCAGTCCTAAGTTGTAGGATCATCTTTGGCACATGTGTTATTATTGGCCTACAAAGATAGCGGATGCCATAGAATATGCAAGGTAATACAAGGCATGTCAGATTGATGTCGATTTCATCAACCTTTGGAATTCTTACATCTGACGGTCGCATCATAGCCATTTGAGGCATGGGACATAGATATTATATGTCCGATTAGCCACCATCATCTAGAGGACATTGGTTTATCCTAGCTATAACCAGTTACTTTTCTAAATAAGCGGAAGCCATACCTCTCAAAAAAGTGAAAACATCGAATGTAATTAGTTTTATCAAACATTACGTTATCTACCTTTTTGGACTTCCTCGTGGGATTATCCACGAAAATGGTTCATAATTTGTAAGTCACACCTTCTATCTGTTTTGGGATAAAAATTGAATTCAGAATATAGCTTCAATGGCATATAATCCAACAGCGAATGGGTTAGTAGAAGCTTTCAACAAAACCATCATTAAAATCCTTAAAAGGTTTGTGGCATCGAACAAACACGACTGGAGAAGCTTGGTAAATGTCTCTGGCCTATCGCATAACGGTCCTAGTACACCATTTTCTCTGGTCTACGGGAGCGAAGCTATTCTTCCTTTGGAAATTCAGTTCTGCTCTCTCTGGATAACTTTCTCTAATGAGTTAACAACATAAGATAACCATCGTCTAAGGTTGCAAGAGTTGGAGGTGCTTGACAAAAAATATCTCTTAGCTCAATAACATATTGAGTTATACGAAGCACGTATTTCTAAATTTTTTAAAAGAAAGGTGAAATAATGAGTGTTTCAAGTCGGTGAACTCATTTTAGAAGTCAGAAGACCAATGATCATGACACACAAATCAAAAGTCAAGTTCCAACCTAAATAGGAAGGCCATTCGCGGTGGAGTCAGTGTATTCCAGTGGTGCGTATAGGCTCACAAAACCTAATAGAGATTTTCTAATGATGCCGACCAATTCCTGAAGAAGTATTATGTCTAAATTTTGGGCATAATAAAACCCATGTCTTCCTATCCCCAGCAAATCACAAATACATGTGGTTATTTTTTCCCAGCAAGTTAAATGTACAGTGTTTATATTTTTAACCCTAGCAAGAGACATTTACACCCCATAGAATGCTTGTAAAAATCTATTATCCGTATTCAAGAGTCTTGAATACGTTAGTGATAGTAGATCCACTTGAAACTACTCTCGAACTGTGTAGTATGAGAAAATATCAAAATTGTCCTTAGTAGATATTTCGCTGCCCTTAGCATATTTGGCTACTAGTAATTTTCCCCAGAGGAGTCAATAAAACTATTCATTAACATGAGCTATTATCTGTATTCAAAAGCTTTGAATACGCAATGGGTAATTGATCCTCCAAAATTCTCTAGTGAAATGGTCCTCAAATCCTACAAAATATTCTGGTTGAGATCATAAAATAAAATCTTCCCCAGATAAATAATCATATTCTTAGAGCCCAGTTGCTCTAAGGATGTCTTATCTTCAGTCCCCAGTTGGATTAAAGATACTCTCTTTTCGAATATTTTATTCCTAGCAAGGCTAAGATATTTTATACAAATATTCACGTCCATGTTACCTCTGGACTATTATCTGTTCACTCTCCCCAGTAGAGCGAATTTGTCACCAAACGAAAATAATCATGTCCACATCACCTCTGTATTTTTTTTCTTATTCTCACAAAGAGATATCTTGCCTTGTCCATTTTACCTCTGAGAAAACGATCTAAACTATTGACTTTCTTCTATAAAGTTAGCAAAATATCTGATAGTGTCAATCGTTTCAACTTATTATCTACACTTAGCTTTAAGTGTGCTATGAATAGCAAGGCCACTAAAATTTTCTAGTGGAATAGTCCTAAAGAATGCAATATTATACTACATTCATACTACCTCTAGCATAATGTTCGTATTCAAAATTATGGTAAAGGGAAATATTTATTTCTTCTTGCATTTAAAGAAAAGATACATGGAGTTTCTCTGAAGCTACAAAAAAAGAGATAAGAAGTGTTAAAATATTTCCAAAGTCTTATGTATAAATACTCATGCATATGCGCCAAGAAACTCAACCGTAGAAACATAGGTCCAAGACTCATACGCCTATCAATATGGGTTTTGTCCAGGCGCATAGATGCAGCATCGCATGGGATAGCAACATTTATGCACATGATAGCTATCGACGCATATCCCTGTCAAAATCTTTGGGGCAAATGACTATGCGCGTCTTTAGTAGAGTTGAGTCTGTGTATGTTCTAGATAATTTCTCATCCGTACGAGAGAACTATGTATTTGATATGTGCATATTCTAGATAATTTTACATCCATGCGACTAATCGTGCAAGAAGTGCATCTGAGACACATAAGGGCTCGTCTTCTTGAAATGGGAAAACCTACCCTTGATCGATGGTTGAACATCTTTATAAAATTTTGGGGCCTTATCCTCAGCCTCAACGGCTTTTTCCTTGCCCTTGTCAGCCTTCTTCACGGCAGTGGAGGAAGATGCTTTGGGGGCCATGGCATAAAAAGTAGAAGAATTGAAGATAGAGGTTTGAAAGAAGAGGAGATAATGCAAACAAGGTAAAAGCTTTCTCTCTCCTAAAATACTTCTATTTATAGGAAGCCCTATGCGTCATCTGCGGCATTTGGCACTACAAAAATATTATATTTTAGCAATCCCAAAAAATATCGCTAATAGGTAAAAAATGTTGCTAAAATAAATTAGCGACTTAATTAGCGATGTTTGGGTATTATCGCGTATTTTATGGTTTTTGACAACAAATTCGTAGCTATAGCGATGTATATTTGCGACGTTCGGACGTCGCAGATTTTTTGACATTAGTAACGTCGCACGACTATCGACATAGTGCAAAAACAATACTAAAAAAAGTTGTATGAACTTTTGTATTGATTGAAAATTGACAAATACTATAAAACAATCCCTAATACAGAAGAATCTAAGTATAATAATAAAATATCTGGGCTTGTATGACGGTGGAGTTTGAGCACTGCAGCGGCTTCTTTATTCCGTTGACGATCCAGGACCAAGAAGGTTGACAAGGCTTCTGGTGCTTTTGTCTTCTTCTCCTATTCTTTGTTTTCGTGGGGGTGGTGGTCATGTTTTGTATGTGTGGAAACGTCTACTATTTATAGCCTTGAGAAGGCTTCATGCATGTCCGTACATACGCGACTGGCATGATGGCGCATGCGGCCTTAAGACTATCACATGGTAAGTCAAGATCTTGGATTGCAGATGCCCATAATACTCGTGACACGTGTCATATCCTAATGATTGTGATTGCACCTTGGGAATACTACCGTTTGGCGCCGGGAGATATCAAAGGGAGTAGTAACGCATGTCACTGTTGGTACATGGGACATTGAAGACGTAGTGGGGCATGGCACTGTGGGCACATAGGAATACTAGAGGAGTAGTGTCGCATGGAGTTGTAGGCACATGGAAACACTTCTTAGGCTGTTGGCGCATGACTTTGTGTCTCTTTGGCACATGGGTCTAGATCACTGTTGTGCATCGATAGAAATTTTCCAAGCTTCTACAAGACCACCTTCAAAGTTTCTGAACTTAAACTTTATAAGTTTAGAATACTTTGAACAGTAGCATGGAAGAGATATGAGCAAAGACTACTGAAACATCTCCGTCTGGCGCATCTGAATATTTGGCGTATTGAATGTTTGGCGCATAGGGTCGTTAAGTCATTATTTTGACTGGATATTCCTTAGGCAGAGATTCATCCATTAAATGTCAGGTTCATCCCACGGTTTAGATGCCTAGCAATTCATGATCCATTAATGGTTTTCTTGTTATAAATAGAAGGCAAAGGAAGAGAGAGAACATCGCTTTTCTTCAACGCTTGATGTCTCTTCAATGGCCGAGTGTGGGGAGATCGGTTGAACGGTTCGTCGATCCCCTCCCTTTGATGGTCGACCAACCAATTGTAGTCGACATAGGTAATGAGCGAAGCTTTCTGCTTTCCGTTATTGGGTCACTTGGATACTTCGGCACTGTCTGTTTGCATGGGTGAGCATTTTCCCGTTAATGTACAATCAGTTCCTTTCGGTTGGATGCGCATGGTCATTGTCAAAGGGCTTCGTCTTGAAGTTGTGCTGTCGGTGAGAGTTCTCCTTTGATAGCATGAATGATGCTGTCTCAGGACACTCATCTGAGGTATACACTAAGATGCTATGCACGACAACACTATATGGGTTCATTCACCTCTGTGCGGTGATGGTTGCATGTGTATACGCTGGACTTGGCGACTGTGCCTTGTTTGCTATTAATGTAAGTTTAAGAAACTTTTGCTTAACAACCAACAAAAAGTACAAAAAAATCCTACGCAAAAAATCTACAGTATTTTTGGTATGGGGAACGCGACGATGGAGATTAAGTTCTGCAGTGACTCCTTTACTCCGTTGACGGTCCGATGAGGGAATGATGATGCTCTCTTCTCTTTTCTCTCTCTTAATCCAGTGTGCACATACGTGGCTAGTCGGGGGTATGGTCTCTGACAAAAGTCCCTTGGAAACATCAAAGTTCCTTCTATTTATATCCATCATGTTGATGGGCTATAGGTGTCGCATATGCCTTTGTTTGATGGTCATAGGGAGCTCATTCAACAGAATACTACTATAATTGTAGCAGCATACTATGGGCAGGCTGCTACGTGGCCTCGGTTGGGATCTGTTGTTAATAATATCTTGGGGTTTTTTTTAACGCCATTGTATGCTTTACTCAGTCAGCTGGACACATAATCAACACTAACTGTGTAAAGATTTTTTTGTTGCAACAGACAGATCTTGCAAGCTGAAAGCCGCATAACATCTTGGCCGCATATGTGGTCTCCTTTGGCCTTTATATTATAGACACTTCAACCGCATGACGTTGTGGGCACATGCAAGCTCATGTCTGGCCTTAGTCTATTGGATATTATGACCGCATAATGACAAGGCCGCATAGGGCCATAGCCGTATATGTGCTCTCCTTTGTCCTTTGTCTTATGGATACTTCGGCTGCATGGCATTGTGGTTGCATGCAAGGTATCATCTGGCCTTGGTCAAATGGACACTTTGGCCACATTATGACGAGACTGCATATAAGGAAACACGTGGCATGGCACATCAGACAAAGTTACTAATGCACTGATATCTTTTTGTATTTTTATGAGGTGTCGCCTCTCTCATGATTCTCGAGGCACTCAGGGTGACGAGTGGTATGTAAGAATTTTTGACAGGCATTGAATATTGAGTCAAGGGATTTCATACGGCCCCTTACTTCATGGTTGTTCAGGCCGCATGGGATCTTCTTATGCGGCCTCTAATTCCTTGGTTGTTCAGGCCGCATGGGTGCTTTACAGGCTGGGCGAGCCCCTCGGCCGCAAGTTCTTTTTATGGCTCCTCTATGGCCTGCTTTCACTTTAAAAGGGAATGAGCTCTATGCGGCCTGTATAATTTTTAGATTTTCTATGCTTCTAGAAGGCTCCTTCAAAGTTTTCAAAAATAACAAGTTCGGAATACTTTTAACAAGAAGCATGGTCGAGCACTTTCGGCCGTATATTTGTGATGCCGCATAGGCACGTTGCCACATAGGCTCTTTCGCTAGGCTGTCAGATCACTAATGAGTATATTTGGCTCACTCTCCGACAAGATTTCTTAGGATTTGGTACCATTTTTTGGGTTCAAAATCTGAGACGACAGTTCAGGGGAGATAAATTGGTTCAACAAACAAGGAGTCACCGTTATCTTTTGCTAGTACGTGGATCGAGGTAGATCGGGATGTGAACAGCCGCCATCATTATCCTAAGATGCATATCTTGGCCTATATAAGGGGGTATAAGGAGAGATAAAGATTTATTTTACAAACCCTCAAGTCTCTCAAACTTTCTTCTCTTCTTCTTCCTTGCTTCCATGGGTCCCAAAGCTTCCTCCTCCGTTGCTGCTGCCAAGAAGGCCCCGAAGGGCAAGGACAAGACCAAAGGGAAGAGTCGCGCTGCCGAGGCTGACCCTTCTATGTATCATGACGACATTCAAATGTCGATTAAGGGTAGGTCATTTGGGGAAGACGAAGTAGAGTTCTGAACACAGAGACACATATATAAAGTTGGATGCATGGATGAGTCTTTGCGCCAACTTCTTACTGCCGCATGAGTAACCTAGCTGCATGGGCAACCCAGCAGCATAAACAACCATGTCGCATGGTTGACTCAACCGCATGGGTTGGTCGGCCGCATGAGTGACCATGCCGCATAAATAACCTGCCATATTGTTTGGCTCTACCGTATGGGTGACTCGGCCACATGGGTTTGACTCGGCAGCATGAGTGAACATGTCGTATGTTTTTTCTCTGCCGTATGAGCAAGCCAACCACATGAGTATATCACTTTTAATATTGATACTCATCTCAATGATTCTGACCAAGCTCCTTTGTGATTTTTGCAGAGACTTCTGTTGAACATAAACCTCGGGAACCTGATTGCGGCCGTTAAGACCCAATCTGACAAGGATCTCCGGCCTGGACGTCAAAAAAAGTTCGCTGAGCAGACGACTTCCTTCTTGTCGAGCCCGATAAACTCGGGAGAGAGCCCCGCTAAAGATGGGAAGCACTTCTTTATGATGCCATACTTCTTTTTTGTGGATGCACTAGAGTCTTCTTAGTTCGAGATGGGGAAGACCAGGGAGAGCTGGTCTTTTACCTTTAGTTAGACGGAGATGACATTTATTTATTTTGAATGTCACCTGCTTTTGTCAGACCTGAAGGTGATGATGGGTCAACGACGGATGGACTGGATCTCCTTGGCAATGTCCGGAGTGGGACCGACAAGAAGAAAGGGGAGTTTATAGAGCGAAGGAGTCACCCTCGTACCCCTTGCTTGGATTTAAGCTCGGTCTTGTCGGAAGTGAAATGGGACCAAACCTTAGCATATATGCGTAGGGCACATTCCTTAATTAAGTTTCCAAGAAGGGGACCTATCCTACGGGACAACTGCGGGTTCTTAGCTGGGCACATTATAGCCCCTCTTGGTATCGTTTGACTCTATGAATGCTAAAGAAGTACGAGCAGAAGCTCAGGGCCACCGACTTATTTTTTCCTGTAAGGGGTACATGTAATGGTTTAGAGATTAACCTCCCCCACATCGTAGCCATGATAGAATTGTACAACCTTCGCACGATGACTTTCTTTGCACGTAGCGGTGAGATGGGACGGGCATTGCATGAGATGCATACCGTCTCCAAACTTCCTTGGGGCAAAGAAGCCTACGAAGAGTATACCCCGAGCAATAAAAAAACTCGAAGAATTAGAAGCCAAAAACTCAAAGATCCTGGCGGTGTACCAGGAATTGCTATGCCACCATGACATTTGTCAGCGGATGTCAAAGAAGAAAAATAAGTTCTCTGAGGGGTCTTCACCTCATATCATAACTTGGACCCTCCACCTCTTTCTGGAGCAGAAGGAGTCCACCATAGTTCATGTTCGGGCGCCATGATCCGAGTAGGAAGTGGCTGATTCAATTCAGGCACTGAAGGAACTGGCTGCTGCTAAGGGCGAAGGCGTTGAGGGTTCCTCGGAGGAAAAGGATAATCCTGTTGATGAGCTGGGTGACTTCAAAGAGGAACTTAGCTATTTTTTTATGGACACCCACAGTTTATCTGCTAAGGTCGTGTTGGCTGGATACCTGATACTTTGGTTGCATAACTGCGTAGTCCCAGACGGGTCTAGGACAATAGAGAGGATCAGCCGCGTCCTTATCCATTCGGTCTTGAAGTTGGCTTTCGGCCATAAGCTGGCCCTTCTAACGGCCATGTTATGCTGCATCCATCGGGGTCTGTGCAACTTTACTGAGAAGGTAGAGGACCATCCTGGTAAGGGACATTTCAACAGAGTCGAGCTCCCTTACCATTATCTGATGTGTTGGCTTATTCTGTATCATGGGTCTCTGATGAGCTCTAGGACTGATGAGAATATGGTGGCTGCCGATGCCCAGATTCGCTGGTATCTGGGCATGGAGTGGAAATGCGACACAGTCCCGGCTGGTTGGAGAGAAATCTTCTTCTTGACTAGGTGGAGTTTCTTAAAATTTGAGCCGGAGTTCATGGATGAGGAGAGAAATATTGTTTATCAGGATGGCGGGGGGGGGGGGGGGGTGCCTCAAAATTTGTCTGAGAGGCTACTTCGCTGGATCCAAGCCATCATTCCCTCCCACTTAGTGTACCAGAATAGAACTGCTATTTTCGTGGAGCCTTATCTATCCATCCGGTTCGCTCACCAGTTTGGCTACACTCAGCTTCTGCTGGGTCACCCGAGTGCTTCCCTCGGATACAACGACAGCTTGCTCGATGGGGCCAGAGCATGGAGTTACTATAGTACCGCTGGCACTCAAGCTCGGTTTCAGTTGCCGCTGGCCGGCGTCGTGCCCATAATATTATACACAGCGACAAAGTATTATTGTACGGCCAATGCCCCACCGGCTAACTTCGACCCGGAGAGAAGTTATATCAAAAGCACTATGTTGATGCTTCCAGAAGCAAGGGCGTGTAGGACACCCAAGAAAGGTAAAGGAGTTTCTAGACCTCTAATTGTGGAGCTGGACCCGTCAACCGGGGAAAAGAAACATCTCTTTCCAACGATCCTCCGCTTGCTAAGCTCAAATCAATGGTCGAGACACATCATGCCCGATATTCCAAAAAGGCAAGGACTGAGGTGGTTCCAGAGATGGGACCTGTGAAAAAGTTGAAGTCCCTTGTGAAGGGGACCGTGAGCGAGGAGGTAGGACCAGACCCTCCTCTAGATGCGATGGCGGTACCGTAGAACCCCACAGTTTGATTATTTCTGGTCCTCTCTATAAAAACCTTTCTTTTGTTCTGTTGATAATGTGTAGACACCATCGAAGAGGGACCATCCCCGGCGGGAAGCTACCTCGGTGGTCTCTTACGCTTAGAAGGAAAAGGAGACCACCCCTCCCGAGTCTGATACGTAATATGCACCTGAAGATTCGGGAGCTCCAGGTTTGGATGCGGCCTCAGTGGAGCCTTATACCCCTTTGGAGCACATATCTGTGTATGACCTAGATGCCATGGGGAAGGCTCTGACAACGCTTGATGAGCCACAATCTATACCGCCTTCCTCCGGTATATTGTTTCATAATTTCACAAGAGATAAGATTTTTTGGCTTCAGTTCTCAATCCTCCTGGTAAAATTAATTACTAGTTGTTCTGGCTATGCAGACCCTGCCTCTCCTTTGAGAACGGTGGACGTGGCTAATAAGGAAGGTGTAGAGGAAGAAGGAGATGGAGGGCTCATTCAGAAGAGATCTGAGTCTCTCCCTCGCTCCCCTAGGGGTGGAGAATACCCCGTGGGGCCGGTTGTGAATCCCTCTGGTGCAGTGGCTTCTCCATCCACGGTTGCTGTTGGGCATTCTCCCATTGCGGCCTCTTTGGATGTTGGAGTGAGCCGTTCCGAGGAGGCTGCCTCCGATGTTCTCGGAACTACGGCTACTGGGTCATCCTTCGTTGTTGTTGTGATACAATCTGATATTGGCATAAATATGTTTGCAAACATCGTGGGATGCCCTGGTACCCCAGTTCCTAGTCGTAGTGCAACTCAGCTCTCTACGACTGAGTTGTCGGGTGTGCAGATACCCCGTGCAACCCTGAAAGACTTGATAGTAAGCAGTGTTGACACAAAGTGGACACAGTCAACCTGATTCTGATAATCGTCAAACATCAGATCTAAAATACAGAAAAAAACAGATACTTGATACAAAGCATATAAACTCTGTCAGTACTAAAGTCAGACTCTACAACAGCTATTGATTTCTATTCAAATATAATCTTATTTGCTTAAACATATCAATCTATATATATGTAAAGATACATATAACATCTCTTAAACATATTAATATATATATATATATATAATTATCACATAGATATATATATATACACATGTACGTAAAGAATTAGCAGCAAAACACCAAACACGTGGAGTGCACCGCACCCGTATCACACTAACTCTATGATACGCTTGCGATACGGCTCCACCACACAACCAAACGCATTCCGATGGACACGATCAAGTCCAATACACTAAATATGAGTAATACGTATTGTAATTAGATCAACTACGTGTCCGTGTCACAATATGATATGCACAAGTTCCCGTATAAGAGAAAAACCACCAAAATTAACCTGTTTTGTCAAATTGACGAGATACGACCTACACGTATGTCACGCCCCAGTCCCAAAATATATGGAACCAGGCCACGTGGCATTGGCCAGCTGACACGACTCCGAGGATATCCCAATTTAATGGATCCTGACGAAGCGTGCTACGCTGTCCTAAATCTAACAAGTCTAATATCATAACAGGCAATAACTAATCTCATCCACAGATAACAAGTAAATACTGAAAGGAAAGACTGGAATATAAGGACATAGTCAACTGACATAGTACAACTGAAATAAGTCTGGTAGGAACAAACCCACTAGAATGTACTGATAGACTGAAATAAAGTACTGAATGTCTGATATGAAAGTACTGATAAAGAGAGACTGGAACAACATCTAACTAGGTAAGGAGCTCCAGTCATAGGCGGAAGGCCTACCAAATCTGATCAGGGGTACTCTGATGGAAGTACCTCAAGCTCCTCGTCCAGGGCAAACCTGGTCTCCACACCTGGCCCGTAGACTGTGGAATAAAAGGCCTCGTCCAGATCTGGAAGATAACCAGGTCCTCAGAGGGACATAACAAGATACAATATGCATGCTAGATAGTACTGAATAAAATAAAATATAAGGGTGTGCTAACCATCTAAGTGAATGCAATGTAAGGACAACCTAGGAACGTATAAGTAGGTGTAGGCGTAACGTCCAACGTCCTCTAGAGTGTGGTATCTGTAACGTCCATCATTCCGAAGAATGAGGTATCTGTATATATATAACATCCACACTCTAAGGGACATGGTATCTGCAATGTATATACGTCCGTAACACTCCGAAGAGCGCGGTATCTGAATATAGGGAGTCACCGGGTCTGTGGTTCCTCTGGATACCACGTAGTCCGATGGTGGTATCCCATACGTTTGTCAGTTGTCCTTCCCGCCCAATGTAGATACGCAAGTCGAATACACGACCTGGGTGTACCGTATCTAGATGCCAAGTCTCAACTAAACTATATTACTCTAGACTACCTGCTAGTCCGTGATGCTAGTCGTACGTACCGATAGCGAATCGGGTACGCGGACCCGCATCCCAATATGAAAGTACCATGGTGATACGTGTAGGTGTCACGGTCTAAGAGAATATCAAAATATCCTCACAGATAGGTGAGTCAGCTAGCATCTAGGTCTAGTATACTACTCATCGATAAGATGTCAACTGCATCCGAGGCAATCTTGGACGCACACAGTTTTATACATAATTGAAACATTTATCATTTAATTTTAAGCAGTAAATCAGCAAGGTATACTTGCCTGCCCCGGGTAGCTGCGAAATCCAAAACCCTGCTCCTGATGCCTCTGCAGTAGTGTCCAGCAATCCTATATAGTATATAGTAATGTCCACGTTAGTCGCTACGATAGCACGACTAGGACACACTGTCCGTATCTACAACTGACACAGGGTCGGGGCTAGGTGTATATATAGCTAACACTAGTATTTATATACACATTAATACATATTAAAATATATTAAATAGAATATTTGTTTATTAGCACAAAATAGTACTTATGTATAAATTTGTATATCCACATATTAAAATATATGTACAACTGGGTAATATCATAAATACATATACATATAAATACATATATATATTCAGAAATAAATTTTGTATAGGTACAAAGATACTTGTACTTATTTTAAATATAATATCATACAAAAATACACACTACTACAATATTTATTTATATATCAAAATACACATATATTATATATACACATTTATTATATATACACATATGTATATCTATATATATTTATATACATGTATATATTTATATACATATAGAGACTTAATACTTATAAGCATTTATATATAAAATATATTATATATATTTTTAAATTCTAGAAATGTATTTAGACATAATTTGTATTTAAAAAATTAATAATTTATATACAAAAAAAAAATACACATTCATACATACATACATACATACATACATACATACATAAATAAATACATACTTACACACACACATATTTAATATGAAAAATATATAGTATTATTTCTATACTAAATCACAGTATTTTTATATTTAAAATATGGTTTTAAATACTGTACAATATACATACATACGTACATATACTCATATATACATATATATATATACGTATATACATACATACGTACATACATACATACATACACATTCATATATATTATAAATACATTAAAGGATTATGTAAATATATATTATAAAAATTTACAGGGAATATATAATTATATATACAGTTAAATAAATAATATACAATATATATATTAGCATACGTATTTAAATACGAAATAATACGAAACTATACGACGTTTGTATATCTAAACTTGCAGCTGATATTTCATGTACAAAATGTAATAAATTTACATAAAATAATATACCTAGACGTTCGTCGGATCGAGGGGGACGAGCGGGTCAGTCGTCGCCGGCGGGGGTGGCCGGGCGGCGCTCCGGCGAGGCTCAGGGACGTCGCGGTCAACAGCAGCCGGTCTGGAACAGTTGACGCTGCGGCCTCGATTACTCCCAGGTGCGTCGACGGCGGCGGTTGAAATTTGGTGGGGTGGTGGAGGACAGGCTGGGGGAGGTGTCAGCCAACTTTGGTGGCCGGAGACGCGTCGGTGGCGGAGCACTCGGCTGCGGGGTGGTCGGCTCGAGGGAGTTGGCTGTGCGGGTGATGAACGGTGCGGGCGGTCGTGCGGGCTACTCCGGCGACGTGGGGGCCGGAGCTTCTGGTGGGAGGTCGAGTGGGGACTGGCGACGGTGGTCGTCGGGTATGGCGGTGGTTGGTGGCCGCTGGTGGTGGTGGTGGAGCTCGGGGTGAGGGAGTTGGGGTCGGGCTGGTGTGAGGTTGGGTTGGGATTTAGATATTTCAGTTTAGGTTTTTGATTCATTTAATGAGTGAAAACCAACTATATGTAGGAGAGAGAGTGTGGGGAGGCTGCCTAGGGATTAGGGTCGGCTGGGTGAATTTTTTTGGGGAGTGGGGTGGCTCATCAAGATGCATGGAGGGCTAGGAATAGGCTAATTTGAATGTAGGGCCAAGATTGGTTCCCAAAAAGGGGGTGCAGGTACATATAAAATGGGGGGAAAAACCAATGCCTACGGTTTGTCATTTCATGCTTTTCTCCATGATGGTTTGGGCCAATGAGAGGGGGACACCACATTGCCATTTTGCAATGTAGCCCCTGAATAAATTGGTATTTGCACAATAACTAGGATTGGGGATTTAATGCAAACAAACACCATGTTTGGTGTTCCTCATTGGTCGATGAGGGTGTTTGGTGTTTTGTATGAGGCTAGTGGGTATGGACGTGGGTTTGGGTTGGAGTTGGGTCCAATATAAATTAGGTTGGGTAGCCACCTTAATTAATTCATAATTAATGTAACGGCGTTTCTAATTTAATTTAATTAAAAACCGGGAGTCTAAATTTAGTTGGACAAGGGTCCTTGGTGTAGTAGGCTCAGTGTACAATGTCATCGTGGTCTGGGTTAGTCAAAACTGGCTGAGGTTGGGTCTCAATTTCGATTGGAACGGACAACGAACGTAATTACGCGAATTTAATAATTCGCGCGCGGACGTTTGTAACGACTCTTGTGCGTCTAAAATCTGGCACAAAAATCGGTATCCGGGGTTTGTTCCTGATTTAATATGATGGGTTTACGTGTCTAGGTCAGATACGTGGAATTGGTTTTAGGGTAACAACTAAGGTAGTGTCCTAAAACAATCAATCATTGCACAGTATTATAATACTAGTAATTAAATCTTAATTAAATCTGGTAAACCCTAATTAGGTCAATTTAGTAATTTAAAACCCTAATTCTGGTCGAGGGGGTTTACAACATACCCTCCTTAGAGCATTTCGTCCTCGAAATTAAAAACAGACATATTGAATAACTGTTGAATGAAATAAATACTATCACATACCTAGGCCTTCGAAAAGATGGGGAAAGCGTTGCCGGATATCGTCCTCTCGTTCCCAGGTTGATTCACCTGGTGCATGATGCCTCCACGCGACACGAACTAGAGGGATAGTCTGGCCTCGCAGTACCTTCTCGCTTCGGTCTAGGATCTCTACCGGCTCCTCCTGGTATGACAAGCTGGGACCGACGGTGATCTCCGAGTGGTCAAGCACATGACTCGGATCCGGTATGTATCTCCTCAGCTGAGATACATGGAAGACGTCGTGAACTCCTTCCAGTGTCTGCGGTAAGGCCAATCTGTAAGCAACTTCTCCGACGCGCTCTAGCACATCGAAGGGTCCGATGTACCTCGTACTCAGCTTCCCTCTGCCTCCAAATCTGATGGTTCCTCTGGTAGAAGAAATCTTCAGGAACACATGTTCTCCAACCTGGAACTCTAGGGGTTGTCGATGCGCATTAGCCCAATGCTTCTGCCTGTCCTGTGCTGCTCGTAGATGCCCCTGAATCTTCTTCACCTTCTCCACTGTATGGACGATCAACTCTGGCCCTAGAATCTGCCTCTCGCCTACATCGCTCCAACATACGGGGGAACGACATTTCCTACCATACAATGCCTCATAGGGAGCCATCTGAATGCTCGCCTGATAGCTATTGTTGTAGGAAAATTCGACGAAGTACAAGTGGTCCTCCCATGATCCGCTGAAGTCAAGCATGCAAGCCCTCAACATATCCTCCAGCGTCTGAATGGTGCGCTCGGATTGTCCATCGGTCTGCGGGTGGTACGAAGTACTGAACTTAAGGTGGGTACCAAGACTCTCTTGCATACTCCTCCAAAAGTACGATGTAAACCTCGTATCCCGGTCAGACACGATACTGACTGGTACTCCATGCAATCGTACAATCTCCCTCATGTACATGTCTGCCAAGACTTCCGTAGATTGCCCAACTCTGAAAGGTAAGAAGTGGGCAGACTTGGTGAGTCTATCTACGATTACCCATACGGCATTGCGACCACTAGGACTCCTCGGGAAACCCGTGACGAAGTCCATGGTGAGGTGCTCCCATTTCCACTCCGGTATCGGGAGCGGTTGAAGTAATCCGGCAGACCTCTGATGCTCAGCCTTGACTTGCTGACACACCAGACACTTAGCCACGAAGCGGGCTATCTCTCTCTTCATCCCGTGCCACCAGTAGTACTGCCTCAGGTCTCGATACATCTTCGTGCCTCCTGGATGTATAGAATAGGTTGAACTGTGTGCCTCCGTCATCAGCTCCTGGCGTAGCTCTCCATTCGGAACATAGAGACGATCTCCACATCTCAAAGTACCGTCCTCGTGTATACGCAGTCCCGTCTGTATTCCAGCCTCTGTCCTCTGTCGAAGCCTCTGAAATCTGGCGTCTGTCGGCAAAGCTGCCTTGATTCTCTCCACCAATGTCGATTGCACCTGGAAACTCGACATCTGGCCGTCTACTCCGGGCATGACGACCTCGATACCCAACTGTTCTAGATCTCTCAACAGATGTTGTTGGGTAGTCAGGAAAAATGCTATGGGCTTCCTGCTTAAAGCATCGGCTACCACATTAGCCTTTCCTGGATGGTACTGCAGCTCAATCTCGAAGTCTGCCATCACTTCGAGCCAACGTCTCTGCCTCTGGTTCAGGTCCTTCTGTGTGTAGACGTATTTCAGGCTCTTGTGATCGGTGAATATCTCCACGCGCTCTCCGTACAGGTAGTGCCTCCAAAGCTTCAACGCAAAGATCACTGCGGCAAGCTCCAAGTCGTGGGTGGGATAGTTCTTCTCGTGGGTCCTCAACTGCCTAGAGGCATAGGCCACAACCTTCCCATGCTGCATCAAGACGCATCCTAATCCTTTCCCGGACGCATCGCTATAGATCACGAATCCTCCGGGTCCAGAAGGTATGGTCAAGATGGGTGCTGTAGTCAGACGCCTCTTCAGCTCATCGAACGCCGTCTGACACTCCTCTGTCCAGGTGAACTCCTGATCCTTGCGGGTCAAGCGGGTCATCGGCTCTGCGATCCTTGCGAAGTTCTCTACGAACCTCCGGTAATATCCGGCAAGTCCTAGGAAACTCCTCACCTCCGTGACGTTGGTAGGGGTCGGCCACGTCTCTACGGATGAAATCTTCGCGGGATCTACTGAAATGCCATCTCCTGAGATAACGTGTCCAAGAAATGCGACACGATCTAGAAGAAACTCGTACTTGCTCAGCTTGGCATAAAGCCTCTCTCGTCTCAGCGTCTCTAGCACTAGCCTCAAGTGCTCTACATGCTCCTCGTGGCTCTTCGAATACACCAGGATGTCGTCGATGAAGACTACCACGAACTGGTCTAGATACTCATGGAAGACTCGGTTCATCAGGTTCATAAACACAGCAGGCGCATTTGTCAATCCGAAAGGCATCACTAGGAACTCGTAATGACCGTAACGAGTCCTAAATGCTATCTTTGGAATGTCCTCCCTACGCACCTTCACCTGATGGTAGCCCGATCTCAAGTCGATCTTTGTGAACACCATTGCTCCAGTCAGTTGGTCGAACAGATCGTCGATTCGCGGTAGCGGGTACTTGTTCTTGATAGTCAGAGCATTAAGGGCTCTGTAATCAATGCACATCCGGAACGTCCCGTCCTTCTTCGGTACAAACAGTACTGGTGCTCCCCAGGGTGATGCACTAGGACGTACGAATCCCTTGATCTGCAACTCCTCTAGTTGTAGCTTCAGCTCGTCAAGCTCCTTCTTCGCCAACCGGTACACATTTGATGATACCGGTGCTGCTCCAGGTACTAGCTTAATGGTGAACTCCACCTCTCTATCAGGCGGTAGGCCTGGCAACTCCTCTGGAAAAACATCCTCGAACTCTGCAACAATTTCTGGGGGTGCCGTCTCCATCGCCATGTAAGCTCCAGCTGCATGTCCTACTCCTCGCTCGATGGTGCCTCGCATGAATTCAAACTCCGGTTGTCCTGGCAGTCTAAAAGTAACGCTACCCTTCCGGCAATCCAGTACGGCATTGTACTGGCTTAACCAGTCCATGCCCAGAACTACGTCGAAAGCTGGCATTGGGAGTACCAACAATCGTGCTCTCATCTCCCTACCACAAACTACTACCGAGCACGTTCTAATGGTGCTGGTAACCGGTACGATGCCTCCTCCGGTAAGTATTCTCCAACTCTTAGGTAAGGGGGAAGTTGCTACTCTATGCATTGCTACAAATCTACTAGATATAAATGACAAGGTAGCTCCAGAATCAAACAGTGCAGTCGCAGGTAATGATGCAACTAGAATTGTACCTGCTATAGCCTCTCCCTCTGGTTCCTCCTCAATAGATGCTAAAGCAAAGGCTTGCCCGCGCCTCTGCCCTCCTGCCTGCTGGCGGGCCTGGTTGAAGTGTGCCTCCTGTGGGACCAAGGGTGGTCTCTGCTGTCCTCCGGTAGCTGGTGGACGCTGGCCTCCTGCTGGGGGTAGGATCCTCAGTGGTGCTGCTGGTGGCCTCTGTCCAGTCTGGGGTGCTGCGTCTCTACGCTGGGGGCAGTCTCTAGCAAGGTGCTGGCTGGCTCCACAGACCATGCAGAGCCCAAGTTTCTTCCTGCAGTCTCGGATGACGTGTCCTCTCTTGCCACAGAAGTGACAGGTCGGAAGCTCCTTCTGTTGGTACGGCGCTGTCCTCTGCTGCGCCTGCACTCCGGGTCGGCGGATCGGTCCTCCGGCTCCTTGCTGGGTCCTGGCTGGTGCGTTCCCGCTGGAACGTCTCGCTCCTCCTCCTCCTATAGCCTCCTGGATCCTCGCCTCTGCTAGGACCTCTTCATAAGAGATCCTCGACTGGGTAGTAGTGTACCTCTGCAGCTCTTGAGTGAGGCCATGGTGGAATCTCCTGGCTTTCTCCAGGTCATTGGGGATCAGGGCTGCTCCGAATCGGCTGAGTCTGCTGAACTCTCCGTCGTAGGCGTCCACAGTGAGGTTCCCCTGCTCTAGGTGCAAGAACTGGGAGTACAGGGCGTTCCTCACCGTAGCCGGGAAGTACTTCGTGTTGAAGTGCTCTAGGAATTCCTCCCAAGTCTGCCGTCGGCCAATGCTGCGCTCTATAGAGTCCCACCAGTGATGGGCGTTGCCGGTGAGTTGGGCCCTCACTGCGTTCATCCAGAGATCGGGGTGCAGCTGCGAACCCTCCAGCAGCATCTCAGTGTTGGAGACCCAGTCTGAGATCTCCTCAGCCGTCTCCTTGCCCGAGAAGGTTCCCGGGCCCATCTGTCTGAAGCCTTTTACAGTGCCTGTTAGCTGGACAGGAGCATGTGCTGGTGCTGGTGCTGGTGCTTGGGCAGGTGCCCTCTCCAATACTGCCATCAATCCCTGTCTAAGGGCCTCCGTCTGCTGCATCTGAGCCTGCATCATCATTTGAAAGAACTGCATCATCTGGGGCTGTTCTCCTGCTGGTGGCATCTGCGGTGGAAACGGTGGAGGTGGTGGTAGCGGTATCTCTGGCTGCCTCCTCGGTGTCTCCTCTGGTACCGGCCTCTCGTACTGCGGCATCGGTGTCGCCCTCGAGGTCTGTCCCTCGAAGTACTGTCTAGGGATCGTCCGCGACGTCTGGCCCTCGGGCTGCTGCGTCTCCTCGTCGGGGGTGACCTGATGCCAGTGCATCATCGGGGCCTGAGGGATCACCACTGCCTCTAGCTGTGGCTGCTCCCTGGGTGGTCCCTGTGTCGTATCCTCCCTCGGTGCTGCAGGTGGTGCTATGGCACCGAGTATCTCACGGCGGCTACGTAGGTTCATCTCGCTGTAAGAGACAGAACTTTATTAGAGAGAGTACGGAATAAATCAAACAGGATGCAGATATTTAAAATACGGAAGAGGTTCAAAGGCGTAATCAAGTGGATGAGACCTAGTAATTTCTATCCTACTGCAGGCTCGCTGGGTACGTTACCATACCACAAGCGATAAACAATGACCTGCATGGGCCACCACTCAAACCATGTCACGCCCCAGTCCTAAAATATATGGAACCAGGCCACGTGGCATTGGCCAGCTGACACGACTCCGAGGATATCCCAATTTAATGGATTCTGACGAAGCGTGCTACGCTGTCCTAAATCTAACAAGTCTAATATCATAACAGGCAATAACTAATCTCATCCACAGATAACAAGTAAATACTGAAAGGAAAGACTGGAATATAAGGACATAGTCAACTGACATAGTACAACTGAAATAAGTCTGGTGGGAACAAACCCACTACAATGTACTGATAGACTGAAATAAAGTATTGAATGTCTGATATGAAAGTACTGATAAAGAGAGACTGGAACAACATCTAACTAGGTAAGGAGCTCCAGTCATAGGCGAAAGGCCTACCAAATCTGATCAGGGGTACTCTGATGGAAGTACCTCAAGCTCCTCGTCCAGGGCAAACCTGGTCTCCACACCTGGCCCGTAGACTGTGGGATAAAAGGCCTCGTCCAGATCTGAAAGATAACCAGGTCCTCAGAGGGACGTAACAAGATACAATATGCATGCTAGATAGTACTGAATAAAATAAAATGTAAGGGTGTGCTAACCATCTAAGTGAATGCAATGTAAGGACAACCTAGGAACGTATAAGTAGGTGTAGGCGTAACGTCCAACGTCCTCTAGAGTGTGGTATCTGTAACGTCCATCATTCCGAAGAATGAGGTATCTGTATATATATAACGTCCACACTCTAAGGGACGTGGTATCTGCAATGTATATACGTCCGTAATACTCCGAAGAGCGCGGTATCTGAATATAGGGAGTCACCGGGTCTGTGGTTCCTCTGGATACCACGTA
Source organism: Iris macrosiphon (assembly GCA_036927795.1). Classification (NCBI taxonomy): domain Eukaryota; kingdom Viridiplantae; phylum Streptophyta; class Magnoliopsida; order Asparagales; family Iridaceae; genus Iris; species Iris macrosiphon. The sequence continues at coordinate 148,586,653 of JAYESA010000006.1, read as the reverse complement.
GTCCGATGGGGGTATCCCATACGTTTGTCAGTTGTCCTTCCCGCCCAATGTAGATACGCAAGTTGAATACACGACCTGGGTGTACCGTATCTAGATGCCAAGTCTCAACTAAACTATATTACTCTAGACTACCTGCTAGTCCGTGGTGCTAGTCGTACGTACCGATAGCGAATCGGGTACGCGGACCCGCATTCCAATATGAAAGTACCATGGTGATACGTGTAGGTGTCACGGTCTAAGAGAATATCAAAATATCCTCACAGATAGGTGAGTCAGCTAGCATCTAGGTCTAGTATACTACTCATCGATAAGATGTCAACTGCATCCGAGGCAATCTCGGACGCACACAGTTTTATACATAATTGAAACATTTATCATTTAATTTTAAGCAGTAAATCAGCAAGGTATACTTGCCTGCCCCGGGTAGCTGCGAAATCCAAAACCCTGCTCCTGATGCCTCTGCAGTAGTGTCCAGCAATCCTATATAGTATATAGTAATGTCCACGTTAGTCGCTACGATAGCACGACTAGGACACACTGTCCGTATCTACAACTGACACAGGGTCGGGGCTAGGTGTATATATAGCTAACACTAGTATTTATATACACATTAATACATATTAAAATATATTAAATAGAATATTTGTTTATTAGCACAAAATAGTACTTATGTATAAATTTGTATATCCACATATTAAAATATATGTACAACTGGGTAATATCATAAATACATATACATATAAATACATATATATATTCAGAAATAAATTTTGTATAGGTACAAAGATACTTGTACTTATTTTAAATATAATATCATACAAAAATACACACTACTACAATATTTATTTATATATCAAAATACACATATATTATATATACACATTTATTATATATACACATATGTATATCTATATATATTTATATACATGTATATATTTATATACATATAGAGACTTAATACTTATAAGCATTTATATATAAAATATATTATATATATTTTTAAATTCCAGAAATGTATTTAGACATAATTTGTATTTAAAAAATTAATAATTTATATACAAAAAAAAATACACATTCATACATACATACATACATACATACATACATAAATAAATACATACTTACACACACACATATTTAATATGAAAAATATATAGTATTATTTCTATACTAAATCACAGTATTTTTATATTTAAAATATGGTTTTAAATACTGTACAATATACATACATACGTACATATACTCATATATACATATATATATATACGTATATACATACATACGTACATACATACATACATACACATTCATATATATTATAAATACATTAAAGGATTATGTAAATATATATTATAAAAATTTACAGGGAATATATAATTATATATACAGTTAAATAAATAATATACAATATATATATTAGCATACGTATTTAAATACGAAACAATACGAAACTATACGACGTTTGTATATCTAAACTTGCAGCTGATATTTCATGTACAAAATGCAATAAATTTACATAAAATAATATACCTAGACGTTCGTCGGATCGAGGGGGACGAGCGGGTCAGTCGTCGCCGGCGGGGGTGGCCGGGCGGCGCTCCGGCGAGGCTCAGGGACGTCGCGGTCAACAGCAGCCGGTCTGGAACAGTTGACGCTGCGGCCTCGATTACTCCCAGGTGCGTCGACGGCGGCGGTTGAAATTTGGTGGGGTGGTGGAGGACAGGCTGGGGGAGGTGTCAGCCAACTTTGGTGGCCGGAGACGCGTCGGTGGCGGAGCACTCGGCTGCGGGGTGGTCGGCTCGAGGGAGTTGGCTGTGCGGGTGATGAACGGTGCGGGCGGTCGTGCGGGCTACTCCGGCGACGTGGGGGCCGGAGCTTCTGGTGGGAGGTCGAGTGGGGACTGGCGACGGTGGTCGTCGGGTATGGCGGTGGTTGGTGGCCGCTGGTGGTGGTGGTGGAGCTCGGGGTGAGGGAGTTGGGGTCGGGCTGGTGTGAGGTTGGGTTGGGATTTAGATATTTCAGTTTAGGTTTTTGATTCATTTAATGAGTGAAAACCAACTATATGTAGGAGAGAGAGTGTGGGGAGGCTGCCTAGGGATTAGGGCCGGCTGGGTGAATTTTTTTGGGGAGTGGGGTGGCTCATCAAGATGCATGGAGGGCTAGGAATAGGCTAATTTGAATGTAGGGCCAAGATTGGTTCCCAAAAAGGGGGTGCAAGTACATATAAAATGGGGGGAAAAACCAATGCCTACGGTTTGTCATTTCATGCTTTTCTCCATGATGGTTTGGGCCAATGAGAGGGGGACACCACATTGCCATTTTGCAATGTAGCCCCTGAATAAATTGGTATTTGCACAATAACTAGGATTGGGGATTTAATGCAAACAAACACCATGTTTGGTGTTCCTCATTGGTCGATGAGGGTGTTTGGTGTTTTGTATGAGGCTAGTGGGTATGGACGTGGGTTTGGGTTGGAGTTGGGTCCAATATAAATTAGGTTGGGTAGCCACCTTAATTAATTCATAATTAATGTAACGGCGTTTCTAATTTAATTTAATTAAAAACCGGGAGTCTAAATTTAGTTGGACAAGGGTCCTTGGTGTAGTAGGCTCAGTGTACAATGTCATCGTGGTCTGGGTTGGTCAAAACTGGCTGAGGTTGGGTCTCAATTTCGATTGGAACGGACAACGAACGTAATTACGCGAATTTAATAATTCGCGCGCGGACGTTTGTAACGACTCTTGTGCGTCTAAAATCTGGCACAAAAATCGGTATCCGGGGTTTGTTCCTGATTTAATATGATGGGTTTACGTGTCTAGGTCAGATACGTGGAATTGGTTTTAGGGTAACAACTAAGGTAGTGTCCTAAAACAATCAATCATTGCACAGTATTATAATACTAGTAATTAAATCTTAATTAAATCTGGTAAACCCTAATTAGGTCAATTTAGTAATTTAAAACCCTAATTCTGGTCGAGGGGGTTTACAACGTACCCAATTGTTATACGACATTAGTTACAAATAAGCAATCATATGTCAATTTGATCTATTAGACCATTTGACAAACACCACATGTGCCAATCTCAGAATTCCTCCAAAATTGGTACCAAAATGCACATAACTTTCACCGTAGGTCTCCGATGAACCTAAAATTAAATTCTATGGGTAGCCTATGCATGTGGGTTGGTTTCTCATGGTTAAATCTCATATTAGAGTCTACTAGAAGGGAAAATAAAATAAAATTTAACCTATTGGGAGATGGATTCCCAATGAAAAGTCCCAAAATAGAAAGTAGCTCATTTCTTTGTAGATCTTAGCCTCCTCCTTGTTGCTCCTTGCTTTCTTCTCGTAGATCTTTGATGTAGAAGCCTCCAATAAAGAATATGGAAGAAATTTGTGAAGAATAGTATAGAGAATTGATGAGAGAATAAAGGAAATTGGAAGAGGAAAAACTAGATCTAATGGAATTGGGAATTAAAATAAAATGAGGCACTCTCTCTCCTCCTCTAATGGTGGCCGGCCCTAGCCCTCTCCCCATGCTAGTATGAAATATCCTAATTACCCCTTGGGTCCCCTCATGAAGAAATTAATTAGGGAGGGAAGGTTCTAGTCTATTGGCTACACTAATTAATACAACCTCCTAATCCATGGACCTAATTCATGAGCTCAATCTAAACTCATCTAAAATATTGGTTTATACATCTAATAAATAGGTTAGGTTCACTGCACAAGTCTAAAATAAATCTACAGCTAGCAATCAATAAATAATACAATAATTAAATAATCATGCATGCACAATATTCAAATAAAATCAATCCTAAAATTAAAATACCCATGTCAATTACCAAACTACACTTAAATAAAAATTTGAGGGTAACAATCCTACCCACCGTAGAAAATTTTTGTCCTCAAAATTAAGGAATGAACTAACTACCAAAAGTAAACAATACGATATAAGAAAAAATTATACCTCACGGCTCGAATAGATATGGATATCGCTCGCGCATCTCGGCCTCTCGCTCCCAGATACTCTCTCCTGGCGAGTGATACCTCCACACGACGCACACCATAGGAATCATCTGGTTCCTTAGCACCTTCTCTCTAAACTCCCTCACCCAAAATAGGTATTTTGAGTATATTTTATATTATTATATTTATTATAGATGTTGAATTTATTTAGAGTATTCTCTTAGTTAATTAGAAAATAATTTTTTAGTATATTTACTTATATAAATATTTATTTATATTTTTTTTAGGCTATTTTAGATTATTGGGTTTTTTTCATAATTTTTAGTTAATTAAAAACTAGTAACACTAATTTTCTAGGACTTTGAAGAATTTATTTTATATTCAAACTTAATTAAAAATATCCCAAAATTTTATTTTAGGTTCTAAACGGTCAAATATATTTTCTAGAATTTTCTGAGAATTGTCTGAATATTTTAGTATTTATTGGGAGTTATTTAGGCTAATAACTAATTTTTAGGACTTGTAGAATTTATTGTGCAATTCCAGGAATATAGAATGAACCCATGTTATTTTTTAGGGTTTATAATATTATTATATATTTTCTGGAATTATTTCAGAATTTTTTGAATAATTTTAGTATTTATTTTTAGTTATATGGGTAAAACTAATGTTTAGAGCTTCTCCTAATTATAGTAGAAAATATATGAATATAAAATTATCCCAAATATTTTTTTAGAGTTTTTAAATTCAAAATATATTTTGTGTAATTTTTTCAAATATTTATGATTATTTTTAATATTTATTTTGAGTTATTTAGATTTAAAATGACTTAAATAATGTTTTGATAAAGGCAATTCAAAAAAAATAATATAACAAAATCATCCAATCAGATTCTGACACATGTCAGCCTATAAATATCCTTTCAGCCACAGGTACATATATATATATATATATATATATATATATATATATATATTATAACCCTAATTATCTTATTATTTTAGAGAGAGATTTTGGAGAATTGCCATCTAGGGTTCCTTCATCTTCCACAAACCATTGCGCATAGCTCCCTACTCCAAACGAGGCATAGTTTCTTGCGTTAGAAAGATATTGAGGTTAGCTTTCTGATTATATAATTTATTTTATGAAATTATGAGTATTAAATTCTGGAAAATTCGTAGAGCACAGCATGTCTGAAAATAGACGTGTTTCAATATTTTCGCAATTCTGGGAGAACCAGGAATCCGAATCATGAACCGTTTAAAGTTTCGAAAAGCTAATGTCGAGATCATTGACATATATTTTTCACAAAATTTAATTCGAAGTATTTATATACTGTTAATTCTGTAGAACTTCTAGGTTAGAATTTAACCATCGGTGCACAATACAAAATTTGTATGTGCCATAATTCCCAAATAAATTTGAATTCGAATGAGCCATAAATTCCAACATGTTTTGATGCTGAAATCTACAGGAAATCATGCATGAAAGTTGAGTTTGTGTCGGTTGACTTTTCGGTCAACAGATCGCCTCGATTTGTGTGCCATGAGTCTCGAGTTGATAAAATTCAGTTTCTTTGGACAAAATTTAGGAATTAACATAAAAATCAGAATAATAAGATTAAAATAGGATTTTAGAGTAATTATTCCAGTATTAAATAAATTAAAATAAATTATCTTTTGACGTGATAAATTTGTAATACATAGGCTATTTGGACTGTGACTTGGACTCTGATTCATACCAGCAGCAGGACCCCAGGCGAGTACATTCTCTGACAGTGTTCCAGTAGGATGTTAGTATTTAGCCACCACGGTTAGTTTACATCAGACCCTGAGTCGGAGAACCCAACGCGCGTTCGTACATTTACATGTACGCAAATATTATTCAGTTTGGTATATATATATTTATGTACGTAATTACTATATGTATTCCAATAGTTATGAAAATAAATTGATGGTTATATTATTATATAGTTATATGAATATATAACTAAGTAAATGCTAATTGATAATTATGACTAAATATTTAGACTGTACGACCCTAGGACACCGTGGACTATCCCATACTTACCTTGACCATGTTGACCCTAAGAACTTTTGAATTTGTCCGCCTTGCGTACATTAACGTACTGGTATAGACACCTGTCAGTTGACTGACTGATTTCGTACAGTACTTGAAGACGCGACACCCGCGTAATTCAACGCGTAATTGACCGTGTTAGATGACTAGTGTTACCCCTAGTATACCCCCTGAGCCCAGTGTAAATATGGTTGGGTTTGTGCTAGTGTAAAGACTAATGATTCTATTGTATTATATTTATGTGTACATAGGATGTTGGATTTATTCTGCGCGACTTTTAGAGAAGGTTATTGGTACATCGCAGCTTTCTTGCCAGGCAAGTATACCTTGCCATTGTACTGTTATTCATATTCCATATGTTGCATGCATCTTTATTTTTTGTCTTTAGCTCATATATTTAACTGTAATAAAATACGCACGACGGTGTCGTCGCGATGTATTTTTATTTATGTATTGCATTGACCTTGTTCATGAGACTACCCCATTATCATGTAGCATCATTAGGTTCATTGGCCGTGACACAGTTGTTACACGAGTGTGAGTCTCATGTAGATCACGGACTGCGTGACAGGTCTGGCCTCCTGTACATATGGGCCGTGCGTTAGGAATAACTGCCATTAGAAACTTTGCATGCTAGTAGACTTGGCAGTTATTAGAGGTGTTATTGTGTCATGGATGTGACATGCTTAGAGCATGGGGTGGGGAGAACAACAAGTACCGCATTTGAGCTCCTTTGCACTTTTTCTATTGTGCGGCCGAATTCTCCGCTGGAGATACGGGCGGTTATGACCACTATATATTATATTATTATCAGGCGGGCCTCCGGTGTTCGAAAGTCGTCATGCCTTTATAGGCCCCTGGATCTCCAATAGAGAACCATGCCAAATCCCAGTTTTCAGCCAGATAGCTCACTTGTGGGGAAAGTTATTCTTAACTGCATTCACTTAGATGGTTAGGCGACCCCATTGGATATTTATTTCAGTACTTTATTGGCATGTGTTTAAGTATCTTGTTATGTCCCTCTGAGGACCTGGTCCGCTGCCAGGTGTACCTGTTCTTGAGTATTTGCAGGAGCGCAGACTTGGATGGTTATAGATGCTTCGAGGATGTCTTCTCTTCGAGCTGTGATTGATAGCTGGTATTCTTATATTGTGTTTATTATGGTGTACTTAGATTGTATTGCTCTTATATTCGAGTTGGTAGTGGATTTGTTTCCATCCAACTATCATCCTTAAGATACTTATATTGAGATCTAGTTTCATAGATACTGGTTATTTATTTATATTTGATTTTCTGTGGATGAAATTTAGATTATACCCTGTGACTTGTGATACATTTTATACCACTTGTGGATTTGATATTCATATTACAACGTACGTATGGGTTATGGTTTCCATATATTGGAGTTGCCATATCCATGCGGCTGGCATGCTTACGTGTCCTAGTTCTACGCATTTTTGGGACTGGGGCGTGACATTCTCTCTCCGATCCAGAATCTCTACTAGCTGCTCTAGATAGCTAAGAGTAGGGCCCACCTCTATCTCCGAGTGATCCAACACATGACTGGGATCTGCCACGTACTTTCTCAACTGTGACACATGAAATATATTCTGTACTTCCTCCAATGCAGGTGGTAAGTCTAGTCTGTATGCAACTTCACCAGTCCTCTTAAGAATATTGAAAGGTCCGATGAATCGTGGACTAAGCTTTTTGCCTCCACCGAAATAAATCGTACCACGTGTCAGAGAAATCCTCAAAAAAATTAGACCGCCAACCTATCACGAAACACAACCTTGGCACTCTAACAAAACAACAATCAAGCACAAGCAATACAAAATAAAAATCTATACCTCAAACTCCAAGGGTCTCCGGTGGCTATCGGCCCAATGCCGCTGCCTGTCCTGCACCACTCGAAGTCTGTCCATGATAAGCTTTACATTCTCGGTTGCATCCACTACCAACTTTGGTCCCAATAAAGCTCTGTCACCAACATTATCCTAGGATAACGGAGTGCGGCATCTCCGTCCATACAATGCCTCGAACGGTGACATCTCGATGCTGGCTTGGTAGCTGTTGTTGTATGAAAACTCTACCAAGTAAAGGTGATCCTCCCAAGAACCTCCAAGATCTAAAACATAGGTGCGTAGTATGTCCTCGAGAGTCTGAATAGTCCTCTCCGATTGTCTATCAGTCTGAGGTTGATAAGTGGTACTAAACTTGAGCTGAGTGCCCAAGCTAGCCTGCAAACTCTTCTAGAAGTGGAACGTGAAGTGACTATCCCGATCCAAGACTATGCTCACTGGAACACCGTACAATCTGACAATCTGGCGCATATATATCTCCGCGAGCTTCTCCGTAGATGTACCCACTTTGAATGGCAGAAAGTGGACTGATTTGGTCAACATGTCCATGATTACCCAAATCGTATCTTTGCCTCCTGGAGAACGCGGAAGTCCTGATACAAAATTCCTGGTCACATGCTCCAATTTTTACTCCGGAATGGGTAAAGGCTGAAGCAATCCACCTGGCCTCTGTCTCTCCGCCTTTACCTACTGGCAAACTAAGCATCTGGACAAGAAGCTAGCTACCTTCCGCTTCATGCCATAACACCATACATGCTCCGTCATGTCTCTATACATCATATTCACCCCTGGATGCATAGAGTACTAAGAACGATGCATCTCCTGCATAATTTTGTCGTGCTATGCTCCTTTCGGTACACATAATCTGGTATCGTGCCGCAATGATCCATCATCTGCGATGATGAAGTCCTCTGCCAGCCCTATCTGAACTTGTGCTCTGATGCTCCTCAGAGACTCATCCTCATACTGTCCAGCTCTGACCCGGTCCATCAGCTCTGACTGTACTTGAAGTCCCCATATCTGTGCTGCGACTCCAGGAACTAGTACCATAATGCCCAAACTATCAAGATCGGCCAATAAATGTCTGTCTCTAGTCAAGCACATAGCCACGGGATACCTGCTCAAGACATCCGCGACTACGTTGGCCTTCCCTGGATGGTACTGCAAGGAAATATCGAAGTCTTTCATCAGCTCCAACCATCACGCTGCCTTATGTTGAGCTCATTTTGGGTAAACACATACTTCACGCTCTTATGGTCTGTGAAGATCTTCACTCTCTCTCCATACAAGTAGTGTTTCCATAATTTGAGAACAAAGATAACCGCTGCCAACTCCAAGTCATGGGTAGGGTAGTTCTTCTCATACGGGCATAATTGCCTGGAAGCATAGGCAATCACCTTTCCGAGATGCTGTAACACACAACCCAAACCATTTCCTAATGCATCACTGTAAATGGAAAATCCTCCTGCTCCTGATGGCAATGTCAAGATTATAGTTGTAGTCAACCTCCTTTTCAACTCCTCAAATACTGACTGATAATCCTTATTCCAGACGAACTCCATGTCCTTCCTGGTTAGTCTAGTCATCGGCTCTGCAAGTCTGGAAAAGTCCTGAACAAACCTCCGATAGTAGCCCGTCAATCCATGGAAACTCCTGATCTCTGCTACTGAACTCGGGGCAGACAACGATTCAATTGCTAAATTTTTTTTTTTGGTCCACCGAGATTCCATCTCCTATAATAACATGCTCGAGGAATTCAACCTTATCAAGGAAGATTTCACACTTTGATAACTTGCCATACAACTTCTCCTTCCTGAGGGTCTCCAGAACTATCCTCAAGTGCTGCTCGTGCTCCTCTGAGGTCTTCGAATATATCAGAATATCATCAATGAAGACTACAATAAACTGGTCCAGGTTCTGATGAAACACCTTGTTGATCAGGCTCATGAATACTGTCGGGGCATTGGTTAACCCAAACAGCATCACCAAGAACTCGAACTGCCCATAACGAGTCCTAAAAGCTGTCTTTGGGATGTCTTCCCTCTTCACTTTCACCTGGTGGTACCCTGACCTCAAGTCTATCTTTGAGAATACCTTCGCTCCACTCAATAGGTCAAACAAGTCATCAATCCGCGGTAACAGGTATTTGTTCTTGATAGTGAAGTTTTTAAGTGCCCTGTAGTCGATACACATACGTACCGACCCATCCTTCTTTGGTACAAAAAGTATCGAAGCACCCCATAGTGATGATCTGGAAGGGATAAAGCCTTGTCTTGCAACTCATCCACCAGCTTCTTCAACTCTGTCAGTTCGCTGTTGTTGACTCTAGAGATGTGCTGAGATATCGGCTCTGCGCCTAGCACCAAATCTATAGAGAATTCCACATCTCTGTCCGGTGGCAATCCTGACAACTCCTCTAGAAAGACATCCATGAACTATACAATCAACGGATGTGGCAGCTCCTGCTCTTCTACCAAAGCTCCACAGAAATTTCCTTCGCTCTACTCTGCTCCTTGGATGAACTCGAACTCTGGCTCTCCTTGCGTCTGAAATAAAACTTTGCCTCCACGATAATCGATACTAGCGTGATGTCTATTCAACCAATCCATCCCGAGTACTATATCGTAACTCGGAAGTGGCATTATGAGTAAATATACACTCAACTCGTGGCCTCCCAAATAAACTCTTTGGTTCTTACAAACATCACTAACCAGGATAATGCCACCCCCGATCGTGATCTTGCAAGTCCTCGCCAACGGTTCAGACTCAAGATGATACCTTAAAGCAAAAGATACAGATACAAAGCTATGAGAAGCACCAGAATCGAACAAAACATAAGCTAGAAAGGAATCGAGATAAACTGAACCTAAGATAACATCGCCAACCGGCTCCTCCTCCTCGATAGTCAAGGCAAAAGCCTGCCCTTGTCGCTGCGCTCCTCTCTGCTGCTGATGCTGAGCAAACAGCTGCTGCTGCGGTGGTAGAGGTCCTCTCTGCTGCCCCACTGATGGTCTAGCGGGTGCTCTCTATGCATGTTCTCCTTCCCGAACTGGATGAGTTGGGACTTTAGGACAAGCCCTCAACTGATGATCTCCCTATCCACATAATAAGCATTGACCTAGCCTCATCCTGCATACGTCCCATCCGTTGTCACAACCCGCACCCGAGGTAGGGATGCAAGTCGGAAACAACGCCCAGCCTACGCCGCAGAATCGATGGTAGAACACTGTCTGGGTAATCTATCTATCGATATAATGAACTACCAACAATAATAATATACTCAATCACAGATCTAAGATGGAAACGAGCACGGATATGATAAAGAATAGAAAAGTCAGATACAACTCATGAATAATATATCAATGAGTCTGAAAGAATACTAACAAAATAAGTTGGAGACAAATCCAGTACAAGAATACTAAGAAGCTACAAGTCTCGGGTCATCTGTCTCAGTCGGAATAAGTCGCTCTTGATCCAGGATCTCTAACTCTAAACCCACAACATCCTGGGGTCAATAATGTGTAGGGTACTATTCCTCAGTGTCATCTGGGAAAACTATATCCAGTCAGGAAAGGAGTAGAGTACATCTCTAACAACAGTTCTAATCAATGATAAAAACTATGTAACAGTAAATAGATCTGAATATACAAGATGCACAATCGATACAATAAGATATATACAATAAGAAAATACTGGAATAAATACAACAAGAATACTAATGACTAAGTGTGTGAGTACTAGCTTAACATGTGATCGACTTGGGAACATGATACAAGATTTATGGCCTGGCTAATCATACATGCGGTGTATGATTAACACTATTCAAGAGCAAGACTTGATACAAGGAGGGTATGATCATATATCTATACTAAAATACTCTCCACCCCGACTGGTATAATAGATCCAACCATGGTATGCTATGGCACGGGATTCTCTAGGAAGGTAACAAATCTCCTCGAGAATCAGGGTCTGTACATGTACAAGATAATCAATGAAACAAGACTTGCACAAGATACACCATATACCAAGGAATAATATCTCATGTCGAGATCCGGATATACCAATCCGTGTAACCATCGTGTCAAGAAATATGAATATCTACACTAGATATAATAAACATAGAGGATATCATAAATGAGAAACTATCAGAGAATGTACTCGCCTGAAGTCCAATAAACAGTCTCACAGATGTCTGATACGGTGCCTCGAAGACCTAGATATGGAATATAACTTCAATACAAGATTTTGGAAAGAAAATAAGTTAAACTAGTCAACAACTAGGTCAACAAGACATTTCTAAGTCAAAAGTTAAACTAGGTCAACTCTAAGTCAAACTATGGTAAACTATGGTCAATTATGGTTAAACTATGGTCAATTATGCCAAACTACCTATTTCTAGGTTGCATTAGTCTATCTCAAGAATATTGGGTTCAAACACTAGTCTAGGTCATAAAAGCTATATCTTAGGATACCAGGATACCGTATCTCAGGATACGTAAAACAATATGTAAAACATCACATATACATATCAAACAAATATTAATTATATAAAATCATATTTACAAACATTAAATGGATACCTTGATTTTGAACCAACTTGGTATCGCAACCCTAAACCTCAATCTGGATACCCAAACCCAATACCATGGGTATCCCTAAATACCTTGATACTTACCTTGGCATTTCAAGGTAATATCGAAAACCTTGCTTATACTAACTACCCATAAATAATATATGCTAACAACTAAATATTACACATATAGTATACTAAAACACAATTAGCAATTAGGAACATATATATATATATATATATATATATATTAATACCATATATATACAAATATATCTCTAATATAATTAAAATACATAACAACTATATAAACCGCATATCTGTTGCTGAAGCCCCTCGCTTTCGTCCCAAAAAACCTCTGATACGCTGCTGTTACTGCTGCTATCGCGATAGTTTTCTGCTGCCGTCGCTGCTGCTGAGCTGTTGTTGTCGTTGTTGCTGCTGCAACCGTCGCTACTGCTGCTGTTGTTGCTATTGCTGCTGTTGCTATTTTCCTGTTGCTGCTGCTGTTTGGTGATGTTTGAACCGTCGCCATAGCTGCTGTCGCCTCTCCCATCTCTTATATAACACAAGATATAATATATATATATATAACACAATATATATATAACACAATATATGATTACTACTATATATAACTTACAACTATATAAAATATATGTAAACATACACACACCTCCACAACATATATATGTACAACATACATATAATAATAACATATATATATATATATATATATATATATATATATATATATATATATATATATATATATATATATATATATAACAACACATATACGTATACGTATATATAATCATACACAATATAAATACATATACTACAATATATTAATAGCTCTTACATATGTAGAATAATAGCTACATAAATATATATACATATAGGTAAAATAGATACATAAATCTATGACATCTAATACATAAATATATATATATATATAAATAATATATATATACATACATATAAATACACATAACAATGACTAAGAACAATAGAGAAATAGATCTAAAATTAAATTGCACAAAACATGGAGCGTATCACACCCGTATCCCACTAGATCTATGATACGCTTACGACACGAGTCCACCACACATCCAAACGTACCCCGAAGGACACGAGCAAGTCTAATATATTATTTATGAACAATACGAAGAGTCAAAGACAAATCTACGTGCCCGTGTCAAAATATGACAAGCACAAAGTCCTGTGTCGGAGAAAAAATCCCCAAATCAACACGTATCATAAAATTTTTGGGATACGACCTACACGTACCCAATTGTGGACATGACACTAGATCCAAACACACAAGAACATGCCAAATTGATTTAGAGGACCAATTAACATACATAACACATGTCAATCTCGAAATTCCCCTAAAATTGACACAAAAAGCACCATAACTTTCACAATAGGCCTCCAATGAACACAAAACCAAATCCTATGGATAGCCTATGCATATGGGTTGATTTCTCATGGTTAAATTTCAGATTTAGAACCTAATTTAAGATAAAAACTGAATTATACCTATTGGAAGATAGATTTCTAATAAAACCTCCAAATATGATAAAATTGTCTTCCAACTTGTAGATACTTGCTCCTCTTTGTAGATCCTTGCTTTCTCCTTCTAGATCCTTTCTCCACTAGTCTCCAATGGTAATTTAGAAAGAAATTTGGATAAAATTTGGTAAAGAAATGATATGGGGATGAAGGAATTTGGTTGAGAGAAATTCTAGATCTAGTTTCCAAATGAAAAGAGGAGAGAGAAATTTCTCCCCTCTTTAAATATAGGTAGGCCCCCTTTCCCCTTTCTCAAGTCACTATAAAATGTTTAATATACCCCTTGGGGCCTCTCATGAAGAAATAATTAAGGAGGGAAGCTTCTATTCTAATGGTTTAATTAAATTAATCATCCTCCTAATCAATGGGCTTTTTAAATGGGCTAAAATCTAATAATTAGTACATATTGGTCCATGAGTCTAAACTAAACTAGTTAGGTGCACTAAAAAAAGTCCAAAATAAATAACTAACATCTAACAATAATTAAATAATACAACAAATAATTATTTACATGTACACTATTTAATTACTTATAAAAATACTAAAATTTTGTTTGCTAGAAATGTGGTAGTGACAAGTCTACCCTCCTTAAAATAATTTCATCCTTAAAAGTCAAAGACGAAAACTACCCCCCAAAAATAACAGAACATAGCAAAAGAATAGAACTAAAGAACATAACTAACTATGAAAGAACATACCTCAAGGAACAAACAAATATGGATAACGCTCTCGCATTTCATCCTCTCCCTCCCAGGTAGACTCTCCTGGAGAGTGATGCCTCCATGCGACGCGTACCAAAGGAATAGTCTGGTTCCTCAGCACCTTCTCTCTCCGATCTAGAATCTCAACTGACTATTCTGGATAGCTAAGAGTAGGGCCCACCTCTATCTCTGAGTGATCCAATACATGACTAGGATCTGCCATATACCGTCTCAACTGCGACATGTGAAACACGTTGTGTACTTCCTCCAATGCAGGTGGCAAGTCTAGTCTATAAGCAACTGCACCGACCCTCTCGAGAATAGTGAAAGGTCCGATGAATCGCGGACTAAGCTTCCCGAATCCACCGAAGCGAATCGTGCCTCGTGCAGGAGAATCCTCCGAAACACCAAACCACCCACCTAGAAAAAAAATACCACCTTAAGAACTTAATCTATAACAAGCAACCAATAACAAGCAAAAAAAAAAAAATCTAAACTATACCTCGAACTCCAAAGGTCTCCGGTGGCTATCGGCCCAATGTCGCCGTCTGTCCCGCGCTACTCGAAGTCTATCTTCGATCAACTGAATTTTCTCCGCTGCATCCACAACCATCTCTGGCCCAAGCAAAACTCGATCTCCAATATCGTCCCATGATAAGGGATCGAGTACGATATCTCCGACCGTACAGAGCTTCAAAAGGTGACATCTCTATACTAGCCTGGTAGCTGTTGTTATAAGCAAACTCTACCAAATGGAGATGGTCCTCCCAAGAGCCCCTAAAATCTAGTACACAAGTGCACAACATATCCTCGAGAGTCTGAATAATCCTCTCTGACTGCCCATCTGTCTGGGGATGATATGCAGAACTGAACTTGAGCTGAGTGCCCAAACTCGCCCACAATCTCCTCCAGAAATGAGAAGTAAAACGACTATCCCGATCCGAGACTATACTGACGAAAACTCCATATATTCTGACGATCAGCCTAACATACATCTCTACCAGCTTCTCCGTAGACAAACCCACCTTGAAAGGCAAAAAGTGGGCCGACTTGGTCAACCTATCTACGATGACCCAAATCGCGTCTTTTCCTCCTGGAGATCATGGAAGTCCGAACACAAAATCTATAGTAATGTGTTCCCACTTCCACTCTGGAATGGGTTATCTCTGAAGTAAACCTCCAGGCCTCTGCCTCTCGGCTTTTACCTGCTGGCACACTAAGCATCTGGATATAAACTGTGCCACTTCCCTCTTCATGCCATACCACTACACACTCTCTCGTATATCCCGATACATCTTGTTGGCACCTGGATGCATATAATACTAAGAGTGATGCGCTTCCTGCAATACCTCCTCACGCAGCTCCCCACTAGGTACACACAATCTAACTCCCTGCCGCAAAGAACCATCCTCGGCAATGGTGAAATCATCCTCCAATCCTGCTCTCACCAGAGCTTTGATGCTCCTCAGAGATATATCCTCATACTGTACTGCCTTGATCCTATCCATTAAATTTGAATGTATCTGCAATCCCCACATCTGTATCGCACAACCAGGAGCTATCACCTCAATGCCCAAGCTCTCTAAGTCCTCCAGCAATATCGATCACGCGTCAAGAACATAACTACCGGATACCTACTCAAAGCATCGGCAACTACATTTGCTTTTCCAAGATAATACTGCAAAGATATATCATAATCCTTCATCAGTTCCAATCACTGACGCTGCCTCATGTTCAACTCCTTCGGTATGAAAACGTACTTCAAAATTTTGTGGTCTGTGAAGATCTCCACACACTCTCCATAGAAATAATATTTTCATAACTTCAGGGCGAAGATGGCTGTTGCAACTCTAAATCATTGGTAGGATAGTTCTTCTCATGAGGACGCAATTGCCTGGATGCATAGGCAATCACTTTCTCATTCTGCTGAAGAACGCAACCCAAACCTTTCTCCGATGCATCAATATAAATAGTGAAACCTCCAGACCTTGATGGCAACATCAAAATAGGTGCAGACCTCAACCTCTTCTTTAATTCCTCAAAAGCAACCTGACAATCCTCCGTGCAAACAAACTCTATATCCTTCCTGGTGAGTCTGGTCATCGGCTCGACAATCCTCAAAAAATCCTGCACAAACTTCCTATAGTAGCCTGTCAATCCCAAGAAACTCCTGATCTCTGCTACCGAACTCGGGGTCTTCCAATATTCTACTGCTGCGATCTTCTTCGGATCCACTGAAATACCATTGTAGAAGCATGAAAAAAATGCTTGGAAGAATCTACGCAGCGTCTTGATACAGAGCAGCGTAAGCAGAGGCCTTCAGAGCCATCCAGCGTAAAACATGGTTCTTCATCGCCTCCATGGCATAAAACCCAGCCGCTCTCAAAGTAGCGTTAAAGCGTACGAGGAACGCTTCATATTCCCGAAAAGAAACTGTCCACTCACGCAGTAAACCTGACCTCTGACTCCTGACAAAAAGTGCTGCACAGCTACCCAAACGACGGCTGGGAACGGGGGCAGACCCCTCGGGACGCGCTCCATAGTATGATGGCGGATCTCAGCATTTAATGCAGATGATTTGGTTAAAATATCACCAAACTGGCGCTTACTAAAATCCCCCGGCGTAAACCGCTCTTTCGCGTGCAAAGAGAACACGCTGCCTTGTTTTACACAGGCAAACATGGGCTGTTTTACGCTCCGCAGAAGACAAACCGCCTGCCACATCAAAAGCTGCGCTTCGTATAGGGCTCGAGGCACGTCTCTCCGCCAAAGCACACAGAGCGGTGACAGTGTCCCCTCAATGCACGTCCCTCCGTCAAAACGCACAGAGCGGTGACAGTGTCCCCTCAAGGCACGTCCCTCCGTCAAAACGCACAGAGCGGTGACAGTTTCCCCTCAAGGCACGTCTCCGCATTTAATGCACAGGATGATGGCAAATCTCTGCCAAAGATTTGATCTCCAAAAGCCGTAATTCGGCTAAAGACGTCCACATCAGCACCCTGGCACGGTACGCAGCGGCTTCTACGCCCATTCAGGATCTGTGCTCCTACGGCTTCCTCGCCCCCTCAGTCTCTACGACTGCTCGGCTTCCACGCCTACTCGGCTTCTATGCCTGTTCGGCTTCTATGCCTGCTCGGCTTCCACGCCTACTCGGCTTCTATGCCTGTTCGGCTTCTATGCCTGCTCGGCTTCCACGCCCCCTCAGTCTCTACGACTACTCGGCTTCCACGCCTACTCGGCTTCTATGCCTATTTGGCTTCTACGCCAAGGTGACAGACATTTGGCTTCTACGCCAACCTCTTCTACACAAGGGATACCTACCTATGTGGCTTCTACGCCGTGATCTCCGCAGCAGATATACGTGTTTCGTCCCCTTAGTTGTACGCGCGTCACTTGCTCACTCAAAAGGTCATTATTATGCAGGCATTGGTTACTTTAACCGTTGTGTAAAAGGGTGCTCTACTGTCCACTCCTCGGTTGCTATACCAACGGAGTGGTCACTGTCACCAAAGACTCTATAAATAGAGGCCCCTATCAATGGGGAACAAGGTCGGAAAATTGGTCAAGAAACCGATATCAGATCCCAGGTCAGAAAATTTGGCCAAGAATACCAATATCAGATCAAAGCTCGAAACTTTGAAAGAAGGATCAAACAAGGTCACCGAACCGGAGATCAAGAGGGAGAGACGGAGAGAGAGAGAAGAATACAGAGCTCAGGCAAGGAATAGGGAGCGACGACCTTCAGCATCGCGCATCCACCCTCCTTCGCAACCTCCGAAGCTGCATCCTGTCTTCCACGACACTTCTTCAACATCGTGTAGTCCAAGGGCTAAAGTGATCGACCGCAGATCAGACACCTATAGCAATTTATACCCAGATTAAATAAATTGTACTCCCGCATCCTCGTATAGGATCGAATTGTACAAGTTTGTTTGTAAACCAAAGGGCACGGGTCTCGTATAAACCCTGTCATTGAAATACACTTTCATTCTGTCGTTTAATACCACAAACAAGATGGCGACTCTGCTGGGGACGTCTTTCTCTTCTGACGAGGAAGTAATTGCTCAACACGATGCGGTATCTGTAGGAACCGTGAAGAAGACACTGGTCGTTCATTTCGACCAGTCTGCCTACGAAGACATGCTTCGGACTAGGGGTAGCTCTCACTCTCTCTCCGTCCAAGACAACAGGAAGCTACGCAAAGTGTGGATGCCCAAGACATCCTCCGCCGTTCCTGTGGACTCTCCGATCTCTCCGATCTCTCCGACCAATGAGGTGGTAGCATCGCTCCCTCCGTGCCCCGTACGTAAAATTCAGTCTCCCGCTACGCGCGGTACAGACAAAACTTCTGGTAAAGCCTCAGCGCTAACCCAGGAGTATCCACTACGCTATACGAGCAGAAATCAGTCTCCCGCTACGCGCGGTACAGACAAAACTTCTGGTAAAGCCTCAGCGCTAACCCAGGAGTATCCACTGCGCTATATGCGCAGAAATCAGTCTCCCGCTACGCGCGGTACAGACAAAACTTCGGGCAAAGCCTCAGCACTGACCCAGAAGTATCCCCTGCGCTCCACGCGTAGGAACCTGTCTTCCGCTACGTGCGGTACAGACAAAACTTCCGACGGTGCCTCAACGCCAAATCGGAAGAACAGATCACGCTCCACGCGCAAGACGACATCTGACCTCTACGACGAACCAGATGAGCGCTGCGATCTCCGCAAGGGGAAGCAAGCGGGCGAATACTCAACTACTCGGCCTTTACGCCAGCAAAAGAATGATCCTCCTATTCTCCGGATTATGCGAGAAGCTAGTGGCCAACTGAGGGCCTCTCCAGCTTTACGCCAGACTGAGCGAATCCCCAAGTTACGCCAGGCACAGTCCCTCGGCGTAAAACAAGCTCAGATCACGGAAAGACTCCCTCCCAGGGGATTATCCGCCGCCCAGATGGCCAACCTGTTGTATACAGGTGGCATAGGGGAAACCATGGTGCCCATCCTCCGCATACCCGCTGATGGGAACAGAAGAAACAAGCCTTCGTCTTCTTCTTCTGCAAAACCTCCTGACCTGCGTACCTATTTGATCCAGAAAGACAAAGACAGAAGTCGTAAACAAGTTTTAGAACCCCTAACTATCAAACGGGGAGCGATCGTATGGGAAGATGCAACAACATCTAATGTCATCATGATGTATGAACCATATGAAAATGAAGCCTTTATTTTCCCTCCTACCCGCGACGATCAGCATCCGATAGTCTTCAAACACAAGCGGAGCGGTCCGGTTGAACAGGAAGAATTTCGCGAGTCTGAGAGTGGGAAAATGCAAATCCACAAGTATAGCCCACAAGCTTTGAAGATTATACAGAACATGGGTTATGATTTAAAATCAAAGCAAGGCCTCAACTATGGAAAAGGCCGACGAAAACCGTTGCAGGGTACTTCTCACCATCAACAAACTCGTTTCGGGTTGGGATATGTTGCAAAACCCAAAACTTCAAAATCTAATCCTGTACCACCAGAGGCAACTCCTGCTGAATCAGTTTCTTTGACCAGAGGCCACAGCGTGTCCGGGGGTAACTCACCTCGACGAAACAAAGCAGCGTCCAAGGCTAGGGGCGGAAGGTCCTCGAGAGTCGAAGATGATACAACAACGGCAATCTTCCCGGAAGACCGTAAAACTCAGGCATCAGGAGCCCTGCGACCAAAAGGAACTTTCTCCTTCAAAGAAGATGACATAGTTGAAATCTTCAATATATTGAGGGGGGAACATAAGCTTCAGCTACCTGACATCAGATACCCTGAGAGGGCCGACAGAGTCGATGACCCAGATTATTGCCTCTTCCATCGGTACACTCATCACCCTACAAGGACCTGCTATGTGCTAAAAAGGAGAATTCAGGAATTAATCGATGCTAAGGTCATCACTCTGCGTTTATAAAAAACAAGGGAACGATCACTTCAGCGGGATAGCAGATGTGTACCTCCATCCCCGATGGAGTCACAATCACAAAAGTTTGTCATGTTCATATTACCTCTGAATAAAACCTTCGGCCGTCAATCATCATGTCCATATTACCTCTGATATTGATTGTCATCTACACTTAACATCCGTACTTAAATTTTAAGCACGCCAGTGATGTTAAGTCTATAAAAAACTGCCATGTCCATATCACCTCTGAGCAGATGTGTACCTCCGTCCCCGATGGAGTCACAATCACAAAAGTTTGTCATGTTCATATTACCTCTGAATAAAACTTTCGGCCGTCAATCATCATGTCCATGTTACCTCTGATATTGATTGTCATCTACACTTAACATCCGTACTTAAATTCTAAGCACGACAGTGATGTTAAGTCCACAAAAAACTGCCATGTCCATATCACCTCTGAGCAGATGTGTACCTCCGTCCCCGATGGAGTCACAATCACAAAAGTTTGTCATGTTCATATTACCTCTGAATAAAACTTTCGGCCGTCAATCATCATGTCCATATTACCTCTGATATTGATTGTCATCTACACTTAACATCCGTACTTAAATTCTAAGCACGCTAGTGATGTTAAGTCCACAAAAACTGCCATGTCCATATCACCTCTGAGCAGATGTGTACCTCCGTCCCCGATGGAGTCACAATCACAAAAGTTTGTCATGTTCATATTACCTCTGAATAAAACTTTCGGCCGTCAATCATCATGTCCATATTACCTCTGATATTGATTGTCATCTACACTTAACATCCGTACTTAAATTCTAAGCACGCTAGTGATGTTAAGTCCACAAAAACTGCCATATCCATATCACCTCTGAGCAGATGTGTACCTCCATCCCCGATGGAGTCACAACCCCAAAGTTTGAGCCGTTCGAGAACGACCCCTGGGCTCAACAAATGGATACACAGTGGAAATTCCGCTTCGAGCAGAGAGAACCTCCCACCAAGGACGAAGTTATCCAAGTCAATGTTGGGGGTGAGCTCTCACCAAAGCCAATATTTGTCAGTAACAATCTTCCCCCAGTTGAAAAGGAAGAGATCATACAGCTGATAAAGGAATATGTCGACGTCTTTGCATGGGGTTATGAGGACATGCCAGGCCTAGACCCGAGGGTAGCTACTCATAAGCTCAATATTTCGACCGATTCAAAGCCAGTGAAACAACACCAACGTCGGTTTTGCCCAGATATGATGGACGCCATCGAGGACGAAGTCAAGAAGTTGATAACCTGCGGTTTCATCCGGGAAGAACAACATCCCGACTGGGTCGTCAATGTTGTCCCAGTCATGAAGAAAAATGGGAAGGTACGTATCTGCATCGACTACCGAGATCTGAATGCGGCCTGCCCCAAAGATAAATTCCCCCTTCCCATCACGGACATCATGATCGACAACACCTGCGGCTTCGAGCGCATGTCTTTTATGGACGGGTTCTCGGGATACAATCAGATCAAGATGCATCCGGAAGACGAAAAGCACACTGCCTTTCGGACACTACTGGGGGTATATTGCTATACGGTCATGCCCTTCGGATTAAAGAACGCCGGGGCTACATACCAACGAGCTATGAGTAATATATTTCGTGAGCAGTTACGCAAGACAGTGGAATATTACGTGGACGACATAGCTGTCAAAAGTTGCCTCAAAGGTGATCACGTTCGAGACCTGAGGGCGGTATTCGAGTTAATGCGCCAGCATCAACTCAAGATGAACCCTACAAAGTCCTTTCTGGGGGTATCCAGTGGCAAATTCCTGGGATTTGTCATTACCACCAGAGGCATCGAAGTAGACCCTGACAAAGTCCAGGCGATCGTAGCAATGCGACCACCCCGTAATCTGAGGGAACTCAGGGGGTTCCAAGGACGTTTGGCTTACATCCGGCGATTCATATCCAACCTCTCGGGGAGATGTCAGCCCTTCTCTCACCTCATGAAGAAAGGTGTATCCTTCATATGGGACGAAACCTGCCAGCAAGCGTTTGGGGATATCAAGCGCTACCTAACCAGTCCACCAGTTCTGGTGCCTCCCGTCATGGGAAAACCCTTCTTGCTGTACGTTCGGGCAATGGATCATTCGCTAGGAGCTCTCCTTGCACAGAAGAACGATGCGGGTCATGAACAGGCTATCTACTACCTCAGCAGGATGATGGTCGGGGCCGAACACCGGTACAACCCAGTGGAGAAGGAATGCTTGGCTCTGATGTTCGCTATCCAGAAGATGCGACACTACGTCGCCGGCCAGACTATTCATATCATCTCCAGGATCAACCCTCTCCGGGTGCTGATGAGCAAGCCAAGTGCCCTTAACTCCCGACTCGCAACTTGGGTAATGCTACTGACGCCATATGACATGGTCTACGTCCCACAGAAGTCCATCAAAGGCCAAGCACTGGCCGACTTCCTAGCAGCTCATCCAATCCCGGAGACCTCCAAACTATACGAAGACATCCCCGATGAAGTGGCAGAATGTAATTTTACAAGAGAAAGTGACGTATGGCAACTATTCTTCGATGGGGCCTCCAGAGTCGGTCCTAAGGGAAACGTCGTTTCAGGAGTAGGAGTCGTCCTAGTTACTCCAGATCAGCTCGTCATCTACCGAGCATATTCTCTTAGCGAGCCCTGCTCCAATAATGTGGCAGAATACAACGCCCTGCTAATCGGGCTCCAAGTCGCTAAAGAGCTGGGGGTGGAATCCCTGGAAGCTTTCGGCGATTCTCTGCTCATCGTCAACCAAGTCAGGGGGATATACGAAGTCCGGAATCCAGACCTCATCCCCTATCACCAAGCAACGGTCGAGATAGCCATGACGTTCAAAGGGTTCTTCCTAGAGCATGTACCTCGATCTCAGAATCTGGAAGCTGATGCCCTGGCCAGCCTAGCTGCGGACTTAGCCACCCCTATAAGAAGGCAGGATTCGGTAATCCTTCTTAACAGAGATTTATTCTGTGTGAAGAACAGCTGTCACCTAGAACGCAGCTACGCTGTAAACGCCGATCCTCCTACAAGAGATTGGACGAGTCCCTTCATAGATTTCGTGGCATATGAAATCTTGCCAGAAGACCCCAAAGAAGCAGTATCCGTCAAGAGACGATCGTTACGCTTCTACTTCGATGCATCTTCACAATACCTGTATCGTCGGACCTACGACGGACTGCTGTTAAGATGTCTCGCTGGCGCCGAGGCACTGCAGATTATCCGTGAAGCTCACGACGGCGTATGCGGAGCGTATCAGCCCGGTCCTAAGCTGCAGGACCGCATCAGGAGAATGGGCTATTACTGGCCCACTATGATCACAGACGCGATCAGCTATGCAAAATGATGCAGGGCCTGCCAGGTCCATGCAGACTTCATACATCAACCATCTGAATATCTACATCCTACGATTGCATCCTGGCCCTTCGAAGCCTGGGGTATGGATATCGTTGGGTCCATTCACCCGTCTTCCTCCAGAGGCCACCGGTTCATACTGGCCATCACAGATTACTTTTCCAAATGGGCCGAAGCAATCCCTCTGGCTGAAGTAAAGGCGTTTGACGTAATCAGCTTCATCAAGCACCATGTAATTTATCGCTTTGGGATTCCCCGAAGGATAATCTACGACAATGGACCTCAGTTCATCAGCCAAGCATTTCATCGGTTTTACGATAATAACCGGATACACAACATTGCCTCTACGGCATATTATCCAGCTGCTAATGGTTTGGCGGAAGCCTTCAACAAAACCATTGTCAAACTCCTGAAGAAGTTCGTTTCTTCAAACAAAAGAGACTGGAACGAGAAGCTGGGCGAATGTCTCTGGGCATACCGCACAACGGTACGGACACCAACAGGTTGTACCCCTTTTTCACTAGTCTACGGAAGCGAGGCGGTCCTTCCTATCGAAATCCAGATCCCGTCGCTCCGAATAGCCGTGACTAGTGAGCTGACTCGAGAAAAGAATGACCTGTTGAGGCTCCAAGAGCTGGAAGGATTAGACGAGAAATGCCTCCAAGCTCAGCAGCGCATCGCGCTCTAACAAGCACGCATTTCCAAAGCTTTCAATCATAAAGTAAAGGAAAGAGTGTTCAAAGTCGACGAGCTAGTTCTAGCCGTGAGAAGGCCGATGATTCTAACTCACAGAAGTAAAGGCAAATTCCAGCCCAAATGGGAAGGCCCTTATGTGATCGAGACAACGTTCTCAAACGGCGCCTACAGGATAGCCCAGCCCAACGGAGATCTGTTAATGGCTCCTATCAACGGCAAATTCCTGAAAAGGTACTATGCCTAATCTCTCCTGCTCAAAGAGGAAAATAGCAAGGACCTCAATTCTGACAAAACTACTTCCAAAAACATAATTAGTTGGGTTACACTCTATCATGTCCGCATGACCTCTGAATAGATATGTCCCGCTAAGAAGTTTACCGAGAGTTTATCACGTCCATACTATCTCTGATATCACTCTCACCTAACCTGTCATTTACATTCCAAAATGATGGGTCCACAACAGTCAGAAAAGAGTCGCTGTTATTCATTCCCGAAGAAGGCAGAATTACATAGGAAGGGGTACATCAAGATGGCGGAGTAATCAGGCCATGAATCTGCCGCTCCAGTGCAGCTATCCTCTCATTCCTAAGGGCCAAAGCATCGGCGCGAGCCTGCTCCAGCCGTGCCTCCGGAGTATGCGTAAGGGTCAGATTAGCCCTTGCCCGAAGATAGCCCGTACGGGCAGCTTCCGCACGGTCCAGATCCCGTCGCACTTCGCTCAGTCGACCAGTCGCTACCTCCAAACCTGCCAACGACTGGGAAGCCCACTCCTCTGCCCGAGCAAGTTTTTCCTGCAGCTTGGAGGCCCTCGCCGTATTCCCTTCATGCTCGGATCGACACTGCATCTCAATGGCAAGGGCTTCTTCCACAACAGCTCTTCTCCTATCCATCTCCAGCTTATGCGTCTGGATAGAGTTGTCTAGGCTTTCAAGCTTTGTAGCGAACCGCTCAGACATGAGGTCGTACCGAGCCTGGACATCAGCATCAAGGCTGCCCTCAGTCCGCTGCAAGTATTCGTTAATGGGTTGCTCTAAACCATTAACCACCGCCTCCAGAGCGTCAGCCACTCCAGGATTGCCAAGCCCCCTGACAACCTCGATCGAAAGCTGAGAAGTCTTCTTCAGGAGCTCGAAGTCAAGGTTCTTCGCCAACACCATCGGTATCATCGTTTTTAAGCCAGTGTAGACGAGGCTGGAATGCTGCTCGATCAACGCGACTAAACCCGACTGAGCGCCCGAAGCGGCCACAATTGCAGACGAGGTAGCCACCGCCGCCTCAACAGGTGGCGCACCCGAAGAAGGTGCGATGGCGACAATCGAAGTCATCGGCATACTCGCAACAGGCGAGGTCACGATGACAGGTTCGACGAAACCTCCCCGGGCGAGCTAGCCCCCGAAGACACTCCTGCCTCAAAATCTGGCGCCTCCACGTCACCGCTAGGAGCCAGAACAAAGCCGGAAGGCGCTTCAATGCCATGCTCCCCGTGGACGTCATCCCCTGAAAAGAGGACAAGAAAGCAAAATGTCAAACACAGTGGTAATCCTCCCAGGAGGAGACATCGAAACAATATTTACCCGGAGCCAACGGCATATACGACGCATCTACAGCAGATGTAGCTAAGCCACGCCTTAATGACGCGATACGAACTGTCATACCTGGAGAAGGAGGTGGGCCGACCGACATCGCCAAGAGTTCGGTCAAACCTTCCCCGAGACGCGGTCGAGGTTCATCAGCCGGAGTCTCGCTAAGCGCACTCGCTAACGCAGGAGTAACTCCGCCCGCTACTGACCTCAGGGAAGATTCTCCCATCTGTTGGGGCCACGCAGGCAATCCCGCTCCGCTGCTTGGAGCAACCGCAGCGACAGCAGCCTCTAGCGAGGACTCTCCGGCGCCGCCAGCCAGAACTGTAGAAGGTCCCCCTCTGAAAGGCGAGGAACCTCCGGCCAAAGAATCATCCCTGATACAGGGAGATGCAGGCTCATTCCCGGGAACCTCAACACCAGGAATACGGAGAGGACGAGCAACCGTCTCCTTCCTCCTCTTACGAAGGGAAGCTTCCTTCGGAGCAGAAGCCCGTCGCTTCCCGGAAGAGACTACCAGAGCCCCCGCCGGCAGAGGCACTACACACCTCGGCAACGACACCAGAGGCTCATCCGGAGTACCAAATTCCTCCCCCTCGTCAGAAGAAACCGAGGGGACTTCGACCCTTCCCCCAGGCTTGGCAGAAGGCACCCTGAAGCTCCCACGCCTGTCAAAATCGCGGTGGAAAGTGTTAACCGCCACATAAAACTGGGCGTAGGAGTGAAGGATGCGCAGCTCCGTGGAGGTTGTAACGACCGGCACGATAAAAATTGCCCCCGTACAACCCATGATAAAATATTGCCACCCTATAGCTCCATCAATGAGTCCACCCCTGGACCTGAAGCTGGTGACGGCGTTGCCCACATGCAACTGGTCGTACCCGAACTGCCTGGCGAACCGACTAGGCAGGTAGGGCTCGAAGAAGCAATGGTCTTCGCTCCTATACAGCAGATGGGAAGGTCTAATACAGACCAACCAATTAAACGCCTCCGGAGAAAGAACGGTCTTCCCTCGACCTGAATCCTCGAGCCACAGCCCTGACTGGTTGCGATGCACAGGAGGGGGAGTACAAAGGATCTTCCAGCCATGGCTGAGGTTCAAAACCAGCCGACAGTCTAAAACTGTATTCACATTCCAGGAGGAATCCCTGTAATTCAATAGGAATATACCCCCTGAGCTGCTACCGGAACCGGGTGACATAACCCGGGAATTGTGGAGAATTAACCATCCCATCAAGTACAAGTATGGTAATTCCACCCTAGGGAAGCTCTCCCGCCGAGCTTCATCAACGAGCAACCCATCTGTCATGGCCCTCAGGCCAGCCTGTATACGGCACACCATGGCAGGAAGCAAGCCCAGTCTTGCCCCAAACACCAGGCGCACTGTCGGCTACAGGATGTTGCGGTGAATGCGGTCCGCGGACGCGGTGCCCGGCACCACTACTTGACGCAGCCATATGGAGAGGAAACCAGCCAGCTGGGCCTCCTTAGACAAAGGCCTGCGACAACGCCTCAAGTAACTACAGGCCTTAGTGCCTTCCGGGTACTTTCCTACCCCCTCCACAAGAATCTGATCCGGAGCTTCAGCCTCCTCCATAAGAGTCTCCACAACCTGGGCACTGAGGACGCCCAAGCAGTTCACGGGCTCTTTCTTACCACCCGAGGCTTTCTTCGACCTGGCGGCCCTGGCTCGATGGAAGAAGAGGTAAGACATCCACTTGGTGGTGTGAGCCAAATCAGAAGGCTCGTTATAAAAAGCGGTGCACGCGAAGTACTGACACATCAGCTCCTGATATACTTCCGCCACCCGAGGGTCCAAATCCCCCAACTCCCGGTTGGTGGGAACGTACTCTTCATATGGGGTATCCCCCATCGGCAGTCTCGAGACAACTGCCATCTCATGAAGGGCCAACCCCAACTCCCCTAGTGGAGTGACGAAGGTCCCGGTGAGCGGAATGTACCGCTCCATCAGTGCCAGGAACAAATTAGGGTTCGGAGGCAGCCCGACGCTCGTCGCACTCACAGCGGCATATAGTCCAATGCCCTCCAACTCTCTCTGGAAGTGCTTTAAGGCCCAGTCAACTAGGCATCTCCATTGGGAGTTCGTTGGGGCGATCCACCCATTGTACCGAGGATTCTCCTTGGGATATACCCCACCTCGACCATAAAGTCATTGCAGAAGGTCGGCAATTGGACCGGCTGGATCACCGAGCTATCTTTACTTGGAATACTGCCCGGGCACAGTCCTCAGAACAGCGTCACAACGCCAGAAGGGCGACTAACAAACGACCCCTGGTCAGCGCCTTTCAGATGAAAGATCTTCCCCGGCTTCCCGTGAAGATCAGGAGTCAGCTTCCAAGACATCTTCCTGGGATGCGTCGCATGGGAGAAGGCCGAGATGGGATAATCCCTCGGCATCGTCGGCAGGTACAAGACCAAATCCCCGGCAGGGAAAACCCAAGGCTCCCTCTTGGGCTTCGTCTGGGACTGTTTATCAATCATGTCCCCAAAAAGGAAAGCCGACTTTATGTACTACTCTCCATCTACACGTACCAAGGGTTCGCCGTTGATCATACTCAACAACATTCGCTCACCCTGGGCTGATATCAGGAGCTCCCTTCCCTCAGGATACTGGGGTCCAGAGATGGGAAATGCCACATGGGACAGATCCTCCAGATAGTTCGAGTGCAGCATCCCCGCAGCGGAGCCCATCACCTCAGCCAATGGGGACTCACCCAGATCAACTGCAAGATAATGCAAAAAAGATATGTCATTACAAGTCTGGCACAAACACACGAACCAAGGAAACGATAGTCTGTGCTTTACGCCAAGATTGTACAAATTTGGTCACCTTACGCCGGAAGTCTCCTCCACAGAACGTAAAATTCAGATTTTACGAAATACGCCAATTTTCGGCAGCCCGAGCTATTTACGCTCAGAGCTACGAAAATATGGAGTCTTTACGCTGACACATTAGAAATATGGGCGTAAAAGATGAAAACGCCTCCGTGCGTCATCTTCCTCAAAAGAGGCTATCAGCACAGAAGACGACCTAGCGCAGTCACGTTCAACGTGTGCGAAAGATTTTTCGTCGTTTGTGTCATCCCAAAAAGTTCTACCTCTGAAGCCGGGAGCGCTAGTCGTCGGCGGGATGCTCCCCTCAGAAGGAAGTTCACCTTGCCCGACCGGAGATTCCCTCGCCGGGACAGAAGAATGAGAAGAAGAACCTATGCTCTTTCCCTTAGCAGAGGGGGTTTGTTTCGGCTCCATTTCTGAAAGACTCGAAGTGCTCGGAGAAAGAACGAAGAAAAACTCGAACAGTCGAAAGCTCTCTTTCGCAAAAGACAGATAAAAAGTTTTTCTTTCCAGAAGCTGGGGATATATATACAGTCCGGGTCGACTCCTCGAATCCTCGGACGAACCCCTCGAGACCCTAACCAAATCTCGCAATTAATAGTTGATTATGATTGGATGCTACGTCAGCCCACTACCCTTGGAAGACGGACAGTCAGCAAATTCGAAAGGTTTTTTCGTGCAAGACGGTTTAGCGGGTTCTACGCTAAATGAGCTTTCTACGCTCGACAGCAATGGATCTACGGTTTTACGCTCGCAAGCTACAAGTCTATGGTTTTACGCCCGGATGCCTTTGTGCTCGGTAGCTTTTATGCTCGAGAGGCCACAAACCCACGACTTTACGCTCAGCAGATACCAAATCGACGATCTCACGCTCGGTGGCGCTCAGTTTACGCTCAGCAGCAACAGATCCGCAAACCTCACGCTCGAAGAAATTTTCTTTTCAGGAGCTACAAATCAAACAGTTCTACGCTAAAGGAGCTTTCTACGCTCGACAGCAACAAATCTAACGGCTTTACGTTCGACAGCTACAAGTCTATGGTTTTTCTTGCCCGGATGCCTTTGTGCTCGGTAGCATTCTATGCTCGAGAGGCAATAAACCTACGACTTCACGCTCAGGAACCACAAGTTTACGATTTTACGCTCGATGGTGTTTTACGCTCAAGAGGCTACAGACATGATTTCCCGCTCCACGACTTTTCGCATATCCAAACAGTCCCCAAGGCGGTCAAGTGCAAAGAGTTCACACAGAAGATACTCGTTCTTGACCCAAAGCATCCCCAAGTACCCAAAGTATGCAGAGTTCAAACATTGAGAAATTACTCCTCTTGGGTCCAGAAAACTGGAGGTTCATCCAGATTCTAGTCTGAACATCTCGTCTATCAAAGTGGCAACTCAGTTTGATAGCCAAAAACCTCGACCCTGTTCCAAGGGAGTTTCGAGAGATCATTCTTGAAGACGAATTCTGAACAAAATGAAATTTCGCTCATCAGAGAGGCAACAGTTCAGAAATTCTACGCAGTCCTAGCAACAGGACAATTCTAAAATGTTCAAAGTGCTCAGCAGCGTTCTATGGACTATCCGCTATGCATAAAGGACAGGGCCTAATACTCTTTCTATCAGAGTCAGCGTAAAGATTCAGATGTGTCGAAGCTGTACATATTCAGACTTCACAAGCAATGTATGACAAGACAATCATATGGAGAAGAAGACGATCTTATTAAAGATTAAAATCATGATTACATATGAGGGAAATCCAATTTACAAGGGTTTTTCTCTATTTCTCATGATTACATCTGAGGGAAACTCCGTCTACAAAGGAGATACCCCCTCGTCGTCTGAAGATCGCCCAGAAGCTGTTCTGGCAGGCTCTCGCTGGGCCTCAATTCTTCATCCATCTTCTCCGGCAGTCAGTCGGTTTACCGGAAACTGACTGACATATTGGTCAAACGGCAGAAGGATACAGAACTGGGCCTGCATAGATTTTGCAGATCCCATGCTCCGTGCGCCGCTCAAGCCGGGACAGGATGAGTCTTTTTGACTCCCGTCCGAGGGGGCCTCAGAAGAAATAAACAGTCTACAAACTGTGTGGGCCAATACGACCCTTCCTCTCTCCTGGGGCAACGCCATATAAAGTTGCTGATTATCCCGAGCAAGGGAGGCTAAGATGTCCTTCCATGATCCATCGTTGCAGTGGACACTTGCTCGAAGACGCCGTCTTTTACGGCTCCCTACATGCTGGAAGAATATGATCTCCTTCTTCCTCAGATCGATCCGACGAACTCCGGCGATCATCTCTGCATGACAATGAGAATGTGGTGAAGACAGGTTCACCCCCCAGCCTTTTATAGGCAAAAGAGATCACAGCGGTCCCCAATAAATCCGCCATAAAGTCAGCATCGACCGTTTTAACGCTCCATTCAGAAATGTTTCGAGTTACGAGGGGCCGTTCATGCTTCATTCAAAGTGTTTCAAATTCCGAGGAATTTAAAAGCTTTGAAGGGGGTCTTGTAGAAGCATGAAAAAAATGCTTGGAAGAATCTACGCAGCGTCTTGATATAGAGCAGCGTAAGCAGAGGCCTTCAGAGCCATCCAGCATAAAACAGGATTCTTTATCGCCTCCATGGCATAAAACCCAGCCGCTCTCAAAGCAGCGTTAAAGCGTACGAGGAACGCTTCGTATTCTCGAAAAGAAACTGTCCAGTCACGCAATAAACCTGACCTCGAACTCCTGACAAAAAGTGCTGCACAGCTACCCAAACGACGGCTGGGAACGGGGGCAGACCCCTCGGGACGCGCTCCATAGTATGATGGCGGATCTCAGCATTTAATGCAGCGGATTTGGTTAAAATATCACCAAACCGGCGCTTACTAAAATCCCCCGGCGTAAACCGCTCTTTCGCGTGCAAAGAGAACACGCTGCCTTGTTTTACACAGGCAAACATGGGCTGTTTTACGCTCCGCAGAAGACAAACCGCCTGCCACGTCAAAAGCTGCGCTTCGTACAGGGCTCGAGGCACGTCTCTCCGCCAAAGCACACAGAGCGGTGACAGTGTCCCCTCAAGGCACGTCCCTCCGTCAAAATGCACAGAGTGGTGACAGTGTCCCCTCAAGGCACGTCCCTCCGTCAAAATGCACAGAGCGGTGACAGTTTTCCCTCAAGGCACGTCTCCGCATTTAATGCACAGGATGATGGCAAATCTCTGCCAAAGATTTGATCTCCAAAAGCCGTAATTCCGGCTAAAGACGTCCACATCAGCACCCTGGCACGGTACGCAGCGGCTTCTACGCCCATTCAGGATCTGTGCTCCTACGGCTTCCTCGCCCCCTCAGTCTCTACGACTGCTCGGCTTCCACGCCTACTCGGCTTCTATGCCTGTTCGGCTTCTATGCCTGCTCGGCTTCCACGCCTACTCGGCTTCTATGCCTGTTCGGCTTCTATGCCTGCTCGGCTTCCACGCCCCCTCAGTCTCTACGACTACTCGGCTTCCACGCCTACTCAGCTTCTATGCCTATTTGGCTTCTACGCCAAGGTGACAGACATTTGGCTTCTACGCCAACCTCTTCTACACAAGGGATACCTACCTATGTGGCTTCTACGCCGTGATCTCCGTAGCAGATATACGCGTTTCGTCCCCTTAGTTGGACGCGCGTCACTTGCTCACTCAAAAGGTCATTATTACGCAGGCATTGGTTACTTTAACCGTTGTGTAAAAGGGTGCTCTACTGTCCACTCCTCGGTTGCTATACCAACGGAGTGGTCACAGTCACCAAAGACTCTATAAATAGAGGCCCCTGTCAATGGGGAACAAGGTCAGAAAATTGGTCAAGAAACCGATATCAGATCCCAGGTCGGAAAATTTGGCCAAGAATACCAATATCAGATCAAAGCTCGAAACTTTGAAAGAAGGATCGAACAAGGTCATCGAACCGGAGATCAAGAGGGAGAGACGGAGAGAGAGAAGAATACAGAGCTCAGGCAAGGAATAGGGAGCGACGACCTTCAGCATCGCGCATCCACCCTCCTTCGTAACCTCCGAAGCTGCATCCTGTCTTTCACGGCACTTCTTCAACATCGTGTAGTCCAAGGGCTAAAGTGATCGACCGCAGATCAGACACCTATAGCAATTTATACCCAGATTAAATAAATTGTACTCCCGCATCCTCGTATAGGATCGAATTGTACAAGTTTGTTTGTAAACCAAAGGGCACGGGTCTCGTATAAACCCTGTCATTGAAATACACTTTTATTCTTTCGTTTAATACCACAAACAACCATCACCAGTCATAACATGCCCCAAGAACTCCACCTTGTCCAGGAAGAACTCATACTTGGACAACTTCTCATACAGCTTCTCCTTCCTCAGCACCTCCAACACAATCCACAAATGCTCCTCGTGCTCCTCCGGTGTCTTCGAGTGTATGAGTATGTCGTCGATGAACACTACCAAGAACTTGTCAAGGTACTGATGGAACACCTTGTTCATCAAGTTCATAAATACCGTTGATGCATTAGTTAACCCAAACAACATCACCATAAACTCGTACTGACCATACCGAGTTCTAAAAGCAGTCTTCGGTATGTCCACCGGCTTCACCTTCACCTGGTGGTAGCCTGATCTCAAATCTATCTTAGAAAACACCATGACACCACTCAACTGATCGAATAGATCATCAATCTGTGGCAAAGGATACTTATTCTTGATAGTGAGATTATTCAATGCCCTGTAATCAATGCACATGCGCACCGATCCATCCTTCTTCGGTACAAACATTACCGGGGCTCCCCACGGTCAAAAACTCGATCTGATAAACCCCTTATCCTGCAATTCGTCCACCCGCTTCTTCATCTCGACCAGCTCGCTGTTGTTTACTCTATAGACATGCTGCAAAATTGGTTCTGCCCCTAGCACCAAGTCTATAGAGAATTTAACATCTCGATCTAGCGACAATCCTGGCAATTCCTCAGAAAACACATCCAAGAACTCTGCTATCAATGGATACGGCAACTCCTTGTCTTCCACCATAGCTCCACAAATAATGCCTTCTCCCTGCTTTGTAGATCATCTAACAAAGTCGAACTCTGGCTCTCCCGGCGGACCAAACAAAACTCTACCTTCTCTATAATCTATGCTAGTACGGTGCCTACTTGTAAACCCCCTCACCCAAAATTAGGTCTACTTCGCTTAGATAGAGAAATTAGGTCTAATTAGAATCCAACTAGAAAGAGAACAAGATATTTTATTTAACTGCACAATGTTTATATCACATCGTACACCTTGCCGTTGCTTCGATAATTAGAGCACTACTCTAGCCGTTGCCTATTTACAAATTTCACAACCTCATCCTAGACATGCCCGCCTACTATTCTGACCTTTGTGTAACTTATAATATTATCTTCTTGTTCTATATTTTAGTCGCACAATAAACGTCACGGACGCTATTATTGTAATTCTAAATAAATATGACTCTGTACCCTTGTGCGTTCCAATCGAAATTGGAGACACAATCTTGACCGTTTTATATAACCCAAATTTTATTAATATTTTATACTGTACCCTCTACGTCTCTGACACTTGTGTCCCACCTAATTTTATCTTCATGTACTCCTAATTAAATCTAGAACACCCTGCGCGGTAATTTTAATTAATTTAATCCCAATTTCCATCTTTGTGCAAATTTTCCAATTGTTGGGCACTTTTATGCAAAAGTGCATTGAGGTGTCCACAACATTGGACAATACGTGAAGAAACCCAATTTTTCCTTCATATAAATTTTTTCTATAATTTTTGTGATGTACAACACGCAAACATCGCCCCCATTATATTTTTTAAACCTATCCTTGCCTTTAAATAATGTAAATTTGAGCTCTTCCAAACATCCCCATGAGATCCCAAGGCCCAAATCCAAGGGGATTGACCAAGTCAATTTCTTGAACAAACACCCAACCCAGGTCAAACATACATAAACAACTTTTCTTCCCTTTTCCTTTTTTCTAAATCACCCTAAAAACTAAGTTTCCAGCCGACCCCCTCCAATCCCTGTTAATCCTCTTCCTTCTTTTCCCTACCTCCGTCGGAGCCCAGCCTCGTCGGAGCAGCCCCTCGCCTGACTCCTCACCTCCTCCTATCTTCCCTCTTCTCGACCTCCTCCTCCTAGCAGCCGTCATCTCCACCACCACGTCGACCCCACCCGTGGCCAACTTGACACCACCTCCCTCGACTGAACCCCTCCCCGAGTCTCCGGTGATCACCTCGACCACCGACCACTGTCCTCCTTCCCCATCGACCTCCCTCGCCGGACCATCAGCACCCCCATTGCTATTACCGCCACCACCTCCTCCATCCCTATCAGCCGAACACACCTGAACAAAGACCCACGACGAGCAGCCGATCCCGACCTTGACCCGCTGCTGAACTTTTCCCCGCAGCGCCGAGAAGCAACCACGATGCCCAGCCGAGCGCCACTGCACTTGCCTTCTCCGCTCCCTCGACTCCCCTCGACCCGTGCACGACCATGATGCCACCCGGCCAGACATCTCCCCTTGGCCTGAAGTCGTACGATCCTCCTGCATCATCACGACCACTGCCGCAGGGATCCTCCCAGCTCCGCCACTACACCACCACCATCTCTTCATCTTCCTCCTCCCGATCATCCACCACAAACCACCAGCACGACCCCTTCCCTGTCACGAACTCCTCTTTCCTGTCCTCCGTCACCTCGCCAGAACAGCTTCCCCTGGCCTGAAACTCCTCCTCTTTCACCTTCTTGTCTACTCCTACTCCTGCTGCAACTGGCCGGACTTCCCTCCCCTGGCCGGACTCCGGTAGCCCACGATCAAAACCATCATTATCATCATCATTCATTCTCAAACACATAAACCCTAATTATCATCATCACATCATCACCCTTAGTCATCGTCCTCATCGTCATCACCATTTCCATCGCCATCGTCGCCGATATCGTCATCATCCCCATCATCATGATCATCAACATTATCACCATCCCTATCATCCTCATCCATGCAATCATCATCATCTCATTATTGTCATCATCATCACCTTATCATTGTTGTCAACATCATTATTAACATCATCGTCATCACCATCATCTATATCCTCGTCCTAGTCATCCTCCCATCCTCCACATAAATCACCACATCATCACCCCCTTCACTATTATCATCCACATCATCACCATCGTCCCAGTCATCAACCACATCACCACCATTATCATCATTTTCGTCGTCATTACCATAATCGTCACCTTAACCATAACCTAATCATCACATCGTTATTACCCTCGTCCTCGTGTTCATCATGAACCCGTCACTCTTGCCAGACAACCCGCAACAGTCACCCCCGATTTTCGTACCGGCGTACGCTGACCTCGAGGATCTATTGGATTGGTTCTACGTGACTTCCAGAGCTGGCTATTGGTACTGCGCAGCTTCCTTGCCAGGCAAGTATACCTTGCCCTTGTTGTACTGTTTAAATCTCAGTTATTATTTAGCTGCCTATTTATTGTTTTAGCTATTATAATTGTACATGCCCGAGAGAGACTCGGGTGCAGTCAACGAAGGCATTGATGTTAGGACTTATGTCTGACCTAGTGTCTAGTAGACCCACCTAAAGTTGTGGAGTTATTGGTATGACTCCCCAGGCCTTGACACATTTCTTACACGTGTTGTGAGTCTCATGTAGGGCACGGACTTGCGTATGTGGTTGGCCACCTGTACGTGTAATTCGTGCGACGGATAGGGTATAACTGCTAATAGTGATGCATATTAGAAGACCTAGCAGTTATTAGTAGGCGGAGCATAGACTGTCGTGATACGATAGCCCGATCCTTGTCCTTATTTGGTTGTAAGGTTGGGCTATTGTTCTAACGATGGATTATGAGCCAGAGTTACGACGCCCCAACGTAGTAGCTGAAGCATGTTGTGGATACAACATGCATAGATCATTGGACGGGGAGGACGACTAGTAGGCGTATGGGACACCCACCTCCTTTATACAGATACCGCACTCGACGGAGTGATACAGACGTTATTATTTATACAGATACCACGTTCCCTAGAGTGTTGGACGTTACTGGTGATTTTATAGATACCTCATTCTTCGGAATGATGGACGTTACAGATACCACACTCTTGAGAATGTTGGACGTTATTATATTCCTGCGCCCGTGTTATAGGGGGCATATGTGCCATATACTAGCCAGTTATCACGATTGATAAATTATGTCAGCATATGTCTAGCCTACACTTTCCTATACACTCAAGTTATCCTCAAGTTGTATTTCACTAAGATGGGTAGGTCACCCTTGAGTTTTTACAGTATTTACTTTATGGCATATTTTTACGTATCTTGTTATGTCCCTCTGAAGACCTGGTCCCTTTCCAGGTGTATTCTTCATGAGTATTCGCAGGAGCGCAGATCCGGACTGGCTACTTATATTGCGAGAGGTCCTCTCTTCGAGGTACGTGATTGTTAATTTGGTACTTATACTGTATTTAACTTGTTTATTCTATATTCTAGTTTGGTAGTGGATTTATTTCCATCCGACTACCAGCATTGGATACCTTATATTGTGACCAAGCTTCATAAATATTGGTTATTTAATTATATTGATTATATGGATGAGATCTAGATTATACCCTGTGACTTGTGATGGATTTATACCACTTATGGATTTGATATTCATATTACAGCGTACGTATAGGTTTTGGTTTCCATACATTGGAGTTGCCATATCCATGCGGCTGGTATGCTTACATGTCCTAGTCCTACGTATTTTGGGACTGGGGCGTGACACCACTCAACCAATCCATCCCGAGTACAATATCGTCGCTCGGAAGTGGCATTACAAGTAGACACGCACTCAACTCCCGGCCTCCTAGAGTAACTCTCCGATCCTTGCAAATATTATTGACCAGGATAATGCCTCCCCCGGTCATGATCTTGCAAGTCCTAAGCAAAGACTCAGCTACCAAACCATGCTTCAGAGCAAAAAAAACAGATACAAAACTATGGGAAGTACCACTATCAAACAAAGCTAAAACTAGAATGGAATCAAGAAGAATAGAACCCGCGATAACATCTCCGGTGGGTTCGTCCTCCTCGACGGTCATAGCAAACGCTCGTCCCTGACGTGCACCACCCTGTTGTTGATGCTGGATATAACGCTGCTGTTGGATCGGAAGCGGTCCCCTCGGTTGTACAGCAGATGGTCTCGTCTGTGCCCACGGAGCTGAAACTGCTCCTTGAACTGCACGATGAGGATTGGAAGGACACTCCCTCAGCTGATGCCCCTCAGTACCACAATAAAACAAACTCTGAACCTCCTCCTGGAAACTTCCCAGATATGGCCGGGCTTCTTGCAGTAGTGGTAGGAAACTTGTTGTAACTGTCTCTACTGTTGTGGTGCCTGGTAAAATGGCGCCCTAGCTAGAGTCTAGTGCTGTTGTGGCTGCTGGAAAAGTCTGGACTGGAAATGAGGACGTTTGGCAGATACTGCACTGCTGTTTGCCCCTAGAAAAGAATTACGGTCTCTCTTGGGCTTCAAACCCGACTCCCGCTCAACCTTGTGCGCCTCCGCAAGTATATTCGAGTATGTCTCATAAAAAGACGGAATGAGGATCTTCACTTCCAAGTTTAGACCATCACGAAAATGAATAGCTCGATCCTCCGGCTCTCTCACCAAATACTCTGCAAATTGGCTCAACCTGCCGAACTTCGCAGCGTACTCCTCCACAGACATGCTCCCCTAAATGAGGTTCTCAAACTTCCTCCCCAAGTCTAGCATGTCTGCCCGAGAGAAGAACTTCTTCTTGAAGAAGTCCTTGAATACCTCCCAAGACTGTCCCACGTCAACAAGAATTGGCTTATTCCTGAACCAAGTACGGGCGACGTCAAACAGTTGAAGACCTACCGCCTCAACCTTCAAATCCTCAGAAATACGGGATACCCTCATAAGATGCTCAATGTCCTCGAGCCAATCATCAGCATAAAGATGCCCTCCGTCCCCTTGAAGACCCTAGGCTCCAGCTTCTTGAAGTCCTGAACATTGCTTGGCCGAAGCTGAGCAACCTGAGGAGCAACCTGCTACTGGACCATAACTCCTCTCTCCACTACGGCATAAGCAAGCTGATGAGAACTCTCGATGTCCTGTCGTAAGACGTCGGTCTGCCTCTTATGTGCCTCTGACTGAGCCCTCTATGCCATGAGCATCTTACAAAATAGTGTAAACATCTGTGTCATCTCTGCTGGCACAGGAGGTAGAGGTGGAAGCCCCTCAGATACAGCTATCACAGTCCTCTGAGTAGTTGGTGGACCTCCGAAAGCAGTTGACACTCTAATCATCGGAGAAGTGACTGGTGCAGGCCCTTGGGATGTCGCAGACCTCTCAGAAGCTTCTCTCCCCTGCTGCGATCTAGTCTTAGATGGCATCCTGAGACAAAATAAAAGAAAGAATCAATATGGCACATGATGTAAGACTCTCCAAAAAAGAAAAGTTTAAAGATCAAATTTTAATATCAAAGGAGAATAGTTGAATGAATCAAAATAATTTTTCTAAATGTAATTGAGTATTCTCAGCCTATACCCTATATCCTGAAACAGGCTCGTAATAGTATAACTAAATTGCCGCACTACCACGATATCGTACAACTTGCGAAGCCTGACCTGCATAGGCCACCACTAAAAAAATATCTCACGAACCACACCCGAGGTAGGGATGCAAGTCGGGAACAATGCCCAGCCTACGCCGTAGAATCAACGGTAGAACGCTGTCTGGGTAATCTATCCATTAATATAATGAACCACCAACAATAATAATATACTCAATCACAGATCTAAGATAGAAATGAGCACGAATATGATAAAGAATAGAATAGTCACATACAACTCATGAGTCTAAATAATACATCAAGGAGTTTGAAAGAATACTAACAAAATAAGCTGGAGACAAATCCAGTACAAGAATACTAAAAAGCTACAAGTCCCGGGTCATCTGTCTCAGTCAGAATAAGTCCCTCCTGAGCCAGGGTCTCTGACTCTAAACCCACAACATCTTAGGGTCCATAATGTGTCGGGTACCAGTCCTCAGTGTCATCTGGGAAAAATATATCCAGTCAGGAAAGGAGTAAAGTACATCTCTAACAGCAGTTCTAATCAATGATAAAAACTATGTAATAATAAATAGATATGAATATACAAGATAAATAATATATACAATGAGATATATACAATAAGGAAATACTGGACTAAATACAATAATGAGCAATATGTCAATGAACAAGAATACTAATGACTAAGTGTATGAGTACTAGCTTAACATGTGATCGGCTTGGGAACATGATACAAGATTTATGGCCTGGCTAATCATACGTGCTGTCACGCCCCAGTCCTAAATACCGTAGGACCGGACGCATGATAATGGCCAGCAGTACGCACAGATGGACAAACCCAATTTAATGGATCCATCATGGCATACTTAAGATGTAAAAACAAAGTCTACGACAATCATGGCACAACTAATCTCATCCACATAAGATATAAAATATGATCCACAGAATAAATAAGGAATGTAAATCATCTGCTAATCTCAACAAAGTACTTCGGGGAACAACCCGATAAATATCTAATACAATGGTTCAACAGACCAGAAATAAATGACTGAAATAAAGTAAATACTGAGCATAAAACATGGCTGCTCAGAAAAAGTCTTCGGCTAACACCTCATCCTCGGATGGCGGTACAGCTCCTGGATCAGCTCCTGCTCCGGTCCCGTATACCTCGGGATAGATCTCGTTCTCAAATCCTGGGGACATAATCCGGATCCAGGTCTCCAGGTGACATAGCAAGGTACAAGAAAGATCATGCCAAAATAAATGCAGTACAGAAAATAAATAGAATAAATAGGGCAAGTAAATAACCATCTAAGTGAAATGCAAGTTGAGAGCAACACGAGTACTCAGGCTGAGCCACTACAAGCTCTGTGTTGGGGAGCCGGTAGCGGTAATAACATGTAATATGCCTAGCTCTGCTACGAGAGTCTACGGCCTCACAATAGTAGGTGTTTTATATATATATGATCAGCCTGTAGCCTGTGTGTCTCTCCCCACCCAATGTAACCACGCATAGCATGACCATAACGTCTCATGTCTATGTCAAGCGGGATCATAGCTAATGCAACACGTCATAAAGTATCTATAAATATAGTATCTCTGTCAAGTCCTGTATCCTATACAGAATCACCACGAATATCTCGGGAAGATAATGTCTCATGAATGGTGTCAAGTATCCTTGGGTCATAGTGTACTTGGTAAGACAAGTATGAGAATATAAAGTGTCGCGAATGTCCATCTCTAGATGACAATACACAATATCGCGTACGGTGTCGGCACCCGACTAATAATCGGACGCTAAGTAAGTCACACAGCCCTAGGTTAAGCATGCACAGCAATATAAATAAAGCAAGTAAAATATATAACGAGACTGCAAAGTTTGGCAAGGTATACTTGCCTGGCAAGGAAGCTGCAATGTACCAATAACCTGCTCCAGAAATCGCGCAGAACAAATCCACTATCCATAACCAGTAGTCTGAACATCAAATCCTTCATCCTGTAGCCCTCGAATCAATGGCAAACTTCCAGTTATTGAGTATGGTTTTTCGTAACCAACCACTTCCTCAGCTGCTTTGAAAAGACATAAAATCCTCGAGAATTAAGATTGCATGCAACTCCAGTCATTATAGCCTCATCAACACTGATTGCTAGCCTTCCTCTCAAATTTTCATCTGGAAGAACATATTTTGACACCGGCCCTCGCGTGGGTAGTTTCTCTATGTTGGCATTGATATCATCTACAAACTCATGTAGTTTTTTCATAACATCTGCCGTACTGTAGAAGGGAGTTAACCTTACATCTCCGGATATTGTACACTCAGCTGGAATCTGATTGACACCCCCTCCAGGATAACTCCACTGGGTCGGTTTCATAGTTGATGGAGTGGCAAAGCCATAAACTTCTTCTTGGGGATGTGGAGGAAAGTCTCTATAAAAGTGTGTTTGTATCTCCTTAAGTGTTTATGAGGTTAAATCCAAAGAGTTGATAGCCTTGTGAGCAAGACCACTATGAAAGAGCTTTCCAGTAGCCCGGAGCTTCCATGCTATCATCCCTCCAGTCCCAATACATGGCTGCTTGTCTGCTGTATCAATCCAAAACAGAGGCCCATTCTT
The DNA here is from genome assembly GCA_036927795.1 of Iris macrosiphon. Classification (NCBI taxonomy): domain Eukaryota; kingdom Viridiplantae; phylum Streptophyta; class Magnoliopsida; order Asparagales; family Iridaceae; genus Iris; species Iris macrosiphon. The sequence continues at coordinate 148,544,211 of JAYESA010000006.1, read as the reverse complement.
GAGCTTGTTGAGGAGCCCCTCCTTGACGAGTGCATCCACCCCAATCCCCATCACAGATGAGTTCTCCTCATTCGCGATGAACACCGCCACGACCGTGTTCCTGAGCTTCGGCTTCTTCTCTCCTAGCCTCCTCATCAACTCAGTCACCAATGCCACGTGTCCGAGGCAGTCAGTTGTCCCCCTCCCTATAAACTTATCCCCATCTCTGCTTAAGAAGAACGGATCAAAGTCCCAGTCTGAGGGGTCAGCGATGACGGCGTCCATGTGGCAGCCTACGAAAGAGAGCACGTCCGCCGCCGACCCCTCTCCGGGGTACTCGGCGATGACGTTGTCGCGTCCGTCGGCGTAGGAGATGTGGCGGACGACGAGGGGTCCCTCGCCGCCGGAGGCGGAGGTGCTGACCGGGAGGAGGCGGTCGAGGACGTGGCGGCTACGCGGTCCTCCTCGGGGACGAGGTCCGGGGGGTTGTTCTGGACGTGGCGGGACTCGGCGATAATCTTGGAGAGGAGGGAGACGTAGGAGTCGCGGTCCAGCGGGCCTAGGGTTTCCTTCAGGGACGTCATGGCCGGAGTGGAGGGGGAAGGGAGTCGAGGAAGGAGATGTAGGCATGTGGGTGCTGGTGAAGTCGTGGTGCTCGAGGAACGGCCGGCGGAGCTCTGGCGAAGGGGGATATGGGAGATGATGAACAGTACATGGAGGGAAAAGTCGGCTGAATATTGTTTCCAGGTTTAGAAATCAATAAAGAAAAGGAAGAGGAAATATTGTATTTATATACATGTGGGGGAGGGTTGGTTTGACCTAGGATTTTGACTATGGTCAACATTTCCTTGGGATGGGCCTTGGGCTTGCCATGGGGATGTTGGGGGCTACAATTTGCATTGCTTATATGTAAGAATTGGATTAAAATAAAAGGCGATGTTGCGCGTTTGCACATCCAGAAAATTATGGAGAAAATTCCTATGAAGGGGAAAAATAGATTTCTTTATGAATTGTCCAATGGTGGGGATACCTCAATACGTTTTTTGCATAAAAGCCCCCCAACAATTAGAAAATTGCACAAAGGCGAAAATTGAATTATTTAATTAAATCGAAACGCGCACGATGTTCTAGAATTAATTAGGAGTACTTGGGATTAAAATTAGGCGGGCCACAATTGTCAGGGCGTAAAGGGGACAGTGTAGAATATTAATAAAATTTGGTTTGCACAAAACGGTCAAGATTGTGTCCCCAATTTCGATTAGGACGCACAAGGATACTGAGTTGGAAATTATTTAGAATTAATAAATAACGTCCGCGACGTTTGTTGTGCGGCTAAAATATAGCACCAGAGAGCAATATTTTAAGTTGCACAAGGGTCAGAATAGTATGCGGGCATGTCTAGGATGAGGTTGTGGAGTTTGTTGGAAGGCAATGGCTAGTGAGGTGCTCCAATTATAGAAGCGACGGTAATGTGCACTACACGATATAAATTATTGCATAATTAAATAAATACCGCGTTCTAATTATAATTGGTTCAAACTAGCCCTAATTCTACTATATAAGCCGAGTAAACCTAATTTTGGGTGAGAGGGTTTACAATCTACCCAACTTAAAATAATTTTGTCCTCAAAATTAAACTAGGGTAGGGTTTCTCTCTCTAACCTCACTTGATTATAGTCTAAAGAATTCTCCTTAAGTTAACATTGCAGTTTCTACCCAACTTAGAATTTACCCATATATCATCTAAGGCTATACATCTAAGAAGGCTATGTACCAAATTATTTAATCATGTTATTTAATCCTCAAAGATTTTTTTTTTTACTGAACGTAATATCTACGCTATGCCCTTAATTACAAAAGAATAATCCTCAAGTATGTGATCGGCCTATGGGGTATGTCTAGTACTCTCTGTGTATTAAACTTATACCAAGCAAGGGGTTTCGTCTTTCCGAAATAAGCGAAGACGGAGATCAATAATAAAGAGTTCAAGGGTGAGATAATAGAATAGAGTATCGAGATCAAGGCGTTTAAAGAATTCAAATGGGAATTGTCAAAGCAGTTGTGGATTGAAATCCTATTTTGGTAATCCTTTGTTCGCTTGCTCATATTAGTACAGTTATGTAACCGATACGATATGTCAGACATGTCTAGGGCAAGTATATTCGTCTACTAATCACTTCATATCTCAATCCACGTAAAGTAGTATTTCGATGGACGAATCAAGCGCACTATGGTTGATCAGACCGTAATACACTGATTCTGAAATATATTATTGTGGGCCTCCCCAATAATACATATGTCATGAACAAGCTCGATAAAGAATAAGCTTGCAAAACTAGGCTATATAATAGCAGCATAAGTCAAGATAGTATATGAAATATAAGTACGCTAGATGATGATGAAAGGAGGTACAAATTATTCAAGTTCACAAAACAAAATAAGCAACAATAATCAAAGATTCTACAATCTCTACAGTCTCATACAACCTCCTTGTCTAAGTCGCTAGTCGACCAAATAGGGGCAAGGACCTCTAAATTCTATCGTCTGAAAATACCGTCGTCTTATGCTAGCATACAATTAATGTCATTCAGTTACACCGCCTCGATGGGTCAAGTGGACTATGTGATACTAGGTTGTAGGGCATACTACCCAACTTATAAGAATTAAACTAATACTGCGACAGTCTTAAGAGGATCCTAAAAATAACCTTGCACATATAAATAAAACAGAAACTCTTATTAGGGTCTCCTATTGCATTATATAGGTAAGGTTCACCTTAACTCTTAATCATAGTGCTCATAGAACATGCGTCAATAGCGAGAAGGGAAAGGTTACTAGTCTCACGGGAAATGGATTATAACTTGTATCGAGGTGGGGGTACAAAATACGTGATTTAACACTAAGGGATAATCATCGGGTCACAATCTACAAGATTTATTCAAACTTATCGAACGCTAATTAACAAGCACAAAAATTTTCAAATTCAAGACTACAGCTATAATCCTAGCAAACTATGGGTCCTTAACAAGGAATAAAATTACTTGGCCTACTATCAGAAGTGTCAGATGGCACGAATTGAAAGACGAAAAAAAGAAGAACATATTTTAGTCGTTGCGCTTTAGCGAACGTTAAGGTCGTAGATGAACAACATATGAAATTAAAATATGAGGCTCTAGATAATATCATGGTTTCCTAAGGTGAAGGTGGCGAGCAATTCTCCGTGTTTGAGGTATGATCTCATGGAGAATGTCATACTCGTTGCTCTGGGCTTCCTGAGGTACCGTCTGCTAATATCACGACAAGCACCTATATCTTAACACTATCTCACTATGCATATTAGGTTCAGTTCTAACATTCGATCTCGGATTTCTATTGGTTCCTCAAGACTGGGGTCAAACACTAGGGTCAAATCTCTAACTAGCTCTTAGCAGTGCCTATACTACTCTTAGGTCATTCATGACTATAATAAGACATAATGGTATTTTATTCTATAGGCGAGGGATGCTAGGGTTCATTAAGCGTTCTACTGAGGGGTGTGTCAGTATCCTAGCTGTACTCTTAATAGGAAGGTTACCCTACCTATCATTCTATCAATAGGGACTTCTATATTCTAGGAGAAACCTACACTCAAGGAACTAAGGAGAAGACACATGAATCAGGCAGGATAAAATTTTCCAACGGAATGGATTGGAAGGAGGATGAGTCATAGTCAGTTGTGGATGAGATCCAATAAACTTATCCTATTCCTATTGCAGGCTTGCTAGGTCCCTAAGTTGAAACCGAACAATTTAGTCGTAGACCTGCATGGGCCACCACAAAAACCATGTCACGCCCCAGTCCCAAAATACCGTGGGACCGGACGCGTGATAATGGCCAGCAGTACGCACCGATGGACAAACCCAATTTAATGGATCCATCAGGGCATACTTAAGCTGTAAAAACAAAGTCTACGACAATCATGGCACAACTAATCTCATCCACACAAGATATAAAATATGATCCACAGAATAAATAAGGAATGTAAATCATCTGCTAATCTCAACAAAGTGCTTCGGGGAACAACCCGATAAATATCTAATACAATGGTTCAACAGACCAGAAATAAATGACTGAAATAAAGTAAATACTGAGCATGAAACATGGCTGCTCAGGAAAAGTCTTCGGCTAACACCTCATCCTCGGATGGCGGTGCAGCTCCTGGATCAGCTCCTGCTCCGGTCCCGTATACCTCGGGATAGATCTCGTCCTCAAATACTGGGGACATAATCCGGATCCAGGTCCACAGGGGACATAGCAAGGTACAAGAAAGCTCATGCCAAAATAAATGCAGTGCAGAAAATAAATAGAATAAATAGGGCAAGTAAGTAACCATCTAAGTGAAATGCAAGTTGAGAGCAACACGAGTACTCAGGCTGAGCCACTACAAGCTCTGTGTCGGGGAGCCGGTAGCGGTAATAACACGTAATATGCCTAGCTCTGCTACGAGAGTCTACGGCCTCACAATAGTAGGGGTTTTATATATATATGATCAGCCTGTAGCCTGTGTGTCTCTCCCCATCCAATGTAACCACGCATAGCATAACCATAACGTCTCATGTCCATGTCAAGCGGGATCATAGCTAATGCAACACGTCATAAAGTATCTATAAATATAGTATCTCTGTCAAGTCCTGTATCCTATACAGAATCACCACGAATATCTCAGGAAGATCCTGTCTCATGAATGGTGTCAAGTGTCCTTGGGTCATAGTGTACTTGGTAAGACAAGTACGAGAATATAAAGTATCGCGAATATCCATCTCTAGATGACAATACACAACACCGCGTACGGTGTCGGCACCCGACTAATAATCGGACGCTAAGTAAGTCACACGGCCCTAGGTTAAGCATGCACAGCAATATAAATAAAGCAAGGAAAATATATAACGAGACTGCAAAGTTTGGCAAGGTACACTTGCCTGGCAAGGAAGCTGCAATGTACCAATAACCTGCTCCAGAAATCGCGCAGAACAAATCCACTATCCATAACCAGCAGTCTGAACATCAAATCCTTCATCCTGTAGCCCTCGAATCAATGGCAAACTTCCATTTATTGAGTATGGTTTTTCGTAACCAACCACTTCCTCAGCTGCTTTGCGTAAGACATAAAATCCCCGAGAATTAAGATTGCATGCAGCTCCAGTCATTATAGCCTCATCAACACTGATTGCTAGCCTTCCTCTCAAATTTTCATCTGGAAGAACATATTTTGACACCGGTCCTCGCGTGGGTAGTTTCTCTATGTTGGCATTGATATCATCTACATACTCATGTAGTTTCTTCACAACATCTGCCGTACTGTAGAAGGGAGTTAACCTCACATCTCCGGATATTGTACACTCAGCTGGAATCTGATTGACACCCCCTCCAGGATAACTCTACTGGGTCGGTTTCATAGTTGATGGAGTGGCAAAGCCATAAACTTCTTCTTGGGGATGTGGAGGATAGTCTCTATAAAAGTGTGTCTGTATCTCCTTAAGTGTTTATGAGGTTAACTCCAAAGAGTTGATAGCCTTGTGAGCAAGACCACTATGAAAGAGCTTCCCAGTAGCCCGGAGCTTCCATGCTATCATCCCTCCAGTCCCAATACATGGCTGCTTGTCTGCTGTATCAATCCAAAATAGAGGCCCATTCTTGAGCTTGTTGAGGAGCCCCTCCTTGACGAGTGCATCCACCCCAATCCCCATCACAGATGAGTTCTTCTCATTCGTGATGAACACCGCCACGACCGTGTTCTTGAGCTTCGGCTTCTTCTCTCCCAGCCTCCTCATCAACTCAGTCACCAATGCCACGTGTCCGAGGCAGTCAGTTGTCCCCCTCCCTCTAAGCTTATCCCCATCCCTGCTTAAGAAGAACGGATCAAAGTCCCAGTCGGAGGGGTCAGCGGTGACGACGTCCATGTGGCAGCCTACGAAAGAGAGCACGTCCGCCGTCGACCCCTCTCCGGGGTACTCGGCGATGACGTTGTCGCGTCCGTCGGCGTAGGAGATGTGGCGGATGACGAGGGGTCCCCCGCCGTCGGAGGCGGAGGTGCTGACCGGGAGGAGGCGGTCGAGGACGTGGCGGCTACGCGGTCCTCCTCGGGGACGAGGTCCGGGGGGGTTGTTCTGGACGTGGCTGGACTCGGCGATAATCTTAGAAAGGAGGGAGACGTAGGAGTTGCGGTCCAGCGGGCCTAGAATTAATTAATTAAATCGAAACGCACACAATGTTCTAGAATTAATTAGGAGTACTTGGGATTAAAATTAGGCGGCCATAATTTATTAGGGCGTAGAGGGGACTGTAGAATATTAATAAAATTTGGTTTGCACAAAACGGTCAAGATTGTGTCCCCAATTTCGATTGGGACGCACAAGGATACTGAGTTGGAAATTATTTATAATTAATAAATAACGTCCGCGACGTTTATTGTGCGGCTAAAATATAGCACCAGAGAGCAATATTTTAAGTTGCACAAGGGTCAGAATAGTATGCGGGCATGTCTAGGATGAGGTTGTGGAGTTTGTTGGAAGGCAATGGCTAGTGAGGTGCTCCAATTATAGAAGCGACGGTAATTTGCGCTACACGATATAAATTATTGCATAATTAAATAAATACTGCGTTCTAATTATAATTGGTTCAAACTAGCCCTAATTCTACTATATAAGCCGAGTAAACCTAATTTTGGGTGAGGGGGTTTACACGTGCGGTGTATGATTAACACTATTCAAGAGCAAGACTTGATACAAGGAGGGTATGATCACATATCTATACTAAAATACTCTCCACCCCGACTGGTATAATAGATCCAACCATGGTATGCTATGGCACGGGATTCTCTAGGAAGGTAGCAAATCTTTCAGAGAATCTGTGTCTGTACATGTACAAGATAAACAATGAGACAAGGCTTGCACAAGATACACTATATACCAAGGAATAACATCTCATGACGAGATCCGAATATACCAATTCGTGTAACCATCGTGTCAAGAAACATGAATATCTACACTAAATACTATGAACATAAAGGATATCATAAATGAGAAACTATCAGAGAATGTACTCACCTGAAGTCAAATGTACGGTCTAACAGATGTCTGATATGGTGCCTCAAAGACCTAGATATGGAATATAACATCAATACAAGATTTCAGGAAAAAAAGAAGTTAAACTAGTCAACAACTAGGTCAATAAGCCATTTCTAAGTCAAAAGTCAAACTTAGTCAACTCTAAGTCAAACTAGGTCAACTCTAAGTCAAACTATGGTCAATAATGGTTAATTATGGTCAAACTATGGTCAATTATGCCAAACTACCTATTTCTAGGTTGCATGAGTCTATCTCAAGAATATTGGGTTCAAACACTAGAGTATAGGTCATAAAAGCTATATCTTAGGATACTAGGATACCGTATCTCAGGATACGTAAAACAATAGGTAAAATATCACATATACATATCAAAAAAATATTAATTATATAAAATTATATTTAAAAACATTAAATGGATACCTCGGTTTTGAACCAACTTGGTATCGCAACACTTAACCTCAATCTTGATACCCAAACCCAATACCATGGATATCCCCAAATACCTTGATACTTACCTTGGCATTTCAAGGTAATATCAAAAACCTTGCTTATACTAACTAAAACACAATTAGCAATTAGGAACATATATACGTATATATATTAATACCATATATATACACATATATATCTAATATAATTAAAATACATAATAACTATATAAACCGTATATCTGTCGCTGAAGCCCCTCGCTGTCGTCGCTAAAAACCTCTGATACACTGCTGATACCGTTGTTGTTACTGCTGCTATCGCGACAGTTTCCTGCTGCCGTTGCTGTTACTGAACTGCTGCTGTCGCTGCTGCTGCTGCAGCCGTCGCTACTGCTGATGCTGTTGCTGTTGCTATTGTTGCTGCGACTGCTGTTGCTATTTCCCTGCTGCTGCTACTACTGTTTCGTGACTTTTGAACCGTCGCCATAGCTGTTGTCGCCTCTTCCATCTCTTATATAACACAAGATATAATATATATAAAACACAATATATAATATATATATAACACAATATATAATATATATATAACACAATACATAATTACTACTATATATAACTTACAACTATATAAAATATATGTAAACATACACACACCTCCACAACATATATATGTACAACATACATATATATATAGTAATATATATATATAACAACACATATACGTATACGTATATATAATCATACACAATATATATACATATACTACAATATAATAATAGCTCTTACATATGTAGAATAATAGCTACATAAATATATATACATATAGGTAAAATAGATACCTAGATCTATGACATCTAATACATAAATAAATAAATAAATAAATAAATAAATAAATAAATATATATATATATATATATATATATATATATATATATATATATATATATATATATATATATATATATATATCAACAATATAGATATATATACATACATATAAATACACATCACAATGACTAAGAACAATGAAGAAATAGATCTAAAATTAAATTGTACAAACACATGGAGCGTATCACACCCATATCCCACTAGATCTAGAATACGCTTGCGGCACGAGTCCACCACACATCCAAATGTACCCCGAAGGACACGAGCAAGTCTAATATATTATTTATGAAAAATATAAAGAATCAAACACAAATCTACATGTCCGTGTCAAAATGTGACATGCACAAAGTCCCGTGTCGGAGAAAAAACCCCCAAATCAACACGTATCACCAAATTATTGTGATACGACCTACATGTACCTAATTATGGATATGACACTAGCCCTAAACACACAAGTACATGCTAAATTGATCTATAGGACCAATTGACACACATAATAAATATCAATCTCAGAATTCCCCCAAAATTGACACAAAAAGTACCATAACTTTCACAATAGGATCCTATGAACACAAAACCAAATCTTATGGGTAGCCTATGTATATGGGTTGATTTTTTATGGTTAAATCTCAGATTTAGAACCTAATTTAAGGGCAAAATTGAATTGTACCTATTGGGAGATGGATTCCCAATGAAACCTCCAAATGTGATAAAATTATTCTCCAACTTGTAGATCCTTGCTCCACTTTGTAGATCATTGCTTCCTCCTTTTAGATTCTTGCTCCACTAGTCTCTAATGGTGATTTGGGAAGGAATTGGAATGAAATTTTGTAGAGAAATGATATAGGGATGAAGAAATTTGGTTGAGGAAATTCTAGATCTAGTTTTCAAATAAAAAGAGGAGAAAGAAATTTCTCCACTCTTTAAATATAGGCCGACCCCCTTTCCCCTTCCTCAAGTCACTATGAAATGTCCAATATACCCCTTAGGGCCTCTCATGAAGAAATAATTAAGGAGGAAAGATTCTAGTCTAATGGTTTAATTAAATTAATCATCCTCCTAATTAATAGGCTTTCTAAATAGGCTAAAATCTAACAATTAATACGTGTTGATCCATGAGTCTAAGCTAAACTAGTTAGGTCCACAAACACAAGTCCAAAATAAATAACTAATACCTAACAATAATTAAATAATACAACAAATAATTATTTACATGCACAATATTTAATTACTTATAAAAATACTAAAATACCCTTTCCTAGAAATGTGGTAGTGACATCCGTGTCCTTGCTTCTTACAGAAAGTGCAAGGAACTACAGCCCTCTGGATCTGATGCATCTGCTGTGCAGGCGCTCTAGCTGGCCAGTGATACTGCTGCCTCTTGTGCTGGTAATGCCTCTGGTACTGCTGCTAGAAATGGGGCCTCTTTGTTGGACCCGTGTTGGTGTTGGATCCTCCTGTGTCCCTCGGCCTCTTAGAGCCAAGCTCTAAGTCATCCTCCGCTCTCTGCGCCTGTCTGAAAATCTCCTCGAAGGTGGTGGTAGGATCTTCATTGGTGTAGGATTTGACCTACCGGTTCAGGCCCTTCCTGAACTTCCTGGCTCTGCCTCTAGGGTTCTCCCCCTCCATGAAGCGACCTAGTCGGCAATACTCTGCCGCATACTCATCCACTGACATACCTCTCTAGACGAGATACTGGAACTGGCTCTCTAAGGATGTAAGAGCCATGTCTAGGAAGAACTTTTCCTTGAAAAGCTCTTTGAAGGCTTCCCAAGTGAGTCATGGTACTACAATCTTGGGGTCTGTCCGGAACCAACTTAATGCAATATCGAACATCATACACCCCGCTGCCTCTATCTGTAGCATATCTGGAATCTACGCCAGCTGCAGGTTTCGCTCGATCTCCTCGATCCAATCATCCTCATAAAGGATCCCCTCTGTGCCTCTGAAGTCCTTCGGGCCCATCCTCTTGAAGTCTATGAAGGTACCCAGACTCGGCTGCTGAGGAATAAACTAAGGTGGTACCATATATGGCTGGACTGTAGTAGCTCTCTCAACTGCTGCAAGCACGATCTGGTAAGCATTCTCCACGCTCTTTCGTAGGACCTCAGACTATCGCTGTTGTACCTCCATCATCTGGTGGAAGATTACGAACATCCTCGGAAACTGTCTGCGCTATCCTCGGCACTGGAGGTGGAGCACCTTCAAAAGCTACTGTCGATACGCCTACCTGGACCGGTGAAGCTGACCTCCTGAATGTAAGTGCTGGACCATCGTCTGAGGGTGCTGCCCTCAAGGGTGATGAAGTGACTGATCGTTCTGTCATGACACCTGATCGCTGGGAACGTGTCTTCGGCGGCATCCTGAAGATAGATTAAAATAAGGAATCAATATTGAATATGATACGATACCATCAAATAAGTATAGAACTTTATTCAAAGTAAAGCAATATTCAATAGATAAGGATTTGCAAAATAGATTTTAGAATTTTCCTAGTTGTGATTGAATAAACTCTCAGCCTAAATCTAATTTCCTAAAGTAATCTCATAGCAGTACTCTAGACGAGCACAACTACGATAAGAATCTAGACCTGCATAGGCCACCACTAAAAATGTGTCACGACTCGCACCCGAATATTCGGGCACGAGTACGTGGTTACGCCCAGCCTATACTGCAAAATCGACGGTAGAACGTTGTCTGGGTCATTTTTAACTATGTAACATCTCAACAATATAATATGTTACCTGTCAATCATCTCAACTACAAACGAAGGAACAATATGGTATCTCACAAGTATGACTAATCTCAATCATAAATAAACTAAGGAAGATAATGCACGAATGGAATAGCGAAGGAATGAATAAGATACAATCCACAATCTGGAATAATATACAACTGTGAATCTCAACAATAGAATAGTCTAATACATGCCAACACAAATAACTAGACCTCCTCGGGATCTGCAACTAAGTCCTCCTGGTCTATATAAGTATCCTCTATAGGTACGCCATCCTGCGGCCCGTAGAATGTGGGACACTGCTCTATAAGCCAGTCATCTGGAAAAATATATCCAGTCTATATAAGTATGCTCTATAAGCGAAGTACATACCTCTGAAAGCAGTTTCAATAACATAATTGAGCATATAAAATAGATAATGGAAATAAAATACAATATCACTAACATATGAATGAATGAACAATAGATATACAGGTATTGTACGAGAATATTAAACAACAAAATGGATATCCGCAATATGATAAAATAACTGCAATCTAGCTACTGTGCCTCAAAATACAAGTTTATTATGTGATCGGTTTGGGTGAACATGATCAGGTAAGACGATTACAAGTGAGGTATGTAACCAGAATGTACACGATGTAACAATAGGGCTTTGATCACATAATCAACTCCTACTCTCCCATCCCCAACTAATACCAATGGATCCAATCATGACACGCTACAAACACGAAATATAACCACTGAACACGAGCAGTGGGTGTACACGAATATCATAACCACTGAACACGAGCAGTGGGTGTACACGAATAAGCACACTGAACACGAGCAGTGTGTGAACACGAAATATAATCAATATCCAATATATACGATAAAATACATATACACGAGTACCCGTTGAACACGGTAGGGGATAACATCTCCTGACGGGATCCATATAGTACAAGTCCGTAAAATCACTATATTAGAGTCAAGTATACAATTATAGAACATGCATATATACACTATTATGAATTAAAAACTATCAGAGAAATGTACTCGCCTGAAGTCCTGAGAAAGGTGTGTCTCTCGATGTCCAAGTTGGTGTCACGCAGTCCTATATATGGTATATTGCATCAATACAAGGTTCAAAAATAAAAACAAGTTAAGTTGATGCAATTCTAGGTCAATAAGTTATTTCTAGGTCAAACCGATTAAATCTAGGTTGCAAGAGTCTAACACCAAGACACTAAGTCAATACACTATGAAACTAAGCTATACTAGCCAATCTAAGATACTATGAAACACTCAAAAAGCCGTATCCTAAGATACGCAAGTTTCCATATATGAAAATAGTATTTAGATATATATACAAGTCAATATACATAGTACTATAACAAAACAAGGAAAATATGATACTTTGGCCTTGCACCAATGCGTATCGCACCTATCTCGATACCCATACTCAATACCTTGGGTATCGATCCAATATCTTGGTATTACCTTAGTATCCCAAGGTAATCGAAAACTCTAACATAATAGCTAACACATATATAAACCTCACTAATATACTAACTATAACCAATTTACCTACTAACAAATATACCTACATACTTACATATAGCTAATATAACTAACTATCAACATACATTACTTATTAGTATATATATATATATACTACACTAGCTATTACCCAATATACTAATTATAAATATATAACTAAACTACTAACAATATACATACCAATACATCAACTAAACTAACTAATGCTAACTATCTACTACTAACCAATAAATAACTAACTACTTAACTATAATATGCTAACTATAACCATATGTACTTACTAGCATACAATACTACACTACAACCCATAAACTAAAATACCTTGATACCTTGCTAACTCAATACCTCAATTACCTTGATAACTAACTAACCCAAATAAATAACACCTAACTCATTGCTACCCAAAACATTACCTGGACTGAAACCTAACTAACCATACTGAAACATGGATACACTGATACCTCTACTGATACTGAAACTGAACTCAATGCATAGTGAACTGATACTGAAACTGAACAACACAGTGAAGGCAGCACTGTGCAGATATTCCTACAATTGCTATACAAGAGTTGCACAAGTCTGCTGGTACTCGACCCCTCGTGTTGTAGCTGCTGCACTCTCTTCAGTGAGTTCCCTGCTCACTGCTACTGTGCTCTCCTCGAACACTGCCTCTAGCTGCAGTGACTTTCTGCAGATGGCTGCCTCCTTAGCCGCTGATACTTTGCAGAGACTTCACCTCAGTCTATCTGCTGCACGATGCCACCCCCTTAGTTGACTTTGCGTAGCAGTGCATGAGTTAGCAGTGAAGCTTTCTGCTATTGTTCCTGTGCACCGTGGCTATGTTCTGATGCCCGAGTAGCTGTTGAGCTGCTACTGCTACACTGAGCAATGTGCTCGAGCACTCTTGCTCGAGCAGTCCTCTATCTTGCTGCCACTGACAGAACTCTCATCCTCACACACCCAAAAACAAACACTCTAACAACACAAACACAAGCACTCTCACAACACAAACACAAACCACCAACATAAACTGCTATATATGTATCTATCCACACATATATATATACATACATATATAAGTATATAAATCCCTATATATATGTATAGATATATAAAAATCTCTTAAACATATCAATCTATATATATATATATATATATATATATATATATATATATATATATATATATATATATATATATATATATATATATATATATATATATATATACACTCTCTATAAACACAAACACACATATGCATATATACATATAAACACACACACATACACACACACACATACACTTAATCATATACACACTCATATACATATATATATATATATATATATATATATAATTATCACATAGATATATATATACACATGTACATATAGAATTAGGAGCAAAATACCAAACACATGGAGTGCACCACACCCGTATCACACTAACTCTATGATACGCTTGCGATACGGCTCCACCACACAACCAAACGCATCCCAGTGAACACGAGCAAGTCCAATACACTAAATATGAGCAATACATATAGTAATTAGATCAACTACGTGTCCGTATCATAATGTGATATGCACAAGTCCCCGTGTCGGAAAAAACCCCCCAAAATTAACCCGTTTCGTCAAATTGACGAGATACGGCCTACAAGTACCCAATTGTGGATAAGTCACTAGTCACAAACAAGCAATCATATGTCAATTTGATCTATTAGACTATTTGACAAATACCACATGTGCCAATCTCGTAATTCCCCCAAAATTGGCACCAAAATGCACATAACTTCCACAGTAGGTCTCCGATGAACCTTAAATCAAATCGTATAGGTAGACTATGCATGTGGGTTAATTTTTCATGGTTAAATCTCAGATTTAGAGTCTAATAGAAGGGGAAAAATTGAAATGTACCTATTGGGAGATAAATTTCTAATAAAATATCCCTAAATGGAAAGTAGCTCATTTCTTTCTAGATCTTGGTCTACTCCTTGTTGCTCCTTACTTCCTTCTTGTAAATCCTTGATGTAGATGCCTCCAATAAAGAATAGAAAAGGAATTTGTGAAGAATAGGGTAGAGAATTGATGAGGGAATGAAGTAAATTGGAAGAGGAAAAACTAGATCTAATAGAATTGGAAATTGAAATGAAATGAGGCACTCACTCTCCTCCTCTAATGGTGGCTGGCCCTAGCCCTCTCCCCAAGCTAGTATGAAATGTCCTAATTACCCCTTGGGGCCTCTCATGAAAAAATTAATTAGGGAGGAATGGTTCTAGTCTAATGGTTTCACTAATTAATACAACCTCATAATTCATGGGCCTAATTCATGGGCTCAATCTAAACTCATATAAAATATTGATTCATGCATCTAATAAATAGGTTAGGTCCACTACATAAGTCTAGAATAAATCTACAACTAGCAATCAATAAATAATATAATAATTAAATAATCTTGCATGCACAATATTCAAATAAAATCAATCCTAAAATTAAAATACCCATGTCAATTACCAAACTATTCGTAAATAAAAATATGAGGGTGACAGAAGTACCATCTTAGTTTTAGCTTGTCCAGCATCAATATTATTTGATTTTGCGACTGCCCATTCATTTATAGCATCTGTATTTATTGCTCTACATGAAATAGAATCTCAACCATTACCTAAAAATTAAAAATTCTTACGGGTAATGGGGTAGTAGAAATTAGTCGGATTTGTAGAGCATGCCCAGTTAAGCTAGATGGTAGAGCATTTCAGGTTAGATTATTAGTCTTCCCAATGAATAATTATGATATAGTACTTGGAATGAATTGGTTGGCCCAGACATTAGCTAATATAGATTGTGGCCTGTGGAAGTTTTTATTTTAACTTCCTGATGGGGAGATATATGAGTTTGTTCGGGATCAAAAAGAATTTGATGCTGTAGAACTAAGAAAATTAGTACTACCGGTTCGAGGAAGATTTCATGAACTAGAGGAAGAACAATTTCCAAGAATAGTAGAAGAATTTAAGGATGTATGCCCAAAAGAGTTACCAAGATTATCACTAGATAGGGCAGTAGATTTTTTATTAATTTGGCACCTGGAGCAGCACCTATAGCTAAGAAGATATAACCAATGAACAAAGAGGAGTTGGCTGAATTAAATAAGCAAATATAAAAGCTATTATTAAAAGAGTTTATTCAGCCAAGTGCCTCGCCATGGGGAGCACCAGTACTATTTGTGAAGAAGAAAGATGAGACCCTTCGACTGGTGATTGACTATAGAGCATTGAATGAAGTCACAATCAAGAATGAATATCCCTAACCAAGAATTTATAAATTATTTGATCAGCTAGGCGAAGTAAAAGTATTTTCAAAAATTGATCTAAGGCCTGGATACCATTAAGTAAAGGTGAAAAAGGAGTATGTTCAGAAAATAACTTTTAGAACTCGTTATGGATATTACGAGTTTCTAGTAATGTCATTTGGGTTAACTAATTCTCCTGCAATATTTATAGACTTGATGAATCAAATATTTTATCAATATTTGGATAAATTTGTTATTGTGCTTATTGATAACATTCTCATATATTCTAAAAGTGAAGAAGAACACGAGAAGCATTTGAGGATTGTATTGCAGACCCTAAGGCAAGAACGATTATATGCCAAATTTAGTAAGTGTGAGTTTTTGTTGGACCATATATCATTTTTAGGCCATATTATCAGTGGGGAAGGTATTTCAGTGGATCCGAAGAAGGTAAAAACTGTTAAATCCTGGCCAACACCAAAATCTGTAGCAAAAATTCATAATTTCTTGGGTTTAGCAGGATGCTATAGGAGATTTATGGAAAATTTCTCGAGAATCGCAGAACTACTAACCCGTCTGACCCGAAAGGAAAAAAAGTTTAACTGGACAGGAAAATGCCAAGCATCATTTGATGAATTGAAAGAAAGATTGATTTCATCACCAGTGCTAGCATTACCATCAGGGTCAGGTGGATATGAGATATATAGTGATGCTTTAGGAAAAAGACTATGTTGTGTATTAATGCAGCATGGAAGGGTTATATCCTATGCTTCTCGACAACTGAAGTAGCATGATAGAAATTATCCAACTCATGATTTAGAGCTGGCCGCTGTAGTATTTGCACTCAAATTATGGAGACATTATTTATATGGAGTGTCACGACCCGCACCCGGTGTAAGGGCACTAGTCGGAAACAACGCCCAGCCTACGCCGCAGAATCGGCGGTAGAACGCTGTCTAGATAATCTATCTAACAATATAATGAACCACCAATAATGATAGTATACTCAATCACAGAACTAAGATAGAATGAGCACGAATCAGATAAAAAAATAAATAGTCACAAAACAACTCATGAGTCTAAAATAATACATCAATGAGTCTGAAGAAAGAACAGAAATAAGCTGGAGACAAATCCAGTACAAAGAATACTACAAAACTATAAAGCTACAACTCCAGGGTCAACTGTCTCAGTTGGGATAAGTCCCTCTTGAGCCAGGGTCTCAGAATCTAAACCCACAACATCCTGGGGTCCATAATAGGTAGGGTACTCCTCAGTGTCATCTGGAAAAATATATCCAGTCAGGAAAGGAGCAGAGTACAACCCTAACAGCAGTTCTCAAATAATGATAAAAACTATGTAACAATAAGTAGCTGTGGATAAACAAGATGCATAAATAGATACAAGAAATGTATATACAATAAGGAAGTACTGGAAAGAAATACAATAATGAACAATATGCTGATAGAACAAGAATACTAATGACTAAGTGTGTGAGTACTAGCTTTAACATGTGATCGGCTTAGGAACTTGCACAAGAGTATAATGGCCTGGTTAATCATACGTGCGGTGTATGATCAACACTCACAAGAAACAAGACATGCACAAGGAGGGTATGATCATATATCTACCCTAAAATACTCCCCACCCCCGACTGGTATAATAGATCCAACCACGGTACGTTATGGCACGAGATTCCCCAAGAAGATAGCTAGTCTCCCCGAGAATCGGTGTCTGTACATGTACAAGAATACCAATGAAACAATACTTGCACCATATACACCATATACCAAGGAATAACATCTCATGACGAGATCCGGATATACCAATCCGTGTAACCATAGTGTCAAGAGAACATGTATATCTACACTAGATACAACGAACATAGAGGATATCATAAATGAGAAACTATCAGAGAATGTACTCGCCTGAAGTCCAATGAACAGTCTCACAAATGTCTGACTCGGTGCCTGGAAGACCTAGATATGGAATACCACATTAATACAAGGTCCCGGAAAGAGAACAAGTCAAACTAGGCAATTTCTAGGTCAATAAGTCAATTCTAAGTCAAAAGTCAACTATGGTCGACTCTAAAGTCCACTAAAGTCAAACATGGTCAAACCCAAAGTCAACCTCACAAAAAATCTATATAAATAATATAGAAAATAAAATACAACAATTTAGGAATCAAAATTAGATCCCAAAAGATACCCATACAAGAATATTAATAATACAAATAATGCACACTCTAAATAATGTATATACAAACCAATATTTATACAAATAAAATAATATATTATTATTAGTATTATACCTCACAAAAATACCTATATATATACATATATAAATCAAAATGCATATATATATATATAAATAATTTAATAACTATATACTTATATATACATACATATAAACTTACAAAATTAAAATACCAAACACATGCATATATGTACGTATTTTACATGGCTAGAAGCACACATAAAAATACATTAATATCCAAATAATTACATAATAATTATAAATAATATAATTACATAATTAAACATACAAATATATTTTATAAAATATTTTATGTATAAATTATATTATTTAACAAGTAGTAACATATATATTTGCATGTAAGAAATCTATATATATTATATTGTACATAATATTAGCACACCCAAAATATAGATCTATGCTACAATAATTACTATAATAAATACACAAAATAAATATTTACTATCCATATATATATACTAATTATAAATGAAGAATTGAACCACAATTAATTAGATCTATGCAAAAATACACACAATTGGAGAGTATCTCACCGTATCCCACTAGATCTAGGATACGCATGCGACACGAGTCCAACACACAACCAAATGCACCCCGAAGGACACAAACAAATCACAAATAATATTTATGAACAAATCAAAGCGTCAAAAGTAGATCTATGTGTCCGTGTCAAAATACGACATGTTCAAAGCCCCGTGTCGGAGGAAAACCCCCAAATGACACGTATCACCAAATAGTTGGGATACGAACCACAAGTATCCCAATATGGACACGACACTAGCCTCAAACACAAATCTCATGTCCAATTGATCTATAGGATCAATTGACACACACAAAAAATGTAAATTCGGAATTCCAACAAAATTGACACAAAAAGCACCATAACTTTCTCCATGGGTCTCCTATGAACACAAAACAAAGTCTTATGGGTAGTACATACATATAGGTTGATTTTACATGATTAAATCACAGATTTAGAAGCTATTTAAATGGGAAAATCTGAATTATACCTATTGGGAGATGGATTCCCAATGAAACCTCCAATTGAGATGAACTTGCTTCCAAATTGTAGATCCTTGCTCCTCTTTGTAGATCCTTGCTTTCTTCTTCTAGATCCTTGCTTCCTCCTTCTCTAATGGTGAATTGGAAAGAATTTGGAATAAATTTGGTAGGGAATTGGATTGGGAATGGAGGGAATTTGGTAGTGGGAGAATTCTAGATCTAGATTTGGAATAAAATGGGAGGAGAGAGAAATTTCCCCCCCTCCTATATAGGCCGGCCATAGCCCCTCCCCCAAGCAATTATAAAATGTCCAATGTACCCCTTGGGGCCTCTCATGAAGAAATAATTAAGGAAGGAAGCTTCTAGTCTAATCATTTAATTAATTTAATCCATCTCCTTAACTATGGGCTTTCTAAATGGGCCAAGTCTAACTAATTAATTCATGTTGGTCCATGGGTCCAAACTAAACTAGTTGGGTCCACTAAAATAAGTCTAAAATAATTAAATAATAACTAACAACAATTAAATAATACAACAAATAATTATTTACCATGCACAATATTTATTTAAATAGGAAATTACTAAAATACCCTTTTTCCTAAAATGTGGTAGTGACAAGTCTACCCTCCTTAAAATAATTTCGTCCTCGAAATTCAAAGACGAAAACTACCCCCAGAAAATCACAGAACAGAACTAAAGAATCACAACTAACTAATGAACAGAACATAACAATGAACAGAACATAACTAGAAATAACATACCTCAAGGTACAAACAAATATGGATAACGCTCTCGCATGTCATCCTCTCTCTCCCAAGTAGACTCCCCCGGAGAGTGATGCCTCCATGCGACGCGCACTAAAGGAATAGTCTGGTTCCTCAGCACCTTCTCTCTCCGATCCAGAATTCCAACTGGCTGCTCTGGATAGCTAAGAGTAGGACCCACCTCTATCTCTGAGTGATCCAATACATGACTAGGATCTGCCACGTATCATCTCAACTGCGACACATGAAACACGTTGTGCACTCCCTCCAATGCAGGTGGCAAGTCTAGTCTATAAGCAACTGCACCGACCCTCTCTAGAATAGTGAAAGGTCCGATGAATCGCGGACTAAGCTTTCCGCCTCCACCGAAGCGAATCGTGCCTCGTGTCAGAGAAATCCTCAGAAACACCAAACCACCCACCTAGAACAAAACACCACCTTAAGAACTTATCTATAACAAACAACCAAGAACAAGCACACAAAATAAAATCTAAACTATACCTCAAACTCCAAGGGTCTCCGATGGCTATCGGCCCAATGCCGTTGTCTGTCCTGCGCCACTCGAAGTCTGTCTCTGATCAACTGAACCTTCTCTGCTGCATCCACAACCATCTCTGGCCCAAGCAAAACTCTCTCTCCAACATCGTCCCAAGACAAAGGAGTACGACACCTCCGACCATATAGAGCTTCAAAAGGTGACATCTCTATACTGGCCTGGTAACTGTTGTTGTAAGCAAACTCTACCAAATGGAGATGGTCCTCCCAAGAACCCCCGAAATCTAGTACACAAGTGCGCAACATATCTTCGAGAGTCTGAATAGTCCTCTCTGACTGCCCATCTGTCTGGGGATGATATGCAGTACTGAATTTGAGCTGAGTGCCCAAACTCTCCTGCAAACTCCTCCAGAAATGAGAAGTGAAACGACTATCTCGATCTGAGACTATGCTGACGGGAACTCCATGTATCCTAACGATCTGCCTCACATACATCTCTGCCAGCTTTTCCGTAGACAAACCCACCTTGAAAGGCAAAAAGTGGGCCGACTTGGTCAATCTATCAACAATGACCCAAATCGCGTCTTTCCCTCCTGGAGATCGTGGTAGTCCGGACACAAAATCCATAGTAATGTGTTCCCACTTCCACTCTGGAATGGGTAATGGCTGAAGTAAACCTCCTGGCCTCTGCCTCTCGGCTTTCACCTGCTGGCACACTAAGCATCTGGATACAAACTGTGCCACTTCCCTCTTCATGCCATACCACCACACACTCTCTCGCATATCCCGATACAGCTTGTTAGCACCTGGATGTATGGAATACTGAGAGCGATGCGCTTCCTGCAATACCTCCTCTCGCAACTCCCCACTAGGCACACACAATCTAACTCCATGCCTCAAAGATCCATCCTCTGCAATAGTGAAATCATCCTCCAATCCTGCTCTCACCTGAGCTCTGATACTCCTCAAAGATACGTCATCATACTGTGCTGCCTTGATCCTATCCATCAAATCTGAATGTATCTGCAATCCCCATATCTGCATAGCACCACCCGGAACAATCACCTCAATGCCCAAGCTCTCCAAGTCCTCCAACAAATATCGATCCTGCGTCAAGAACATAGCTACCGAATACCTGCTCAAAGCATCGGCAACTTCATTGGCCTTCCCAGGATGATATTGCAAAGAGATATCAAAATCCTTCATCAGTTCCAACCACCGACGCTGCCTCATGTTCAACTCCTTCTGCGTGAAAACGTACTTCAAGCTTTTGTGGTCTGTGAAGATCTCCACATGCTCTCCGTACAAATAATGTTTCTACAACTTCAGGGCGAATATGACAGCTGCCAACTCCAAATCATGGGTAGGATAGTTCTTTTCATGAGGACGCAATTGCCTGGATGCATAGGCAATCACTTTCCCATGCTGCTGAAGAACACAACCTAAACCCTTTCCCGATGCATCACTATAAATAGTGAAACCTCCGGACCCTGATGGCAATGTCAAAATAGGAGCAGACGTCAACCTCTTCTTCAACTCCTCAAAAGCGGCCTGGCAATCTTCCGTCCAAACAAACTCCACATCCTTCCTTGTGAGTCTGGTCATCGGCTCGGCAATCCTCGAAAAATCTTGCACAAACTTTCTGTAGTAGCCTGCCAATCCCAAGAAACTCCTGATCTCTGCTACCGAACTCGGAGTCTTCCAAGATTCCACTGCTGAAATCTTCTTCGGATCCACTGAAATACCATCACCAGTCACAACATGCCCCAAGAATTCCACCTTGTCCAAGAAAAACTCATATTTGGACAACTTTCCATACAGCTTCTCCTTCCTCAGCACATCCAACACAATCCTCAAATGCTCCTCATGCTCCTCCGGTGTCCTCGAGTATATGAGTATGTCGTCGATGAACACCACCACGAACTTGTCAAGGTATTGGTGGAACACCTTGTTCATCAAGTTCATAAATACCGCCGGTGTATTAGTCAAACCAAACGGCATCACCATAAACTCGAACTGACCATACCGAGTTCTAAAAGCAGTCTTCGGTATGTCCTCCGGCTTTACCTTCACCTGATGGTAGCCTGATCTCAAATCTATCTTAGAAAACACCTTCGCACCACTCAACTGATCAAACAGATCATCAATCCATGGCAAAGGATACTTATTCTTGATAGTGAGATTATTCAAAGCCCTGTAATCAATGCACATACGCACCGATCCATCCTTCTTCGGTACAAACAATACCAGGGCTCCCCATGGTGAAGAACTCGATCTGATAAACCCCTTATCCTGCAATTCGTCCACCTGCTTCTTCAACTCGACCAGCTCGCTGTTGTTTACTCTATAGACATGCTGCGAAATCGGTTCTGCACCTGGCACCAAGTCTATAGAAAATTCAACATCTCGATCTGGCGGCAATCCTGGCAATTCTTCAGGAAACACATCAAAAAATTCTGCTATCAACGGATGTGGCAACTCCTTGTCTTCCACCATAGCTCCACAAATAATGCCTTCTTCCTGCTCCGCAGCTCCTCTAGCAAACTCGAACTCTGGCTCTCCTGGCAGACCAAACAAAACTCTACCTCCTCTACAATCTATGCTAGCACGGTGCCTACTCAACCAATCCATCCCGAGTACAATGTCGTAGCTCGGAAGTGTCATTACAAGTAGACACGCACTCAACTCCCGGCTTCCCAGAGTAACTCTCCGATCCTTGCAAATATCATTAACCAGGATAATGCCTCCCCCGGTCATGATCTTGCAAGTCCTAAGCAAAGACTCAGCTACCAAACCATGCTTTAGAGCAAAAGAAACAGATACAAAACTATGGGAAGCACCACTATCAAACAAAGCTAAAGCTGGCATGGAATCAAGAAGAATAGAATCAATATAGCACAAGATGTAAGACATCAAGGAAATGACAGTTTAAGGGTTCAAGTATCAATGTCAAAGGAGAATAGTTGAATCAAAAGAATTTTTCTAGATGTGATTGAGTATCTCAGCCTATATCCTATATCCTATCGCAGGCTCGCAGTAGTACAACTAAGTTATCGCACTACCACGACATCACATACTTGTGAAGCTAGACCTGCATGGGCCACCACCAAAAACGTGTCACGACCCGCACCTGGTGTAAGGGCACTAGTCGGAAACAACGCCCAGCCTACGCCGCAGAATCGGCGGTAGAACGCTGTCTAGATAATCTATCTAACAATATAATGAACCACCAATAATGATAGTATACTCAATCACAGAACTAAGATAGAATGAGCACGAATCAGATAAAGAAATGAATAGTCATAAAATAACTCATGAGTCTAAAATAATACATCAATGAGTCTGAAGAAAGAACAGAAATAAGCTTGAGACAAATCCAGTACAAAGAATACTACAAAACTATAAAGCTACAACTCCAGGGTCAACTGTCTCAGTTGGGATAAGTCCCTCTTGAGCCAGGGTCTCAGAATCTAAACCCACAACATCCTGGGGTCCATAATAGGTAGGGTACTCCTCAGTATCATCTGGAAAAATATATCCAGTCAGGAAAGGAGCAGAGTACAACCCTAACAGCAGTTCTCAAATAATGATAAAAACTATGTAACAGTAAGTAGCTGTGGATAAACAAGATGCATAAATAGATACAAGAAATGTATATACAATAAGGAAGTACTGGAAAGAAATACAATAATGAACAATATGCTGATAGAACAAGAATACTAATGACTAAGTGTGTGAGTACTAGCTTTAACATGTGATCGGCTTAGGAACTTGCACAAGAGTATAATGGCCTGGTTAATCATACGTGCGGTGTATGATCAACACTCACAAGAAACAAGACATGCACAAGGAGGGTATGATCACATATCTACACTAAAATACTCCCCACCCCCGACTGGTATAATAGATCCAACCACGGTACGTTATGGCACGAGATTCCCCAAGAAGATAGCTAGTCTCCCCGAGAATCGGTGTCTGTACATGTACAAGATAACCAATGAAACAATACTTGCACCATATACACCATATACCAAGGAATAACATCTCATGACGAGATCCGGATATACCAATCCGTGTAACCATAGTGTCAAGAGAACATGTATATCTACACTAGATACAACGAACATAGAGGATATCATAAATGAGAAACTATCAGAGAATGTACTCGCCTGAAGTCCAATGAACAGTCTCACAAATGTCTGACTCGGTGCCTGGAAGACCTAGATATGGAATACCACATTAATACAAGGTCCCGGAAAGAGAACAAGTCAAACTAGGCAATTTCTAGGTCAATAAGTCAATTCTAAGTCAAAAGTCAACTATGGTCGACTCTAAAGTCCACTAAAGTCAAACATGGTCAAACCCAAAGTCAACCTCACAAAAAATCTATATAAATAATATAGAAAATAAAATACAACAATTTAGGAATCAAAATTAGATCCCAAAAGATACCCATACAAGAATATTAATAATACAAATAATGCACACTCTAAATAATGTATATACAAACCAATATTTGTACAAATAAAATAATATATTATTATTAGTATTATACCTCACAAAAATACCTATATATATACATATATAAATCAAAATGCATATATATATATATAAACAATTTAATAACTATATACTTATATATACATACATATAAACTTACAAAATTAAAATACCAAACACATGCATATATGTACGTATTTTACATGGCTAGAAGCACACATAAAAATACATTAATATCCAAATAATTACATAATAATTATAAATAATATAATTACACAATTAAACATACAAATATATTTTATAAAACAATTTATGTATAAATTATATTATTTAACAAGTAGTAACATATATATTTGCATGTAAGAAATCTATATATATTATATTGTACATAATATTAGCACACCCAAAATATAGATCTATGCTACAATAATTACTATAATAAATACACAAAATAAATATTTACTATCCATATATATATACTAATTATAAATGAAGAATTGAACCACAATTAATTAGATCTATGCAAAAATACACACAATTGGAGAGTATCTCACCGTATCCCACTAGATCTAGGATACGCATGCGACACGAGTCCAACACACAACCAAATACACCCCGAAGAACACAAACAAATCACAAATAATATTTATGAACAAATCAAAGCGTCAAAAGTAGATCTATGTGTCCGTGTCAAAATACGACATGTTCAAAGCCCCGTGTCGGAGGAAAACCCCCAAATGACACGTATCACCAAATAGTTGGGATACGAACCACAAGTATCCCAATATGGACACGACACTAGCCTCAAACACAAATCTCATGTCCAATTGATCTATAGGATCAATTGACACACACAAAAAATGTAAATTCGGAATTCCAACAAAATTGACACAAAAAGCACCACAACTTTCTCCATGGGTCTCCTATGAACACAAAACAAAGTCCTATGGGTAGTACATACATATAGGTTAATTTTACATGATTAAATCCCAGATTTAGAAGCTATTTAAATGGGAAAATCTGAATTATACCTATTGGGAGATGGATTCCCAATGAAACCTCCAATTGAGATGAACTTGCTTCCAAATTGTAGATCCTTGCTCCTCTTTGTAGATCCTTACTTCCTTCTTCTAGATCCTTGCTTCCTCCTTCTCTAATGGTGAATTGGAAAGAATTTGGAATGAATTTGGTAGGGAATTGGATTGGGAATGGAGGGAATTTGGTAGTGGGAGAATTCTAGATCTAGATTTGGAATGAAATAGGAGGAGAGAGAAATTTCCCCCTCCTATATAGGCCGGCCATAGCCCCTCCCCCAAGCAATTGTAAAATGTCCAATGTACCCCTTGGGGCCTCTCATGAAGAAATAATTAAGGAAGGAAGCTTCTAGTCTAATCATTTAATTAATTTAATCCATCTCCTTAACTATGGACTTTCTAAATGGGCCAAGTCTAACTAATTAATTCATGTTGGTCCATGGGTCCAAACTAAACTAGTTGGGTCCACTAAAATAAGTCCAAAATAATTAAATAATAACTAACAACAATTAAATAATACAACAAATAATTATTTACCATGCACAATATTTATTTAAATAGGAAATTACTAAAATACCCTTTTTCCTAAAATGTGGTAGTGACATGGAGAAAGAATTAAAATTTATGCAGATCATAAAAGTTTGAAGTATGTATTTACTCAGAAAAAATTAATATGAGGCAAAGAAGATGACTGAAATTACTTAAGGATTTTGATATAGAATTAGAATATCATTGGGGGGAAAGCTAATAAAGTCGCAGACACGATGAACAGACGACCAATAACATTCTTTATGAATACCCCAAAGGAAATATTAGAAGATTTAAGAAAAATGGGAATCAAAGTGATATGTCCAATATCAGAAGGTTTATGGGAAAATTTACAAGTACAGTCCTTTCTAGTAGACATAATCAAGGAATCTCACCAAAAAGATTCAAAACTCCAGAAAGTTTGGGAACAAACAGAAGAAGGACTTCAGACTAGAATAAGAAAGCATTCAGACAGATCGTTGAGATTTTAGGATCGATTGTGCGTGCCCAGTGGTGACTTAATAATAGAGGTTATGTTAGAAGCTCATAACTCTCAATATTCCATCCATCCGGGCAATACCAAAATGTATAAGGATTTGAAACAAAACTTTCGGTAGCATGGAATAAAACAGAAAATTGCCAGATTTGTGTCCAAATATTTCGTTTGTCAACAAGTAAAAGCAGAACATCAGAGGACAGCAGGACTTCTTCAACCCTTACCAATACCCGAATAGAAATGGGAGCATATCACAATGGACTTTGTGACAGGGTTACCCAAGACACAAAGAGGTAACAATATTATCTGAGTTATTATAGATAGATTCACTAAGTCAGCTTGATTCCTACTATTTCGGGTTAGACAGATGACATAAATATTGGCAGAGATGTATATGAAACAAATTGTCAGTCAATACGGGGTACCGGTAAGTATAGTTTTAAATCGAGATACCTAGTTTACTTCGTATTGCTGGAGAAGTCTATAAGAGAAACATGGTACTCAGTTGAAATTCAGCTCTACTTATCATCACCAAACAGATGGTCAGTCAGAAAGGATAATTCAAACTCTGGAAGATATATTGAGAGCATGTACATTAGATTTTGGAGGATCATGGGATGATCACTTACATTTGGTAGAATTTTCTTATAATAATACCTACCAGCTAGTATCAAGATGGATTCTTTCGAAGCTTTATATGGAAGAAAGTGTAGATCACCAGTATATTGGACAGATATAGGAGAAAGACAATTACTGGGTCTAGAACTAGTAATATAGACAATAGACCAGGTCAAAGCAATAAGAAGTCATTTGCAAGCAGCTCAAGATAGATAGAAAATGTGGGCTGACAATCATCGAAGAATATTGGAATTTTAACCTGGTGATCATGTATTCTTGAATATTTTACCAACAAGGGGAATAATCAGATTGGGAACTCGAGAAAAGCTAAGTCTGAGATATGTTGGGCATTTGATGTACTAGAGAAAATTGGAAGTGTATCGTACAAGCTGGCCCTACCACCGACACTAGAGGGAGTACATAATGTATTCCATGTGTCTCAAATTCGAAGAAATGTATCGGCTTCAAATCATATACTAGACCATTTAGAGATCACTGTTGGAACAACTCTACGTATTGAGCAAAGACCTATTAGGATACTGGATTGTAAAGGCAAGATACTTCGGAATCAGATCATTCCATTAGTTCGAGTAGCTTGGAGCAAGGACTCTCCAGGAGAATCAACTTGAAAGAAAAAAGAGGACATAGGGAACCAGTATACGTATTTGTGTTCTAATCAAGGTTAGTTATCTATTAGACTTATATTAGATGATAATTAAAATTCAGAGGATAGAATTTCTTTATGGAGGGTAGATTGTCATAACTGTATTTTATTTATTTATTTAATATTTACTTGGATTAATAAATATATACATATTTAAGGATATTAATGAATATGTATATATACAAGTATATGGGTTTAGTTTGCAAATTTGGTATTATTTGCAAATATTAAGATATAGGAAGGACCTAAGTAGAAAACCCATTCATTAAAGGGAGGAAGAAACCAACAGAACCAACCGACCTTGCCTGGATTCTTCTTTAACTCAGCAACAAAACATAATACTTGGATTTCTCTCCTTCCCTCAAAATTCCAACATGAACACCCATCCTTTTCCCCTTCTCTCTCAAGTCCCAAGGAAATCCAACCCAACACCATCACTCTCACATAAATCTATTCTCCCTCATATTCTTTTTTATCTCCTTTCTCCCCCTCCACTATTTATTGCTGACCGCGCGACCGTCGACCACAGTCCGGCGCCACCTCCGGCGACAGCCCGTGCGAGCCCGATGCCGCCGCCAGCCTTTACTCCTCCGGACTCCTCTAACTCCTTCTCCTTCTTTCTCTTCTTCAAGACCTTGGGGTATATGCCTAACTTCTTCCAATTTTCCATCCAAAATTCTAGATCTTGGATATTTAATGATATATATATATATATATATATATATATATATATATATAACTTTGATCATTAGGGTTCTGATTTGGGGAAAAAATTCTAGGGTTGTCCAAGAATGAGGTAAGTCTTCACTCCTCATCTTTCAATTCTTTCCTTCCTTTTGTTTCTTTGGTTAAAATCACTAAGGAGAAAAAAAATTCTCTTCAAGATTCCAAGTTCTTAAAGCTGAGAATATGGATTTATAAATAATTCTATATATATATATATATATATATATATATATATAGATATAGATATAGTTATATAGAATTATTTACAAATCCATATTCTCAGCTTTAAGAACTTGTATATATATACTAGGGACACAACTTATGGCCACAACTTATATATATTTATATATATACATGTGTCTTTTATGATAGATGATTGTTAGAACATAAAGATAGTTGATGTTGCCTATACTTATAATTTGTTGATATTGTATTAGTTAATATATATATATATATATATATATATATATATATATATATATATATATATATATATATATTGGACTTAATATAGTTGTATAGACACAAGTAAGTCTATTATCGGGTGATGCAAGGGATAATTTTTAGAATTAGCTATGAAGATTATATAATTAATATATGAGGTATGAGAACTTTTGCTTAATAGATTGTGTATATGTTTCTTAATTTAGTGTATATGTTATAAACTAAAATCTACGTACTATGGGTTTTATACATCCTTAGCCTGATATATATACTTTATGTCATATTTAGTTTAATCTTGAATATGTAAGTTTGATATTTTATAAATTTAGTATAATATTTTAATTCTGCCCATATTTAAAACATACATATTTTGACATATTTTGTTATAATTATTTAGTTAAAATAATTATTTATTGTTAACTGTATATTAGGGTAACCCTATATCAAATTTTCAAGTTAAATAAATTTTTTTGTGTCTTCTAAAAGCTAGTATATGGTACATAACAAGTATAGGCTGATTTCGTCAAACTATATCTTAACTTTTGAATTTTTTTTTAACTAATACCCTACTATATGTTTTATGTAGCTAAATTCATTTGTTATGTGTTAATGCTTAGAAACTTGTTTGATATAATTTTTTTCTAATATTTGTGTGTTTTCTTGAGCTTGTGTAGCACTGAAATAACTTATTGCAAATAAATAAGTAAAATAACTAGCTCGCTAAGATATGAAGGAAAAAAATTTATTGCGATATTTTCTTTATATATTATAACTACATGGTTACCGATGTTGAGAGATGCTCCACCGAAGGGTCAGCAAATCAGAGATAAAATTCTACTAAGGGTTGCTCCGGGTGTATTTTATAAACTGTTTTTGGAGCCAAAAAACAAAGAGACTCTGCCGAAATTTTCAATAATTTTTGGAGAGAACCACTTTTTAAATTCCAAAAAACTAGGTTTAACGTGTTTAAACCTAAACTTTAGAATTTGAAGTCAGTTTTCTAGGGGCAAACTTTCGATAACATAATAAAACATATGGTCGTATCTCTTAGAATTTATGGAACGTAGGACACCGACACCTGAAAACGGAAGCACAACTAAATAAGTTAAACTTTTATTTATGTCTTCTTTTCGACAAAATACTACCGTATGGCGTGGTATCTTTGACACACGAGACGGCAGATAAGTCAGAAATGAATATTAGACATAGATATTAATAGATAGGTTGATTTTGATTGTAGTTGCATCATGAGGTGGGAGAGAATAGCTGGATCATGTTTATTGAAATTTTGACAATACATAACAACTTTAATAAAGTTTCCTGCCATCTGTAAGGCCTTACGATGCCAGGGATGAGGCTTAGCTCCCCAACAGTACAATAAATTCTTGGTATAAACCAGAATTTAAAATTAACTAAAACTTAAAATATAAATACAAATTACCATATTTATGGCGGGGTCGGATCTAAAGCACAGTACCCATATAGACACAACCTGATATCGGGTAAATGGGATTATTTTCTGAAAATTTGATAATAATCGTGATCCATATATTTTCTATTTTCTCTAGATTGCATCATCATATAGAAAACTTGTTCGTGATTGTGATTATGATTAATTATTGATTTCTTATCAGGGGTGTCCTGCTTGCTAGTAAGCTGATACGTAAGTTGTCTCGGTGTTGTTATTCATTCCCTTGTCCTTCTTTGGTGTAGGGGTGGATTACTACATTGATGACAGGTTACATAATTTAGTTGATGATGTAGATATTAGTAGATTTAGGATAGATAGTATTCTAAACACTATATATATATAAATTAAATAATTTATTATCTTTATTTCTTTTTCACTCCAACTTATATACAACTTCATGACTCCAAAATTTAGTTTATTTTTTTACCGTTCTTGACCGAGGACTTGCATGTCGTTATGACGACCTAGTATTGTTCACTAGGGAAAAAAGAAATATTGGACGAGATATTTCCCTTGTATAATGTTGACGAAGTCGAGGAATGATCATTGGGTAGCATGTCAAGGATCCAGCATAGTATATTTTGTAGCTAATATGTAAATGAAATAATTTGTAAGACTTGGAGAAGGTTAGGTAAATAAACCAATATGGTGAATATGTATAAATATATGAAGTTCTGGATATATCATTAGATGTCTTGTACTTAACCTAGAATATTACAGGCGATAATAGATGATACGGGTATGGGTGTATTCTTATGGGCATAGTCTGGAGATGTAGTTACGTACCCGATCTAGCGTATTTTGTGAATCGGGGTGTGATGGATACAATTTGCGCAACTCTCACAATTTCAAGAAAAGGGTGATCCACAGCTAAGCTTCTAAATCTCTTGCCTTAAATTAGGGATACAATTCGCACAATTCGTGCAATTTTGAGCAAAGGGTGATCCACACCTAAGCTCCTCAGCCCCCGCATATTCACTATAATATTCGAGGCAAGCATGGTATGGACACCACTGTCCAAACCAAACAGCGTACAAATAAAGTGTTGGTCAGAGAGAATCATTCTCCTACCATCTTGATTATACACACAATGGAGGGAAAATTATGAGCCACTCGTGCGCCAGGTCAATGCCTCCGTTAAAAATTAAATGCATGTAGATAAACTGTGCAACTTTGTCTGCACGACAGAATATGCGCCAAAAAGGAGCAATCTCTATACAACATGCTGATTGTGTGCAATGCACAAGAGGACAGTTAGAGACAACTTTCTCTCCTCCGTTAAGAGCAAAAACTTAAGATATGACGAATCACTTGTCAATCAAGCCAGCACATCACTCTATACACAAGGGACCAAAAATGTGCACAGAAGATTAAATATATCTCATGTAAAGAGGCAAAGTCTACCCTCTTCCTCCTCTTCTCTTTTTTAGATTTATGTGAGCTTATTGTACAAAAATGTAAAGAGAGGGGCCCTTCTGACATTACAATGGTGTTTCCTAATAAAAATCGTAGCTATTGTCATAGAGTTGTAATCGAACGTTGTGCATCAGTAAAATGGTCAGCATTTGACCGATTGACTTAAACTATATCTTCTAAGCCTCAACTTACAAAGAAAGTTGAAAATCAGGAGCACGATGAAGAATCTCACTTTGCTTCAGCATATATGGCTTCACATCTTTTCCGTGGTTGGAGACAATTAAGACAAAGTTCTTCAAGAACACCCAGCCAGTAGAGATTTGACCAACTCGTTGACTCCTTTGAAGGAGTATACCAAAATACTCATTCTCTAAGATGGGAGCTCGTTCGCCACGAGAATCCTTATTCCTCAGAATCTGAGGGGGGGGGGGGTAGCAATCCCCCCAATTCTGAAATTGACAGTGTAGACTCCAACTTCACGATTCTTTCTACCAATCTCTTTGTCGTACACTGGGATTTTAGCGTTTACGCCATCAGTTATGAACAAGAAGCTTCTCCATCAGAAGTTACCGAATAATGCCTTAACTCATTAGAGGAAGCACTCAAGGACATGCACACCATGATGCAAAATATGCATTAAATGATGATAGCCCAATATTCTACTACACCAGCACCCGTCCAAGTGGCTTCATTCATACATGCACAACCTACTCCTGGAACAACGCTTCTGCAGGATAATAAAAATTCATAAGCGGTCATAAACCAAGAGTCAATAGCACCAACCCTTAATTCTCTCAACATTGGGGATAGATCTCCGCCGGTGATGATTCTTGTTTAACCAGGATCCTATAAGTCAACCGTACTACTCCGACCAGAAGATCCTTTTGAATCTATCAGAGAGTTGTGTGCATATATCGATATTTTAAATAACAAAAACCAGCTCAGCAAGTTGGGGATGAAACAATCTTATCCTCCGTATTATGATAATGGTTCATTCCCTCCTAAATACAAACCCAAACGATAGTATTGTTTGAAGTCAGGACACCACCGTGCTAATATATCAATTACTTCAATATGATGACAGCTTCTATGCAGAAAGATGATGCTCTCCTTACCAGATTATTCTTGGGATGCTTGGCCGCATAGCCTTCGATTGGTATCACAGTTTACCTGATAACTGCATATCCTCATTTAATGATATTAAGTATCTTTTTCTCTCACGATTCTACGAGGGAAGCATAGATATGACGATGTCTTCACTCATTGATATCAAACAGAAGGAGAAAGAATCCGCTCATAAATTCGTTGAGCATTTCAGGCAGGCAACTCTGAAGTTACCCCCACGATATTTCAGACTCCAGATTCATTGATACCTATAAAAAGAACCTACTACCAATAGTAGGGCTCTGGACAGGTCTAACTCAATTTCAAGACTGGACAGTGTTCATCATTAGGGCCGAAGCTGCTGAAGACAACACAAAAATGGTACACAATTTGGGGTTATAAATGACCAATGTGGAAGGGAAGCATCCCTCCAATAGTCTGAATAATCGCAACAGCAAAAGAAATGAGGCCTTGGCGATAAATCTGTCAAAGCGACCCACATCTCCTCCAATAAAATATTCTACATAGTATTCCAGGCCTAAGGAAGAATATTCCTTTAACGAGAGCGATATCTCCATTATTTTTTAATGCTTGCTAAAAAGTAACAAGTTGCAGTTGCTGGATGTCAAGCGACCAAATGAGGCTGGTAAAACAGACGAGCCAAAGTACTACTTGTACCACTGATATATATACATCATCCTACCAAGGCTTGTTATGTCTTGAAAGGAAGATATAGTAGTTTATAGATGTTAAAGCTCTCACCCTTCACAATAAAGAGAAGTCAGTCACTGCCAAAATGGTGTCTCTTCAATTCAACAACTTTCCTGCATATGAAGTCCCGAACAACATCATCCTAATACCTCGAGATACGATAAAAGTGGTAAATCTTCTACCTCCTAGAAGTCAAACAGATAAATTGGTGTCTCTTACCACAGATCATGTTGAGATTATGTGGATTCATCCCGACCTGCTACCAAATTGGGACCAAGGGCAGCATCTTCCAATTCAAAATCTAAGAAGGGTAAGAAGTATAAATCATATAATATGATTTCTTCGGATCCTCATTCAGACAGAGATCAGGACCAACATCAGGAAGATGTATCTCTCGATATCAGACTTCAAAATATGAACATTGCCCCACCAAACTCTACTCGCAAGCTTCTCTTGACCCACCGACAATGGTCCATGATTGGCAGCATTCCTCTATATAGGGCACAATAAATCTTTAATACTTATGAAGGTGTTCCTACAAAATTCCTTCTTCTCCTTCTATAACCATTAGAGTATCAACCTCAACTCAGGTGCTTGAGGAGGATCTCCCCCAATTTCATCGACACAGCCAACAATCTGTATGCTTGAAGCACAATATGGGGTATAATTTCTCGAAAGCTGAAGGTTTAAACTTTGACAAAGGACAACATATTTCTCTATAACTCTGAGGATAGTCCAATAAA
Source organism: Iris macrosiphon (assembly GCA_036927795.1). Classification (NCBI taxonomy): domain Eukaryota; kingdom Viridiplantae; phylum Streptophyta; class Magnoliopsida; order Asparagales; family Iridaceae; genus Iris; species Iris macrosiphon. Next base: position 148,509,247 of record JAYESA010000006.1, on the reverse strand, counting down.
TCTTGTAGTAGATTGGACTACGATGAGACCAGCCCATAGACTCGCTCCAAGAAGGGGCATGATAAAAAGAAACTCAAGTCCTGTAACATGGTACTTCTTTCTCTGATGTCCAAAGAAGAAGCCATGACTAGTACCAGATCCGGCAAAGATTATCATAAAACTTATGAATCTATCTCGGAAGATATTTCTGACACTCTTTCTACTTCGCTAACTTCTGTTGCTCAGGTCACAACCGAACCTGGTCCTTCGAAGCCTACCACCGTAGAGAAAGGAAAGCAAAAGGAAGTACGCTTCAAAAAATCTCTGAAGAAGAATATACCCCAAGGACTTGAAAAGCCCTACAATTTTGACATATTGGCACAAATGGCCAATACCCCAGCTCAACTCTCCATATTTGAGTTGCTTCGTTTATCGAAGGATTCTCGTAAAGTTTTGAGCGAAGCTCTGATATATGCAGACTCATGCTTAGCTCAACTCAAGACTCCTAATGAAAAGTCAATAGCGTGTCCTCAATGCCACAGCGTGATCGAGAAGATTTCTAAGAACATCTTCACGCAAGATGACATGCTACCCAAATATAATCAGCAGGACATGCCTCTATATTAAACTGGTTATATCGGATCTATTAAGGTAAATTGGATTCACATCGACCATGGTTCTTCACTTAGCATCATTCCTAAAATTTTACTGAGAGGATTGAAGATACCGATGCATAACCTGTCTGCTACCATTACTGCCATTCTAGGCTTCAATACTGGAAGAAGTAAACCACTAGAAAATATATGCCTAAAAATTTAAATCGACGATCTACGTACTGAAGTCACATGCTATGTGATTGACTCTGACATATCCTATAATATTTTGCTGGAATGACCATGGATACACGAGCATAAAATTGTACCTTCACCCTACATTAATGCTTAAAGTATGTGAACAGTAGAGGAGAGTTCAAAACAGAGAAGCTAATCTCAACCCTTTCAAAGGTGTCGAATCATATTTTGCTGACTTTGCATTCTATACACTTGAATATATGAAAAAGGAAGCTAATCAAGCTAGTGATGAAGATGAAAAAACTCTAAAAGAAGAGCATCTGTTAATTAGTCAAGGAACGTACCACTCATCCAAATCCTTCGAAGCCCCTCGGCATCGACCTACACAAGTCATCTCCATTGGTCATCAACCTTCGATACAATGAATAACCAACACTGGAGAATGAGCCACTTGTTATCGACCTACTTCGTAACAAGCAATCAACATCAGTGAATCAACACCTAGTCATCAATCTTGCCAAGCCTCCTGTCAAGGATGAAGATTCTGTCGACTATGTGGATGATGAAGAAATCTTATATTTCATGAATAAAGAAAGAACTACTTCATACTACGTTGATGTTGAACCCTTTGCTGAAAAAATCTTAGAGTCTCTTCACCTCTATGAACCACTATCCATACCCGTGGTATCTCTATTCCAATATGGTTCGTCATATGAACCATATGAGGAGGCATACTTGATAGTCCCAGCAAGACAGGACAAGCAACGTCAGACAATTTTTGGCAAAGTTAGAAATAAAAGAGTCATGCAGAATAATGGTTCTGTCGAGGATATGGGGAATATAAAACCGTATCGTTACAGCCAAGCAACCAAGAACATCATACAAGGGATGGGCTACAACTTAAAATTTGACTTCAGACTAAATTATGTAAATGGCAGACAGACTCCTATATGTTATATCTCTACTAAAGGCAAGCCAAAAATATACTACCAATGGACAGGTCGTAGTTTAGGATATGTTAAACCACCAACAAGTCCTGAAATTTCAGAATAAGAAGAAGAGGCACATTATTATTCCTCTGACTCATCTTTGTAGAATTCTGACAAAGTATGTGTGACGTATTCAAACAAGCTTTCTCTGTAAATATGGTGTCAACCGCACTAGAGGAGTAAGACGTTGAACTATTGGAACCATTCAAAAATGATCCTTGGGAACAATAAATGGATACTCAATGGGATCTTCAGTTTGAGAAACGTGAACCACCTACAGAGGATGAAATAGTCCAAATTGTTGTCAGAGAAGAGTCTTTCCCAAGACCAATCTTCATTAGCAAGAGTCTTCCTAAAGAAGATCAACACGCTTTACTCTAGCTAATAAAGGAGTATATTGATGTCTTTGCCTGGAGTTATGAGGATATGTTTGTCCTAGATCCTTAAATAGCCACACAAGCTAAATTTTATTTTGAATGCTAAACCGGTGAAACAGCAACAACGTGTCAACCTCACATTTTTCATTTGAGGGTAGTTTGGTAATTGATATGGGTAATTTTAATTTTTAGGCTTATTTGTATTTAAATATTGTGCATGCATGATTAATTAATTATTGTATTATTTAATTATTATTAGTTTTAGAATTATTTTAGACTTGTGTAATCAAACTAACCTATTTAATTAGATGCATAAACCAATATTTTAGATTAGTTTAGATTGAGCCCATGAATTAGGCCCATAGATTAGGAGGTTGTATTAATTAGTAAAAACATTAGACTAGAACCTTTCCTCCCTAATTAATTTCTTCATAAGAGGCCCCAAGGGGGTAATTAGGACATTTCATACTAGCTTGAGGAGAGAGCTAGGGCCGGCCACCATTAGAGGAGGAGAGAGAGAGAGAGAGTCTCCCTCATTTTATTTCTATTCTATTTAGATCTAGTTTTTCCCTCTACCAATTTTCTTCTTTCCTTCACAAATTATCCACCAAATTCTTCAGAAATTCCTTCCCTAATTCTTTATTAGAGGCTTCTACATCAAGGATCTACAAGAAGGAAGCAAGGAGCAACAAGGAGGAGGCCAAGATCTAAAAGGAGAGGAGCTACTTTCCATCTGGAGACTTTTTATTGGGAATCCATCTCCCAATAAGTATATTTTAGTTTTCCCTCTTCTAATAGATTCTAAGTCTGAGATTTAACCATGAAAAACTAACCCACATGCATAGGCTACTCATAGGAATTGGTTTTAGGTTTATCGAAGACCTACGGTGGAAGTTATGTGCAATTTGGTATCAATTTTGGGGGAATTCCGAGATTGGCACATGTAGTATTCGTCATTTGGTCAAATAAATCAATATGACATATGATTGCTTGTTTGTGACTAGTGTCGTGTCCACAACTGGTACATATATGTCGTATCTTGTTAATTTGACGAAACAGGTTGATTTTGGGGATTTTACTCCGATACGGGGACTTGTATATATCACATTGTGACACTGACACGTAGATAATTTAATTATTATATGTATTGCTCATATTTAGTATATTAGACTTGCTCGTGTACTGTGGGATGTGTTTGGTTGTGTGTTGGAGCCGTATGCAAGCGTATCATAGAGTTAGTGTGATACGAGTTTGGTGCACTCCACGTGTTTGGTGTTTTGCTCTAAATTCTATGTGTGCATGTGTGTAATATATCTATATGATATTTTATATATATGTAAGTTTATAGAGTAATGTATCTATATGTATCTCTCTCTATATATATACTTGTGATTGTATATACATATATGTCTATGTGTGTTATATATATATATATATATATATATATATATGCTTATATGTGATTGAATACACATATCTACCTAGTAGTGGGAGTGTATATATATATGTATATATGGTTTGATATATGCATAGAGTGAGGATATATATATATATATATATATATATATATATATATATATATATATATATATATATATATATATATATATAGATAGATGTATAGCTACTATTATATATATATATATAGGGTATTTATGTGTGGTATGTGAGCTTAGTGTTGTAAGTATTTGTGTTAGTGTTTGTGTGAGCTGTATTGTTTGTGTGTGTGTGTGTGTGAGGATGAGAGTTCTGTCAGTTCAACAACAAAGGGGTATCAGCAGATCACTGTGTAGAGGTATTTTGAGTTACTCGAGACAGCTCACCGTGCAGTACAATGCACAGTAGGAACGGGTTGCAGCAACTGTGCAAAGGAACTGCACAGTTCAGCAGCCTTCAGGCAGTTCAGAGGAAGCAATATTGTAACTGAAGATGCACAGTGGCAGTATCGGGTAGCTGCAATACACTACAGCAGTAATGTACACCCACTGCAGCACAGTGCTCAGCAAAGAGGGGAGAAGCAGATCAAAACTTGTGTGTGCAAGGAGCTCATGCAGCATGAAGCATTGAACACTGCTTTGAGCAGTCGAGGCACAGCAACTTGGGAAGAGCAGTGATGTGCAGTCAGTGACAGGAGAGGGGAGGTTCCTATGAGTATCAGTATATCAAGAGGTATCAAGCAAGGTATTAATATTCAGGTATCAGTTTGTTAGTTGGGTTGGGGGTATATGAGGTATTGGTTTAGCAGGGTGTTTCAGTGAGGTTCAGTCAGGTTGTAGTGTATCAGTCAGTTTTCAGTATTAGTTTTCAGTTGCAATTGTGAGATAGGTATATTAGTATTAGTTAATTTAGTGTTAAGGTGTGGGTATATAGTTAATTGGTTTTATATATATATATATATATATATATATATATATATATATATATATATATATATATATATATATATATATATATATATATATATATATATATATATATATATATATATATATATATATATATATATATATATATATATATATATATATATACTTGTTATATAATAGATAGTTAGTATGATACTTAGTATATACATATAGTTAGATATATGAGTATATATGTATATATGTAGTTATGGGTTAGTAGTTGTAGTATAATTAGATGGTTAGTCTTGAGCATTGGTTATAGTTAGCATATGAATAGTTAAGTAGTTAGTTATGTATAATATTGGTATATATTATATTATTAACCTATATTAGTATTTTGGTTGGGGGTTTATGTATATATATATATATATATATATATATATATATATATGTGTGTGTGTGTGTGTGTGTGTGTGTGTGTGTGTGTGTGTGTATTAGCTATATATTAGAGTTTTGGATTACCTCGGGATACCAAGGTATTGGGTCGATACCCAAGGTATTGAGTTTGGGTATCGAGATATGTTTGATAAGCATTGGTGCAAGGCCAAGGTATCATATTTTATTGTTTTGATATAGGTATTAAGTATATTGACTTGAATATATATCTAAAATACTATTTTTATATATGAAAATTTGCATATCTTAGGATACGGCTTTTTGATTGTCTTTTAGTATCCTAGTTTAGTTAGTACAGTTTAGTTTCATAGTGCATCGACTTAGTGACCAAGTATTAGACTCTTGCACCCTAGATTTAATCGGTTTGACCTAAAAATAGCTTATTGACTTAGAATTGTATCATATTAACTTATTTTTATTCCTGAACCTTGTATTGATGTAACATACCATATATAGGTATGTGTGACACCAACTTGGGCATCGAGATACACACCTTTCTCAGGACTTCAGGGGAGTATATTTCTATGATAGTTTTCAATTCATAACAGTGTATATATGCATGTTCTAGAATTGTATACTAGATTTTGACATAGTGATTTCACGGACTTGTACTACATAGATCCCGTCAGGAGATGTTATCCCCTACCTTGTTCAGTGGGTACTCGTGTACATGTATTTCATCGTGTATATTGGATATTAATTTATATTTTATGTTTACACACTGCTCGTATTCAGTGTGCTTATTCATGTACACCTACTGCTCGTGTTTAGTGGTTATGATATTCGTGTACACCCACTGCTCGTGTTCAGTGGTCATATTCATGTTCGTAGCATGTCATGATTGGATCCATTGGTATTAGTTAGGGATGTGAGAGTAGGAGTTGATTATGTGATCAAAGCCCCATTGTTACATTGTGTATATTCTGGTTACGTACCTCACTTATAATCGTCTTACCTGATCATGTTCACCCAAACTGATCACATAATGAACTTGTATTCTGAGGCACATTAGGTAGTTTACAGTTACTTTATCATATTGCTGATATTCATATTATTGTTCTATATTCTCGTACATTACCTGTATATCTATTGTTCATTCATTCATATGATAGTGATCTTGTATTTTATTTCTATTTTCTGTTTTATATGCTCGATTATGTTATTAAAACTGCTTTCAGAGGTATGTACTTTGCTCCAATCCTGACTGGATATATTTTTCCAGATGATTGGCTTTTAGAGCAGTGTCCCATATTCAACAGACTGCAGGATGGCGTACCTTTAGAGGATACTCTGATAGACTAGGAGGACTTAGTTGCAGAGCCCGAGGAGGTCTAGTTATTTGTGTTGGCATGTATTAGACTATTCTATTGTTGAGATTCACAGTTGTATATTATTTCAAATTTTGGATTGTATTTTATTCTTTCCTTTGCTATTCCATTCGTGCATTATCTTCCTTAGTTGTTTTGTGATTGAGACTAGTCATACTTGTGAGATACTATATTTTTCCTCCATTTGGAGTTGAGATGATATACAGGTACCATATTAAATTGTTGAGATGTTAGATAGTTAGAAATGACCCAGACAGCGTTCTACTGCCAATTTTGTGGCGTAGGCTGGACATAACCACGTACTCGTGCCCGAATATACGGGTGTGAGTCGTGACACAACGACAATTCTGTCCGAATATGATAGATGCAATTAAAGCAGAAGTCAAAAAACTCATAGCATGTGGCTTCGTTCGAGAAAAGCCACATCGAGGCTAGGTAGCCAATGTCGTTCCAGTCATGAAAAAAATAAAAAAGTTCTGGTCTGCGTAGATTATCAAGATCTGAACTCATTCTGTCTAAAAGATTAATTTTCTTTTCCATCGCAGATGTCATGATCGACAATACATCTGACTTTGAACATATGTCCTTCATGGATGAATTTTTAGGATACAATCAAATCAAGATGTCGCTTGATGACGAAACAAAATACCTCTTTTCGTACACCATTGGGAGTTTATTATTATACAGTCATGCCCTTCGGCTTTAAAAATGCTGGTGGAATGTATCATCGAACCATGAGTACATTTTTCCAAAAGCATTTAGGGAAAATTATAGAATGCTATGTGGATGATATCGTTGTCAAGAGTCGCTACAAAGATGATCACCTTCAAGATTTGAAGACTATGTTCAAATTGATGCACCACCACCATTTGAAGATGAATCCAACTAAATCCTTTCTTGGAGTCTCCAGTAGCAAGTTCCTTGGATTTTTTATAACTTTCAAAGGTATTCACAATGACCACGATAAAATCAAAGCTATCCTCGAAATGCAGCTTCCGCGTAATATAAAAGAACTTAGTGTCCTGTAAGGCCGTTTGGCATATATTAGGAGGTTCATGTCCAATCTCTCGGGACGATGTCGACCCTTCACTCAGTTAGTGAAGAAAGGTGTATACTTTATCTGGAATAAAGAATGTCAACAAGCATTCGACAATATCAAACGATATTTAATAAATCCTCCAATTTTGGTGTCTCTGATCGTAGGGAAACCCTTTTTGCTATATGTTCGAGCAATGGATCACTCCCTAGAAGCTCTTCTTGCACAGAAGAGTGACAAAGGCCATGAACAATCGATCTATTATCTTAGTCGCATGATAGTCGGCGCTGAACATCGATACAATCTGGTAAACAAATAGGCCTCGCTTTGATGTTTTCTATTCAGAAGACACGATATTACGTGTCAGGTCAAACCATTCATGTCATATCAAGAGTAAATCCCCTCCGGGTATTGATGACCAAGCCGAGCACACTCAATTCTCGGTTGGCAACATGGGCATTGTTGTTTTCACCTTATGACATGGTATATGTCCCGCAAAAAGTAGTGAAAGATCAAGCGCTAGCTATTTTCTTGCAGCTCATCTTTTACCGGTATCACTACCACGTTCCAAAAATGGGGGTATTTTTGACTTTTTATATATATATTTAATATTGCGTGTATTTAATTTAAATAATTGCATGAGATGTGTATTTATAATATTATATATATACAACGTTCATTAAAGTTGAGCTGGTAGACTTGACCTAGAAGCCCACTAGATGAACACCTGACCGAATTATAGGGTTGTGTATTAATTTGTATTAATTAGAATTTAATTATTTGGGACTATGATTAATTATCGTAATTTTTATTTAATTGTTGTGCCTTACCATTGCTTCGATATTTGGAGCTCTACCCTAGCTTTTGCCGTCCATCAAATTTCATAACCTTGCCCTAGACGTGCCCGCCTTCCATTCTGACCTTTTTGTAATTCATAATTATGCTCTCTTGTGCTTCATTTTAGCCGCACAATATTCGTTGCGGACGTTTATTTAATTTCTAAATAAAATCTGACTTGTATCGTTGTGGGTTCTAATCAAAATTGGAGACAACCTCGACCCATTTTTCGTGCAACCCAAATTAGGATAATATTCTGTTCTGAGTCTTCTTCCCTAATGATATTTGTGTCCCAACCTAATTTTGGCCTCATGTATTTCTAATTAATTTTGGAACACCGCTAACATTTATTTCTAATTAAATTGGGGATACCAACTTTGACTAATCCCGTTTAATCCTAATTTAATCCAAGTGCCCTATTAATTAAGCCCATACAAAACACACAACACCCCCTCACCCTATAAAATACCAAACACCAAATCGCCCACCAAATTTTCATCATTTCATGTGTCTGTGCAAATACCCAAATTTAAGGGGGCTAATTTACAAATATTGCATTAGGTGTCAACAACCTATTGGTTCAAACCAAATGGAGAGCCCTAATATTTAACTAGTCAACAACCCTCATCCTTGCATGAATGAATTCTCCATGTCAAATTCTGACCACCCATTCAAAATGGGTGCATCAACACCATTCATTCCCACACATCCTTTCTATTTAATGTCTCATCACACACTCTTCCCAACCATGACCTAATCCCTAAACCTAGGGAAGCCCCCATCTCCTCCCCCTCACACAACCGTAGCTTTTTACATTTTTTTATTTTTTTTCTTTCCTTTCTTCTTCTCTTCTTCTTCCCTTCTTCTTCTTTTTCTTCTCCTTTTTCTTTTGAATAGAAAAGAGGGGGGGGGGATTTGAAACCCATTACCACTGTGTACCCCGACCCCCTTCTCCGGCCGACCCACCGGAGGACCCGTTCTCTACCCCAGTCAAACTCCCCCCGACACCGCTGCTACTCCTCCTCCAAGCCTCAACTCCACCACGAGCACCTTCGACCTCTCCTCTTCTCCGAGCAGCACCACCCAGTCCGGTCACCTGCAACCTCCCATTCCCCCTCAGTCGACATCCTCCTCCTCCGGTCACGACATCCGGCCGAGTTCCCCGGCTCTTCCCTGCATCCAGCCAAATCCCCTTGACTCCAAAGTCCGGCCTCCTGCTGCACTCCGTCACCACCACACCTCGAGCCACCCGCTCGACCACTACCACCACCCTATCACCACCAGGCCCCTCCACGCCAAGCCGACCACCTTCCCCTCGAGTTCCCCGCGAGAACCAGCACCACCACCATCGTCAGTCCAGTCCGGCAACCACTTCCCGACCTACCTCTCTTCCCCGGCCACTCACCGACTCCGGCGAGCCCAGTCCACCACCACCCCTGTCTCCTCCAGTCTCGAGCCGACCTCGATGTACATCTCCTCCACCACCATCAACAGTCTGGCCATCCCGTTCACCACCTCCATTACACAACCACCCCTAGCCTCCCTCCAACATCAACCCCGGCCAACTCCCTGCACCTCGGCCGAGCCACCATCAGAGCTAACACCACCCGTTCACCCCTGCTCTATCACCATCACCACCATCATCATCAGAGTCTCCGGCCACTGCTTCTGATCCCCAACTCCCGCCAGCTTCCTCCCCGGCTGCTACATCAGAACCACCACCCTCCACCTGTGAGCCTCCCTCTCCCTCTTCCCTGCTTCATTGGTTGAGGAATCAATACACATAGTGTATATACGTATGTATTAGTATATATAATTTAGTGTATATGTATTCGTATACATATATAAGTATGTATTGGTATATTTTCATATAGAATATGTGTAATAAATACGTATTTTTGGTATATATATATATATATATATATATATATATATATATATATATATATATGTATTAGTATTTATGTATTCAAATATATATATATATATATGTATGTATTAACATATAGTGTATTCCATATTAGTATATACTTATGAAATAATATATGTTAGTGTATATATATATATATACATATATATATATATATACGTATATGGTATGAGTATTTAATTGGTATATGTATAAATATAGTATACGTATATTATTACTTGGTAAATATATATGTATATATATTTTCAACATACGTATTCTTTTGTATATATTGATATTGGTCGTTATATATTTATATAAATATGTGGCACATATATTTTTAAGACATATATATATATATATATATATATATATATATATATATATATATATATATATATATATATATATATATATATATATATATATATATATATATATACATATATATAGTATATTAAATTCTATTTAGTATATGTATACATATATATATACGTATTGTATATCTCTCTCTCTAATATATGTTATATATGTATAAAGTATTTTTTATTTAAAGTATATATATATATATATATATATACATATCTATTTTTTGTACCAAATGGATATTAATGTATATGTTAGTAGTAATATGTATAATATGTATATATAGGTTCTGGGCGACCCAAGTGTAATTACGGATACCCCGTCTTTACATTGACCTGTAACCCTATAAATATTAGTTGACTGTCACATGTATAATGACGTACTGGCGAGCCCCGTATCATTTTGACCGTCTGTCTTGCACATCAATCACAGATGCGATGCCCATGCAATTTGACGTACACTGACCCTAGTTGACCAGTATCATAGCTTGCATAGCCCTGAGGCCAATGTTTTATGATTGTGTGTTAGTGTAGCATCTGATGCAAATATTATATTTATGATATGTCTATTGGACTGTTGGATCATCCAGGCGATACTCTGGAACAGGACATTGCTGTTACCAGCTAAGGACCCAAGGCGAGTACATTCTCTGATAATTTGTAATTATTTGATAATATCTGTAATTCCAGTATCTAGAAATGTTACATCTTATTTTGACACTGTGCTATACGGACTAGTATATAGATTGGATCTGCATACATGATATATTAGATATTGCTCGTGTATCGTGACGTGTCATGATTGGATCCACTGTACTAGTTGGGGCGAGGGAAATATTAGTAGATTATGTGATCATACCCAACTCTACATGCATCATAGCTCACCCCACATCTCACGTCGGGTGCGTCCTGACCATTACTTGCCTCATAGCTGTTATATATGATTAGCCTGACCACTACTTGCATCATAGCTAACCAATGGTTAGCCTGACCTTACATGAATCATAGCTAATCATATGTAACCAGCCTGATCTTGTCCCAAGCCGATCATATGATAGAATGATATTTCAAACACTTAGATTAGTTACAATTCTCTATTTTAGATCATATACTCCATCACCCGTATATGATATTGTACCTCGTTCTCTTCATTTCATATATAAACTGACTATTTCATATTGTTTAGATTGCCTGTCTATTTACATTGCCTCTCTCTTTATTTTGCTATTGCATTTATTCACTGTCTTCTCTCAGTATATAGCATTATCTGTTTATTGTTTTATATCCTTTATCAATTAAATGGAAATATTATTTGAGATGTACTTTGCTCCTTCCTGATTGAAAAATATTTTTCCAGACTATGCCTTAGAGGAACTGGTGTCCGACATTTATGGACCACAGGGTGAGTAGCTGCAGACTTGGACTTGGTAGTTCAGTTATGATTCCAGGAGGTATAGCCAGAATCACTAGTTATCTAGTTAGTTCTTTTAGCAGATTATTTTGGGTACCGAATTTGTCTCCGGCATGCTTATTGAGACTTGGATTATATTATTGAGTTAGATTATTCCTATTTTAGACTTGTGTAGCATTTTATCTTTTTTTGAGATCTTATCGTGCTGTAGTTATGTGATTGAGTATGTTGTTCATATTATATTATGATTATCCGTGTCTCCTTATGGAGTTGGATATCCATGTGAAATTGATTATATAGTATCATGACCTAGACAACGTTCTACCGTCGATGCTGCGGCATAGGCTGTACGTACCCACGTTCTCGTGCCCCTATACCGGGTGCGGGTCGTGACACATTTTTAGTGGTGGCCCATGCAGGTCAGACTTCACAAGTTGTGCGATGTCGTGGTAGTGCGACGTATTAGTTGTACTACTGCGTGCCTGCTATAGAATATAGGACATAGGATACTTGGATGAGAGTGGATACTAAATCCCAAAATTCTTGAGAGATTCCTGGGACGACCCCTTGAGAATCTTATTACAATTTTTAATTTAAATCCTTCGCCCTTGTTTCCGTCTGTCCTTACTCGTTGATATTAAGTTTGATTCCTGTTGACCAGTTGTTAAATTTAAATTCTTGGTATCGTTGTTAAGTTGATTTCTTATCGAGATGAATTTTACGGACTAAACTTTATGGTATCATCTGATGACATATAATGATGAGGACAGTGAGAAAGGTAAAACGTCTACTTTGGTTATAGAACCTAGAGTTTATCGCAGCCATACTAGCTGTCGCAATAAGAACGTAGGAACCTGACTTGGATGTACATATTGTAGTTATGAAACTTAGAGTCTCTCACAGCCATACCGGTTGGCGTGGCGAGGATTCTAGATGACATGATTATAGAGTTGCATACCTTAGTTACGAAACCTGTCGTTATCGCACCTATGCTTACTGGCGTGACGAGGATTCTGAGTGTCATGATTTCGGACAGACATGTATGATTATCAGGTTGTATCTTAAATTGGTTCTTAAAGTCTCATCTCAATACTTATCTATTTCTGTTATTACAGGACTTTGTTCTATCGCTTCTTTTGTTTGCTATCAGTAGAAATACCTTCAGTCCTCAATCCAGTTCCTTTTTGAGCTTCTATTCTTTGAGGATTCCTTGTTAAGTATGATAATTTGTGACTTGCATTTATGTCTGTGTCTTGTATTAGTGTTGACCGAGTGTGACTTGTTCATTATAAGTGTTTCTTAGTTGGATATGTGAACAGTAGGCATTAATCTAGAGACACCCATAACATAGTACCTTGTAGCAATAGTTCTATGATAGGCGTTATTATTGTTAGTATTGGCACTATAGATAGAAGTAGAAAGGAGTATCAGTGATGGTTCCAAGAGTTAGTATCAGAGCCAGCATACCCGTCCTGGCAGTCATGAATTTATGTAATTGGATGATTTAGGTAAACAATTAAGTATCAAGGAATTGTGTTAAAGATTAATGGAGCATGATGTTCAATTTGATAATTGATACTTGGGGGTGTGTTAAGAGTAAAGAAATGTATATGCATAAAAGGTTTTAATGAGATGTCATGAGTAGAGAAATATTAGGATTGGTAATAAAAGTTGTGAAAGCGTATCACAGATTAGTTTAACAGGCTGTAAAATATTAAAGGGAAATACATATACATCAATCGAGATGAGGAACCATATACTTGCCCATAAGAGTAAAGTGAAACATGGTTGTTATAGAAGGTGCAAGTAATCGTGAGTTCTAATAAGTTTGATGAGATGATCCAATAATAAAACTAGTGTTATCATACTAAGAGTACTAATGTTTCTATATCAAGGAATTATTGAGAATTGTGCTAGTAACAGTAAGTACTTCGTGTGATGATAATTAGATTAGTGTACCAGTTGATATAGATTAAAAAACATGGAAGAAAATACGTGTGATGATAACTTTGATCATTTGGAAGTAATAGTGCAAGTAATTCGGACAGTACAAATTTTAGTACACAGTTGAGAGTTGTAGACAATAGATGTATTTGAGTGCACCTTGAGTATTAGAGACTGTGAGTATTTATATGTGTGCTTGCGGATTTAAATTTGAAGAGTGGAAATAAATTTTAATTTTAAGAATTTTGAGGAATTGAGATTCTATGTTATTAAATGGTTGAGGATTCAAAAATTTGATTCAATAAACACAGTCAAAACTATAAAGATTTTAGAAGTGATTAAAATTTTATTTCGATATTGAGTATTTGACTTTGAGGAAAATATATGCATTTTACTTTAAATTGTTTGAGGAGTTGATTTTGAGGATAAATTTTTTATGGTGGGTAAGAAATATATATTAGTATATGAGTGGATGAAGTGCATACGTAAGGATCTGTTGACTTGAGCATGATTGAGATGGCACTGCAAACATACTGGGGTGTCCATCTAGAGTTGTATTAGAGAGAACAGTACTTAGTGTGTTTTGTTGCACTTGGCGTACACTTGAGTGATAAGAATAACCAATATAAACAATTATAGTAAGTAAGAGAACTAGCAGTGGGTGTACTTGTAGTAGAAACTATGGTACTAAAGGGATACAGGTATCAAACCTTGGATGCATTATTAAACCATGGATATATTAAAGGTCCTTGGTATCAGATTTTGGTATCAATAGACAGATGTGTGTAATATGTATGTATTCATGGATGTTGTGGACTAATGATTAGTTGATACGGGTACCAGTGTATAAGGATAGGAATTAGTTAATGAATGTGCCAAAGTTAAGTGTATATTAGAGGATGAAGATATCCAAGTAATGGGTTAGAAGACTATGTTCTGTTCTTTCCTTCTGTTCCTTTTTTCGTTTGTTGATTGATTGATTTATTCCTTAGTACCATAGTTTGTATTCATAATTTTCTTGTTAGAATGTAGTTAGTAGTACACCCCAACAGAGACAATAATACCATGACAAAGGAGACTATGACCATGCATGTTTCTGTATTGCGTGTTGTATGACTATAGGTAGGATTCTCTTAGACTTTGATTATTGAGAGTTGACCGTAGTAAAGGAATTAATGAAAGGGTTATGATTCGACAAAGAGAGACAAGGTGCCTTAAATTTCGAGGATAAAATATGAATTTAAATAAAGAGTGAAACCTAACATGGCAGAATTGACGATTTGTTAAATCATAAATTTTATGAAGATCATGGTATAATTGAATGTCACTAACATCGAGGAAATTAAGGAGATTATTATTATATTCATTGGCCTGCAAGTTATGAACTTATATTGAATGTGTTATTAAAAAATTTATAACTATTACATTATTGTTTTTGGTGTGGAAAAAGAAATCGAGGATTGAGATCACTACCGGATTAGTGTTCGATTTTAAATTTTGGGATGAGGATTTAAATTTTATAAATATGCATTGACTGGACTAAAATTGAAGGATTGGATAGTAAATTTGTATCTAGTGATTTACCCAAAATTCGAGGAGTAAGATGATTATTATTTAAATACAAACTTTTGGATGAGATTTTTTTTATTTTATAAATGTGCATTGTTTGGATTAAATTAGAGGATTAGATATCAAATTTTGGGTTTTAATTACTAATATCAGATTCTGAGGAGATTATGATACGAATGGAATTCGATGATTAAATTTGAGGATTTTCAGGAATACAATAATTACGGAATTTTGAAAAATATTGAAATGACATTGTGGATTGATTATGTGGGTTTTAAATTTTGATGGAAGGTAATATAACGAGTAAATACTACTATAGAGGATCTTGAATTTCGAGGACGAAATTCTTTTAAGGAGGGTAGATTTGTCACTACCATGTTCCAAAAACGGGGGTATTTTTGACTTTTTATATATATATTTAATATTGCGTGTATTTAATTTAAATAATTGCATGAGATGTGTATTTACAATATTATATATATACAGTTCATTAATGTTGAGCTGGTAGACTTGACCTAGAAGCCCACTAGATGAACACCTGACCGAATTATAGGGTTGTGTATTAATTTGTATTAATTAGAATTTAATTATTTGGGACTGTGATTAATTACCGTAATTTTTATTTAATTGTTGCGCCTTACTGTTGCTTCGATATTTGGAGTGCTACCCTAGCTTTTGCCTTCCAACAAATTTCACAACCTTGCCCTAGACGTGCCCGCCTTCCATTCTGACCTTTTTGTAATTCATAATTATGCTCTTTTGTGCTTCATTTTAGCCGCACAATATTCGTCGCGGACGTTTATTTAATTTTTAAATAAAATCTGACTTGTATCGTTGTGCGTTTCAATCGAAACTGGAGACAACCTCGACCCATTTTTTGTGCAACCCAAATTAGGGTAATATTTTGTTCTGAGTCTTCTTCCCTAATGATATTTGTGTCCCAACCTAATTTTGGCCCCATGTATTTCTAATTAATTTTAGAACACCGCTTGCATTTATTTCTAATTAAATTGGGGATACCCACTTTGACTAATCCCATTTAATCCCAATTTAATCCAAGTGTCCTATTAATTAAGCCCATACAAAACACACAACACCCTCCTCACCCTACAAAATACCAAACACCAAATCGCCTACCAAATTTTCATCATTTCATGTGTCTGTGCAAATACCCAAATTTAAGGGGGCTAATTTATAAATTTTGTATTACGTGTTAACACCCCATTGGTTCAAACCAAATGGAGAGCCCTAATATTTGACTACTCAACAACCCTCATCCTTGCATGAATGAATTCTTCATGTCAAATTCTGACCACCCATTCAAAATGGGTGCATCAAGACCTTTCATTCCCACACACCCTTTCTATTTAATGTCTCATCACACACTCTTTCCAACCATGACCTAATCCCCAAACCTAGGGAAGCCCCCATCTCCTCCCCCTCACACAACCGTAGCTTTTTACATTTTTTCATTTTTCCTTTCCTTTCTTCTTCTCTTCTTCTTCCCTTCTTCTTCTTCTTCTTCTTCTCCTTTTTCTTTTGAATAGAAAAAGCGGGGGGGGGGGATTTGAAACCATCACCACTGTGCACTCTGGCCCCCTTCTTCGGCCGAGGACCCGTTCTCCACCCCAGCCGAACTCCCCCCGACACCGCTGCTACTCCTCCTCCAAGCTTCAACTCCACCACGAGCACCTCCGGCCTCTCCTCTTCTCCGAGCAGCACCACCCAGTATATATATATATATACGTATATGGTATGAGTATTTAATTGGTATATATATAAATGTAGTATACGTATATTATTACTTGGTAAATATATATGTATATATATTTTCAACATACGTATCTTTTGTATATATAGATATTGGCCGTTATATATTTATATAAATATGTGGCACATATATTTTTAAGACATATATATATACATATATATAGTATGTTAAATTCTATTTAGTATATGTATACATATATATATATATATACGTATTGTATATATCTCTCTCTAATATATTATATATGTACAAAGTATTTTTTATTTAAAGTATATATATATATATATATATATATATATATATATATATATATATATATATATATATATATATATATATATATATACACATATCTATTTTTCGTACCAAATGGATATTAATGTATATGTTAGTAGTAATATGTATAATATGTATATATAGGTTCTGGGCGACCCAAGTGTAATTACGGATACCCCGTCTTTATATTGACCTGTAACCCTGTAAATGTTAGTTGACTGCCACATGTACACTAACGTACTGGCGAGCCTCGTATTATTTTGACCGTCTGTCTTGCACAGCAATCACAGACGCGACGCCCGTTCAAATTTGATGCACACTGACCCTAGTTGAGAAGTATCATACCTAGCATAGCCCTGAGGCCAGTGTTTTATGATTGTGTGTTAGTGTAGCATCTGATGCAAATGCTATATTTATGATATGTCTATAGGACTGTTGGATCATCCAGGCGATACTCTGGAACAGGACATTGGTGTTACCAGCTAAGGACCCAAGGCGAGTACATTCTCTGATAATTTCTAATTATTTAATAATATCTGTAATTCCAGTATCTAGAAATGTTACATCTGATTCTGACACTGTGCTACACGGACTAGTATATAGATTGGATTTGCATACATGATATATTGGATATTGCTCGTGTATCGTGACGTGTCGTGATTGGATCAACTGTACTAGTTGGGGGCGGGGGAAATATTAGTAGATTATGTGATCATACCCAACTCTACATGCATCATATCTCACCCCATATCTCACGTCAGGTACGGCCTGACCATTACATGCCTCATAGCTGCTATATATGATTAGCCTGACTACTATTTGCATTATAGCTAACCAATGGTTAGCCTGACCTTATATGAATCATAGCTAATCATATGTAACCAGCATGATCTTATCCCAAGCCGATCACATGATAGACTAATATTTTAAACACTTAGATTAGTTACAATCATCTATTTTAGATCATATACTCCATCACCCGTATATGATATTGTACCTCGTTCTCTTTATTTCATATATGCACTGATTGTTTCATATTGTCTATATTGCCTGTCTTTTTAGATTGCTTATCCCTTTGTTTTGCCATTGCATTTATTCACTGTCTTCTCTCAGTACATAGCATTATCTGTTTATTGTTTTATAGCCCTTATCAATTAAATGGAAATGTTATTTGGGATGTACTTTGCTCCTTCCTGACTGGAAAATATTTTTCCAGACTATGCCTTAGAGGAACTGGTGTCCGATATTTATGGACCACAGGGTGAGTAGCTGCAGACTTGGACTTGGTAGTTCAGTTGTGATTCCGGGAGGTTTAGCCGGAATCACTAGTTATCTAGTTAGTTCTTTTAGCAGATTATTTTGGGTACCGGATTTATCTCCGGCATGCTTGTTGAGACTTGGATTATATTGTTGAGTTAGATTATTCCTATTTTAGACTTGTGCAGCATTTTATCTTTTTTCAAGATCGTATCGTGCTGTAGTTATGTGATTGAGTATGTTGTTCATATTATATTATGATTATCATTGTCTCCTTATGGAGTTGGATATCCATGTGAGATTGATTAGATAGTATCATGACCTAGACAGCGTTCTACCGTCGATGTTGCGGCGTAGGCTGGACGTACCCACGCTCTCGTGCCCTTATACCGGGTGCGGGTCGTGACAACCGGGAACTTCCAAACTATACGATGACATCCCAGATGAAGTCTTCTAATCTAATATGGCAATGGAAGATGACACATGGCAACTATTCTTTGACGGCTCATCAACAATAGGACCCAATGGAAACATAATAGCTTGAGTTGGTATAGTCCTAGTATTTCCTGGCAACTACTCATTCATCGAACATATTATCTCAGTGAACCATGTTCCAATAACGTGATAGACTATAATGCTCTACTCATCGGTCTCCAATTAGCTAAAGAATTGGACATAGAATATCTTGAAGCCTCTGGAGATTCTAAATTGATAGTCAATCAGATCAGGGAAGAGTATGAGGTTTGATATAAAGACCTCATCCTTTATCATCAAGCAGCAATGGATCTGGCTTTTACTTTCACAGGATTCTTCATCGAGCATGTGCCTCATTTACTGAATATGGAAGGTGATACTTTGGCCGCCTAACAACATCATTGGTTGTTTTCCTAAAGAAACGACACTCAATTATGATAACATGATGAGAGTTGTTCTATATAAAAAACAACTTGCACGTTAAACAGAGTTATATCATAACTTCAACTTTCATAGATAAAGATTGGAGAATCCCTCTTATAGACTACGATGCTTATAAAATTCTTTCCAAAGATCCAAAAGAAGCCACTTCTATTAAAAGACGCCCACTCCGATTCTACTATGACGTCTCTTCGAAAATATTATATCGTTGTTCTTATGATGGATTGCTGCTACGTTGTCTTTCCAATCCTGAGGTGAGACAATCACTTCGTGAGGCTCGTGATGGCATCTGTGGAGCACATCATTCGAGTCCTAAATTACATGACCGCCTCAGGAGAATGGGTTATTATTGGCCCACCATGGTGGCAGATGTCGTAGACTACGCCCGTAAATACATATTATGTCAAATTTATGCTAATTTTATCCACCAACCAGCAGAGTTCTTACACCTTACAGTTATCCCTTGGCTTTTTGAAGCTTGAGGAATGGATATTATTGGTCCAATCAGCCTTTCTTCTTCTAGAGGATATTGGCTTATACTTGCAATAACTGATTATTTCTCCAAATGGGCAGAAGCAGTCCCGCTTATCGAAGTTAAAATGTCCAACGTAATTAACTTCGTCAAAAACCATGTAATCTATCATTTTGGTATTTCCTGGAGGATAATACATGACAACGGACCATAATTTGCCAGTCAACCATTATATCGATTATGTGATAAGAATTGGATCCAGAATATAACCTCTGCGGCCTTCAATCTAGCAGCCAACGACTTAGAAAAAGCCTTCAACAAGACCATAAACATACTCCTTGAAAAGTTTATCTCATCCAACAAACAAGATTGGAATAACAAACTCAGGGAGTATTTATGGGCTTATTGCACGATAGTTCAAACTCTGACTGGTTGTACACTATTCTCTCTAGTTTATGGATGTGAAGCGATCATTCCACTCAAAATCTAGGTACCTTCTCTCAGAATAGCTATTGCTAAGGAGCTAAAAGTCGAGAATAATGATCGATTATGCCTACAATAATTAGAAGCATTAGATAAAAAGTGCCTGCAAGTTCAATATCGCATTGAACTATAGCAAGCACGCATCTTAAGATCTTTTAATCGAAAGGTCAAGGAAAGAATATTTCAGGTCGGTAAATTGGTCCTTTCATGGAACAGACCTATGATCCCAACCTATAAGAGAAAAGACAAATTCCAGGCTAAATGGGAAGGTCCTTATGTGGTGAAGACTATATTCTCCAACGGAGCCTATAGGCTTGCTAAGCATAATGGAGATTTAATAATGATGCCTATCAATGAAATTTTTTTCAAGAAGTATTTTCTAAGCACGACATATTATTCTCTAACTCCAGCAGATTAAAATAAGATGTACAACAGATACATTTTATTTAATCTTCGGCAACTCATATCCTACAGGGCCTCTCGAACTATTACCTATATTCATTTTTTGAATAAGATATTTGTAATGGGTCATCAAAGTTCCCCAGCGGTATAATACTCAGATCCAACGGAACACTCTTGTTGAGATCATCTAAACAATTCTTTCCAACCAAAATGTTCCATTCTTAAAGTCCAATTATTTAAAGGATATCATATTCCTGATCCTCAGTTGATTTGGGAATAATCTCACATGTTTACTTACTAGTTAATAAGTGTAAAGTGATTCAAGTCCATATTTTGCCCCAGTACCGAAATATGGAGACAGAAATAGCCAGCTATCCCGTAGAATATATTATATATCGTACGATGATGACAAGGGGGTACATTCTACAATCAAGTCACTAAGGGTCATAAAGAGCATCTATTATCTCAATCAGTCAAACAAGAAAAGTAAATATAATACATATATGACAAGGAAGTAAGGTGTCCCAAATGCCCTGCCACAATATTCTAGAAATTAGTTGTACAAAGTAAAAAACTGGCAGAGTAGTAAAAGTACATGACCATAATCAACTGCAGTCTGATTAATTACAATAATGTAAAGGAAACTAAACGTCCTGATTTACGGCTAACAAGTGTCGGTGGCTAAATTTCCAAAAAAGTAAAATATATGATAACGAGCAGGGAAGAAGGAACCCACTCATGCCCTTCAGCGACCATCAGCCTGGTACGTGCCATCAGGAAGAGGGAAGTAAGCTGGATCATCTGGAACTAGCTCGAAACCTGGCTACGCAAAATAAGTAGGGTTAGACCCCAAATAGCAAGTACCACAAAGGAAGCACAAAAATGGAGAAACAAAACCCAAAGCAATAGATAGGTATAAATATAGGTTCTGTGTCGTGGTTTCGGTCCATAGCTTATATTAGCGTAATAGTCCAACCCTATATCCAAACAAGGACAAGGGTTGAATCATTACACTATGATAATCGATAGCCCTAGACTACTAACAGAATAATACAATCACAACCAAATGTAATTTATAAAACAGCAATCATTTGTATGGCTAGCTACTATGGAGTCTGAGTTATCTCAGAAAAATGCATAAGAGAAATCCTCAGATCGTGAGCTGTTTAGTGGGGCTAACCGAGCCATACTATTGCATAGCATATTGTATATTATGTATCGGTCCTTCATAAGGCCACAAAGTTAAGATTACGTAGAACGCATTATATAATATAAGTATTCAGATATTGTCGTCCACTAGTGCGGACGTGACCAATATCCATGGGGGCAGCCTTGAACGTCATGACAGTTGTCTGAGGTGGTAATGTGCATGATCTTGGGATTTCATCCCTCCCAATGCTCTACCAATTTTAGTTGCCTAAATTAGCCCTATGGTTATGTTAGGAATCCTAAGGCATGGTTACATGATCAAACCTCTTATATGTCGTACCGTAGTACGGTCCACGCTAGATATGAATCCACTTTGTTACTTGATAGCTCAAACTGAATTCACTAGAGTGTGATACAATAATCAATCAAGTCCTAACCATGCTTTGGTAGTTGACCCACATACCATGCCCGTACTAGGGAATTTATATAATAATATCATATTTCGCGTAGTATAGGAGGCATTCTCGATGCACAACCATAAACAAGTAATCTCAAAGCACATAGCAAGTTATGTCGTACCTCAGTGCACATTATAATATGGTCGCACCTTAGTACACCTTATAACACAAGTACACGTAGCACATAGTAATTGTATCAGAAAGAATACAAAAAATTGGGTCGAATTACAAAACTTACAGTTGGTCGTATGAGCCTTATCACATTCGGACACAACTCATGTTATGCACATAGCTGGTAAGTCACTTATAAAATAGTCAATTCTAGCACAAGGTCATGTCTAACACAAGGTCAGGTTACTAAGTTTATTCTTCCTTAGGATCAATCACAAGCAATTTTTAAGACCAACCACAAAGAACAAAGAAATATTCCAAATAAAATAGCTAAGCCGCATGCATAACTTGGCACTTGAGACGGGTGCCGCATGGACTGTCGGCTGCAGGCCGCATACGATCCCAAGTCGCATGCTCCGAACAAAAGTCCACTATTGAAATAAGTGCCAAACTGATATGTCAAAGAAGTGACTGAAGTAATGGATGTGACAAGCCATAAAGTGTTAGAGAGAAAAGACTAAATCATAGAAAGATGTGCAAGAGCGAAACATGATTATGTGTCCATAAGAGAAGAGGCGCATAGTCGCTGCCGCATACATCTGATTACCGCATAAGTCACTTGGCCACATATTGCTCTTTGGACTTAGCAAATTTTTCATTCATCCACCGAACAAAACACAAGGATTTTTGTCACTTAGCTCCAGAATACGTTGTGTAATGGTCAGTTATGCTTCCAACAAAATAGATGCATCCAGGTTGGGTATGCGACAAAGTGTCCAGGCCGCATAAGGATCATGCTGCATGGAAGTCTCGGCCGTATATAGTGCTAGCCGCATAAGAACTTCTTCTTCTCTAGACAACAAGTTCAGCCAAGGTAGAAAAGCTCCGAAAACCCAAAAATAATTTTCTTCATAAAATCTTTATTTATAACTCCGGATCAAGTGAAGAAATACCAAAATACTCAAAATGAAGTGCTCCATCAACCACAAAAACTGGTTTTCTAAAATACCATATTTTAGTAGATCAAAACCACAAAAAAATATGAAACCCCTGAAAATCCTAAACTTCAAATGTAGATCTACTCATATCTAGCCATCAAAACCGAAAACTCTAAGTATTAAAAGTATTTAGAATCATAATGCACTCATATATATTAATAAAATTTAAGAAAAGAGCAAGAATAAAAAATTAAGAGGTTATTTTCATCTAATGCAAGGTGTACTTGCCTAAAATAAAGGAAAAAGAAGAATAAGAGAATGAGAGAAGAGAGAGAAATAAGTCAGCTTATATATGCTAGGGTTGAGGATTAGACCATGGGTTCACTCATGACCAAACTAACCCAACAATTAAACCATAAGTCTAATTGAACCAAAGAATGGGTCTAGTCTCCATGGCATACAATCTAATCACCATACAAGCAAAAAATAATATAAGTAGTAAAACTAATATGTCCTAAATACGAATATCGGGAATGAGGAGTGATATCTTTACCCACCTTAGAAAAATTCCATCTTCGGAATTCGGTTCCAAGTATTGTTAGAGAAGTCATGACAAGAACGTTACTAATCAATTCCAAGTATTGTTAAAGAAATATCACAACACATAGGTGAACGCACTCCCACGTTAATTCCCCTAGAGAGTAATGTCCCCAGGCAACCCGGATAAGAGAAATAAGTTTAGTTTTTGGGCACTTTCTTCCTTCGGTCTATTATGGATATGGGAAGCTCCTCTTAAGATAAGTCTATACCAACGACTAATTCAGGATGATCGAGGATATGACTCAAATCCGAAACATAACTACGAAACTGAGATACATTAAATACATCGTGTGCCTCATGTAGCAAAGGCGAAAGGACAAGACGATAAGCAACATCACCTACCCACTAGAGAATGTCGAACGGACCTACGTATCATGGACTAAGCTTCCCACGAACCCTGAATCTAATGATTCCATGGGGTTGATAAAATCTGCAAGAATATGTGGTTGTTGACACAAAACTCTAAGGGCCTATGATGCTGATCTGCCCAATGCTGATGCCTATCTTGTGCAACCCGAAGTCGCTCTCTGATCTTCTTGACAACTCCTACTATCTACATGATCATCTCTGGGCCTAACATCTTTCGCTTACCTATATCATCCTATGTCAATGGTGACCTCTACTTTCTCTCGTATAACGCTTCGAAGGGTGCCATCTGGATACTGGCCTGATAACTGTTGTTGTACGAGAACTCGACGAGATAAATGTGATCCTCCTAAGACCCTCCAAAATCTAAAGTACAAGCTCGTAATATATCCTCCAACGTATGGATGGTTCTCTCTAATTGCCCATCTTTTTGAAGATGATAAGTGGTACTGAATCTCAACTTCGTGCCCAAACTCTGATGCAAGCCTTTCCAAAAATATTAAGTGAACCGAGTGTCTCAATCTGAAATAATACTCACTGGGACACCGTGTTGTCTTACTATTTATCGCATGTACAATTCTACCAACTGCTCTGCGGATTATTCTACTCAGAATGGAAGAAAATGAGCTACTTTTGTGAGACGATCTCCTACACCCAAACTGCATCATGGCCAGCCGAGGATCTAGGTAAACCAGTCATAAAGTCCATTATGATATGCTCTCACTTCCACTCTAGAATAGAAAGCGATTGTAATAATCCTGTCGGTCTTTGTTGTTCGGCCTTAACTTTTTGACATATCAGACACCGAGAAACAAATTATGCTATCTTCCCCTTTATCCCATTCCACCAAAAGTTTTGTTTGATGTCTTGATATATCTTGGTGCCTCGTGGATGTATTGAATACTGAGAACTGTGTGCCTCGGTTATAACTTCTTGACTAATATCTCCACTTGGTACACAGAGATGATTCCCAAATCTAAGGGTCCCATCTTCATGAATCGTCAACTCCTTCCTGAGACTAGACTCACATTCTGTCTGTAGCTTTTGAATCTTCGGGTCCTCTGTCTGAGCTGTCTTGATTATCTCCACTAAGTAGACTTTACTTGCAAGCTAGCCAAAACCCATGTGTCCTATGGAAGTAATACCACAATACCCATTTCTTGAAGATCCTCTAATATATGTCGTTACGATGTCAACATGAATGTGATGTCTCTCCGGCTAAGTGCGTCTCCTACCACATTAGCCTTATCCAGATGATACTGAAGTTCCACATCATAGTTCTTTATTAATTCTAGCCACCTCTTCTGCCACATATTCAAGTTCTTCTGAGTAAATACATATTTCAGACTTTTATGGTCCGTAAATATCTCTATCTGATCACCATATAAGTAGTGCCTCCATAGTTTAAGCGCAAATACCACTGCTGCCAATTCCAAGTCATGAGTTGGATAGTACTTCTCATAATCTCGAAGCTTCCGAGATGCATAAGATATCACCCTTCCATGTTGCAGCAATATACACCCTAGTCCTTTGCCAGATGTGTCATAATATACTGTAAATCCTCCGGAACCTACTAGAAGCGTGATAATCGGTGCTAAAATCAATCTCTTCTTTAATTCTTCAAATACAGTCTGACACTCTTTTGACCAATTAAACTTAGCATCCTTGCATGTTAAATTAGTCAATAGTACTGAAATCCTTACAAAATCTTACAAAAATCTTCTATAGTATTATGTTAAGCCGAGAAAACTACGCACTTCTGCTAATATCTGAGGAACTGGCCAACTCTCTACGGCTTCAACCTTCTTCGGATCTACTGCCACTCCTTCTCTCGAGATAATGTGACCTAGGAATGATACGTGATCCAACCAAAACTCACACTTGCTGAGTTTCGCATATAACTGGTTCTCCATCAGGATCTACAAAACCTTCCAAAGATTTTTTTATGTTCCTCTTTGCTACTGTAACAGATAAGAATGTCATCTATAAACAACACCATGAACCGATCCAAGTTTGGCATAAAAATTTGATTCATCAAATCCATAAATATCGCTGGAGAATTTGTCATTCTGAATTACATAACTAAGAATTTGTAATACCTATTTCGTGACCTAAATATTGTCTTGGCTATGTCTTTCTCCCGAACTCTTACTTGATGATACCCTGATCGGAGGTCGATCTTGGAGAAAACCTTAGCCTTGCTCAATTGATCAAACAAATTATCGATTCTTGGTAATGGGTACTTGTTATTCACTTTCACTGCATTCAATTATCTATAGTCAATACATAACCGAGATAACCCATATTTCTTCTTCACTAGAACCATTGGTGCTCTCCAAGATGATCTACTCATTCAAATAAACTTTTTTGCCTTTGGCTCTCTACGTGTTGGTATCGTATGTCTAGCTCGGATGGTGCCATTTGGTTAAATTTACAAGATATTGGTCCTGCCTCCGGAATCAACTCTATATAGAACTTCACTGTAAACCCCCTTACCCAAAATTAGGTCTACTTGGCATAGATAGAGAAACTAGGGCTAGTTTGAATCCAAATAGAAATAGGACACTGTATTTATTTAATTTTGTATTATTTATGACACATAGCGCAACTTACCGTTGCTTCATTAATTGGGGCACGACACTAGTCATTGCCTATCTACAAATTTCACAACCTTGTCCTGGACGTGCCCGCCTACTATTCTGACCTTTGTTTAACTTATAATTATGTTTCTTGTGCTACATTTTAGTCGCACAATAAATGTCACGGACGTTGTTATTTTAATTCTAAATAAAATATGACTTTGTACCCTTGTACGTTCCAATCGAAATTGGAGACACAATCTTGACCGTTTTATACAACCCGAATTTTATTAATATTCTATATTGTACCCCCTACGTCCCGGACACTCGCGTCCCACCTAATTTTATTTCCATGTACTTCTAATTAATTCTATAACACCATGCGCGGTTATTTTAATCAATATAAACCCAATTTCCATCCTTGTGCAATTTTTCCAATTGTTGGGCACTTTATACAAAAGTGCATTTAGATGTCCGTACCAGGGGACAATACGTGAAGAAATCCAATTTTTCCTTCACATGAATTTTTTCATAATTTTTCGGAATGTGCAATGCACGCACATCGCCCCCGTATATTAAACCTATCCTTGTATTTAATTAATGCAAATTCTAGCCCTCCCAATATCCCCATGTGAGCCCAAGGCCCAACTCCAAGGAGAGTTGACCGAGCCCACATACCTAGGTCAAACCCAAAGTTCACATGTATATAAACAACTTTTCTCCTCTTTTCTTTATTTCCCTTTTTCTCATCAAACCCATCCCTAACCTAACTTCACCAAGCCGTCACCACCTCCCCATCCGTCCTGTTCCTCTTCCCTGACCTCCCTCCGACGAGCCATTCCGCCGGAGCGGGCCCAGCAGCATCACCCCGATCGCCGAAGACCCCGCTGCACCTCCCAGTTCCCCTCCAGCGCCGCCTGAGAGCCGCTGTACCGACGCCGAAACCGAGCCACCCCGCTACACCTCGCCACACCCGAGCCCTGACTCTCCTTCCCCGGCCACCCCAGTCCACCACCACCACCTTGGCCGCCACCGTCCTGGCCACCGTCTATACCATCTCAACACCACCAGCAACCAAACCCTACACCGCCGCCAACCACCACTCGCACCACCCGCACCAACATCGCCAGCATCCACAACATCCTCAACCAGCCCGACCCGATCCCTTCTCCTCCGTTCATCACCGGAGACCACCGCCACCTTAGCCAACCACCCCCACGACCTTTCCCCCGCTACCAGCCACCGCCACCACTGCCCTTGCCACCGCCGGCAGCCACCACAGCTTCTGCAACTGCTGCTGCTACTGCCATTCAAGGAAGCTGCCACCCGCTGCTGTTGTTCCCAAGCCCCGCCGGAGCTCCACTGTCCCACGCCGGCGATGATCGCACGGCGGTCACGCACCACCCCTGGACACGACACAGTACGGTATGAATATATAATATATATTTAGATATAATGTATAAATTATGTATTTATGTATATATATAGTATATACTTATATATATAGTGTATAATTATGTATAATTGTATATATATAGTATATATTTGGTATAAACTGGGTATAATTGTATATATATTATATATTTATATATAGTGTATTGTATATAATGTATATATGTAACATATATTTATACCTAGTATATATTGTATAAAATGTATATATATAGAATGTATATTTTATGTATATATATTTAATTGTCTACATATATATGTATAGATTTATTTGAGTTGGATATATATATGTATATATAATGTACAATAAATCAGTATATATATATATATATATATATATATATATATATATATATATATATATATATATATATATATATATATATATATATATATATATATATATATATGTATTCTAGTACTGTTTATGTATTTAAATAAACTTATTTATATATATATATGTGTATTTTATGTATATACGTAATTATGTATATAAAAGGTATTATGTTGTTATATATATATGTGTATAAATATATGTATGGTTTTATATTTAGGCACATATATATATATATATATATATGTAAATAGGTTATTAATTTATATTCGGTATATATCTAATGTATATATATGTACATAGGTTATGTATATGTGCATGTACTATGTTGGCATAAGTAATTTAGCATGGTGTAATTTAGTGATTTATAATTTTGGGTTATCTGTTCGTAGGCATCCGAGACGGTGCTACCTTGACTACTGGTTCCAGAGCATTTCTTGCGCACATCAGAGTTCCAGGCAAGTATACCTTGCCTTTGTTGTACTGTTTAAATCTCAATTATTATTTAGCTGCCTGTTATTGTTTATCTATTATAACTATGCGCGACCGAGAGAGACTCGGGTGCAGTCAACGAATGCGTTGATGTTAGGACGTGTGTCTGACCTAGTGTCTAGTAGACCCACATAAAGTTGTGGAGTTATTGGTATGAATCCCCAGGCCTTGACATATTTCTTACACGTGTTGTGAGTCTCATGTAGGGCACGGACTTGCGTATATGGTTGGCCACCTGTACGTGTAGGTCGTGCAACGGATAGGGTATAACTGCTAATAGTGATGCATGATTAGAAGACTTAGCAGTTATTAGTAGGAAGAGTGTAGACTGTCGTGATATGATGGTCCAATCCTTGTCCTTGTTTGGTTGTAAGGTTGGGCTATTGATCTAACGACAGTCTATGAGCCAGAGTTACGACGCTGATGCTTACACTTCGAAGTAGTAGCTGAGGCGTGTTGTGGATCCATGCATAGATCATTGGACGGGAAGGACGACTAGTAGGCGTATGGGACACCCAACTTCTTTATTGCAGATACCGCACTCTTCGGAGTGATACGGACGTATATATTATTGCAGATACCACGTCCCTTAGGGTGTTGGACGTTATATATATACAGATACCTCATTCTTCGGAATGATGGACGTTACAGATACCATACTCTAGAGGACGTTGAACGTTATGCCTACGCCTACCCATACGTACCAAAGTTGTCCTCAAGTTGTATTTCACTTAGATGGTTAGGTCACCCTGGAGTTTTTATAGTATTTAATTTATGGCATGCTTTTATATATCTTGTTATGTCCCTCTGAGGACCTGGTCCCTTTCCAGGTGTATTGTTCATGAGTATTTGCAGGAGCGCAGATCTGGACTGGCTATTTATATTGCGAGAGGTCTTCTCTTCGAGTCTCGTGATTGGTAGATATTGTACTTATATTATATTTAACTTGTTTATTCTTTATTCTAGTTCGGCAGTGGATTTGTTTCCATCCGACTGTCATCTTTAGATACTTTATTTTGAGATCTAGTTATAGGTATTGGTTATTCATTTATATATGATTTCTGTGGATGAGATTTAGTTATGCTCTGAGATATATATGTTTACTACTGGTGAATTATTATTTATATTACAGCGTACGTATGATATGGTTTCCAAATATTGGATTGGCATATTCATACGGCTGGCATGCTTACGTGTCCTAGTCCTACGTATTTTCGGGACTGGGGCATGACATGTTTTTAGTGGTGGCCCATGCAGGTCGAGAGCTTATTGTCTCAGTTACGTTACTGTACCGAGCAAGCCTGCAAATATGATTAGAATATAGGATCTCATCCACTGTTGACTATGACTCACATTCTTCCAATCTGTTCTATTTGAATAGCTGCATCCTGCTTGATTCATGGTCTTCCCTACTAGTTTCTTGAGTATAGCCTTCTCATAGAATATAGAAGTCCCTGTTGTTAGATAATAAGTAGAGTAACCCTCCTATTAAGAGTACAACTAGGATAATGACACATCACTGAGTTAGAATACTTAATGAACCCTAGCGTCCCTTACCTATAGATAATTTACCATTATCCCTCGATATGTTTATGATCGACTTGAGATTAGTATAAATACTACTAGTGCTAGTTAGAGATTTGACCCTAATGTTTGACCCTAGTATTAAGGAACCAATAGAAATCCGAGATCGAATATTAGGACTGAACCTAATTTGCATAATGAGATAGTATTAGGGAACTATAAATATAGATCATTGTCGTGATATTAGCATACAGTACCTTAGGAAGCCCAGAGCAACGAATATGACATTCCCCTTGATCATACCTCGAACACGGAGATTTGCTCGCCACCTTCCTCTTAGGAAACCATAATATTATCTAGAGTCCCTCTATTTTTTTAATTGCATATCTTGTTCCTCTGGAAACTTAACGCTGGCTATAATTGTGCGATAACTAATTATGTTCCCCTATTCTTCATCTTTCAAGCCGTGCCACCTAACACTTTTGATTCAAGGCCAAGTGTATTCTTTGATGATAGATATATAGATTGCTAGGATTATGGTTTTTTAAATTTGAAACTTTAATTTTTTGTACTTGGTAATTAGAACTTGATAGTTTCGAGTTATCCCTGTAGATTGTGACATGATGATTATCCCTTAGTTTTAAATCGCGTATCTCGTACCACACCTCGATACGAGTTATATTTCCCCTCCCCCTTGAAGGCCAGTAATTTTCCATTCTTAGTATTAACACTTGTATTCTATAAACACTATGAATAAGATTTAAGATGACCATTACCTATATAAGGCAATCAGATACCCTGATCAGTACCAAGATCTTCCCCTTGTGTGCCCTAACAATAGTTTCTACTTTAACTACAAGGACCAAATTATTTTTTAGATTTCCCTTAAGACAGTCACAGTTTTAGTTTATTATTTTAAGTTGGGTAGTATGCCTCACAATATAGTGTCACATAGTCCTCGGGACCCATTAATGAAGTGTAACTGAATGACATTAACTATATACTAGCATAAGACGATAGTGTTTATTCAGACTATAGAACTTAGAGGCCCATACCCCTATTTGGTCGACTAGCGACTTAGACAAGAGTTAATATGACAACTGTAGAGATTGTAGAGTTTTATATTTTTTGTTTTTGTGAACTTGAATTATTTTGTACCTCCTTTCATCAAAATCCAGCGTATTTATATTTCTAAAACTACCGTGATTTATGCTGCTATTATAGCCTAGTGTTGCAAGCTTACTCTCCTATCGGGCTTGATCTTGATATATGTATTATTGGGTCGACACACTAATACATTTCAGAATCAGTGTATTAAGGTCTAGCTAACCTTAGTGCGCTTGGTTCGCTCTTCGCATGACAACTTTACGTGGATTGAGATAAAGAGTTGACTCGTAAACGAATATACTTGCCTCTAGACATGTCTGAGCATATCATATCGGTTACATAACTGTTCCAATATGAACATGCGAATCAGAAATTACCTAATAGGATTATAATCCACTGCTACCTTGACAATTCCTATTTGAATTCTTTAAACGCCTTGATCCCCATACTTGTATTCTATTACCTACACCTTGAATTCTTTATTATTGCTCTCCGTCTTCTCCTATTTCGGAAAGACGAAACCTCGTGCTTGTTATAAACTGATACACAGATAGTACTAGATATCCCCCATAGGCCAATCACATACTGGAGGATTTTTCTTTTGTAATCAAGGGCATATCATATATGATATATTTGGTGTTAAAATTTTTAAAAATTGAGTAACATGATTAAATAAATTTGAGGAATAAGTTTTCTTAAATGTAAGAGCCTTATGTGACAGATGGGTAAAATTCTAGGTTGGGTAGAAATTGCATTGTTAACTTACAATAAAATACCTTGAGATTATGATCAAGTAAGAGTAGATTGAGAGATTAAGTCATGCTAATGTGGAAGAATTTTGAAGAAAGAGTTAGAGGATGAGTAATTAATGAATTTTTGAAATCTTGATATTTTGGACCGAAAACTTATACTTGAGCTTATGATTAAATGTTGAATAATGAAGGTTGAATCATCGATTTAAGCTTTGAGGATAAATAGAGAAATCTAGATTTGGACAATTGGTGAATTAGAATCCAAATTTTAAATTGAGGCCTTAAATTAAAAGTTAAATATTGATGGTGTGATTACCTATTTAAAAATATTGAGGATATAAATTGAATTTAAAAATTGAAGAGTACGGAATTCACTAGTTGAGGATAGAAACAATAATTGATTATAATTGTTTTCTAGAGGAAATTTTGATAGTTAAAGATTAAGATGTAAATTTGATGAGGGATGTCATAGAGAGATGAATTAGATTAGATGTGGATTATTTAATTTGAGAATCAAGAAGACCATGCGATGTGTTGACGTTCGATTTAAAAATGGTTAATTTAATTTGAAAATGATTGTGATGGATTTGAATAGGTTAAATTTTGGAAGAGATTGCGATTTAACTTGCCTTACGTACGCAAGTGAAGGATTTAAACCAATGATGCCTTATTTTAATTTCGAGGACAAAATTATCTTAAGTTGGGTAGATTGTAAACCCCCTCACCCAAAATTAGGTCTATTTGGCATAGATAGAGAAACTAGGGCTAGTTTGAATCCAAATAGAAATAGGACACTGTATTTATTTAATTTTGTATTGTTTATGACACGTAGCGCAACTTACCGTTGCTTCATTAATTGGGGCACGATACTAGCCATTGCCTATCTACAAATTTTACAACCTTGTCCTGGACGTGCCCGCCTACTATTTTGACCTTTTTGTAACTTATAATTATGCTTCTTGTGCTACATTTTAGTCGCACAATAAACGTCGCGGACGTTGTTATTTTAATTCTAAATAAAATATAACTTTGTACCCTTGTGCGTTCCAATCGAAATTGTAGACACAATTTTGACCGTTTTATACAACCCAAATTTTATTAATATTCTATACTGTACCCCCTACGTCCCTGACACTTGCGTCCCACCTAATTTTATTTTCATGTACTTCTAATTAATTCCAGAACACCTTGCTCGGTTATTTTAATTAATATAAACCCAATTTCCATCCTTGTGCAATTTTTCCAATTGTTGGGCACTTTTATGTAAAAGTGCATTTAGGTGTCCGCACCAGGGGATAATACGTGAAGAAACCCAATTTTCCCTTCATATGAATTTTTTTGTAATTTCTTGGAATGTGCAACGCACGCACATCGCCCCCGTATATTAAACCAATCCTTGTATTTAATTAATGCAAATTCTAGCCCTCCCAATATCCCCATGTGAGCCCAAGGCCCAACTCCAAGGAGAGTTGACCAAGCCCACCCACCTAGGTCAAACCCAAACCCAAAGTTCATATGTATATAAACAACTTTTCTCCTCTTTTCTTTATTTTCCTTTTTCTCATCAAATCCATCCCTAACCTAACTTCACCTAGCCGTCACCACCTCCCCATCCGTCCTGTTCCTCTTCCCAGACCTCCCTCCGGCGAGCCATTCCATCGGAGCGGGCTCAGCAGCGTCACCCCGACCGCCGAAGACCACGCTGCACCTCCCAGTTCCCCTACAGCGCCGCCTGAGAGCCGTTGCACCGACGCCGGAACCGAGCCACCCCGCTGCACCTGGCCACACCCGAGCCCTGACTCTCCTTCCCCGGCCACCCCAGTCCACCACCACCACCTTGGCAGCCTCCGCCACCGGCCTAACCACCGTCTACACCATCCCAACACCACCAGCAACCAACCCCTACACCGCCATCAACCACCACTCGCACCACCCGCACCAACATCGCCAGCATCCATAACATCATCAACCAGCCCGACCCGATCGCTTCTCCTCTGTTCATCACCGGAGACCAACGCCACCTTAGCCAACCACCCCCAAGACCTTCCCCCCCCGCTACCAGCCACCGCCACCACTTCCCTTGCCACCGCCGGCCGCCACCACAACTTCTGCTACTGCTGCTGCTACTGCCATTCCAGGAAGCTGCCACCCGCTGTTGTTGTTCCCGAGCCCCGTAGGAGCTCCACCGCCCCACGCCGGCGATGACCGCACGACGGACAGGCACCACCCCTGGACACGACACAGTACGGTATGAATATATAATATATATTTAGATATAATGTATAAATTATGTATTTATGTATACATATATAGTATATACTTATATATATAGTGTATAATTATGTATAATTGTATATATATAGTATATATTTGGTATAAACTGGATATAATTGTATATATATTATATATTTATATATAGTGTATTGTATATAATGTATATATGTAACATATATTTATACATAGTATATATTGTATAAAAAATATATATATATATAGAATGTATATTGTATGTGTATATATTTAATTGTCTACATATATATGTATAGATTTATTTGAGTTGGATATATATATGTATATATAATGTACAATAAATCAGTATATATATATATATGTATTCTATTACTGTTTATGTATTTAAATAAATATATATATATATAAGTGTATTTTATGTATATACATAATTATGTATATAAACGGTATTATGTTGTTATATATATGTGTGTATAAATATATGTATGGTTTTATTATATTTAGGCATATATATATATATATATATATATATATATATATATATACGTAAATAGGTTATTAATTTATATTAGGTATATATCCAATGTATATATGTGTACATATGTTATGTATGTGTGCAAGTACTATGTTACCATAAGTAATTAAGCATGGTGTAATTTAGTGATTTATAATTTTGGGTTATCTGTTCGTAGACATCCGAGACGGTGCTACCTTGACTACTGGTTCCGGAGCATTTCTTGCGCACATCAGAGTTCCAGGCAAGTATACCTTGCCTTTGTTGTACTGTTTAAATCTCAGTTATTATTTAGCTACCTGTTATTGTTTAGCTATTATAACTATGCGCGTCCGAGAGAGACTCGGGTGCAGTCAACGAATGCGTTGACGTTAGGACGTGTGTATGACCTTGTTTGATAATAAACGAAAGAAATAAAACTAGGTTTATATGGAACCCTTTCTTAGGTTTACAAACAAGAAGTACTATTAATCCTATACGAGGATGTTAAGTACAAAATTTAATCTGGGTAAATATTGCTATAGGAGTCTGATCTGCAGTCGATCACTTTATCCCTTGGACCACACGATGATGAAGAAGTACTGTAGAAGAAGTAGAAGCTTCAAAGATTGCAAGAAGGAGTGGATGCTCGATGCCAAGATCGTTGATCACTACTCTCTGTCTGTTCTCTTCTCTATTCGATTTTACGACTTCTCTCCTCAATTCTTCGACCTTGGACCTCCGTGGACGGAGGTCTCTATTTATAGAGTTTAGTGACAGTAACCGTCCAGTTGGCGTAGAAGCCGGACAGTGGAGAGTGTGGCACTTTTTACGCGGCGATTATAATAACTGCCACCCACATATAAATGATCTTCTGAATCTGCGTGTGACGCGTGTCCCATTATGAGGTGATGCATATAACTGCTGTGAAGATCACGGTATGCAAGCCACGTAGGTATCTGCCCCTCGCGTAGAAAAGGTTGGCGTAGAAACCAATGACTGTCACCATGGCGTAAAAGCCAAATAGTTGTGAAGTTGGCGTAGAAGCCAAGTAGGCGTAGAAGCCTGTTAGGTGTAGAAGCCTGATGCTGCATGGATAGGTAGCTAGCGTAAAATATAGCCGATCCTCCTTCTTGAAATAGCCTTATCACGCACCAATACAAATATAGCCTGAGTTGGCGTATTTCGAGGAGATAGCATACGGCATACTCCTATAGTTGAAATAGCCAGGTCAGCGTATTTCAAGGAGATAGCGTACAGCGTGCTCCTATAGCTAAAAATAGCCTGATGGTGTAATATGCAGGGGTGGTGATGTGGACATATTAGCCATAATTATGGCTCACCCAGTTTTTGAAAATAGAACCAAATCTCGTGCATTAAATGCAGAGATCTGTCCCCATCACGCGTATTAACTGCAGAGACGTGCCTCGAGCTCTGTACGAAGAGCAGCTTTTAACATGGCGGTTTGTTTCGTCTTCTGCTGAGCGTAAAAGTTTACATCTGCCTGTATAAAACTAGGCAGCGTATTCCTTGAATGCGTAGACGCAATTTGTATCAAGGAAATATCATTAAACGACGGTCTGGTTCTCTGTACCGAACCATCATTACAACCATCATCTGGGTAGTCGTGCAGTACTCTTTGTCAAGAGTCAGGTTCACTGCATGATCTGACAGGTTCATTGGAGGAATACGAAGAGTTCCACGTACACTCCCATGCTGCATTAAAAGTAGATGGGTTTTACGCCATAAAGGCGAGATAGCAACCTTTTTACACTTAAGCCGTCCGAAATACTGCATTACGCGGGTTGTACTGGAGCTATATTTTACGTTGTACTAGCTTTGAAGCTCTGCTGTACGCCGATAGCTCTGAAGTCATGTCTTACGCCACACAGTACTGAAACTCTGCTTTATGCGGGTTTTATGCATACTGCGTATAATCCTGTAGCATATTTTTTATGCTTCTACAATACCCCCTTCAAAGTTTTCAAATTCCTCGTAATTTAAAACACTTTGAATGAAGCATGAAACGGTCAGATTTGACTCGTTCCACGAGGCTGATTTCTCGACAAATATTTAGGAATTTGTTGGGATTTGGTGTGATCTCCTCTGCCTATATAAGGGCGATGAGTTAACCTGTTCTTTCCACACTTCCTTCACCACACAGATATGGTTGCCGATGTTCGTCGGGTCGACTTGGGAAAGAAGAAGATGATGTTCTTCAAGCATGTAAGGAGCCAAAAAAGAAGGCATCTTCGAGCAAATATCCTCTGCAACGATGGATCATGAAAGGATATCATAGCTTCCTTTGCTCAGGATGATCAGTAATTTCATATGGCGATTCGTCCAGGAGGGAGGAAGGCTCACATTCGACCACACAGCTTGCAGGTTGTATTTTCTTCCGTTACGACGGTGGACGAGGGCAGACAAACTGGCCCTGTCTTCCAGTATTGAGTTGGGTCTGAATCCCAACTTAATCTGTCATGGAGTATGGAGGATGGGCTCTTGAATAATTTAAACAAGCCCAGTTTTGTATCCTTCCCCCATTAATCATTTTTTTGTTAATCGGCCGCGGAAACCGACTAACTGCTGAAGAAGACAGAAAAAGATCTCCACAATATGAGAACCTGGCAGAACAGATTCTCGGCGTGATCTTTAAATGAAAATGAGAAACCTTTGGTAGAACAAGGATTTCCATCATATGTAATCATGAAGATGAAAAACCCTTTGTAAACTGGATTTTCATCATATGTAATCATGATTAATAAAATTGTCTTCTTTTACGCATCTGATGATTTGCCATATTTTTTTGTGATAAAGTCTGAATATGTGCAGCTTTGACACGTCTGAATACCTTTACGCCACCTCTGATAAAAAAGAGTATCTGGTCTCGTCCTGTCTTTTACGCGTAAATGAAGACGCGTAGAAAGCTGCTTAGCATTTAAGTCGAATATCCGAACTGTCATGCTGTTTTGGACGATGAGTCGTATAGAATTTTGAACTGTCACTTCTCTGATAAGAAGAATTCTTGTTCAGACCATCATCTTCAAGAATGATTTCCCGAAAGTCCCTTAAAATGGGGCAAGAAATGGCTGTCAAAACTGACCATGCTTGAACTGTAGAGAAAATATTTTGACTGGATTTTGGATGAACTTCCAATCGACCCAAGAAGAAGAGTCATTTTCAATGCTGAGCTCGATATGCTTTGGGTACTTGGGATATTTTGAGGCCAAGAAGGAGCATATTCTGCGTGAACCCTTGTAATTGGTTGTCTTGAGAATTGTTCAGATATACGCATACTCTGGCCTGCGTATTTTTAGATATGCGGAAAGTCATAGATCCATAATGTAGATGAGCATAAAATCATAGGTTTGTACCCTCTCGAGCGTAAAAGCTGCTAAGCATAAAAGCATTTGGGCATAAAATCATAGATTTATAGCCTCTGAAAAGAAAACTTCCGAGCGTGTAGTCGTAGATTTGTAACCTCTGAGCGTAAAAAGCTTCTGAGCGTGAAATCATAGATTTGTAGCCTCTGAGCGTAAAGTCGTAGGTTTGTAGCCTCTCAAGCGTAAAAGCTACCGAGCGTAAAAGCATCCGGGCATAAAACCGTAGACTTATAGCCTCTAAGCGTAAAACCGTAGATTTGTAGCCTCTTGAGCGTAAAAGCTCCTTGGCATAAAAATCGTAGATCTGCTCTGCACGAAAAACTTTTTCGAATCCGCTGACTGTCCGTCTTCCTTTAAATGATAGGCTGACGTGGCCCCAATCATAACTGAATATTAAATATCAGATTTGGTTAAGAATTTGAAGAGTTACCTTAACTCTATAAATACCCCAAGGCTTTGAGAGAAGAAACCCTTCATCTGTCTTTTGTAAAACCCTAGCTTTCTAAGAACCTTTCTTCTTCGTCTCTTTCTTGAGAACTCTGAGTTTTAGCCATGGCACCGAAACCAACTTCCACCTCTAAGGGAAAGAAAGCTGCGTCTTCTTCTCGCTCCTCTGCTCAAGCACGAGCAACTCCTGTTAGGCTGAGCGAACCCCGGTCTGAACGAAGTGTCCCACCGTCAAGCTGTGCACTAGGCGTCATAGGTAAAGCTTTTGGGACGACGAGAAGAAAGAAAATTCTTCGCACACGTTGTACGTGAACGCGCTAGGTCATCTTCTGTGCTGAGAGCCTCTTCGAGGAAGATGATGCACAGAGATGTTTTATCATTTACGCCCACATTCCTAATGTGTCAGCGTAAAAACTCCATATTTTCGCAGTCTAGCGTAAAAGCTTTGACTGTCAAAATTTGGCGTATACTACAAACTTTGAGTGTTACGCTCTGGATGAAACTTCCGGCGTAATAACTCAAATTTTGGCAGTCTGGCATAAAAACACAGACTGTCAGATTTTTGTGTATACTGCCAATCTTGATTTTTACGCCTCGAAAATAGGTTCTAGCGTAAAAACTCAAGTTTTTACAGTCTTGGTGTAAAAGCACAGACTGTTAATCTTTGGCGTAAGCTGCAAGACTGTAATGTCTAGTATAGAAACTGACTTGTTCTTCTTGTATTTTGTAGTGGACTTGCAGGTACCTCTGTTCGCTGAGGTGATGGGTTCTGCTGCTGGGATGCTGAACTCCAATTACCTGAAAGATTTGTCCCACATGACATTCCCTATTTCTGGAACTCAGTATCCTGAAGGAAGGAGAATTCTGATATCGTCTCAAGGAGAACGAATGTTGTTGAGTAAGATCAACGGGGAGCCCCTGACGTATCTAGAAGGGGCTAAATATATAAAACCAGCTTTCCTATTCGGGGATATGATTGATAAACAATCCCAAACGAAGCCCAAGAAGGAAAACTGGGTTTTTACTGCCGGGGGCATGGTCATGTACCTGCCCAGGATGCTGAGAGATTACCCAATCTCGACATTCTTCCATGCCACACATCCCAGGAAGATGTCGTGGACTCTGACCCCTAATCTTTGCGGCCAGCCGGGGAAGATATTTTATCAGAAAGGATCAGACCAAGGATTATTTGTGAGTCGCCCTTCAGGCCCTGTCGTGCCTTTCAGGGGATTACTGCCCGGTAGCGTCCCGAGTGAAGACACTTCACTGCTCCAGCCAGTCCAATTATTAACTTTTTATAATGACTTCATGGGGCATGGAGGAGTATACCCCAAGGTTAATCCTCGGACCAACGGGTGGCTTACCCCTGGAAATCTTCGATGGGCTCGTTTAACTGCATGGGCCCTGAAGCATTTTCAGACGGAGCTGGAGAGCATTGGTCTATTCGCGGCTGTGAATGCTACCAGTATTGGGTTACCTCCCAACCCTAACCTGTTTTTGGCTTTGATGGAGCGGTATATCTCGCTCACTGGAACTTTCGCCACTCCGCTAGGGGAGTTGGGATTGGCCCTTCACGAGATGGCAGAGATTTCAAGACTGCCAATGGAGGATACTCCTTATGAAGAGTATGTTCCCACAAACATGGAGCTGGGGAATACAAACCCTCGGGTAGTGGCAGTGTACCAGGAGCTAATGAGCCATTATCTTTCGTGCACCACCTTCTATAATGAGCCCTCTGATTTGGCTCATACCAACAAATGGGCGTCCTATCTCTTCTTTCATCAGGCCAGAGATGCTAAGCCAAACAAAGTTGTGGATAGCAGGGATAAGCCTTTGAACTTTCTGAGCGTGCTCAATGCTCAAATAGTCGATGACCTTATTGAAGATGCTGGGGCTTCAGATCAAGTTTCCGATGAAGGGATAGGGAATTATCCTGCGGGCACTAAAGCCTACAGTTATATGAGGCATTTCCGCAGGCCTCTGTCAAGGGAAGCTCAACTGGCTGACTTCATCTCTGTATGGCTACGCCGATTGGTAGTACCTGGCATTGCATCTTCGGATCGCATTCACCGTAACACCTTATGGCCTGCAGTGCGTTTGGTGTTTGGGGCAAGATTGGGCCTGCTCCCTGCCATGGTATGCCGGATACAAGCTGGCCTGAGGGCCATTACTGATGGGCTGCTTGCAGATGAAACCCGACGTGAAAGCTTTTCCAGGGTAGAATTACCGTTCCAATATCTGATGGGATGGTTAATTCTTCATAACCCCAGGGTGATGTCTCCCGGCTCTGCCAGTAGTTCAGGAATTAATTTTTTGTTGAATTAAAAGAATTCCACTTGGAACGTGACTACTGTTGTTGACTGTCGGCGAGCATTAAATTTTGCTCATAGTTGGAAGCTCTTCTGTATCGTCCCCATTGTACATCTCAATCAACAGGGGATGAGACTTCAGGATTCAGGTGAAGGAAAGACCGTTCTTTCTCCTGAAGCTTTTTATTGGTTGGTCTGCATTAGACCTTCCCATTTGTTATACAGGAGTGAAGACCACTGCTTCTTGGAGCCATATCTGCCTAGTTGGTTCGCCAGGCAGTTTGGGTAAGACCAATTGCATGTGGAAAATGCCATCACCAGCTTCAAGTCCATAGGTGGACTTATTGATGGAGCGAGAGGATGGCGACACTTCATAATGGGTTGTACTGGAGCAGCCTTTGCTGTGCCTGCGACTTCTCTCTCCATGGAGTTGCGCATCCTCCATTCGTATACCCAATTTTATGTGGCCATCAATACCTTCCATCGTGATTTTGATATGCGTGGGAGTTTTAGGATGCCACCTCATAAGTCCGCTGGAAGAGAGAAAATCCCATCGGTTTCCTCTGACGAAGGTGAAGACTCTGTCACTCCAGATGAGTTTTTGTTGACAGTACCGAGAGGCGTGATACCTCCGCCTGCAGAGCCTCTTGTTATCCCCAGTAAGCGAAGGGCTCCTATTTTGAAAGAGACTTCCCCTCGCAAGAAAAAAAAGACTGTTAGTGGTCCTGTCAGGACTTCCAGCCATGAGGCTCCTAGGAGTGAACCTATTGTTTTCCCTGTTGGGGATGATTTTTTGACTAGAGGTCCTTCGTCTATTAGAGAGGGAACCTCCACAGTTCCGGCTGACAGTGCCGGAGTTTATTTGCTCGACACTGCTGCCGCTGCTACCGCTTCAGGTAGTGCTATGGGATCGCGTTCAAGGCCGAGCAAAATAAGAATATCTTTATCCAAACCAATAATGGGTCCAGCCCCTTCTTTATCTGTAAGTATCCCCAGCGAGATTCCACCTGATGAACCTCGATTGGATCTGGGTAAAGACTTGGATGACTACCCTCAGTCGTCATTTAGTGCACCCTCCTCTCCATGTATGACAGCGTGCTTAACATCATTAAAAAATAATTTAGCTGTACTGGCTGTAGATGCGACATATACACCATCGGCCATGGGTAAATGTCGTCTTTATGCCTCTTTTTAGAAAAATTAACATCAGGTTGATATTAACTTTCTCTTGTCTTCTTTTCAGGGGAAGACATCTACGGGGAGGACAGCGTCGACGCAACCTTTGGCTTTGTTGCGGCTCCTACCGATGAAACGGCGGTGCTCGACCTTGAAGATGCAATATTTTTGGGTGCTGGGTCGCCCAATACCGTCCGGATATGTTCAGAGGAGGATGAGCCTGTCATCACGACTATGCCTCCTTTGAGTATGTCAGCCACTTCGACCGTTGTTGGTGACTCTACTTTTGTCACGCCATCTGCTGAAGCGACGACTGTGACGACACCCTCTACAGTCGTTCCTGGAAGGAGGTTCACCGATATTGCCGTCACTCCCAGCGTCCATTCGGATCTCGCCATGATAGTTGAGCAATATACTAGTATTTTCTATACCACTTTGAAACTGCTGATATCAATGGTGCTGGAGAAGAATCTAGGCTTCGAGGCTCTGAGGATGTCCTTTCAAGTTGCGATAGCGCCGATTAGAAATTTCAACGATACTGGGAGAGCTGATGCGCTGGAGCAAATAGTTAATGGTTTAGAACAACCCATTAACAATTATTTGCAACTATCCCAAGGCAGCATTGATGACCTGATTCAGGCTGAGTATGACTCCATGACTGTAGAATTTGTTGGGGAGATGGAAACTCTGAGCAAATCCATCGAAGCTCAGCAGCAAGAGATGAATGAAGAGCATACTGTAATGGAGTATGTCATTCTCCAGCTGGCTAAGTGTGAGGCCGAATATGAGGAAGAGACAGCGAGGGTACGCAAATTCAAAGATGAACTCGCTCAGGCAGAGGAGAGGGTTCTCGCTTGTAAACCCCCTCGATTTATTCTGTAGATAGTTAGAGTGGATTTGGAAAAAATTTGGTAGCAGATGTCAAGGTTTAGAGTGGAGAGAGTTTATCTGGCATTTAATTCAATAAATTAAAACCCTTGGCGCGCCCTATCATTGTCTGATTATTCGGAGACAATATCAGCCCATAAATTTCATCGGGCTATTGTACTTTCGTCTTGACTCGCCAAATTAGGCACTGGACTTTTCCGTCTTTTAAAATTAATTTTTGTGTGCTCTAAATTAATTGCGCAATATTTCGAAAATCGTAACCCATATTTAATTTCGTGTCGGACACCTGTGTCGTTACCCTAAATTTTGAGATACCAACTTAACCCATTGAGCCAGACCAACTAAAGGGTCCAAGACTGACTCCAAGCCCCCACTATTTTTGGCCTTTGCGTCATTCCCGGATTTTGACCCCAAGTGCCCCCAATTAATTTAAATTCGCGGGACACATTATTTCTATTTAAATCGGGGATAAAAACTTTGTAAATCCCATTTTTATCCTAAATTAATCTCAATGCCTTTCTAATTAAACCTGTGCCTAACGCACAACACCCTCTCACCATGAAAATTGCTAAACATTTTTTCCTCCACAATTTTTGTGTCATTTTATGTGTCCATGCAATTTCCCGAAATTAAGGGGCTAAGTTAAAATTATTGAATTTATGTGTCATCACCCTATTGGCTTTGAACTATGGAGAGGTCCCAAAATAGGGTCCTATTCTCACCATTCACTCACCCCCCTTCATGAAGAAAACTCACTTCCCTTCATGATAA
This sequence comes from Iris macrosiphon, assembly GCA_036927795.1. Lineage (NCBI taxonomy): Eukaryota > Viridiplantae > Streptophyta > Magnoliopsida > Asparagales > Iridaceae > Iris > Iris macrosiphon. The sequence goes on along the minus strand of JAYESA010000006.1, from coordinate 148,464,756 downwards.
ATCTCCACCACTCATTTCAAATGAGAGCATCTCCACCCTCCATCCAACACACCCTTTTCCATAAAAAGTCTACATCACCACTCTTCCCACAAGGCCGGCCCTAATCCCAACATTTGGGAAACCCCACCCCCTCTCTCTCTTCTCCCTCTCCCTATTACTCTAGCAGCCGAATGTACTACTTCCCTTCTTCTTCTCTTCTTTTTCCTCTCCACTTCTTCTCCTTCAAGTAACCACTTCACCTGACCCCAACCGGACTTCCACCCTCCGGCCAGCTCTCCTCCAACCCCGATGAGCAGCTCCACCTCAATGTTGTTACCACCTCCGGCCTATTCGGGCCAACCCGACTGCCCCCGCTCTCGTCGACCATCTCCGACTAGTCGAGCGGACCACCATGACTGCTGGAGCCAACGCACCCCCCAACTCGCCATGGCCGGAGCCTCCATCGACCTGACTTCGACGACCAACCAGCCATCACCGGAACATAGCGGCCCCGCTGGTACAGAGATCACTAGCCCTGAGCTTCACCAAATCTCCCTTCGACGCCCACGTCGATCTCGACCCCATCCGTCGAGAACCAGGAACCGACCTCCCGTCGGACCTCCACTTCGGGCTGCTCGAATGGAAGCCCGAAGGACGCAACATTTGGCCGGACATTGCTCGCAGGGTCCTCGACTAGCCCAGCGGGCTGAACCTCCAGCACAACCTAGAGTACTGGCTCACGCTCGACCTCTTATCGTCGGCCATCCCCGGCCGCGGTGAGCCCGAGTTCCACCTCGGCGTGCCAGCTTCCTCCCCATCCCCGACGCTGCTACCTCCACGTCCTCGTTACACCACCGCACGCACCCTCGTTCCACCACCTGCTGCAACCTACTCCCCGCGGCTTCCACCGCTGTCCCCGATCCGGCAACGAACCACTCCTCCGGCGAGCATCGCCACGAGCCACCCTACTAATCAGCATACTCCATCCATTCCACCACCACCCGCACCCTCTCGACCACCCTCAGCTCGACCACCTCCCTACTCCGGCCATCACCCCCCGGCCATCGAACCTCGTCGAGGTATACAACTCCCTCCCCCTCTCTTTGTTTATATAAAGTGTGTTAGTAGTTAGGGTTTATATTTGTGTAGTGTAGTGTACCTTTGAGCATATATATATGTTGATTTAAGGGTTTTAATATTGATTTTAGGATTTATTTTCATAAGTTTCAAATTTGAATTAATGGATATGCATGGAGTTGGGGTTTGATGTTATAGAATTTATACTCCGAGGCTTGGGAATTTTAGGTACATTGAAATTTAAGGTTTGAAAATGGAATAGGTTTAGTTAAGTGTATGAATATACATTGAGATTTTGTGGTTATGTTTCATGTGAAATCTTAGGGTTATTATATTTTAGTATATACACTTTGATGGATGTAGAGGAGCAGGTTTAGGTATTATGAAATGATGATGTGATATTAAAATATTGATTAGTATCGAATAGTATGTTTATGTTTAGGAGTTGTGTTTGATATCATAAGTTGTTCATTGGCTGAGGACTGATAAATAATAAGGAAATAGTAAAGGGGTAGCTATGTATAAGTGAGAGAGTTCCAGATGATAAAATAGCATTTCGAGGGTTAAATAAATAATAATTTAAATTATTTGAGGATGATATATGTAAACGTGTATGATAACGTCTATGAATACCAGGGGAGATCTGAGGATTTATCATGGCTCGAACTACTGATAAACACCGTAATGAACAGCAAGATTTGAGGATTAGGTTTGATGACATTATACCAATGATTTAACATCTTGTAACTAAGTTTGTAGCATATAATAGACGTGCGTCGCATCTTATTTTAGCCGCATAATAGTTTATTGATTTTAGTTTGTACCTCTTCTCTAGGTACTGCGGGACCTGAGGACTTGGACGCGGTACCAGATCCCCGTCATCAGCAGCCGCACGCAGGCAAGTGTACCTTGCTACCCTGTATTTCAGATTAGAGATATTATCGTTCTTTATGTATATTGTGCACGTATTTATGTTGACGTTCGATACTTCGCGTCCGGATCACAACCGGGTGTTGACGTTCGTTGTAACATCTTAGAATAATTGTTAGATGCTTTGTTGTACCTTGATGCACGTACCTGAGTACATCGACACCCCAGGACACACTCATACACTGTGATCGTGCCAGATTCCTGTATCCTGATACTGACATCATGACCAGAGACTGGGACGACCTTAAGGTCGCGTCTGTTGAGTTACTTTCGTGTGTCGAGACTGTTAGATAGAGGTTCAGGTTCAGCGCACAATCGTTGACCGCTTGGGAAGGGGAAGACAGTTACTAGACGTTTGGGCTACTCTGCACGTGCTTATATATATGTAGTATTTTGTAGTGATACCTGTATCTAGTGTAGCTGTTTCACCCGTGTGACTCTTTGCCCGGAGCTACGGTACGTGCCGTGTGTTTCCGTGTCCAGAGCTAAGGTTTTATTTTAGAAAGCCCACGCATCGAACGTTGTCTTTAAACTGTGTCACACTTGTTTGGTTATGATAGAGTACCTTATCGTGCACTTGTACTTTCTGTTTACTTGGTATATTGTATTTCTGTACCTTGTTACGTCCCTCTGAGGACCTGGTTCCTTGCTAGTTTTGCATCATAGATGATTACGGAGCATTTGGAGTTGCTGTTGGAGTTGTATGTCTTGCGGGCATGGTACCAGGTACTCACATTATATCTACCGACATTATAGTTATTTTACTTTGTTTATTTTATCTGCTGTTGTAGCCTAGTTTTTATAGACTCATACTTATTCTCGAGTCTATTCGAGTTAGTGTGTTATTGGACGGCCGACTCTAGCACATATAACTTTTTCTTGTATACTGTTGTACTTTATGGATTGAGACATAGAGGTTTATATTTATGGAATATCTAGATAGTGCCCTTTATATTACAGCTTATACGTATTCGAGTCAGACCAGAGTTTGGTCGAATGCGTAGCTGGCGTGTCACGTATTCCTGGTCCTATGTATTTTGGGACTGGGGCGTGATATGTTTTTGTGGTGGCCCATGCAGGTCCGATTTAAATCGTCTTGGTCACCTGACTGTGCCAAGCGAGCCTACAAATTAGGAATAGATGTTATGATTGTTGAATAGGATCTCAATCCATAATCGATTTTAAAACTCTTTGTATGTGATTATCGCCCTTGGACTCCCACTTTGCGTTCGTTCAATCTTTGTCAATATCGCTATCCTTGTTTCTCGTCCCCTATTGTTCGGGGAGACGAATGCTTGTGACTGATGACTTCCCTCCAGAAGAAGATCGAAGACCAGATGGCAGAAGACAGAATTCGTATATCTTTCTCTAAGAAGATTGTTACCTTATCAGGATGGATTGATGGGTTCTTTGGATTCTAGAACTAGTGTGGAAGGTTGGCAAGAGAGTTGGACCCAGTAGTACCCGGCCCGTGCTTGAGGTAGCAGTGATCTTAGGAGTACTGAGAGCTAGAAGTATTGTCGATCATGACCTAGAATAATTTATGGGAATGCATAGCCTGATGATGGAAACTAGTGATTGTATATGATAGCAATACCAGGAATGATATCATGGACTAGAGGAGATAAAATTTCAAGCTCTCACTTGGAAGATGATGATCTAATACCAAAAACTTTAGTATTTGCTTGGGTGACATCATTATTATAATCGCACTATGTGACTTGGAGAGATAAATAACGAAAAGAAGGAATTTGAGTAATAGAATTTTTAGGAAAACTTTGAGGAGAAGAGAATTATACATTAGGCGAGGAAAAATTATCTTTTGAGGATTGATGTTGGAAACAGAACGGGATAAATTAATTTGAGGTTTAGTCTACACTATGACCTTATCCTAGACATGGATTGGTTGAGCCAATACCTCACGACGCGAGATTGTCGACGTGATTACATTATTTATGACCACCAGATTACCCTGAGTTTGAGTTACTTCAGGGAGCCCGGGAACATGGTGCCCATCTACCTTAGAGACACACATTGCAGAAGGTGAACCAGTGTACCCCCGTATTGTATCAGGGTTTGAGGATGTGTTTCTAGAGAATCTTTTGGACCTGCCACCTGACAGAAAGAGTTGTTACAGAGTTGACTCCAAGAGCCGAGACAGTTATTTTCCCGTCTTCAGAGTAGCACCAATAGAGTTGGTTGAGTTGAAGGTCCATCGTGGAGGATCTCTTAGAAAAGGGTTTCGGTCGGGCTAGTTTTTTCCATAAGAAGCAACCATCTTATTGTACCAAAGAAGGACTGGACGGTACGTTGCATAACGATTGCAGGGCATTAAATGCTGTAACGATAAAGAGCAAGTACCCTTGACGCTCATCGAAGATTAATTTGAATCAGCTAAGTGGCGCATATGTATTTTGAAGATCAGTCTTAGATCAAGTTATCACCAGATCAAGGTACGGAGAGAGGACATTCCGAAGACGGCTTTTTGGACGAAGTATGGACACTATGAGTTTCTAGTCATGTTGTTTTAACCAACGGGCCAGTAGTATTTATGAGTTTGAGGAATAATATTTTCCACCAGTACTTGGATAAGTTCTTGGTGGTAATTATCGATGATATCTTGGTGTATTCTAAGGGCCAGAAAGAGCTCAACATGAGATAGAGGCACTGGCTAGAGTTGATGACAGCTAATAATATCGAGTGGCAGTACCACCCGGGCAAGGCGAATGTAGTAGCAGATGCCTTAATCTGGAAGCCTATGGCATATCTTTATGACTCAGTGCCAGTTGTTAGAGGATCTCCAGGAACTTGGAATATAGATTGTACTGCCAGGCATGGATGGTCAGATGGTCAGTCTTGAGGTTCAGTCTGCACTAATTGAGAGGATCAAGGCAGCCCTGTCTACAGATGCAAGATTTTGACGTCTGCGAGAGAGGACAGAGGCCAGCATGCAGACGGGACTCAGGATTCATGAAGACAGAATATTGAGGTGTAGAGATCGCCTATATGTTCCGAGTGGCAAGCTACGCCAAGAGTTGATGACCGAGGCACATAGCTCAATTTATTCCATTCATTCCGGGGGTACGATGATGTACCGAGATTCGAGGCAACATTACTGGTAGCATGGTATGAAGAGAGAAATTTCAAGAATTTGTTGCGAAATAATAGTTTGTCAGCAAGTCAAGGCGGAACATCAGAGGACTACAGAACTATTGCAGTCGCTTCCATTCCCGAGTGGAAGTGGAAACACATTACCATGGACTTCGTCACAGGATTTCTGCGGAGCCCTAGCGGGAAGGATGCGGTTTGGGTTATCGTAGACAGACTCATCAAGTCTGCACATTTCTTGCCCTTCAGAGTTTGGCAATCCACAGAGATACTAGCTGACATGTATATGAGGCAGATAGTACGATTACATGGGGTGCCTGTCAGCATCGTATCGGATAGTGATTCCAGATTTATGTCACATTTTTGGCGGAGTATGCAAGAGAGCCTAAGAACTCATCTCAAGTTCAGCACTACGTATCATCCACAGACTGATGGACAGTCAGAGTGCGCGATACAAATATTAGAGGATATGTTGAGAGCATGCTTGATTAATTTTGGAGGATCTTGGGAGGACCACCTACACTTGGTGGAATTCTCCTACAATAACAGTTACCAGGCCAGCATACAGATGGCACCTTATGAGGCACTGTACGGCAGGAAATATAGGTCGCCAGTTTGTTGGAGTGACATGGGAGAGCATCAGATACTTGGTCCAGAGTTGGTGACACAGACAGTGGAGAAGGTCAAACAGATTCAGAGCCACCTGCGTGCAGCACAGGACAGACGGAAACACTGGGCAGATGCGCACCGCAGACCATTAGAGTTCAAGGAGGGTGACCACGTATTTTTGAGGATATCGCCCACCCGCGGTACCATCAGATTCGGAGGCAGAGGCAAGCTGAGTCCGAGGTACATCGGACCTTTTGACATTTTGGAACAAGTTGGCAAAGTGGCTTACTGTCTTGCGTTGCCTCCATCATTAGAGGGATTACATGATGTATTTCACGTATCACAGCTGAGGAGATATGTCGCAGACCCTAGCCACATGCTTGATCATTCCGAGATTACAGTCGGGCCTAGTCTGTCTTACGTAGAGCAGCCAGTTGAGATCCTCGATCGCAGCGAGAAGACTTTGAGAGGGCAGACGATTCGACTGGTCAGAGTGGCATGGAAGCACCATTCACCAGGCGAGTCTACTTGGGAGCGCGAGGATTTTATTCGGCAGCGATTCTCGTACTTATTTGAGGAGCAAGGTACGAATTTACGTGCGGCATTTGATTACTATATTATTTTAAAATTCTGTTAGATATTATCGTACTTTACTTTTAATTTCGGGGACAAAATTTTTCTAAGTTGGAAAGAATATAAACCCCCTCGATTTATTCTGTAGATAGTTATAGTGGATTTGGAAAAATTTTGGTAGCAGATGTCGAGGTTTAGAGTGGAGAGAGTTTATCTGGCATTTAATTCAATAAATTAAAACCCTTGGCGCGCCCTATCATTGTCTGATTATTCGGAGCCAATATCATCCCATAAATTTTGTCGGGCTATTGTACTTTCGTCTTGACTCGCCAAATTAGGCACTGGACTTTTCCGTCTTTTAAAATTAATTTTTGTGTGCTCTAAATTAATTGCACAACATTCCACAAATCGTAACCCATATTTAATTCTGTGTCGGACACCTGTGTCGTTATCCTAAATTTTGAGATACCAACTTAACCCGTTGAGCCGGACCAACTAAAGGGTCCAAGACTGACTCCAAGCTCCCACCATTTTTGGCCTTTGCGTCATTCCCGAATTTTGACCCTAAGTGCCCCCAATTAATTTAAATTCGCGGGACACTTTATTTCTAATTAAATCGGGGATACCAACTTTGTAAATCCTATTTTTATCCTAAATTAATCCCAATGCCTTTTTAATTAAATCCGTGCCTAACGCACAATACCCTCTCACCATGAAAATTGCTAAACATATTTTTCTCCACAATTTTTGTGTTATTTTATGTGTCCATACAATTTCTCGAATTTAAGGGGCTAAGTTACAATTATTGAATTTATGTGTCATCACCCTATTGGCTTTGAACTATGGAGAGGTCCCAAAATAGGGTCCTATTCTCACCATCCACTCACCCCCCCTTCATGAAGAAAACCCACTTCCCTTCATGATAAATCTCCACCACTCATTTCAAATGAGAGCATCTCCACCCTCCATCCAACACACCCTTTTCCATAAAAAGTCTACATCACCACTCTTCCCCCAAGGCCGGCCCTAATCCCAATATTTGGGAAACCCCACCCCCTCTCTCTCTTCTCCCTCTCCCTATTACTCTAGCAGCCGAATATACTACTTCCCTTCTTCTTCTCTTCTTTTTCCTCAACACTTCTTCTCCTTCAAGTAACCACTTCACCTGACCCCAACCGGACTTCCACCCTCCGGCCAGCTCTCCCCCAACCCCGTCGAGCAGCTCCACCTCAATTTTGTTACCACCTCCAGCCTATTCGGGCCAACCCGACTGCCCCCGCTCTCGTCGACCATCTCCGACTAGTCGAGCGGACCACCATTACTGCTGGAGCCAACGCACCCCCCAACTCGCCATGGCCGGAGCCTCCATCGACCTGACTTCGACGACCAACCGGTCATCACCGGAACATAGCGGCCTCGCTGGTACAGAGATCACCAAGCCTGAGCTTCACCAAATCTTCCTTCGACGCCCACGTCGATCTCGACCCCATCCGTCGAGAACCAGGAACCGACCTCCCGCCGGACTTCCACTTCGGGCTGCTCGAATGGAAGCCCGAAGGACGCGAAGTATGGCCGAACATTGCTCGCAGGGTCCTCGACTAGCCCAGCGGGCTGAACCTCTAGCACAGCCTAGAGTACTGGCTCACGCTCGACCTCCTCTCGTCGGCCATCCCCGGTCGCGGCGAGCCCGAGTTCCACCTCGGCGTACCAGCTTCCTCCCCATCCCCGACGCTGCTACCTCCACGTCCTCGTTCCACCATTGTACGCACCCCAGTTCCACCACCTGCTGCAACCTACTCCCCGCGGCTTCCACCGCTGTCCCCGATCCGGCGATGAACCACTCCTCCGGCGAGCATCGCCACGAGCCACCCTACTAATCAGCATACTCCATCCGTTCCACCACCACCAGCACCCTCTCGACCACCCTCAGCTCGACCACCTCCCTACTCCGGCCATCACCCCTCAGCCATCGAACCTCGTCGAGGTATACGACTCCCCCTCTCTTTGTTTATATAAAGTGTGTTAGTAGTTAGGGTTTATATTTGTGTAGTGTAGTGTACCTTTGAGCACATATATATGTTGATTTAAGGGTTTTAATGTTGATTTTAGGATTTATTTTTATAAGTTTCAAATTTGAATTAATGGATATGCATGGAGTTGGGGTTTGATGTTATAGAATTTATACTCCGAGGCTTGGGAATTTTAGGTACATTGAAATTTAAGGTTTGAAAATGGAATGGGTTTAGTTAAGTGTACGAATATGCATTGAGATTTTGTGGTTGTGTCATGTGAAATCTTAGGGTTATTACATTTTAGTATATACACTTTGATGGATGTAGAGGAGCAGGTTTAGGTATTATGAAATGATGATGTGATATTAAAATATTGATTAGTATCGAACAGTATGTTTATGTTTAGGAGTTGTGTTTGATATCATAAGTTGTTCATTGGCTGAGGACTGATAAATAATAAGAAAATGGTAAAGGGGTACCGATGTATAAGTGTGAGAGTTCCAGATGATAAAATGACATTTCGAGGGTTTAATAAATAATAATTTAAATTATTTGAGGATGATATATGTAAACGTGCATGATAACGTCTGTGAATACCAAGGGAGATCTGAGGATTTATTATGGCTCGAACCACTGATAAACACCATAATGAATAGCAAGATTTGAGGATTGGGTTTGATGACATTATACCGGTGATTTAACGTCTTGTAACTAAGTTTGTAGCATATACTAGTCGTGCGTCGCATCTTATTTTAGCCGCGTAATAGTTTATTGATTTTAGTTTGTACCTCTTCTCTAGGTACTGCAGGACCTGAGGACTTGGACGCGGTACCAGATCCCCGTCATCAGCAGCCGCATGCAGGCAAGTGTACCTTGCCACCCTGTATTTCAGATTAGAGATATTGTCGTTCTTTATGTACATTGTGCACGTATTTATGTTGACGTTCGATACTTCACGTCCGGATCACAATCGGGTGCTGACGTTCGTCGTAACGTCTTAGAATAATTGTTAGATGCTTTATAGTACTTCGATGCACGTACCTGAGTACATCGACACCCCAGGACACTCATACACTGTGATCATACCAGATTCCTGTATCCTGATACTGACATCATGACCAGAGACTGGGACGACCTTAGGGTCGCGTCTGTTGAGTTACTTCCGTGTGTCGAGACTGTTAGATAGAGGTTCAGGTTCAGCGCACAATCGTTGACCGCTTGGGAAGGGGAAGACAGTTACTAGACGTTTGGGCTACTCTGCACGCGCTTATATATATGTAGTATTTTGTAGTGATACCTGTATCTAGTGTAGCTGTTTCACCCGTGTGACTCTTTGCCCGGAGCTGCGGCAGGTGCCGTGTGTTTCCGTGTCCGGAGCTACGATTTTATTTTAGAAAGCCCACGCGTCGAACGTTGTCTTTAAACTGTGTCACACTTGTTTGCTTATGATAGAGTACCCTGTCGTGCACTTGTACTTTCTGTTTACCTGGCATGTTGTATTTCTGTACCTTGTTACGTCCCTCTGAGGACCTGGTTCCCTGCCAGTTTTGCAGCATAGATGATTACGGAGCATTTGGAGTTGCTGTTGGAGTTGCATGTCTTACGGGCATGGTACCAGGTACTCACATTATATCTACCAGCATTATAGTTATTTTACATTGTTTATTTCATCTGATATTGTAGCCTAGTTTTTATAGACTCATACTTATTCTCGAGTCTATTCGAGTTAGTGTGTTATTGGGCGGCGACTCTAGCACATATAACTCTTTCTTGTATACTGTTATACTTTATGGATTGAGACATAGAGGTTTACATTTATGGAATATCTAGATAGTGCCCTTTATATTACAGCTTATACGTATTCGAGTCAGACCAGAGTTTGGTCGAATGCGTAGCTGGCGTGTCATGTATTCCTGGTCCTACGTATTTTGGGACTGGGGCATGACATCGCTACATCGACTGCTCGAGATATATTGAAGGGCCGAATGGAAGCGGCTCAGCAGAACCTGACACGTGTGGGTGTTATCCACGCAGGTTTTGTACATGCTCGGTCTGAATTGTCTGCCTTGACCAATGAGAAAGCAAGGTTGGAGCGGGCTTGTGCTAACGTCTTGAACTCCAGGAATAAGAGAATGGCCTCTTTGGCACAGCAGATCCGCGACTTAACTGCTCCTCCCAAATGATGTACTTTTTATTTCTCTTGTAATTTCTCGGAGATAATAAAGATACATTTTCTGACTTTGTGGACCCATCATTTTAGAATATGATAGGCTAGGGTGAAAGTGATATCAGAGGTATCATTAACATGACATTCTTTCGTTAGGGTTTTGCTGAATGTAAATCTATTCAGAGTTAACATGAACCTGAAAGAATATAATCCAACTAAATTTGTATACTAAATACTATCAGAGGTAATATGAACATGATAGGTTTATAAATTAGTTAAGGATATCTATTCGGAGGTCATATGAACCTGATAGAATATGATCCAGCTAACCTTTGTGCATGGTATCGTCAGAATAAGATCTTTGTCATACTCCATTTAACGAAGGAGATCAAGTATAGTACTTCTTCGGGAATTTGCTGTTGATAGTAGGCAAAAAACTTTCATTAGACTTGGCTAATCTGTAAGTGCCATTTGCAATCATATAAGGGCCCTCCTTTTCTTTATGATTGTTTGCGCGAATTTTGGACATCGTACTAGAGATAATATGGACGTAGTACGATACCGTATTTGTTGAGGACATCCCACTGGGGGATTTTTGGTGGACCTATTACTTCTTGTGCACGTTAAGTGCGAATAATAAGTTTAAAATAAGCCCTATCAGAGGTAGTATGGATGTGATAGGTATTGTGGTTGGTAAATACATCCTACTAGGGGATTTTTTGTGGACCTATTACTTCTTGTGCATGAGAGTACAAGTAATAAGTTTAGGACAAGCCCTGCCAGAGGTAATATGGATATGCCTCAGTTTTTGTAGACTTAACACCCCTGGCGTACTTAGAGTTAAGTACGGGTGTTAAGTTAAGATGACTACCGATATCAGAGGTAATATGGACATGATAGTCGATAGCCAAAAATTCGGAAAGTTTTTTCAGAGGTAATATGGACATGACAAACTTTTATAGAAATACTCCATTAGGGATGGAGGTATATATCTGCTCAGAGGTAATATGGACATGGCAGTTTTTGTGGACTTAACACCACTAGCATACTTAGAGTTAAGTACGGGTGTTAATTTGATATGACAACCGATATCAGAGGTAATATGGACATGATAGTCGATAGCCAGACCAGAAAGGCTTGTTCAGAGGTAATATAGACATGATAAATTTTTCAGAAAATACTCCATTAGGGATGGAGGTATATATCTGCTCAGAGGTAATATGGACATGGCAGTTTTTGTGGATTTAATACCACTGGCATACTTAGAGTTAAGTACGGGTGTTAAGTTGATATGACAACCGATATCAGAGGTAATATGGACATGATAGTCGATAGCCAGACCAGAAAGGCTTGTTCAGAGGTAATATGGACATGACAAACTTTTGGGGAAACAATGAAATATTTGGACAATAGTTCTGAGGTAATATGAACGTGAACTCATGTCCGAAGAATTCACTGTGGAGTGATTTTCCTGAGTGGGGATAGACCTGAAGAATCCGCTGGGGAAACTTTAGGGACTCATCATCTGATATTTTCTTGAGGGAGCAAATTGTTACGTCAGAGTGAAATCAATTTGCAGTGATTGTCCCCTCATTTATAAATACAAAGTGACGACTTCGGCGTCGATCAACTCCTGTATATTTCTTTTCAGTATATAGCACGTCCTTGTAGGGTGATGAATGTACTGATGGAAGAGACAATAATCTGGGTCATCGACTTTGCCAGCCCTCTCAGGGTATTTGATGTTGGGTAGCTGAAGTTTGTTTTCCTTCATCAATATATTAAAGATTTTAATGATGTCATCTTCATTGAAGGAGAAAGTGTTCTTCGGCCTTCAGGCTCCCGTTGCCTGAGTTTTACGGTCTTTCGGGAAGATCGTCATCGTTGCATCATCTTCGGATTCAGAAGGAATTCTACCCCCAGCTTTGGATACTGCCCTATTTTGTCGAGGTAGACTACCCCCAGACATGTCGTGGCATTTGCCCACAGAAGTTGATTTAGAAGTACCTGCCTCTGATATTACAAGATCAAACTCTGGAGATTTGGAGTTTGCAAGAGATGCAGTATACCCCAACCCAAAACGAGTTTGTTGACAGTAAGGATTACCATGCAACGGTGTTCGTCTGCCTTTTCCATAGTTGAGGCCTTGTTTCAACTTCAAATCATAACCCATGCTTTGTATAATCTTTAAAGCTTGCGGGCTATATCTATCGATTTGCATTTTCCCGGCATCGGACTCGTGAGAGTTTTCTTGTACAATCGGTCTGTTGCGCATGCGACCGAAGACTATTGGATGCTGATCGTCGCGAGTAGGTGGAACAATAAAAATAGATTCTTCATGTGGCCTACATGTCATGACGATATTAGATCTTGACGCATCTTCCCACATAATCTCTCCACGCTTGGAAGTTAGATGTGTCAAATCTTGATTTTGACCCCTGTCTTTGCGTATTTTGGTCAAGAAATTACGCAAGTCAGAAGGATTAACAGCAGAAGAAGAGGAAGAAGGCTTGTTCCTCCTATTTATGTCAGTTGGAATATGGATATTGGGAACCCCAACCCTTTCTCTGCCGTAGGAATACAGCAGTTCAGCCATGTGAGCAGCACATGATCCATAAGGAGCGTATCTATCCCCAAACTGGGTCTTCTTTACGTCGAGGGGCTTCTCCTGGCGTAGTTTGGAATTTTGCTCAGGATGGCGTAAAACTGAGAAAGTCCTCAATCGGCCATCAGCTTCTCGCGTAATCTGGAGAGCGGGCAGATTCTTCTCTTGATGGCGTAAAGGCCGAGAAGTTTGGAAATCTGCCACTTGTTTTTCCTTGCGTAGATTGCAGGGACCATCTGCTTTTCCACGGAGGGAAGATACATTTTTATGCGCAGAACGCGTTTGGAATTTCTGAATAGGCGCTGAGGCATTATCAGAAATTTTGTCTGCCGCGTCATAGACGGAGACTAAATTTTACGCGTAGAGCGCGAAGCAGACTTCTGGATTAGCACTGTGGCGCGGCCAAAAGCTTTGTCTGCCACGTCACAGACGGAAAATAGCATTTTACGCGCAGAGCACGGAGTAGACTTCTGGATTAGCACTAAGGCTTTGCCAAAAGTTTTGTCTGCCACATCACAGACGGGAGACAGAGTTTTACGCGTAGAGCGCGAAGGTTGCGAAGCTACAACCTTGTTGGTCGGAGAAACCAGAGAGTCAGGAGGAATGGTAGGGGATATCCGGGGCATCCACACCTTACGCAATTTCCTGTAATCTTGGACGGAGAGGGAATGAGAGCTACCCCCAGCTCGAAGCATATCTTCGTAGGCTGACTGGTCGAACTGGACAACCAAGGTCTTCTTCATTGATCTTACTGATAATGCATCGTATTGAGCAATTACTTTCTCGTCAGATGAGAAAGTAGTCCCCAACAGAGTCGCCATCTTGTATTTGCTAATAAACAAAAGAAATAAAACTAGGTTTATATGGAACCCTTTCTTAGGTTTACAAATAAGAAGTACTATTAATCCTATACGAGGATGTTAAGTACAAAATTTAATCTGGGTAAATATTGCTATAGGAGTCTGATCTGCAGTCGATCACTTTGTCCCTTGGACCACACGATGATGAAGAAGTGCTGTAGAAGAAGTAGAAGCTTCAAAGATTACAAGAAGGAGTGGATGCTCGATGCCAAGATCGTTGATCACTACTCTCTGTTTGTGCTCTTCTCTCTTCGATTTTATGACTTCTCTCCTCAAATCTTCGACCTTGGACCTCCGTGGACGGAGGTCTCTATTTATAGAGTTTAGTGACAGTAACCGCCCAGTCGGCGTAGAAGCCGGACAGTAGAGAGTGTAGCAATTTTTACGCGGCGGTTATAATAACTGCTACCCACGTATAAATGATCTTCTGAATCTGCGTGTGACGCATGTCCCATTATGAGGTGATACATATAACTGCTGTGAAGATCACGGCATGCAAGCCACGTAGGTAACTGCCCCTCGCGTAGAAAAGGTTGGTGTAGAAGCTAATGACTGTCACCATAGCGTAAAAGCCAAATAGTTGTGAAGTTGGCCTAGAAGCCAAGTAGGCGTAGAAGCATGTTAGGTGTAGAAGCCTGATGCTGCATGGATAGGTAGCTAGCATTAAAGATAGCCGATCCTCCTTCCTTGACTGAGGTCTTGAGCATATTCTGGACCAAATTGCCTTATCACGCACCAATACAAATATAGCCTGAGTTGGCGTATTCCGAGGAGATAGCATAAGGCGTACTCCTATAGTTGAAATAGCCAGGTCAGCGTATTTCAAGGAAATAGCGTACAGCGTGCTCCTATAGCTGAAAATAGCCTGATGGCGTAATATGCAGGGGTGGTGATGTGGACATATTAGCCATAATTATGGCTCACCCAGTCTTTGAAAATAGAACCAAATCTTGTGCATTAAATGCAGAGATCTGCCCCCATTACGCGCATTAACTGCAGAGACGTACCTCGAGCTCTGTACGAAGAGCAGCTTTTGACGTGGCGGTTTATTTCGTTTTCTACTGAGCGTAAAAGCTCACACCTGCCTGTATAAAACTAGGCAGCGTATTCCTTGAATGTGTAGACGCAATTTGTATCAAGGAAATGTCACTAAACGACGGTCTGGGTCTCTGTGCCGAACCATCATTACAGCCGTCGTCTGGGTAGTCGTACAGTATTCTTTGTCAGGAGTCAGGTTCACTGCATGATCTGACAGGTTCATTCGAGAAATACAAAGAGTTCCTCATACACTCCCATTCTGCATTAAAAGTAGATGGATTTTACGCCATAAAGGCAAGATAGCAACCTTTTTATGCTGAAGCAGTCTGAAATACTGCATTACACGGGTTATTCTGGAGCTATATTTTACGATGTAGTAGCTTTGAAGCTCTGTTGTACGTCGATAGCTCTGAAGTCATGTCTTACGCCACACAGCACTGAAACTCTGCTTTACGCGGGTTTTATGCATACTGCGTATAATCCTGTAGCGTATTTTTCATGCTTCTACAGACCTAGTGTCTAGTAGACCAACCTAAAGTTGTGGAGTTATTGGTATGTCTCCCCAGGCCTTGACACATTTCTTACACGTGTTATGAGTCTCATGTATGGCACAAACTTGCGTATATGGTTGGCCACCTGTACGTATAGGTCATACAACGGATAGGGTATAACTGCTAATATTGATGCATGATTAGAAGACTTAGTAGTTATTAGTAGGCGGAGCGTAGACTGTCGTGATATGATGGTCCAATCCTTGTCCTTGTTTGGTTGTAAGGTTGGGCTATTGTTCTAATGACAGACTATGAGCCAGAGTTACGATGCTGATGCTTGCACTTTGGCATAGTAGCTAAGGCGTGTTATGGATACAACATGCATAGATTATTGGGCGGGAAGGACGACTAGTAGGCGTATGGGACTCCCACCTCATTTATTGCAGATACCGCACTCTTCGGAGTGATACGGACGTATATATTATTGCAGATACCACGTCCCTTAGAGTGTTGGACGTTATATATATACAGATACCTCATTCTTCGGAATGATGGACGTTACAGATACCACACTCTAGAGGACGTTGGACGTTATGCCTATGCCTACCCATACGTACCAAAGTTGTCCTCAAGTTGCATTTCACTTAGATGGTTAGGTCACCCTGGAGTTTTTATAGTATTTACTTTATGGCATGCTTTTATGTATCTTGTTATGTCCATCTGAGGACCTGGTCCCTTTCCAGGTGTATTGTTCATGAGTATTTGCAGGAGCGCAGATCTGGACTGGCTATTTATATTGTGAGAGGTCTTCTCTTCGAGTCTCGTGATTGGTAGATGTTGTACTTATATTATATTTAACTTGTTTATTCTTCATTCTAGTTTGGCAGTAAATTTGTTTCCATCCGACTATCATCTTTAGATACTTTATTTTGAGATCTAGTTATAGGTATTGGTTATTCATTTATATATGATTTCTGTGGATAAGATTTAGTTATGCTCTGAGATATATATGTTTACCACTGGTGAATTGTTATTCATATTACAGCGTACGTGTGATATGGTTTCCATATATTGGAGTGCCATATTCATACGGCTGGCATGCTTACGTGTCCTAGTCCTACGTATTTTCGGGACTGGGGCGTGACATTCACCACTCTTACTGATGATAAACCTAGAATTTCATCAGGAAAGACATCTAGAAATTCTTGGACTACCCAAGGAATCTGCTCTTCCTCAACTACTGTTACTGCTGTAACTCTGTCTTCACATTGATCCCTCATGATTCTTTCAAGCACAAATTCTTTGTACCTAGGATACTAAATAACACTTTACCCCTATTGAAATCTATCATAGAATGACTGTCTCTCAGTCAGTCCATGCCTAGAACTACGTCAAAGTTATCCATAGGGAACTCGATCAACTTGGCGGGTAATGAATGCCCGCATACTATGATTGGACATGCTACACACACTCTAATAACTTCTACGATCCCATTACCAGTGAGTATATTCAACCTCTCTGGTAATGCCATGAACTCCAATCCAGTACGTGTTACAAATTGCACAGATACAAATAAATGTGAAGCTCCTGAATTAAATAATTCTATTAGAGGAAAAGATGCGAAAGAAATCTTACCTCCCACTATATCACCTGATTCCAAGGCCTCCTCCAGTGATAAATTGAATGCGAGCCCTTGGCCTTGTTGCACTCCTTGCTCTGGCCTCCCTTGGTAACGTTGTTGTGGCCTCTGATGGTCCCTTTATTGGAACATATGTGCCTACGTCAATAATGGATATTGAGCCACCGGTCGTAATGCTATTGTTGGTCCCATGTACTATACTTCCCATGGTGCTGGTAGTATCGAGAACTTCTTATAAACTCTAGTAAGAAATATAATCAGAGGATAAGCAGAGTATAAGTAAAGTTCAGAAAGAGCAAACGCTAACACTATAATTTTATCCTGGTTTTCCTCTGAGAGGACTAGTCTAGGCTCAAGAAATTTTGCACGGAGTTGTATCCACTATAATCACCAATAGTGAATCACAAGCTTTGATCCCAAGGCTTGCAAACTTCTTACAATATCGAGCTTTGATCCGAAGGCTCGAAAGACCTCACACGTGCGTTTGATCCGAAGGGCATGCCGACTTCAATCACTAGAGAACTTGACAAACAAACCTTTTTCCAACTCGATCAGACTTCTAAATCGAAACTGCGTTGACACTAGAAGGATGAGAGTTGATCTTGGGAATATGGAAGTTTATAGCTCAGGAAAATAAAGATATGAAAGTGAGTGAATGAGTTAATAAGAAAGTGTAATTCAATCTCTATTTATAGGAATTTTCTGAACTGAGTTCAGGCCGAGTTTGGATGCCCAACGTACAGAAAATAGAATGTTAGAATCCTGATCTCATGGAGTAAAGTTGCAAACTCGGTCTTAGGGTGACCGAGTTTGGCCCGAGTTTGCCCTGTGTTCGGCCCGCGTTTGCCCAGAGTTTTGTCTGAACTCTGTTGGTCTGTTTTCAGAATGTTGGGTCCAGGTTTGGTTTGGTTCAGACTGTTTTAAGTGGACTAGGTTCTGGTTTAATATGGGTTTGAGTTTCTTAGTGCCAATATGAACTCGATAAACATTTTGTCCTAGACTCAATGAATATAAAATACAGACTCAACAACACAGCTTGTAGACTTGTTGTAGCATGTCTTCAGTGAAGTAACAGAGATGCAATGATTGTCATTTTATGTGCCGTATTGAGTCATATCAGTTCATAGTTAGTCGATTATCGAAATTGAGTTGTGGGCCAACAATCTCCCTCATTTTGATAATAGACCAACTGTGATCGATACATTAATATTCATATCTGGGCACAGATCTTTGAAAAGTACAAGGCTCCTATGTAATTCCTGATTGACAGTTTATACGCATCATCGGTCCTTGTCCTATCATGTATTGTTTCTTCTGTCTCCTTGTCTTCTCCTGTATTGCTTCTTCCGTCCTTTTGTACTTGTCTTGCGTATCCGTCCTTTTTCTCCCCTTTGTTATTTTATCATAATAATATAGCTCTTGTAGCAAATATAGACAACATATAAAACATAAAATGAAGAAAAATAAAACATAATTACAACTTATAGATACTATTTAATGACATACAAGAATGAATTTCTGTCAAAATTTATAAAAAACTCTATCTGAGTATTCATGATTCATGCATTTGAACTTAATTACTTTAGCATGTTATATGAATATTCTTTAAATAAACATGAATGTAAAGGAGAGAACCAAAATCCTTGAGAATGAAATATTCAGATGACTGGAATGCTTCGCTGCAAAGTATGACCTATCTAATTATAGATAATCATGAACTTTTATAGATACTCCATATAGTATGAACACAATCAAAAAAAGCTTTCATAGTACAGAATATAGGAAATATGTAGCCTAGAAATTGTAACTAGAATATCATCAGCATTAATTTCTACTAAAGACCGAGCCAATAACTACTGATCGTCACCAGTAATTTTAAATGCCTAGTTAAAACTAGAAATTCTAGTTCTTGATGATAACAGTTGCCAACTTTAAGTCAAAAAGTAGACATTGAATTCGTTGTTGTCTTCGGAACAATAAATTACAGAAAAGAACTTAACAAATCATGATTCTATAAAGTTCTGATCATCTTGGGTTAGCTGTAGGGGCTGGATCCCAGCTAGCGGTGGTCCGAAGACACTTAAATACCATGTCGCTTAGACTATTTATGCATTTTTGACAAAAGGGCCCTTTTGGCTTTTACCCAAAACAATTTTTACTTTTACAGAACTTTGATTTAAAATAATTTCAAGTAATTTATGTCTTCGTACATCATTCAAATTCTTAATTCTTAATTCTTGACAAATAAAGTTGAGGCGATACTTGGCTAGGGGATTAGTAACGATATCAACAAAATGATGTCCAGAGTTAAGAAAAGAATTAAGCAAATAAATCTCATTTCACAAAGATAAAAAAAAATATACTTGAAAAATATGAACTAAATAAATAAGGTGATCTAAGAACATATGATTCAAATCCATATTTAGTCATGTGCAATAGTCAATAAAACATCTAAAAATACTCAACCACTAGTCATGCTAGAAGAAATAATAATAATTAACTAAGCATTCTAGTATCATAAGTCTCATATTAACAATTGAAAAATTAAAGACATGCTAGATTCTATAATTTAGCCAGTTAGGAAGGAAACATTTTTTTATGTTACCAAAGTAGCTTTCGTTGCTATACTTGAGCTGGTGCAATTGCTTGGAAGATGATATTTGTAGCTTTGAAACCACCAACATTCTCTTTGGTGCTAAATCCTGACACAAGGCGTTCTACCTACATCGTTAGGCAGAAACTTTGGTATCCAAGGTTTGGATCCATATTTGTTAGCTTTTGGTATCCACATAAACTTGTTCACACTAACCAACTGTTTAAAATTACATTATTGTGAAATATGTCCTTATAAACCACAGTAATGACATATAGCATACTGTTGGGTCCAGGTTTAATATGGTATATTTCCATAATATTGGGTCCAGGTTTGGTTTGGTTTGGTTTAGGTTGTTTTGAGTGGACTAGGTTCTAGTTTAATATGGTTTGAGTTTCCTAGTGCCACCACGAACCCGATGTACATTTTTTCCTAGACTTAATGAATATAAAATATTGACTCAAAAACACAGCTTGTAGACTTATTGCAGCATGTCTTCTGCGAAGTAACGAAGATGCAAAAATTTTTATTTTATATGACATATTTAGTCATGTCAGATCATAGTTAGTCGATTATTAAAATCTAGTTGACATTTACCCATTTAGGCCAACAAGGATACCTCAAGCTGACTTCCATTGATGTCCACCTGTTACGGGCAAGGTTCTGAAGCTGCAGTCGGACCTGGTCAACTTGCTCATCTTCCGGAACCCTTGTTGCTACCAGAATAACTTCGATGTCTTGGACCCCTGCATATGTCGTGATGGCATCCTCCGTGCTGTCAAAGTATCTGGTTTTAAACTAGTAAAATCTGACCAATGCCCCCGAATCAGTCCTTCCGCGTCTCTCCAGAGCCGTTTGTAACCCTGACTTAACAAGACATTATGCGCTTGCGGTTGAAACTGCTGGTGTTGTTGCACTGCCATCTGATGTTGCTGTGTAGCCATGATTCCCCAAAGAATTTATAGTAATGTCAGAGTTTATAGTACCACTAGTAGTACTAGTACTACTAGGGGTACGGGGATCTCAGGGGCTTGCTGCTCAATATGCCCAACTTCTAGTTCCATGGTGCCAGCTTGCTAACCTACTTTCTCTACCCGAAGCTGACTCAGAACAGGTGCTACCTCCTATTGTTGCCCAAGAAAACCTTGTCCTGCCATGCCTGCTGCTCTAGCAACTAAAGAAGCCCAAAGAAAGGACAAAAAACATCAAGAATATGATGGAAAGGATCAAGGAAACAATTGATTCGATAGTTAAGCAAAGCTTCGAGAAGAACGAATTCTGGATTTCAAAGGCACATGTTTGATTGAGACTCCTATGACAAAAATACCCTACAAGTCTGAAAACACAGACTTGCATGGGCCACCACTAAAATCTTATCGTGCTCCAATACCGGAATACGGAGACAGACATGGCCAGCTATCCCGTATAAGGTATTATACGTCGTACGATCATGGCTGTAACTAGACAAGGGGGTGCATGCTATAATTAAGTCACTTAGGGTCATAAAAAGTATCTATTGTCTCAATCAGTCAAACAAGAATAGTAAATATAGAACATATATGACAAGGAAGTAAGGCATCCCAAATATCGTGTCACAACAATTTGGAAACCAGATGTGAAAAATAAAAAGATGACATAGTAGCAAAAGTACATGACCATGATCAGCTGTAGTCTGATTAATTACAATCATGTAAAGGAAACTAAATGTCTAGATTTACGGCTAACAAGTGTCGGTGGATAAATGCCCAAAACTGTAAATATATGATAATGAACAGGAAAGAAGGAACCAACTCGTGCCCTTCAGCGACCATCCGCCTGGTGCGTTCCATCAGGAAGGGGAAAGTAAGATGGATCCTCTGGAACTGGCTCAAAACCTGGCCATACAAAACCAGTAGGGTTAGACCCCAAATAGCAAGTACCACAAAGGAAGCACAAAAATGGAGAAACAAAACCCAAAGCAATATATAGGTATAAATATAGGTTATGTGTCGTGGTTTTGGTCCATAGCTTATATTAGCATAATAGCCCAACCTATAACCAAACATGGACAAGGGTTGAATCATCACACTATGATAATCCATGTTCCTAGACTACTAACAAAATAATACAATCATAACCAAGTCCAGTTATATAATGGCCAATCATTTGTACGGCTTACTATTGTGGAGTCGGAGTTATCTCAGAACAAATGCATAAGAGAAATCTTTAGATTGTGAGCTGTTTAGCGGGGCTAACCGAGCTATAGTAACGCATAGAACATTGTATAGTATGTACCGGTCCCTCATAAGTCCACCGTGCTAAGATTATATAGAACGTATTGTACAATATAAGACTTCGGATATTGTCGTCCACTAGTGCGGACGTGACCAATATCAATGGGGGTCAGTCTTGCACGTCATGACAGTTGTCTGAGGTGACTAATGTGCATAATCTCGAGATTTTATCCCTCTCAATGCTCTATCAATTTTAGTTGCCTAAATTAGCCCTATGGTTATTAAGAATGCCATCGCTTGGTCACATGATCAACCCATATATATGTCGTACCATAGTACAGTCCATGCTAGATACGAATCTACTTTGTTAATTGATAGCTCAAACTGGATTCACCCGAGCATGATGTAGCAATCAATCAAGTCCTAGCCACGCTTTGGTAGTTGACCCAAATACCATGCCCGTGTTGGGGAATTAATATAATAATATCATATGTCACATAGTATATGAGGCCTTCTCGATGCACAACCCAAAACATGTAATCTCATAGCACGTAGCAAGTTATGTCGTACCTCAGTGCACATTTTAATATGGTCTCACCGCAGTGCACCTTATAACACATCTATACGTAGCACGTAGTTATTGTATCAGCATGGATACAAAAAATTAGGTCAAATTACCAAACTTATATTTAGTCGTATGAGCCTTATCATATTGGGACTTATATCTCATGTTATGCACATAGCTAGTTAGTCACTTATGACTTAATCAATTCTAGTACAGGGTCATATCTAACACAAGGTTGGGTTACTAAGTCCATTCTTCCTTAGGATCAATCACAAGCAATTTTTTAGACCAACCATATAGAATAAATAAACATTCCCAATAAAATAGGTAAGCAGCATGCACAAGTTGGCGCATGAGACGGGTGCCGGATGGACTATCGGCCACATTCTACCTCAGGCCGTATACCATCCCAGGCTGCATGCTCCGGATAAAAGTCCACTATTGGAACAAGTGCCAACGTAACGTGTCAAAGAAGTGACTGAAGTAATGGATGTGACAAGCCATAAAGTGTGAAGAGAAAAGACAAAATCATAGAAAGATGTGCAAGAGTGAAACAGGGTTATGCGTCAACAAAAGAAGAGGTGCATAGTCATTACCGCATACGTCCACTTGCCGCATAATTTACTAGGCCGCATATTGCTCTGTGGACTTAGCAAATTTCTCATTCGTCCAGCAAATAAAATACAAGGAGTTCTATCACTTAGCTCCAGAATACTTTATGTAATGGACAGTCATGATACCAACAAAATGGACGCATGCTGGTTGGATATGCGGCAAAGAGTTCAGGCGGCATAAGGATCATGTCACATGGAATTCTCGACGGCATATGGTTCTGGCCACATAAGAATTTGTATTCTCCAGACAGTAAGTTCAGTCATGGCAGAAAATTTCCAAAAATCCAAAAATTATTTTCGTCATAAAAACTTTATTTGTAACTCTAATTCAAGTGAAACAAAAGCCAAAATGCTCAAAATGAAGTGCCCAATCAACCATAAATCTGGTTATCTAAAATACATGTTTTAGTAGATCAAAACTACGAAAAATACATGGAATCTATGAAAACCCTAAACTTCAAATATATTTCTACTCATATCTAGCCATCAAAACCGAAAACTCCAAGTATTAAAAGTGTTTTGAATCATAATACACTCATATTAGACTAATAAAATGCAAGAAAAGAGCAAGAATTAAAAATTAAGAGTTTTCTCCATCTAATGTAAGGTGTACTTGCCTAAAATGAACGAAGGATGAGAATGAGTGAATGAAGGAAGAGAGATAAAGAAGATAGATTATATATGCTAGGGTTGAGCTTTTGACCATGGGTTCACGCATGACCAAACCAATCCAACAATTAAACCATGAGTCTAATTGAACCAAAGAATGGGTCTAGTCTCTATGACATGCAATCTAATTATCATGTAAGCAAAAAATAATATAAGCAGGAAAACTAATATGTCCCAAATACGAATATCAGAAATGGGGAGTGACATCATTACCTCTGAATCATATTTTATTTATTATCCCTTAAAGACAGGTTAATAGTTTGCCCCTGAACTACTTTTTTTTTCTTCTTCGGTGTTGGAAACTAGTAAACTATTACGTCCACATCACCTCTGATAGTATTGCTCCTATAAACTTTATCATTTGTACTCAACACAAGTATGCCTCGAGTGATACATCTACCAAATTCTTACACAGAATTATCCTGCCATGTCCATAATACCTCTGAATAGATATATTCAAAGAGTCTCAATTTGAAAGTATTACTAAGGTCAAACAAAATTTCTTTATTGATAGAAAAATAAAGAAAATAATACAAATGCTTAAGAAGAGGATGGGTCAGAATCTTTCAAGTTATTCATAAATATCGCAAGAGCATGCAGAATACAGATGTCCGACAATTAAAGTAGTTGATGTATGACGTCTATTTTAGCTGATTCTTCTTGTTTTCCCAAATCAACAGAAGGATAGAGGTAATCGGTGATCTCATTCTGGAGCAAAGAAAGGCCGTAACCAGAGTTAGTCGTAATGGATGGAAGAATAGTCAATTCATCTGACTTTCGTGTTTGTTCCGCAAATGAAGAGCAGAATACAAAATGTACAACTGTTTTGTATGATCGTTCTGAGAATTCTCATGTGCGCACATTTATCTGATTGACAGAAAATATTGCATAGTGTGCATGACCAGACAAGTTGCAAGAATGCATGCAATAATCCACACAATAAGCATAAAATCCAGTTTTCTCTAAAAAATACATTTATGAGCGTATCAGTGGGATGGCAAGGAAAAGTCAACATATTCATTCTTTTCTGGCGAACTTCGACCAAAGCCTTCAGTCAGCAATACGCATATAGCACAATAAAGTAAAAACTAAAATTTTATTGATTTAAATTATGATTACATATAATGGAGATCTATCACAGCTAGATTTTATTCTAAAAAATCATGATTATATATATGAAAATCTATTACATCTGAATTTTCATATGATGGGGATATATCTCAAAGCTATCCCAATCTGTGTGGGTCGTCTGCTCCCAATGCAGATGAACTGAGGCACAGAAGAAGTAGGCTCCTCAGTGCAAACCACAGTACTTGAAAAAGAAATCTATGCTGTGGGCGAGGATATTGTAGAGGACTGGGCCTGTTTAAATTAGCACGGTCCTATTTCTGTCGGACTCAGTGGAGGACATAGCGAGTCGAAAGGAAGTTGTTCCGCTATCGCCATACAGCACTACCGCTAGAAGTCTCGGTAGATTTTTCTAATCCCAACCCTGTAATTAGCACAGGGGCCATAATAAGAGAGTGATTCCAGCGAGCTGGGTTTAAAGACAATAAACAGTTTTTAGGTAATTCGTTTATTCAACACAAACGACCAAGCCAATGATATCCATCCATGCTCTATCACTCAAAGAGCTCAGCGGCAACGATCTCCAGATAAGCCTCCCACCCATTATTAAGAAGCGTCTCCTCTTGGGTCTTCTCGGCGGACAGCAAAGCCGATGGTGCCATAATGCTACGATCATCTTCGTAGACTCGCACTTAACAGTGGCCATGGTCAAGTCTTACAGCAAGAAAGAGACAAGTCTGGGAATGTTTGGTAAAGTTTTTCTCCTATTTGTAAGAGAAGCGATGCCAAGTATAGCATAGCTCTCGAAAATTATTCTTAAAAATATGCCCGCATCTCCGACAAAGTCTTCTGCGTCTTCTCAAAGACTGCATCAAAACTAAAAAAGTAAGCCAAGGATACGTGCATGTCAGTCGCGTTAGCAAATCCGTTAGGATTCTGTCCAGAGTGCGCGCACAAAATATCTCAACAACTTTTATGCTTCTAATTCAAAGTAATTTTTAATTCATCTGAACGAATTCAAAAACTTTGAAAGGGGTCTTGTAGAAGCATAAAAAGTGCTCCTCAGATAGATAACGCAGTTTTCTACAAATAAAACCAATAAGTAGAAGAATGCCGCACTTTCTACTTTTTTCTGAAGAACAACGTGCATTTTCTTAATTTGGCACAATTTTCATTAATTTTCGAGGATGGCGCACTATTCAGAGAGTAGAAATATGGCACACTTTTTTAATGTTATAAAAGATGGTACAAAAATGATCTTCTCTCTCTCAATATTTAGTGTAACAGACAGACAGCTGACAGATATAGAAACCGAAGATTCAGAGGTCATCATTACAGCGGAGCAACGGAACGCAGACCCGGGTTATCGTTTAGCGACCCAACCGCAGTATCATTCTCTTCAAAAGTGCGTCGTAATGCCATTTTCTTCAAAATTGTGCCGTAGTGCCATTTTCTTTAAAAGTGTGTCGTAGTTCCATCTCTTCAAAAGTGTGTCGCAGTGCCATTCTTTTCAAAAGTGTGTCGTAGTGTCATTTTCTTCAAAAGTGCACCATAGTGTCATTCACTTCAAAAGTGCGCCGTAGTGCCATTCTCTTCAAAAGTGCATCGCAGTGTCATTTCCTTCAAAAGTGCGCCTAAGTGCCAATCTCTTCAAAAGTGCGCTGTAGTGCTAATCTTACTAAAAATGCGCTAATCTCTAGACGACTTCAAAGTGCGCATACTATCATAACCGACAGTGAGCAGTTACGAATGCGTGTCTTACATGTCGCACTTCTTGTAAAAGATATAAAAATAACTGTTCGCCACGATCTATGCTTTCCTCGTATAGGAAGCTACGTGGAAAGCTGGCAGCAAGTTGTGCACCCACTCATGGAGAACGTAGGGTTTTAATCCACCAAAAGTCCATGCGTAATGGTAAAACAGTATTGATTGTCCATAGTATGCGTACACTCTCGTAACCGCTCCTAAACTATATAAAAATAGAAAGATAAGCAACGGCTACCTTCAGAATACAGACAGATAGAGAGAAATAGGCTAAAATTTTCAAGTCTTTAAAATTAAAGAGCAGAGTGAGAAATAGAAGCTTAATATGCCGTTGTGCTAGAGCTTTCTTATTGTTCAACTCTCTAAGTTGTTCGCAGCATTCCCTAAATTTCTTCGTCTTCGTATGCAATTCTCCACCGTCGTGTGCATTTTTTTATCGTCGAGTGGTCCAAGGACTAAAGTGATCGTCCACAGATCAGATCTCTACAGCTATATTTTCCCAGAATTAATTGTACTTAGATTCCTGTTTTGGATCTTTTTTATACTTTTTTTTCTTTTCAACAGTTTATAACACAAAAGTTTCGTATAAACTTTTCCTCGCAAACACTCGCGGGTGAAGCCACTAGCAATCAGCTTGTTGACTTCAGCTTCGATGGCGTTCATGATGTCCGACCGGAACCGTCGTTACTATTTCTTGACCAGCTTAGTGTTTCGTAATATATTGTGTTTGTGGACCGCAATTTGGGGGTCCAGTCCCTTCGTAACTCGAGGCAAAGATATTAATGTACTCCCTAATGAGCTGTAGTAGGGAATCCTTATCCTCATCAAACACACTTTTGCTGACGAAGATTGGTTTATGTGAGGATTCATCGCCTAGATTGATTTATACGACTTCGTTCTCAGTGGGAGGTTCCCTTTGCTCGAACCGCATCTCCCATTGTGAGTCTAGGCATTGGGCCCACCGTTCTACTTTAAAGAGTACAGGTGGATACTCGTCTTCTTTCTTAGGGTCAGTTGATACCATGTTGGTAGACAACGTTTATTTGAGTAAATCCCCAATGCTGATATCGGAGTCCCAAGCAAAAGATTATGAAGATTAAGAGTGTAACTCATCTTCTTAATCTGAGCCTTCGGGGGTTGTGGGAGGCATGACGGACCCTAGGCCATGCTTGGTCATATGGTAGTAATCATCGGATTTGCCTACAGGAGCATGCAGACTTAGAGGCAGTCGTCAGCCTTTGCCTTAGCTCAAGCCCCTAGCAGCTTTCAAATCTTATTCTATTTCTGGATAAGGTGCTTTGTTTGTGAGATATACCGGTAAAGTAGTATTTTGCCGGTGTCGAGTTATAGCTCATGTTTCTCTGGGACGAAGGATTGGGGACTTTCTACTATGTCGAAGATGATGAGTTTGTCTCCCCTCTTCTTTGTTGGAACAATGAAGTAGGAATTTTGACTAGAGAGAGTTCGGTTCACTACATAGGTAGTAGTCACCTGTGTATGCAGGTGCAGGCCGAGACCGTGCTTAATGGAATGTAATATGTTTAAATATACAACGTCTGAGTAGTTTAAAGATAAACCTGTATTCATAAAATAAGGTATCTTATCCTTAAAAATTATATCGTCAAGAGAAGGGACGTTAGCATGAGCGCCTACGTACTCCTCCAGTTTGTCCTTTTCGAGATCTATACCCAGTACGAGCGACGGCTTCGGAGGTCTCCTGTGCTGCTTTTTAACTAGAGGTTCAGGAGTCATAGTAGGTTCCGGATCTTCCTTTAGTGGTCGACTCGGTCTACGAAGACGAATGACTAAAGGTTCAGGTGCTTTCCTATATAGTTTTACTATGAGGGAAGGGGCTGTGTCAGGAGCGTATGCTTTAAGATGGACTCTCAAAGGCTCATCCGATGTTGTCCCAGTCTCTGCCTCATCGTCGGCATCATTGCTACCTTCATCTTGGTGGACTTGCTTATAGAGGATTGAGTCAGAGTAGGCCTCAACCCCTTTGAATGGATCAATGTCGACAAACTCTGTCTTAACAACGCTATGATAGTCCACGTACTTCAAGTACTGGTGCATGGTTGATGGTACGATCATATACTAGTGTATCCACGGATGTCCCAAAAGGACGTTATAGGATACGTCTACTTCTATGACATAGGAGGTGACCTCTGTTTTCAAATCGTCGATATGATATTTTAAGTGAATCTTGCCCATATGGTATCTCCTCCCTATATTGAAGCCACCGATGGCTATATTGGTTGCTGCCAGGCGATGCATCAGGATGCCCAAGGTCTGAAGCAGACTTTTCGGGATAATGCTAATTGACGAATTGGGGTCGATGTGCATCTGGTCCACCTTGATGGCGCCAATGTACCCTGTATAATACAGAGAAAGATCGTACCTCTTGTTCTTTAGCAATATGTCTTGTTGCAAGAACATGATGTTGGATATCGCCTCCATTATATTATTGCAATGGGGGCATGTGGCAGTATTCTCAGTTGGCGGGTTGATATGTACTAGGTTAGTATTGGTATTCTATAATACCTCAAAGCAACCATAGTGTATTTGGGAGCACACTATCATCAGGGATATCGTATTCATGTTGGTACGTCAGGCCTTACCTCGTTTTTCTTGCTATAACTTCTTCGAAAGAGAGAGAAATCGTGTAGCGGGACTTGGACTTCTTTCCCTTGGACTTGGTGGCGGAAGGTTTTGTCTATTTTATCAAGTCTGGAGAAAGATCTGGATGAACCCACATGACCTCCTCCTGTGATGTGGTGAGTGGTATCAACCCGGTTGTTTGGCCATGGACTGGCGGGAGATTGACAACCTCTATTGTTACCCTGGGGATAGAAATCACTCCGTATTGGGCTTCCATTGTCGAAAAGTTATCGAAATGGAGAGATACCATATTAGCCGCAACTGTTTTGTCATCGAAGTCCAAGGTGAGGGCCTTGGTGTCAAGAAGACTCTGAATGTACCATTTCAGTGTGTAGCAATCCTACGTCGCATGGTAGATATATCTGTGGTAGTGGCAGTACTTCAAATTATTCACATCGACTGCCTCATCGGGGCGCTTGACGTCGGGGAGCCGAATCTTGTTTCCTTTCATTAGCACGTCAAAAATTGCCACGATATCATCATCTTTAAAAGCATAAGTTTTCTTTGATTTCTGAGCCTTTGTAGGCTTTTACTCGGGCTTCTTGGTTATATTGGCGAAAAGGGACTGCTTTCCCTTGCCATCCTGGGTACTATTGTTGATGTTATTATTGTTGTTGTAAGGACGTTTTCCTCTATCATCAGTGACGAGGATCTTTATTCCCAAGAGGCGGGTGTCATTCATTTTTTCTCAACACCGATAATATTTATGATGAACGTCGTCCAGCCTTTAAAATGAGAGTCGTCCATCCAGAGTCTAACCGTGGAAAGAATATTTCTCCGACAGTGTCCATCAACGTGGACTCAGGATTACCGAGGGTAACTTCAGCATCGCTTGTCTATACCGATCAATGTACTCCCATACAGACTCTTTCTCTTTTTGCGTGATATCCATTAGAGAGGACATCGTCATGTCATTCCCCCCGTCGTAGAATCGAGCAAGGAAAAAACCTTTGAGATCGTCAAATATCGAAATATAGTTGTCCTGGAGGCTGCAGAACTAATCGAAGGCTACTATAGACAATGACCCCAACCAAGAGCTTTGTTAAGAGGGCATCATTGTGAAATAGATATCCCATTGCCGTCTCGAAGTAACTTATGAATTGATGGGGACATATATTCCTATCAAATCGAGTCATATTATAGGGCTTGTACATAGGCGATTGCGGTACATCTTTCCACTCGAGTGGATACAGTTGTCGAATCCCGACCACACGCAGTGAGTCCCGATTGTCCATTGAGTTTAGGCGGGCCCAGAGTTATCATACCTCTCATATTTCTTTACGGGATTCATTGACTGCGGAAGCCATATATGATTCGGGCAGGGAATGATTATCGCCAGTGGGTGAAGCGGTTGTATTTGAATCCCCATTGGTCCCGGGGTCCAGGCTTGGTTGACCAGAGGCCCTTGCTGGTTGTGAGGCTATATTTTCCTTGATCTCCAGCATTTTCTTGGTCAAAGCCTGCATTGACGTACTCATGGTTTGTATCATGGCCTCGAGGGTTTTAAGGTAATATCGATCGCTGGGGCCCTCATGATCGTCCCCTGCCATGTATATTGTTCTTACATCGAGAGAGATGGATGAGGCGGTGGACGTCGTACTTTATGTCTATGACTCTTTCAGTGAATAGTCCTCAGGAAAAGTTTACAGCATTGCATTCTCTTTATACTCGAGGAAACATTACCCCAACATAGGAAGTTGCATCTACTTGACAAGGACAGCCACCCCTAGGAATCTTAGCATATGTTCCTTAGGAAACACCGTCTTCTCGAAATACCGGATTATCATAAAGGCCCGGAGGATTATAACCCCTAGCTTGCGTAGCCATCTGAGATTCTGAGGAACCCCCAGTGGCTGATAGCTTCTTCTTTGAGCGGGCGCCCAGGAAAATACCTTCCTCTGCTCCCGCTGCCTATCCTCCTTGGACCCGTCTTCTCAAACCACTGGCTGAGAGCGACGGACTGGAGGTACTGGACTTTCGACCCGCCCTTATGGAGAGGGTCTTCCGAGCAAAATACTTGTCGAATACTTGCTGGCACTCTTCCTTCCAGACGAAAGAGACTGCCTTCTTCATAAGCTGAGTAAAGGGTCGACATCTTACGAAGAGATTGGCTACGAAATTTTAACTCAACTTCGATGGAGTCCATAATGTCTGGGTGGAATCACCGTTGCTGTTGCTTTACTGGCTTGGCGTTTGGCAGGATATTTAGTTTTTGCATCACAATTTGCGGATCCAAACCCGACATATCTTCGTAGTTCCATACGAAGACGTCTATCTATTCTCTTACCAGTTGGACAAGGAATTCACGCTCTTTTGTCGAGACATTTTTG
Organism: Iris macrosiphon; assembly: GCA_036927795.1. Classification (NCBI taxonomy): domain Eukaryota; kingdom Viridiplantae; phylum Streptophyta; class Magnoliopsida; order Asparagales; family Iridaceae; genus Iris; species Iris macrosiphon. The sequence goes on along the minus strand of JAYESA010000006.1, from coordinate 148,433,194 downwards.
TTGATGAAGATGGGTTTAGGAGCAACTTTTTTACCCAAATAAACTTGCACAATCTCATGCTCAATAGGAGGTTTCCGTTGCTCGAACCATAATTCCTACAAAGATTCTAATTTTTGAGCCTATAGTTCCCCTTCAAAGAGTTTGATAGGCACTCATCGTCCTCTTTTGGATCTATTAATACCATGTTAGTGGACAACGTTTATTTAAGCATGTCTCTGATACTATTATCAGAGTCCCAAGTAGATGATTGTGAAGAGTTAGATCGTGTTTCATCTTCCTCTCCCGATTCTTCGAGGGTTATAAAAGGTGTGACGTATCCCAAAATATGACCGGTTCGCTGGTAATACGTCTCAGGTTTGTCCATGGGGGCAAAGTGATGCGGTGGTAAGCATTGTCCTCTTCCATAATTCATCCCCTGGTCACTTTTTATGTCATATCCGATCTTTTGGAGAATACGCTTAGTCTGTGTGTTGTAGCGGTGCGTTGCATTCTACCACTTTCTGGCTTTGAATCTTCCGAGACAAAGTCCCAGTGACCTTCAACCTTTCTGAAAATGATAGGTTTGTCCCCTTTCTTTCTTGCCGGAACGACAAAGGAGGGGCCTTGGTTAAGGAGGATTCAATTTACCGTGCGGGCTGTAGCCACTTGGGAATGCAGGTAAAAACCTAGACCATACTCCAAAGAATATGCGATGCCCCCAATGCACAATAACAATGCAACTCAATGAGAAGCCTTTATTGAGGAAGTAAGGTACTTCCTCTGAAGAGATAATGTCCTCGAAGGATGGTACATCGAAGGATGGTACATCGATAGATGTCGTAACATACTCTTCTTGTTCATCTTCTTCGATGGTTGTCAGTGATGCTGACAGTGTTGGTGTTTTCCAGCAGAGCTTGACTACCAACTGCCCTGGGGTTCTTACGACAAGGGGATCCTTGTTCAGCACGCGTCTCTATCCCTAGAATTTGACTACCGAGGGTTCAGGTTCCCTTCTTCGAAGCTTGACCACGAGGGGAGCATATGTTTGGGCTGGGCATCCTTTGAGACGGACCCTTAGCGGATCACACGAATCTATAACAGTGTCAGATTCATCATCGGTATCGTTACCTCCTTCGTCCGGGTGGATTTTCTTGTACAAGGTTGATTCGGAGTAGTATATCTTGACCCCTTTGAAAGGATCTATGTCGACCAATTCTGTCTTGATGATGCCATCTTCGTCAACATACTTTAAGCACTGGTGAAGATTGGATGGGACAATCATATACTCATGTATCGATAGATGCCCTAGTAGAACGTTGTAGGATATATCCTCGTCGAGGACATAATAAGTCACCTCTGTTCGAAGATCGCTGATTTGGCACTTCAGACGAATCTTGCCTAGCGATTAGCTTCTTCCGGTATTGAAGACGCTAAAAGTGGTATTGGTGGCTGCCCGCCGATGCATCAAAATTCTCAAGGTCTGCAGTAGGCTTCGTAGGACGATGCTAAAAGATGATCCAGTATTGATATGTATTTGATCCATTTTAATGGCTCCAATGTACCCTGTGTAATACAGGGGACGATCGTGCCTGTTAGTCTTCAGCAGCATGTCTTGTTGGGAGAATGTGTTGTTCGAATTTGCCTCCATAACACTGTTGCAATTGAGGCATGTTGCAGGATTCTCGGCTGGTGGCTTGACCTGGGTGAGATAAGAGTCAACATTTTACAATGCCTCACTTAGAGCATCAAGAGTCTTTTTGGAGAGACGAAGGAGCTCGAATAGTGACAACTTAGCGGGAGTATTGACCAGCTGTGCCAAATGTCAAAGTTGTAAGGCTTCTCCAGCCCTTAAGTTATGTCATTTCACAGAGGTTTATCATAGTGCATCTCCTTCTGTGTTTGCTTGTTCGCTGCGGAAAGATGGGATAGATCAGAATCATAGGTAGGAGGTGTACCAGTTAAAGGTGTACCATCGTCGGTAGCATTGTAGTCGCATTGATAAGCTAGACCCGACCTTGTTATGCCAGCTAAAGATTTATCTATTGACGGAGAGACCATATGACAGGACTTAGTCTTCTTTGACTTGAAAGCAAGAGGCATTGATGGCTGTGTTATGTCCAAAATGAGGTCTGGATGAACCCACATGACTTCGCCTCTCGGAGTATTGAGGGGAACCAACCTTTTCGATTGGGCTAGAGGATGGTTAACAATTTCCATTGTCGTCCTAGGTATGGGGACGACACTATCCTGGGCTTCTGTTGTCTGGAATATATCGAACTAGAGGGACACCAAGTTTGCGGTGACCATCTTGTCTTCAAAGTCCAAAGTAAAGGCTTTGGAGTCGATTAACCGTCGTATTTGCCTTTTTAGTACGTAATAATCTCGCGTGGCATGATGGACTTATCGATGGTAGCGGCATACTTAGGATTGTCAACCTGGCCTGCTTCATTGGGTCATTTTTAAGACTAGTCTCACAGTTCTAGTATACGTACCCGGTATATGCATATTATACATGTATATCTTGCTTATTGTTTAATTACTTACATCTTGCTTTATGTCATTCATGCATTACTTATGTTAATATTTTGCCTATAGAATGTACTATATTTTGACTGTATAATGTACTATTTTGACGAAGATATGTATTATATTTTGATTGTTGAATGTACTATCCATTTAGACTTGTGACACCACTAGTTATTTAATGTGCAATTCTATGAATGTTGTGAGATATACATAACATTTTGACTGTAGAATGTACTATATATTTGTGTATTTATTTATTCATCATATATTGTTATCAGGTATGACAGGACGACGAGGAGCGTTCGGCAGGTCCCGAGGTAGACGGAGTGCTCCTCCGCTACTACCTACTGTTGGTTCTGGATCCTCGTCGCCTAGTACTCCAATATATCGACCAGTCACATCTTCTACTGCGATGAAATTACGTGGCAGTACTCCTGGGATGAGTAGTTCCAGGCCTGATAGTATTCCATCATCCACCGTTCCTCCTGCTGACTGAACCATGGTGACCGTCTTCCTACCCACCCATCGAAAGGGCAAGAATCTCATTGATGAGAGGGCCTCCCAGACCTATGTAAATATTACTTTACTTTGTGTTAATTTTAATATAACTTAGGCAATTATCGAGTATCCAAACTTTTCTAGGCCGAGTATCTTAGGCTGCGTGAGCGGGCGACTGCTAGTGCACCTACAGCGGGACAGGCTGGTACTTTCTTGCAGCCCTCTCCAGCTCCGTCGATGGACGAGCTGTGGGTGACCACCGCTGGTGGTCTCCAGGGGGGTACCTACTACTGTACGGAATCCTATGGCGCCCTTGTTACGACACGGTCATCTAGGGCCTCCATGACAAGTATGCATTCCCCACAGCCCTCGCAGTCGTTGGCCCGAGTCCAGGAGACCGTTGACCGTCAGATTGCGTCTCTCCGTGACGAGTTGCTATGAAGGATGGAGGAGCAGCCCTGTATGCGACGCTCATCGCACGATTTGATATGCTTGAGCGCAGCATTATGGAGCTCCGGGATATGACAACTGATCTTAGAGCATCGACAGAGCGCAGCGTGACGGAGCTGCAGGCATCACAGCTGTCCATGGGCGAGAGGCTAACGATGATGAAGGATTTAATGGTTCATAGCAGTACGAGGCTGTTATCTACCATGGATTCATACAACCATCGACTAGCAGAGTTGGAGCAGATACGTCCTCCTGGTGCACCTTCATCGACATAGACTCCACCGACGTCACTGCCTTCTCCATCGACATCAGTGTCGATTTTACGGGAGCAGTATGATCTGTTCTTATCCCTAATGCACGCCGGCGGTCATCCTCCTGCACATCCGTTGTAGTCCTAGTTATGACCATTTATTAATTGTTTGTGTTTCAGACCTATGATATTTGGTCATTTATGAATATTCTTTATTTTTAAGGCATTCAGACATTATTTCTTATATTCTTTATGACGAGGCTTTCAGACTCAGTTGTGTGGATATTTGTTATATTTTTTATGACAAGATTTCTCCTTACTCGGTTTGTAATCTCAATATTTCATTTTTTTCAAATTTTATTATATTATTCATATTAAATGTATGTTAATTTACCGGTGTTGAGTGTTCAACCGAAGGGGGTCGATGAACCCAGCAAATTCAACGGAGGGTTGCGCTTCGGGTCTATTTGTATAAATTATGAATTCATAAACTGCAGGAAGAATGATTTAGAAATAATTCAATATTTATTTTTTTATTTTTTACTGTATCTTTAGCAATATTTTTAGCGACGTTTATATACGTCGCTAAATACGTCGATGAGTACGTCGCTATCCACGTCGCTAAACACGTCGCAAATATGCTGACATGACAGTATTGCCAGGTCAATATAACGTCGCTAAATGAGTAGCACAATGTCGCTAAAAAGAAAAAAGTTAGCGACATATAGCGACAAACAACACATCGCTAATTTAGCAACGTTGTGTCGCTACACATCGCTAATATAGCGACGCATTTACGTCACTAGAATACGTCGGTATAGCGACGTTTTGCGATATTTTTTCGGTCAGCGACTAGCTTAAAGGCGACTTCAACTTAATGTCGCTACGGATGTCGCTAAAATTATTTAGCAACATTTTTTGGTAGTGGCCTGACTCCAGATATCCCTGTTTAATACTCTAGAGCATGTTTAACTATTATTTTTACCTGGTGCACTTATTTAAATATTTTTTGTACTATTTCTTATTGATTTGTCTGCATGTTGGTTTTAGTTCCTAAGATTGGCTCCCTTATGGTACTTAATATTTTAGGGTCTGACCCCACTGGTTTTGTATGGCCATATTTTGGAGCAGAACCTCAGGATCTCTCGTACTTTCCTCCCCAAGATGGTGAACACTCGGAGCACCCGAGGATATGAGTGGGTTTCTTCTTCATCACCTACCTGATCTTGTACATTAATCTTTTAAGGCATTTAGCCACAGAGCACGTGTTTCGCTCGTATTTTGTAACTAAATATTCTTGCTTGTGGGCATACATATAAAGCATATTCTAGACTATAGCTAGAGCTGATCATGTAACATTGTACTCTTAATAGTTCTTTATTTTGTAACTAGCTTCTTGATCATCTGTGTATGTATAGTTTGGGATGTCTTACTATTATATGTTTGGTGATCATACATCTTGTAACTTGTTACTTGTATGAGATTGAGACACCTAGGATCCTTAACCCAGGATTACCTGATAGATTATAGAGTAAACCATCACATGTATAGACAGCCGTGACCGTATCTCGGGGTATAGAGTACTCTGGTATACGTAGCTGGCTTTGTCTGTCCCCGCTCTCCAGTATTCTGGTTCTGGAACATAACATCATTTGATGTAAGGTAGTCAGAGTTTATTACCCTTCATCATTACTTTAAAGATTTTGATTATGTCATCGTCGTCAAATGAATAAGTCTCATGTACTCTTGGTGGCTCTGTTGGCTTGGTAACAGGTCAGACTTTTGGATACATTGACTGTCAGGGCTTGCTTTCATTTATTGTCACGACTGTTTTAGCGGTAAAAGGATACTTTACCTTGTCCTTATTGCTGGGGGCTTAGAATCCCAAAAATTGGACTCTTTTGTGCTCTTTTCTACAGCAGCGGAACTTATGATAAATGTCGTCCAGTCACTGAACCAGCCAGATGTCGTCCAGAGTCTTACTGATGGTAAAAGGTTCTTTTGACATATGTCCATTAGTATGGATTCGGTGATACCATGAGGTAACTTTAACGCTGCCTGTCGGAAGCGTTCAATGAACTCTCATGCCGATTCTTTATCCCTTTGGGTGATGTCCATTAGGAGGACATAGTCATATCCATCCCTCCTTCATAAAATCGAGCGTGGAAGAGAGACTTCAAGTCTTAGAAGGACGAGATGCACTTATCCAGGAGGCTATAGAACCACTCGAAAGAACTCTTGATAGCGCTCTGACGAATAAATTGGTGACAGGTCGTTATCCCGAGGTAAATGGCATATTGTCGACTGAAAGTATCTCATGTATTGATGGGGTGGCATCTTTCCGTCAAATGTAGATAGAGATAGTGGCTTGTATTTGGGAGGATATACCACATTATCCTATTCGGGGGGGATAAGGTTGTCGGATCCCAAACTTTTGGAGCCTGGGCACGCAAGTCCCTAAGAGTCTCCCGGATATCGTTTGGCAGAAGAGTGGCAGATGATCGAGGTATGGTCTGTCTACTTATAACTTGAGGAGCCGGATCATACATGCCGAATTTTTTGTTGGATCTCTGGTCTGGGTTTGTTCGTCCCAGGGCTTGCGGCTGTGTTAGGACCAAGTTTTTACTGAGTTCTAGCAAAGTGTGTGTCAGAGTCTGCATTGAAGTGCTCAGAGCCAGTGGATTCGAGTGCCTCAAGGCGTTATTGGTTACTGGATTCTGCCATGTTCGTCTCCTACCATGTATACCGGCATTACGTGGAAGGAGGTGGACGATAATCTGGATGCCTCACTTTCTGCTCCGATGTCTGAGTCTTATTTTCCTCGTGGAGAGTGGGTAGTATCTCATCACTTTCATTATTGGAAGTATTATTACCACAGTCTCAGTTGTGGGCTCGTCCTAGAGTATATGGCTACCCCCAGCTAAGCTGTCATCCGTGTGCAGAGATTCAATATCCTCTTGGTAGAATGGATTATCGTGGAACACCAGTAGACTGCTACCCCCAGTTCTGGTTGCAGCTCCATTCAGGGAGGTATAGCTACCCCCAGCTAAGCTGTCATCTATGCGCAGAGATTCATTGTCCTCTTGGAATGATGGATTGTCATGGAACACCAGTGGACTGCTACCCCAAGCTCCGGTAGAAGCTTCAGTCGGGGAGGTATGGCTACCCCCTGCCCTTGTCTTAAGCGTGTGCCTTAGAATACCCCCACAGTAGGTACTTATTTGTTGCCCCTCGGACGACTTCACGGTGTGCTGACCGATACCCTTTGGTTATGTCAGTTTTTCTTTGAGATCTTCTTCATAGAAGGAGACCTCCATGTCGAGCAACATGAAGCGACGGACAATTCTTTATCATTGTGCAATTATTTCCTAGGATACCGTCAGGTTGGTACTACAAGTTATAGTTATTGGAATACCGACTGTCTACTTAGAGGGACTGGCACCTCGGTGCAGCATGAATTTATGATAATGTTGGCACAAGTGTGTCTTCGATAGGATACGTCATGTGCGAGGCTTGCCTCTCTCGTCTTACGCTTATGATTAATCATGTTGGGTAAATCAGACGATGGAAGCTTCTTTTTCGCACCCATATCACGTGCTCGACCAAGCCTTGCGCTTGGAGATGAAAGTAAAAAATTTTGCTCCCTGACCCAGTTCTTCTGCAGAGATTGCAATCGGATCATTAGTGAAAGACTTAATGTAAGACGGACCTACTACATGCACGCAGCCAAACTGGGTGCATGGGTCTATCATCACATTATTTGTTCTCCGACTTGGTTTAAGCGCAACTATGGCATCCAAGTGGGTTTGGAAAGGCTCTAAGGGTCGACCAACATCCATAACATGAGCGTCTGGATCTTCCCTATAGAGTCTTTCATTAGCAGCGCATATAATGACCAATGGCACATGCTTTTGGGGAGCTTGCGGCAAAACCCCTTGAGCACGCATGTCTTGGGTTGATTTGGGTTTCCCTGAACCAATGCCCTTAGGTGTGAAGTACAGGGAATCCAAGTTAGGACTGTAAGAGTCCATATTGGCAGTAGCCATATTTGGAGGAGACTTCATGCACCTGTGATCAGCACGTCCTTCCATGCCTTGACGGTGCTGCGTGCATGCATCTTGAGACTTAGCACTATTCCTCTTAAGGGCGGCTTCAGTGATGGTGATAGGATGCGCACCAACCTTATGTGCGTCTGCGATAAACGTTAGCGGCGCTTCTGGAACAGAGTTCAGGTTTAGCGCAGCGGCTTTGGCAACCCAAATCCTATTAGCTTTGTGAAGTCGTATGGGCCTCGTTAAAGGGCTTGACTTATCGGCAGGATACAGGTCAACCGCGTGTGCGACTGCGGCAGGGTTGACAATGCATCAGGTTCTACCTTCGGGCTTGGTGCAACAGCTTTGACGTCCCAAGTTTTACGAGTTTTACGAGATCGTACGGGCCTCATTGGAGAGATTATCTTATCCAACATGTCTTCGAATGCATGTTGGCCGAAGCGAACGACCAACATCCTTTGAGTCAAACCTAACTTGGTCACGTCGGATTACGTCCCCAACTTCTTGTTGGAGGAGAAGCTTTTCCCTAGCAGAGTCATCTTTTTTGTCGATATTGCACAAAAATAATACTTGAAAAAGTTGTGCAAACTTTTGTATTGATTGGGAAATGGAAAATGGTACAAAAGAAATCCTAATAGAGAAGAATCTAAGTACAATAAAAAAGATCTGGACAAGTATGACGAGGGAGATCGAGCACTACAGCGGATCCTTTACTCTATTGACGATCCGGGACTAAGGAGGTTGACGAACTTTCAGGCGCTTCTGTCTTCTTCTCCTATTCTCTGTTTTCGTCCTGGTGGTGGCAATTTTTTGTATGTGGGGAAGCGCCCACTATTTATAGCATTGAGAAGGATTCTTGCATGCACGTACATACGCGACTAGCATGGTGGCGCATGCGGCCTTAAGGCTGTCACGTGGCAAGTCGAGATCTGGGGTTGTTGATGCCCAAAATACTCGTGACACGTGTCATGCCCTAATAATTATGATTGCACCTTGGGAACACTGTCGCTTGGCGCATGGAGATCTCAAAGGGAGTAGTGGCATATGGCACTCCTAGCACATAGGACAGTGAAGAAGTAGTTGTGCATAGCACTGCCGGAATATTGGAACACTAGAGGAGTAGTGGTGCATGGAGCTGTGGTACATGGGAACATTAGAGGAGTAGTGGCGCATAGTACTGCGGGCACATGGGAACACTTCTTAGGCTGTTGGCGAATGACTCTGGGTCTCTTTGGAGCATGGGTCTTGATCACTATGGCTCATGGGTAGAAATTTTCTATGCTTCTACAGCTACGCGACATTGGTAAATTAGCGACATAAAAGTTTATAGCTAAACGTAGCCATATTAGCGACAGTATGAGCAACGTTTTGCTACAACAATGCAGACATAGCAAAAATTGTCATGTCAGCTTATTAGTGACGTGTCGCGATATTCTACGACATCCATGGTAAATGTTAGAAATATTCTGATAAATATTAGCGACGTAATCTTACGTCGCTACACGTCGCAGAATGTCGCAGAACGTTGCTAAATTATAAAAAAATACAGTTTATATAATATTTTTCAACAAAACTCTACCTGCATTTATAAAATCACAGTTTATATAAATAGATCTGGATCAATCCTCTGGTGAATTCCCTGGGTTTGTCGACCCCATCGATGGAACACTCAAAACTGACAAATTCATATACTATTAATATGAATAATAAACTAAACTCACATAAAAAGAAATCTATAAACTTACATTACACAAAATACGTCCCAATAAGTCGATGAATGAATTTAAAATAAGTATTACATGCGTCTGAGAATGTAATAAATAGTATGAAATAGATACATCAAAAATCCAAAAATGGGCCAATACACAAAAATACACTAAATATTGTCCAAACAAGGACTAGATCAGGAGAAGGAGAAGAAGGAGGAGCATCGTCGTGCATCTGGGATAGAAGAAACTCATACTGCTCTTATATAAGGAACATCGATGACGGTAGAGGAGGCAATAAAATTGGTGGAGTCGGTGCCGATGTCGACAGACCAGGAGGACGTATCCGCTCCAATGCTAACAGTCGAGCATTGAATGAATCGATGGCATATGTCAGTCTCGTACTGCTCTGAGCCACTACATCCTGCATCCTCGCCAGTTGATCACCTAGGGCGACCTGCGTCCCCTGGATCGCCATCACATTACGCTCTGTCGACGCAGTAAGATTATTAATGCTATGGTCCGTCCTCTCGCTCAGCTCCCTCAAGTCCGTAATGCTGCGCTTGAGCATATCCAATTGTGGGGTGAGCGTCTCATCGTCTGTCTGTGGCTAAGATGGGGGCTGATCCATAATACTCCACAGCATCTCATCACGCAGATCAGCAACCTGGCGGGCAACGCTCTCCGAGACTCGAGCCGACTATTGTGAGGGATGTGGGAAATGCATACTGGCACAGGGGACCTTGGATGACTGCATCACAACAAAGGCATCGTAGGATCCCGTACCATAGTACGTACCCCTCTGAAGGACACCAATGGCGGTTATCCAGAGCTCATCTGTCGATGGAGCTGAAGAGGACTGCGAGAAAATACCAGCCCCTCCCTTTGCAGGTGAACTAACAGTCACTCGCTCACTTAGCTTAAGATATATGTCCTAGAAAAGTAGTTGCCAATATCTAAGCTACTTATTACTAACCATAATTTATTTGCGTATTTTTTAAGTTATATTTAAATTAAAACAAGGTAGTAAAACGTACATAGGTCTGCGTGACCTTCTCATCGATGAGCCTTTTGTCCTTCCGATGGGTGGCCAGGAACACAGTCAACATGTTGGCTACCTTACCCCTTTGTACCTGTTAAAAAATATATTATTTGTTATAAAAATTAAATATTTTATCCTACATACATTAACATAATATATATTTATTATAATTCATACCAGATGACAAAATTATTCTATCAGGGGAATCGAGCCACCACACCACTTTCCTGACTTTAGACCTAGCCGCCTTCGCCTTCTCCGACCTTTCCTTGTACCTGAGTTTGTCGAATCTTGCCTTCATCGCAGTCCAATGCTCATGTGTAATCCAACCATGGATTAGATTTCTGAGGCGATCATAATCCTTTGGATTGTTGATCGCATCAAGGATCATCTTGATGGCGACGGCAGAAAACTGCTCCTCGATCTTCTCAACCCGGTATATGGATAGAAATATATTTTCTATAAGAAGTAAAATAGGGAGTTATATAATAAATAATTATAATATTAAAGGAAATATATTTGTACCTTTAAGTGGGCAAATCAGAATGCCTTTGTATCTTCAGGAGCATCTGAATAGTTGATCCAGGGCCCACGATAGTTTTGCCTCAGAAACATTGGGTGCTCTATGTACCACAGAGGGATGATATCTATACAACGATAATTAAATTCATGAATATATATATAATCATTTTGAAAACTCTTTAATTAATTAACTTACTTCGTAGGCCCGTCGGTATAAATCTCGATCCTCCTCTCGTCCGAAGGCGCACATGGAGGATAGCTCTGAACCAAAGACCGAGTCGGCTTGACCTTCTCTATTTGCTTCTCTGTCTCCATGGTGCCGTCAGCAGAAGGAACATTGGACGAGGGAGTAGTCTTAGGCCTGGAACTGCTCATCCCAGTAGTACTACTATATACCGTTGACGGAGTGGGAGATATGACAAGTCGGTAAACTGGAGTACTTTGCAATGAGGATCCTTAACCAGTAGCCGGTGGAGCACTCCTTCTAGAGCCTCTACCACTGAACGATCCGCGTTGTCCTTCCATACTTGATAATAACATATGATGCTAAAATAAATACACAGATTTATATATATATATATATATATATATATATATATATATATATATATATATATATATATAGCAGTCTTTTTAGATATTTAGGTCATTTCATTTTCAGAGATATGGCTCACAAGGAACACGTGGACACTCATATAGTCAGGATACCGTAGGATACACAACTCAACTATAATACCTTAATACCACATAGGTAATTATCTACTTATAGGATACTCACTCATGTATCACTGATACACCATAAAATCACAGTTTATATAAATAGAGCCCGAGCAACCCTCCATTGCCCCTTCGGTAGAACACGCATCATCTACAAATTCATATACAGTTAATATGAATAATAAGTCTAAATAGATGTTACATTTTATAGCTATAATATAATACATGTCACAAGTCTAAATAGATGTTACATTCCACAGTAAAAATACAGTACATGTCACAAGACTAAATGGATTTTATTTTATTTTTAATCCTCTTCTAAAATTTTATCTTCTTCATTTTCCTCGTCCTCCTCTTCCTCTTCCTCCTCATCTTCACTTTCATCTACTTCATCTTCCTCTTCGTTTAATTCTATCTCTTCAACACGATTAGACATGTAATGAGGAACTTCCGTTAAGTCCATATCTATAATATTTGTTACAAGAGGTAGTGCATCCTCCTGATAAGCTATTTCGTTAATGTCAAAGATATTTCTAGATTTGGTCTTGCATACTGTCCACCAGTCCAATCTCGTTGTTTCCAATTTAGGATAAATTATGAAGTAAACGAGCTGAGCCTAACTTGCTAAAATAAATGGTTCATACCCTTTATATCGACACCAGTAGTTAATATTCACAAGACCATGCTTGTCAATTTCTCAACCTTGATCTTGGATCGAATTAAACTAATTACACTTGCACAACACGATCTTAGCAAGCTCTATGCCATAATTATATGTCAACTCTATAATCTTTCATAAGACCCCATAGAAATTATTGCCTGGATCAACATCTTTTTAGTTCAAAGATTTGATACACAAACAACTATTTTCGTAGAATTGAGATTCAGGAAGTTGTCTCTTATCAGGGCTTTTGTTGACTTGAACCTAAACTCATTCACACAGTAGCTTGGCCAAATTTTGACAGCATAAATTGGTCCTTTGGCTTGAGTTATAATAGACTCATTCTCGTGTGTTGTGTGGGGACAATCGACCTAAATACCAAGAAAACGATATTAAGTTTAACGTTCTATTAATTATTATGCAAGTGCATACACAAAAATACCCTTACATATGCACTCATCCAAGAAGAAAATTGGCGTTGCATTTTCTGTTCTACTTCTTTATCTGAAAAATAACAAAATATCGGCCATTTAGTGTAAAAATATTAGCAAATACTATTACATTGAGATGACGAAAATATTGACATATTAATTAATTACCCCTATAGCTTCTCCACTTCATCCTCGTCGCATTTGAGTAATATATAGAACGGAGCAACCCTTAGCTCATCATCATTCAGATATCTCTAATTTATTTTACCATAAGGCTTACCGAAAGTGTTGAAGACTTTCAGTATTGCATCATTAGATTCCTGATATTCGTCATTATTTCTCGGAGCTCTTGTTCTATTAGTAGCAACATGCGGCTTGAAATACATCGACCTAAAGTTTGTAATCTCCTCAAGAACATAGGCTTCACAAATAGAACCCTCAATCCGTGCCTTATTTTTACCTTTCGCTTTAGGTAGTTCCGATAACGCTCGAACGGGTACATCTATCGATAACCGATAGGCCTACTAACACATGCCTCGTAGGAGAGATGAATTGGCAAATTCTCCATGGAGTCTAAGAATCCAGGAGGAAACACCATTTCAAGCTTGCACAGTGTTACCGCAATGTCCTTCTCTTACTTTTCTAGACGATCGAAGATCAACTTGGTAGAACAAAGATCCCTGAAGAATATGCTAAGCTCTATCAATGGATCCCAAACTACCTATGGTATGAATTCCCAAAATATAATCGGAATTAACCGTTCCATGAATATGTGACAGTCCTAGATCTTCATACCCTTCAGTTTATTCTCCTTTATCTTCTTAGATTCAATATGTACCCATCTAAAAAATTTAGGCCCTGAATCCACCTACAAAGTCTCCATTTATCCTCATTGTCCAGTGGCAAAATTGCCTTTGGCTGCTTATACTTCTCATTTCCTTCCTCTATCAAATGCAACGCAGGACGTTTGCATATTTCTTCCAAGCCAACATGGCCTTGGGATTGTCTTTTATTTTCATCTTTACGTCCATCACAATGTTAATTATGTTGTTAAACACATTATTCTCTATATGCATGACATCAAGGTTATGTCTGATCAGATTGGTGCTCCAATATGGTATATCCCAAAATATGCTTCTCTTCATCCAATTATGAGTGCGACCAAATCCATCACACTTGTACCCCTTAGTAGGCTCTTCGATATCATTTAGTAAATCTTTAACCTTTTATCATATTATGTCTTCCCATAGCGTGTCTTCTGGCCACCTTGGAGGTGGATTTGCCTTTTTTCCAATGCCAGCACGAAAAGCATTCATGTTTCTCCATAACGGATGATCCGAAAGCAAAAATTGTCGATGACAATTGAAGAAGCACGATTTTCCTCCGTATTTTAAATGGAAAGCCTTAGTGTTGTCCATGCAATATGGACATAAGAGACAACCATGAGTGCTCCATCCAGATAACATGCCATAAGCCAAAAAGTCGTTGATGGTCCACATAAGTGCTTTTTCCATCTGAAAATTCTGCTTTCTGGAAACATCGTACGTGTTGGTGCCTACTTTCCGCAGCTGATTTAACTCATCTATCAACGATTGTAAGTATAAATTGATGTTCCTCTTCGGATTGTTCAGACCCAAAATTATGAAGTTTAAGAACATAACCGGAGTCTTCATGCACATCCAAGGCGGTAGGTTGTAATGAGTGACGATCACAGGCTAACACGAATACTGGGAGCCCAATAGTTTGAATGAGGTAAAACCGTCCAAGGAGAGCCCCATGCAGATCCAAAGCAAAATTGGGATACCCTCGATTGAAGTTCTTCCATGCTTCTCGATCGTATGGGTGATCCAACACTCCATCAATTTGTTTTCGCCTGTACCAACTCATGTTTTCGACAGTCTCCTTCACCATAAACAAACTCTGCAACCGCGGCGTCAAAGGCAAGTAGTGTATCGAATCGGTCAGTTTTCTTGCATTTACAGGCTTTCCTGTACCAATTGTCTTATAGTGATCAGCACCACAAGATATGTACACGTCTTCATCATTGTCGTCTTTTGTAGTACAATATAAAAAATTGACACTTATGATTATCTAAATATCTATATTGTGATTCATAAGTTTGATATTTTTTTTTCATCTTCCTAAAACACCAACTCATAAGTAAGTAAATAATAATATCTTTGTCGCCATGTGTTCCTTGTGAGCCCACAAGGAACACTTGACCTCGGAGTATCCAATATAAACATAGGTGTTGATAACAATCTAGGTATTTGTGTATCATGTGGATATCATATACCATGGTAAATAATATCACATTGATACTCTCTTGTATCTTGACACTAGGATACAGTTTCAAATATCCATGACACTAATTATACATGTCACTTGGTATCTTGGTACCAATATATACTCTAGGCACTAACAATCTAGGTATTTATGTATCATGTGGATATCACATACCATGGTACACAATATCACATTGATACTCTCTTGTATCTTAACACTAGGATACAGTTTCAAATACCCATTACCCTAACTATACTTGACACGAACTCTCTTGAACACACACTTACAAACATGATACACTAAAAAAAATACACCATCATCCACCCAAAGACACTTTACCACTTGATACTCAAATACACTACTAATTGACACTAGTGAGTGTGTGTCCATATGATACTAAATTCATAATAAAAATCATATAAAATTGCTAAATAGCTTAGTGACAATCAAATAGAGAATATATATCTAAATAGACACAAATGAACATAAATAGATATGTACTAGCCAAATTTCTAATTACGAAACCAAAATTTCTAATTATGCAACCAATTTTCATATTAACTGGGGTGTGTGTCCATGTGTGTCCATATGTGTGTCTATGTGTTTTCGTGTCAGTGTGTGTCTATAAATGTATGTGTGTGTGTGTGTGTGTGTGTGTGTGTGTGTGTGTGTGTGTGTGTGTGTGTGTGTGTGTGTGTCTATATTAGGGTTAGGGCTAGTGTTTGTGTGTATGTGTGTGTGTGTTCGCTTGTCTGTATTTGTGTCCGAGATAGGGTTAGGGTTTACCTAAGGAGGAGGTGGCCGAAGAGGAGGGGGTTGACCAAGAAGGGGGTGCCCAAAGAGAAGGGGGACCTAGCTGTGGAGGAGGAGGCGGAGCCCAGAAAGGATCGAGGAGCCCGGAGAGGAGGAAGAGGAGGAGGAGGAGGAGGAGGAGGAGGAGGAGGGGGTACCAGGGGTCGGAGGGGGAGCACGGTCGATGCCAGAGTTGTGGAGCCGAAGCGGGTCGCGAGGGGAGCACGGTCATGCGAGCTGTAAAAATTTTAGGAATTTTTCAGAGATTATGGGGGAAAATAAAATATGTTAACCTATATGAAAAATATTAGCGACGTCATAAAGTGACGTCGCTAAACATCACAAATTTAATTGTTATACGTCGCAAATTTAATAATATTTAGCAACATATGCAAAATTATGTCGCTACACATCGATATAAGAAAAATAATAGCGATGTCTTAAGACATCAGGCAAAATTTTATTTCGTAATATTATTTGTACTCGCTGAACGTCGCGGACAGTCACTAACAGAGACGTCTTATTCAAACCAACTCCGTTTGAGCCCAAACTCCATTTGAGTAGTGTAGGCTACTTAAACCAGCAGTCCACTACCCTATTTTCTCTACCAATCTTCCCACTACTCCCTCTCACACTCTTTCACAGCCAAAATCTTCTTTTCCATTCATTCCTATCACTTTTTAAGCCCAAACAATCCTCCAAACTGAGAATACAATTAGCCATATACATCAAGCATTCAGTAGGGTTACACCTACTTCAACAGTGTTTTACACCCACAAAAAATAGGTAATAGCCATAAGTTTTTTATGAAAATCCTTACTCTATCTCTTATCTTTCATTCCTATATTTTTCCTAGGTGTTTAACCCCCTCAAACCTCTGTCACACGACAAAGTATCCAGAATAGGGTGTTGTACACGAATTTGGTGCAAAGAATTGGGTGTGCACATCAAACCACTTAGTAAAATACTTCCAAATATTTTCCATTGTATACCTCTATCAATTCCCGTCAATTTGATATATAGTGGCCTATAATTTTATTTCGTTTACCCTTCCATACAGACGTTCTCAGACAAGTGTGCAGACGGTGTCTTTGGGGTGTGCGTTGTGTAGCATTAACGTTCACATGTCATAAATAGGTAAGTGCCTATGATTTTTCTTGATTTTAAGATTTTTAACTTATGTTACAACTAGATACTTCACTCCTCTAGGTATAAACAATAATTTAAAATATGATAAACCAATTTAAACGATGAAAAATATGAGTTTTACTTAATGTTTCAATTCTATCCACTTTATTTGGTGCACCTGTTCATCCATGTTACACTCATTTTTTGTGCACAAAACTTTCTAAAATATTTGCAAATGTTAACCCCTAGCATAATCTATAATTATTTCATGTTAGAAATACGTTTACCAAGGTGGAAACCATGTATTATGTCTCATTTTAATTAAATTCCAGAACAGCGACATGATTTTGTGCGCGATATTTTATGTGTAAAATGTTATCATTTATGTCTGAAACCTTCACAAACAGAACCTTAACTTCATCTCCTAGTATGCCAATATTTTATTTTGTATTAATTTTATGTTAAAATAGGGTGAAACCAATTTTTTGTCACGAAAAATACTAAATTCCAAAACTGGAATTCAGTGCTAAAATGTGAAACGCTATCATTTTATGTACAATGATTTCCCGGAATAACACAAAACTTTCGGCACATATAATTCAGAATCCATGCTAGAAAATATTTTATATCTTGATTTTTGTGTCCCTAAATAGGTGTTCTTGACAGTTTAATTCAGCATGTACATTGATACATGAAACTGTCAAAATTACTGTATAACGTATGGCATGACATGTATTATATTATATTATGATTTGGACCCTTTAGTAACATATTTTAACTTGTTTTATTAATTTAAAATTATTTAGTAACCTATAGGAGTAAACACATAGGGTTGATTCTACCAAAATAAGACGTTGTAGACGTTGTCGTTCACTAGAACATAGGTAGTCAACTTGACAAGTTGTAGAAGTGAACCTAGACAAACCTATCTATGTTTATGTAAATTGCATGTGTTAGAATGTAAATTGCATGTTTTAGAATAATTAGGTTTAATATCACTATGATTTATAACATTAGTTGTTCAGTGACTATAGACCAAACTAGTCCTTTTCTACCTGTGAATCATGGTCTAACTTATGTGTATATAGAAATTATATTGTGTAGTGTACCAAAATCTAGGATAGTAGGCTGATATTATATTATTCATATATAGGTATTGGACATCGATACAGACTCTGATTATTACTTTTAGTTCCAGAGTAACGGCAAGTACAATTCTCTGATTGTTTTTAGTATATGATAGCTTCTATATTACATGCTTTAGTAGAGTTTACTTAGTTTTTGACATGTATATTACACGGACTGGTACTGCATGGATTCTTAATCAGGAGATGTTGTATTTTATTTTATTATTGTACCATGATCATCTTACCCGTGTTTAGTCCGTGCATTATGATTTACGTGTATCGACGTGTCGTGATTCGAATCCATTAATATTAGTTGGGACATGAAAATACTAATTGATGTGTGATCAATACCTTTAGAATCATGTGGTAGTTCATATTTATAGGTAGTTATAAACCTCATGTGTGATTATCTGGACCGGATACTCCGTGCTGCACCCAAGCCGGTCGCATATCAATTAGCATTTAAAAACACCTAGAGTAGAAGTCATAAACCATGCTTATCTTGATTTCCTATTTTCTTTATTTACTGCCATGATTCTAATTGTACTTATTATATTATTCATGTCATATGCGATTCTCTGTTCTTTTTTTACATCATGTATACATTTACTATATTCTTATTTTATAGTCTTTGTTGTTTACCTGGAACTGCTTTTATTAATTGTACTTTGCTCCAATCCTGAATGGATGTTGATATTTTAGGTGACAACCTTGAGGACTGGTGTCCTACTTATTATGGGGCACATGAGAGTTTACCTGAGACCAGTCCTGGCCTTCTGGAGGAACATACAGAGATTACAACTGGGGTCCCAAATGTGACCGCTTAATATAGCTAGTTAGATTTGTTATTATCGAATTTATTTTTGATTCATTTTTAATTCTCTACTCTTGGCATGTATATATTTATTTGGTTTGGACTTGTGACTGTCAGACTTGACTCTATGATATTCTTAGACATTATTTGTTTATTTTATTATCAAATCGTGCTTTTGGATATTGTGATTGAGTATTGTCATTACTATTTATATTATTGTGTGAGACTGTTATTTATATATAGATGACATAATACAGTGTTCTACCATCGATGCTGTGGCGTAGGCTGGACGTACCCACGCCTTCGTACCCGAATATCAGGGTGCGGGTCGTAACACATTTTGTGGTAGCCCATACAGGTCGTTCATCGTAAATTAGTACAATATTGTGTCAGTACTTAGGGTTAGAGTACTATTGCGAGTATGCAATAGGATATAGGAATATTAGGAATGGGAGAATACTCAATCATAACTAGGAATTCCCATATGATTTGAATTTACTAGCTTCTGTTCAAATCTAGATAACTTGACATATTTTGAATTATTGTCCTTCTTTGAATGTTGTCTTATTTTGTACCCTTGGGTAGGAGTTACAAATATTACTGACTAGGATAGAGTAATATGTATGATATTTGTAAGGGGCGGAGTGTTTTCTTAGGAGGCCGAGTTTTGAGTGCTAGCCTACTTGTAATGCCACTTCCGGGTTACAATATTGTACTCGGAATGGATTGGTTGAGTAAGCATTTCGCTAACATAGATTGTCGTGAAGTTCGGGTGTTATTTTGTCCTCCAAAGGAGCCAGAGTTTGAGTTTTCTAGAGGAGCTGCAGACCTGAAAAAAGGAATCATCTATGGATCTATGGTAAAAGAGAAGGAATTATCTCATCCTATTCTAGCAGAGTTTCTAGATGTGTTCCCTGAGGAGTTACCGGGGTTGCCACCATACATAGATATTAAATTCTCTATAAACTTGGTTCCTGGAGTAGAGCCAGTGTTGAAGCATGTCTATAGGAACAACAACAATAAACTGGCAAAACTAAAAAACTAGGTGGATGAATTACAGGACAAAGGATTCAATAGGTCGAGTTTGTTGCCTTGGGGAGCTCCGTTATTGTTTGTACCGAAGAAAGATTGTTCGGTGCAGATGTGCATCGATTATCGAGCTCTGAATAACCTCAGAATTATAAATAAATACCAGTTACTGAGAATTGATGATTTCTTTGATCAGTTGAGCGGCGCAAAGGTATTTTCGAAGATTGACTTGAGTTGTGGCTATCACTAGGTGAAGGTGAAGAAGGAGGACATTTTAAAGAATGCTTTTCAGATGAGGTATGGCCAGTATGAGTTTATAGTGATGCCGTTTGGGTTGACTAATGCCCCGGTGGTCTTCATGAATTTGATAAACAAGATATTCCATAAATATCTTGACCAGTTTATGGTTGTGTTCATCGATGACATACTCATCTATTCGACGATGCCAAAGGAGCATGAGGAGCATCTGAGGATTGTGCTTGAGACTCTCAAAAAGGAGAAACTCTATGGAAAACTCTCGAAATATAAATTTTTCTTAGACAAGGTGGAGTTCCTTGGGCATATGGTGACTGGAGATAGAATATTTCTTGATCCTAAGAAGATTGCTGCTGTAAAGTCTTGGACTACTCCGAGTTCTGTTGTAGAAATCAGAAGCTTCCAGGGATTGAATGGATATTATAGAAAGTTCGTGAAAAATTTCTTCCGAATAGCATAGTCGATGACCAGACTTACTCGGAAGGATGTTGAGTTCATATGGACGGAAGAGTGTCAGGCTACGTTTGATGAGCTGAAGAAGAGGTTGACTACAGATCCTATCTTGACGTTGCCATCAAGATCAGGTGAATTTTCTATCTATAGTGATGCTTTAGGGAAGGGTTTAGGATGTGTTCTGGAGCAGAACAAGAAGGTGATTGCCTATGCTTCTAGACAGTTGCATCTACATGAGAAGAATTATCCTACTCATGACTTAGAGTTGGTAGCAGTAATATTCGATTTAAAACTATGGAAACATTATTTGTACGGAGTGCATGTGGAGATCTTCACTGACCACAAAAGCTTGAAGTATGTTTTCACACAGAAGGAGGTGAATATGAGGCAACATCGATGGCTGAAACTAATGAATTATTTTGATATATTCTTACAATATCATCCAGGGAAGGCCAACGTAGTTTTTGATTCCTTGAGCAGGTATCTGGTAACTATGTATTTGATGATAGACCAGCATTTATTAGCAGACTTGGAGAGTTTAGGCATAGAGATGATAGTTCTAGGGGTTGAGAGACAGATGATGAGCTTGCAAGTCTAGTCAGAGTTTATAGACAAGATCAAGCAGGCACAATATCAAAACGTAAGTCTAAGGAGTAATAAAGCTCAAGTGCATAAAGGTTTGCTGGATGACTATACTGTCACTGTCGATGGTTCGTTGAGGCACGGAACTAGGTTATGTGTGCCTAGTGGGGATCTGCGAGAGAAGATTTTGTAGGAAGTGCACCATTCTCGGTACTTTATACATCCTGGAGCTAACAAGATGTATAAGGATCTGAGAGAACATGTATGGTGGTATGGCATGAAGTGGGAGGTGGCACACTTTGTCTTTAGATGCTTAGTATGTGAGCAGGTCAAGGCAGAGAGGCAGAAACCTGAAGGGTTGCTTAAACTATTACCTATTCCAGAGTAGAAATAGGAATATATCAAGATGGACTGTGTTTTCGGACTTCCACGTTCTATAGGAGTGAAGGACGCAATTTGGGTCATCGTTGACAGGTTGACCAAATTAACCCATTTTTTGCCTTTTAAGGTGGGTCAGTCCACAGAGAAGCTTGTTGAGTTATACATAAAGAAGATAGTAA
Source organism: Iris macrosiphon (assembly GCA_036927795.1). NCBI lineage: Eukaryota > Viridiplantae > Streptophyta > Magnoliopsida > Asparagales > Iridaceae > Iris > Iris macrosiphon. The sequence goes on along the minus strand of JAYESA010000006.1, from coordinate 148,411,334 downwards.
AGTTGCACGAAGTTCCAGTGAGCATTATATCAGATCGGGATAGCAGATTTATATTCTATTTCTCGAGTAGTTTGCAGGCTAGTTTTGGTACACAGCTTAAATTTAGCACCGCTTACCACCCTCAGATGGATGGACAGTCAGAGAGGACTATTCAGACGCTTGAGGATATGCTCCAGACTTGTGTGTTAGACTTTGGTGGCTCGTGGGAGGATCATCTGCATCTGGTAGAGTTCTCCTACAACAACAGCTACCAGGCTAGCATTGGGATGTCTCCTTTTGAGGTGTTGTATGGTAGTCTTGGGATGACGTGGGCAAGAGAGCACTTCTGGGACCAGAGATGGTTGTCGATATTTCTTAGAAGATAAAGCAGATCAGATATATACTTCGTGTGGCACAGGACATGCAGAAGCATTAGGCCGATAGCCATCGGAGGTCATTGGAGTTTGAGGTATAGACCTCTTTCATTTAGTTTGTTAATTCCTGTAGATTATGTGTTAAGGTTTTGTTCTGGTTCTAGGTCGAAGATTTGGTGTTCCTAAGGATTTCTCCGGTACGTGGTATAATCCGATTCGAAAGAGGCGGGAAGCTTAGTCCAAGGTTCATTGGACCCTTTTGCATTCTCGAGAAGGTCGATGTTGTAACTTACCGACTAGACTTAACACCTACTCTAGAGGGAGTGCACAACATATTTTACGTGCCGCAGTTAAGACGATATGTGGCAGACCCTAGCCATGTGTTGGATCATTCTGAGATTAAGGTTGGATCTAGTCTCCATTATCAGGAGCAGCCCTTGAGAATTTTGGATCATAGGGAGAAGGTGCTACGGAATCAGACAATTTCTCTGGTTCGTGTCGCTTGGTGTCATCACTCTCCAGATAAATCTACTTGGTAGAGAGAGGATGAGATGCATGAGCGATATCCTTATCTTTTTTAACCATGAGGTATTCTTTCTTCTTCTTTCTTTTCGTGCATGTTCTACTTTTAAATTTCGAGGACGAAAGGTTTTTAAGGGAGTAGATTTGTAACCTTCGTAACCCAATTATTTTTTTAGTTGTATTACATAAATATATATATATATATATATATATATATATATATATATATATATATATATATATACTTGTTAGCATGATGTATATATAAATATATATAGTACTATATTTAAGATTCATTATTTTATCGTAAAACAAGGTGTCACGTGGGTTTGGTAGTGATTTAAGTGCACCACAACTAGTGTAATTTCAACCAAGGTTATTTTGGACTAGGGTATAGTGTAGGCCACTTAAACCTATTCAAACGAACTTCGTTTTAGCCCAAACATGACTCAGATGTACTAGTCATGTTAGGGACCCAAACCATGTCCAACTTAAACCCAATTGGTGCACAAACAAGTGTGTACATAGCACACAACGTCATCCATTCTTGGCCGCCTACCCATTCAACTCACCTACTTGTAAGTTGGAAAAACCAACACTCCACTACCCTATTTTCTCTACCACTACTCCCTCTCACACTCTTCCACAGTCAAAAGCTTATTTTCCATTCATTCCTTACAGTTTTCAACTCCAAAAATTCCTTCAAACTCAGAATACATTCAGCCATATATATCCAGAATTCAGCAGGGTTGCACCTACTTCAACAGTATTTACACCAGCAAAATAACAGTTAATAGCATCAAGTTCTTCATGTAAATCCTTCCTCTATCTCTTATCTTTCATTCCTATATTTTTCCATATTTTTTCTAGGCGTTTAACCCCCTCAAACCTCCGTCACACAACAAAGTATCTAGAACAGGGTGTTGTCCATGAATTCGGTGCAAAGAATTGGGTGTGCACATCAAACCACTGGGTAAAATACTTCCAAACCTTTTCCATTGTGTATATCTGTCAATTCTTGTCAATTTTATATATGGTTTGCAATATTTTTCTTTTGTTTATCCTTCCGTACAAACGTTCTCTGACAATTACGCAGACGGTGACTTTGGGGTGTGCGTTGTATAGCACAAACGTTCACGCATTGTAAATAGGTAAGTGCCTACAATTTTTCTTGATTTTAAGATTTTTAACTTAGGGTAAAACTAGATAATCACTCCTCTAAGTAGAAACCATAATCGAAAATATGATAAACCAATTTAAACGATAAAAAACACGAGTTTTACTTAATGTTTCAATTCTGTCCACTTTATTTGGTGCACCTGTTCATCCATGTTACACTCATTTTTTGTGCACGAAACTTTCTAAAATATTTGCACATGTTACCCCCTAGCATAATCTATAATTATTTTATGTTATAAGTACATTTACCTAGGTAAAAACTTTGTATTATGTCTTATTTTAATTAAATTCTAGAATAATGACACGATTTTGGGCGCGACATGTTATTTGAAAATGTTATCATTTATTTCTGAAACCTTCACAAACAGAACCTTAACTTCATCCCCTATCATGCTAGTATTTTATTTTGTATTAATTGTATGCTTAAATATGGTGGAATTATATTTTTGTCACAAAAAATACTAAATTCCAGAACTGGAATTCAGTGCTAGAACGTGACAAACGCTATCATTTTATGTACAATGTTTTCCCAGAATGACATGAAACTTTAGTCACATATTTAAAACTCAGAAAAAATGTTAGATATTATTTTATATCATAATTTTTGTGTCCCTAAATAGGTATTCATGACAGTTTAATTCAGCATGTATGTTGATACATAAAACTGTCAAAATTACCATAGAACGTATGGCATGACATGTATTATCTTATATTATGATTTGGACCCTTTAGTAATATATTTTAACTTATTTTAATAATGTAAAAATAATTAGTAACCTGTAGAAGTAAACACATAGGGTTGATTCTACCAAAATGATACGTTATAGGCGTTGTCGTTCACTTGAACATAGGTAGTCAACTTGACAAGTTGTAGAAGTGAACCTAGCCAAACCTATCTATATTTATGTCAATTGTATGTGTTAGAATAATTAGGTTTAATATCATTATGATTTATAACATTAGTTGTTCGGTGACAGATAGACCAAACTAGTCCTTTTCTACCTGTGAATCATAGTCTAACTTATGTGTAAAAAATAGAAATAATATTGTATAGTGTAACAAACTCTAGGATAGGAGGATGATATTATATCATTCATTTATAGGTCTTGGACATCAATACAGACTCTGATTATTACTTTTATTTCAGGAGTAATTAAAGGCAAGTGCAATTCTCTGATTATTTTTAGTATATGATAGCTTCTGTATTACATGTTTTAGTACTGTTTACTTGATTCCTGACATGTACATTATCCGAACTAGTACTATATGGATTCATAATCAGAATATATTGTCTTTCATACTATTATTGTACCGTGATCATCGTGCCCGTGTTTAGTCCATGTATTATGATTTACATGTATCGATGTGTCATGATTCATATCCATTAGTATTAGTTGGGGCGGAGAAATACTAATTGATACGTGATCAATTCCTTTAGAACCATGTGGTAGTTCGTGTGGATAGCTAGTCAAACATCTCACATGTGATTAGCCGAACCTGATACTCCATGCTGCACCCAAGTCGGTCACTTATCAATTAGCATTTCAAAACACCTCGAGATAGAAGTAATATACGATGCTTATCTTGATTTCCTATTTTCTTTATTTACTAAAATGATTCTAGTTATACTTATTCTATTATTTATATTGCCTGTGATTCTCTGTTCTTTTTTTATATTATGTATTCATTTAACTACATTCATGTTTCATAGTCTCTGTCATTTACTTGGAACTGCTTTCATTTATTGTACTTTGCTCCAATCCTGACTGGATGTTGATATATTAGGCGATGACCTTGAAGACTGGTGTCCTACTTATTACGGGGCACAAGAGGGCTTAGTTGAGACCGGTCCTGCCGTTCTAGAGGAACAGGAAGAGATTACAACTGGGGTCCCAAATACGACCATTTAGTATAGCTAGTTAGATTTGTTATTATCGGATTTGTTTCGATTCTCTACTCTTGGCATGTATACATTTATTTGGTTTGGACTTGTGATTGTCATACTTGACTCTATGACATTCTGGGACATCATTTGTTTATTTCATTATCATATCATGCTTTTAGATATTGTAGTTAAGTATTATCATTACAAATTATATCATTGTACTCCTTATGGAGTTAGATATTATTGTGTAAGACTGTTAGTTATATGTAGATGACCAGATACAGCGTTCTACCGTTGATGTTACAACATAGGCTAGACGTACCCACGCACTAGTACCCAAATATCAGTGTGTGGGTCATGACATATAAATAGCAGGGACATATGCTTCCCAAACAAATCGAAAGCAAAGTACTTTTGAGCCCAATTGTTGCTCTTCTTGCTAGTGAACTGAGAGTCAGCAATTTTCCTTCCAATCTTTGCCATAGGTTAGTCAATAAAGTAAATAAGTCATTCACGACTTGATCTCCATCGACACACTCCCCAGATCTTTTATTTTATACTTAGAATTTTAGTAGAAATTTTTTTGTACCTACTTTGTAATTTGCAATAAGAAAAACCTCTTTTTTTGTAATGTCTATATTCACATAATAAAAAGGAAATTAAAATACAAGAGAAGATGAGGGAAGAAATTTAAAAAGGAATTAAAGAGGGGGAAAAAGAGAAGAAAGAGAGAGATGGTTAAAATAGAGAGAAGGAGAAAGGAGAGGCCCATTGGATGGGTGATACATCACCAATCCATGTCCCTCCCAATCACAGCTACTAGGTAGCATACTAAGTGACTAATGGAAAATAAGTGGCCCAGTTAGCTTTATTGATTGTGCTATCTGCATTCTGGCAGTATACCGACTATATGCCAAGTGTACCTACACTTTATTAGATACTTGAGACAATTAATAGTTTGGTTTATTCAATGGTATGCTAGTCTATGTACGGGTCATAATACAAGTCTATCACAATGACAATGGGTTAGCTAGGTTCTAGGGTGTAGTGCCCGCTTCGCATTGGTACTATGTACAAGAGATATCGCTTGGCTGGCTCGAGCGGGAGCCTTCTCAAAGAGTTCTCTGATCAAAACATGAGGCGATTGATCTGGGTTAGTGGGCAAAACTTTATTCTTTGATTCTTGCACCCTTTGATAATGAATCTGAGTTTTATAATGCTTGTTGCTTGTAAACCCCCTCAATTATTATTTTAGGTAGACTAGTTAATGTTAAAAATATTGTTGTAGCGTCAGGGTATTTGTGGTTTAGAAATTATATTGCAGTTGTTTGATTCTTTATTTAAACCCTTGGTGCACCCTACCGTTGTTTCAATATTTGGAGCCCAACAATAGCCCTTAATTCCCAACAAATTATTGCACTCTTGACTTGACAAGTCAACCTAGATGCTGGACTTTTCCGTCACTCACAAACACACTCCCTTGTGCTCTAATTTAATTGCACAACTTTCCTGTCCCGAAATTAATTCTTTAATCCTATGTCGCGTACCTTTTTCGTTGCCATTAATTTTGGGACACAAACTCAACCCGTTTAGCCGAACCAATTAAAGGGCCCAAGACTGACACCAAGCCTACACCGTTCATGACCTTTGTGTCACTCCTAATTGAGACCCCATGTGCCCCCATTTAATTTAAGAGCACATAACACATTATTTTAATTAAATTGGGGATACCAACTTTGACTAATCCTAACTTAACCCCAATTTAATCCAATACCCCATTCATTAAGCCCATGCAAAACACACAACACCCCCTTACCCTACACAACACCAAACACCATTTCCCATACCATTTCCCCATTATTTTTTATTCATGTGCAAATACCCAAAAGTTAAGGGGCTTATTTGCAAATATGGTGCTAGGTGTCACCACCCTATTGGTCAAGGCCAATGAAGAAACCCCCTTCCCCTCTTTGACCGGTCCAATCATCTCACTTTCTCCCCTTTTATATGAACACTTTTCCCATGTTAAATCTTGGCCTTTCATTCAAAATGAAATATCATCATCACCACACACTCTCCTATATAATCACTCATCCTCACCCCATTTCCCATTGTACCGGCCCTAATCCCTAGGAACCTAGGAAAACACCCCCCTCTCTATCTCCTCCCTCTTCCCTTCACCACAGCCGAACCCCTTCTCCCATTCTCTTTTTCTTCTCCTTCTTCTTCTTCCTCTTCACTACTCATTCTCCTTCACTCTTCTTCAACCTCACTATTCTTTACCACCTCTACAGTACTCCGGCGAGAGCCCCACCGCGACCACCACCTTCACTCACCACCCGCAGCCCCCACCAGCTGCAATCATCCTCACTACCTTCATGACCTGTATAGCCCACCTTACCCTGGCCGACTCTCTCTATTAACCTCCACCCGCTACCATCATCCTCACCACCTTCACGACCTGTATAGCCCACCTTATTCCAGCCGACTCCCTCCATTAACCGCCACCCGCTGCCATCATCCTCACTACCTTCACGACCTGTATAGTCCACCTTACTCCAGCCAATCCAGCAAAACCACAATGACCACTCCCTTCCCTTCCTCCACATGCAGCCACCCTCGGCCACCACTACAACTCCGGCCAGAACTACCACATCCACGGCTAGCACCACCACCTCCACGACCAGTTTTACTCCCTCGACCATTACCTCGAGCCACGTCTCCTTCCCAACAGTCGATCACCCCGCCACCTCGGTTGAGACGCGTGCCACCCCTACGGTCGATGCCATCCCTGACCGGAGCTGCAACATCGACACTGCCACCACCCGCAATCACCGGGGTAACTTCTCACCCATCTCCTTGTTTTAGTGTAGTTTTGCTTCTTGTTAAATAGAACCTAGTTAGGGTTAGGGTTATGAATGCTACACATGAGATTTTAGGTTTTATGTTATATTTTCCATGCATTTTAATGGGTATTGAGTAGCGGGTTTATTAGGTATGAAATGATGTTGTGATATATTAACATTGGTTATTTATTGAGAGCTGAAAATTAATAATGAATTTATTTGAGGAGTAGCTATTTATTATGAAATGGTGAAAGAATAACAAAATGATGGTTATATAAGGGAAAGTTTGATAATTAATAATTATTTTATTTGAGGATAGTATACTTGAATGTGCATGATAACGTCTATGAATACAAGGGTAGAATCTGAGGATGAGCATAGCTTGTACTACTGAAAACACCGTGATAAATAGTAAGGGATTGAGGATTTGGTCTGATTATGTTATAATGATGATTGATCGTATTATATGCAATGTACCTTTAGTCAATATTGGTCAACCCTCTAGCTTAGTGTCTATGTGAGCTATGTAACTAAGACTGAAGCCTATGCTAGACGTGTGTCATCTCCTATTTTAGAATAGCATCATGATGTTTATTGATTAGTCTTGTATCTCGTCTCTAGGTACTTCGGGATCCGCGGACTTGGACGTTGTACCGGAGCCCTATCTTCCGCATCCGGATCCAGGCAAGTGTACCTTGCCATCCTGTATTTCAATTTCCATATTTCTATTTATTTATTCTATGCATTGTCCGCGCTTTGGACCAAAATTGTTACTTCGCGTCCGGATCATAACCGGGTGCAGACGTTCATCGGTAACGTCTGGTAACGATTGATAGATGTTCGCAATACCTTGATATACCTACTTGGTTACATCATAACCCTAGGACACATTCAGACACCGTCATCGTGCCAGATTTTCTATATCATGATACTGTCAGCATGACCATAATCTGGGATGACTTTAGGGTCATGATTGTTGATAGTTACTTCAGTATGACGAGACTGTTAGATAGAGGTTCAGGTTCACGAACACTCGTTGACCGCTTGGGAGGGGAAGACAGTTACTAGATGTTTGGGCTACTCTGCACACGCTATATATATGTATCTATCCTATTTATGTAGTATTCCTGTATCCGGAGTCATAGTATCACCCGTGTGACTCTGTGCTCGGATCTACGGTACGCCCCGTGTGTCTTTGTGTTCGGAGCTACGATTTTATTTGGGCCAGCCCATGCGTCGAACATTGTCTTCAAAGTTGTGTCTCACTTAGGAGGTTATGTTAGATTACACCGGCGTTGCACTTGTTTATTTCTGTTATACTATGCACATAGATGCTGGGGCTGACACGTGTCCATCCTCAATAGGATGCAGTTATAACCGTGGACACATATCACGGTCGAGTTGTCACGTGGAGTCTTTGTTAGGATCTGTTGTTGCTGAAAATTTGGTCGGTTCTCGTACTTGGTATGTGTGACTTGGTCAGCTTGACACTTGGCCTGAAGAGAATCTCCTTAGTTGCAACAAAAGATCTTGGCTTGAGAAGCACTGCCATATTAAACACATGGAGTCTGAGATGCTTGGGACGCATGGTGTCTAGGACACATGGGGCCAGAAATGCATGAAACAGATGGAGTCTAGGAGGCATGGGGCCAGAGACGCATGGAACGCATTGATTATGGGGGTGCATGGAGTCTGAGATGCTTGGGACGCATGTAGTCTGGGACGCATGGGGCCAGAAACGCATAGAGCTTTGTCTTTTATACACATAGCGTTGCACGGCTGCATAATGACAAAATTCATTATGGCGGTGACGTGGGCACTGACGCCAACTGTTGGCATCGAAGTCGAGGCATTCCAAAGCCATTATTACTGTCAGAGTCATAAATTCCCTGACTTGACTTATGTGACATTATGCGCTAAAAGGATCATGCATCATTTTTGAAAATTGATGCATGTTGAGCCTCTTTGACGCATGTGGCCCGACTGAGATTTTTTATGCTTCTACACTAGGGTCTATTTATAATTCATAATAAAAAATAAAAGTAGTAAATATGATCATATTACTTAAACTCATATCACTTAACAACGATTTCTTACCAACAACCATTATGTTTGTCTCGACATAAAACAAGGATTAGCAATTACCGTCCCTACAAAAAATATTCATTAGCATATAGCCTACCTATATGAGAGTCGTTGGTGATTTCGACACCATAAAGGACTATACAGGGTATTGCGATGTGCCCATAAAGTTCGAGTAGCTACCCCCACTATAGATCCCATAATACCTCGTTTGAAGCATGTTCCACATAATTTACCCAAGGCCGATACGGTTTCGAAGCCTTGGATACCATTTTGATTAAAGTAAAATCATGTGCACAAGTTGTCTATGACTATGCAAATGCATGTACAACTTAAATGTAAAATATATTATGCATAGTACAAAAACTGAAATAAAGCATGTATTTCACTACTTGTGCAGTTCATTCCTCGAGTTTATGCTCGTATCTCAATTCCTATTCCGGTTATTTCGAAATGCGGCTCATTGGTCCCAAACCATTTTAAACTATTGTGGTACCAAACCACATCTATACACTTCCCTTATGAAGCTCTTACAACATTAACCTTATACATAGATGCACTTAACAGTTTAAAATATAAATATTCCAATTCTTAGCAATAATAACATACATATGGCTTCTTTTTATCTATTAATTCTATGAAGCATCATAGATCTAAGGACATTGTATGAGCCTCGTCTCACTGTATCAGTATTCGTATATGGATATGTGCATTATATTTTTGGATTTTCTGGTTTTCTATTTTTGAGAAAATACTTAATGACTTATTAAATATTTTTCTGAGTTTGTGAAAACTATTTTTATCACTAAACTTTCCAAGACTAGTAGAATACCTATTGACATTTCTATAGACCTATTTTAGGACCCATTTATAGAACAGTGGACCCTATTATTTTTAAATTGGTAATTTGGTCTTCAGACCAGTGTACTGTTGATATACCATGACATACTGTCGGTATACCACCTGGTGACACCTTGTCTTTTGTGATTAGAGTTTGAATCACCCTATCGTCGATTGGTTTTTTTGTTCTGACCCACTCTATTATCCATTAGTTTCTTGGTTTTTGTGAATGGATGAGTTTGATCTATTTGAGTCATGGATTGTTGACATGGCAACTTGTCACATCCCGCGCCCGCATGATCGAGTACGGGTTATGAGATCGCCCAACCTGTGTCGCAGTATCAGCAGTGGTTAGCTGTCTAGACCTCAATAATCACCAATGTCGTATAAAAATCGATCATTGCTTAATCACAAAAACTAAAGCACAATAAAGACAAGAACGAAAACACACGCATACGATCACCCAGTCCACTAGTAGTCTTTGTGTACATCATATAAACTCCATAGACAAATCCGGTAAAGATAATCATACAACATCTCCTCGATAAATATTCATCAATCTCAAATACTAGCTATCTAAATCCTCCAACAGTCATCGTCCAAATCTATATTATTCTCATGCCCTGGCCTAATATGTCAACATCTAGTCAGAATTATAGCTGAGTAACATACATCTCACAATACAAAATAATATGATGTAATAATATAAATAAGTAATAACTGAAAATAGACAAGTGAAGTAAAATACTTGACTACATGCACTAACTACATGTGGCACGTGCAATCAGAACACTAAACAACATGTAGGGGCTGATCGGGAATAAGGTACATCACGAAGGATGTGATAGCAGTCACACATGTAATAGACATAAGGCACGTATCACGACAGCGCTAGCAGTCATGATTTGTCCAAGGCTAGGTAGACTACATGCCATAGCAGTGTCCTCCCTTCCGACACGACAAGTAAGACACGAACAAGACACATGAGAAGGTGCACAAATAATCATGAAATAAAATAATGTAAAATAAAGTGAGAGAGTATGTACTTGCCTCAAGTCCAAGTTGTCGTTGCTCCTAACGCCAAACCTATTCAGAATCCAATACTTAATTATTAGGTTCCTTATAAATCTCATGGATCCTATTTGGTTCTAAAATCCCAAAGAAATCCTTAAAGGGTCAAGATCAATGCTAGCTCACTGATTTCCTAAAGGTTACATATGAATATCTATTTGTTGATTCTACTAGCAACTATAAATTCCTTTTATTTGTAGTAGGGTTTGGCCTAACTCGGTTAATTGAATTAAATCTTTATATACATAAACCACAAGAATATGGCCCAAAGACTAAACTAAATACTAACTGAAACCAACCTGACTTGAATCTGATACAAGCCCTTCTTGTAAACTAATTCAAATTGACTACATATTATGAGCTTAAGGTCCAAATAATTTACATTATATTTCTTCTTAAGAAAACATTTTTCAATTAATTCATGTCCTAAACTCATAGTCAAGAATAAATCTGAACCCATTACTAATCTTAGAATACTCATTCTCTGGTTCAATTGAATTACGTGCTATCCTTATTTTGAACTTTTACTTAAAAAAATTGGGTTTTTAAATAAAGTAATATATTTATATATAATTGCAAAAAAAAGGAGGAGTTTGGGGACATTATAGGAAGGGGGAGTACTCGCCAACTGAGTTGGCGGGTTGTTGGGGCCCGCCAACTGAGTTGGCGACATATATGCAGGCCGTCAACTCAGTTGGCGAGGGATGCTGAGTTGGAGGCTGTGCCCACCAACTGAGTTGGCGAGTGAGGGTTTAGGGGACCGTTGCACTCTGTCCGTCAACTTATTTGGCGAGTAAGGATCCGTTGAGAAACATGGAAAGCATTATAGCCGTTGCACAATGGCTATTACATTCAACACTCTCACTCTATATATTTTCTATCTCAACCAAATCATCCAACACTCACTCTATTTCCTCTCTTCCCTCTAGCAAAGTCTCCAACACTCTCTCTGTCTCTCTGCCTCTAGCAAAGCTTCAGTCAAAGTTTTGCCTGCAGCTAAAGTTCATCTAAGTTTCTTGTAGCAAAAGTTCTCAACCGTCATGGATCGTAGCGTAAGAATTGTATGCTCGCACGGCGGTAAAGTAAATAGGTTAAATTACGAAGGAGGAAAAAGTATAATTTTTTCAACTTATCCGAATATTAGTTTTGAAAATATACGTAATCATATTATTGAACATTGTTCTATTCATTATGATTTTATTCTGAAGTCTATTTTTGGTTCTAATTATTTTTTCATAGATAGTGAAGATGCATGGGATTATATTCTTGAGATTAATTCACAATCACGGTATATAAAAATATATGTTATTAAAGTAGCAACAATATTAGATAATAGAAATAATGAATATTTTTCTGAATATCAGCATGTTAGTTCGGGTGCTAGTTCTTCTCAACAAATTGTTTCATTTATCCAAGAAGGTCATTCATCAGATGAATCTAATCTTGATGATGATAGTGACAACGATGATGGAAATAGTGATGATTTAGTTGAAAATATAGATTATACGGTAGATGATGATGTTGTAAAAGCTATCACTGATGAAGTATTTAAGGGACAATCATTTCCTAGTCATTCTCACTTTAGAAGCTTTATAAGTAATTTAGCAATTAAATATAATTTTAGTTGTTCTGCTAGTGTTATGAATAATGCTCGTGGAATTATATATAGTTGTGATCAACCGAATTGTAATTGGAGAGTATATGTCAAATCTATTGGAAATGGCGATATAGTTAAAGTTAGTACATTAGAAAATCGTCATTCTTGTTTAAGGAGACTTAGTACAGGACGTCATCGACTAGCTACCGCTGCATGGATTAACACCATGATAATTGACATTATTAGAGATAACCAGTCATACAGTCCATCACAAATTGTTAAAGATATATATAGGGAGCACCGTATACAAGTTAGTTATTCCAAAGCCTGAAGAGCCCGAGTGACAGCATTAGCTGAAATTAATGGTAGTTATGATGAGGCATACGCTAGTCTTGAGGAGTATTGTTATAGAATTATGGAGACAAATCCAGGTAGTACATGTTTTATTAAAACTGCTGAAAATAATAGCTTTTAACGAATTTTTATTTGTTTTAAGTCATGTATTGATGGATTTTTAAGGGGCTATTTACCGGTTATTAGTACTGATGCTACATTTATTTCGTCTAAATATCAAGGTATCTTATTTATTGCTTATGCTCACAATCCTAACTATCAATTATAATCTATAGCTTATGCTGTTGCTGAAGGTGAGAATAGTGATTCTTGGTCTTGGTTTTTAAATTCTCTTAAAATATCTTTTGAAAGTTGTTTTAATGATTGGAGTACAATTTCATTTATATCTGACAAGCAAAAAGGATTAATAAATGATGTTCGTGCTATTTTTCCTGCATCTCCTTTTTTTTATGTATTCAACATTTTAAACAAAATATGAAAAAAGTTACCAAAGAACCAGTATTTCAACACTTGTTAGACTCGCTTGCTAGATCATATAATGAACGGATACAGAGAGTGTGTTTGATATAATTAAAGCCGAGAACATAATTTTGTACGATTGGCTTATTGGTGTAAACGATGAAAGTCGTCGATTTGAACATTGGATAACAGCGTATGCTACTTGTCCTATATTAGATATTAACACTTCTAATCTTGCTGAATGTTTTAATAGCTGGATTAAGAAATTATGATATAAGCCAATAATAATACTTCTCGATGGTATTAGAGCCAAGATTATTACACTTCATGACAATCGTAGAAAGAATGCTGAAAATATAGACACAGATTATTGTCCGAAGATGTTAAAGACCATGGCTTGTATTATCAAAGAGAAGAATCACCTAGAAATATTAGCTATTGATAGTTATAAGTTTGAAATAATAGACCGTGCAACAAGTAGAACCTATATTGTTAATATAACTGACAGATCTTGTACATGTTTTAGATGGTACCATACTTATATACCATGTATACATGCATGTTTTTTTTGTAGATATTGTAATATTAGTAATGATAATTTTTATCCTGCAGTATTTTCGACGGAGACCTTGAGAAGTGTATATGCACCAAAAATGGAGCCAATTCCAGTTCCCTACAAGATCCAAGCTCCTTTGGTTAGAGGAGAAATTGGGGTACCAGATATAAGACGCAAAGCCGGAAGACCAAAGAAGAACCGCATCAAACACCGGGATTCATCGACGAAAGATCTTCGTTGCAGTAATTGTGGTGCTATTGGACACAACCGAAGAAGATGTACTAGTCAACCGAGAGAGTAAAATAGAATTGTTCAATACAAACTTAAAAATATTGTAATAGTGAGTCTGATAATGAAAGTTTACTTAAGAATTGTTCAATACCCAAATATTGCAATCAAACACTATTACAAATCATACAAATATTGCAATCATACATTGTTACAAATTATCTACTCATCCTCATCCTCGTCTTGTTAAGTTTGGGTAGGCAGCGGTGCTGATGGAGTCAAAAAAAATTATGTGAATATCTGGTAGCTTTCATCTCCAGCAGTCTGGTAACTCGGTCCCGCTTCAGCATACTGGTCAGTAGGGCCTGATCCAGCATACTGGTCACTCGGGCCCGCTCCAGCATACTGATAACTCGGGCCCGCTCCAACATACTAGCCACTCGGGCCCGCTCCAGCATACTGGTGAATAGGGTCCTCTACACCATCCCTCAGACGACGACGAGAGTGTCTCTGTCGAACAAAGCAGGTCAGATAGTCAGGTGGAAGACGCGATTGTACTGGAGGCATTTCAGGTTCCCGTCCAATACCCAGATGATCAACACGAGTCACAAGTTCCTCCATAAGAAGTCGACTTTGTGGGGAAAGGTTTATATCAGGTTGTTGCAAATATTGTCGGTATACACCACTCTGAAATATGAAACTTGTAAATTAATATATTTATCATATCTATGTATGTGTATTTTTAAAGTATAATAAAGTCATACCAAATCATGCATGCCATCGGCAAAAGCACGCAGAGTAGAATCATCTACGGATCTACTCTTGAACCTTTGCTCCTCATATTGGTATACTCGATTTCTCATAAGAGGGCATCCCCACCATTGCCTATAGTCCAGGTTACCCATGTCTGCATAATGTAAACAAAATTTTAGCAAACTATTTACACTAAATCAATACGAATAATGAGTAACTTAGAACTTACATTCCTCAGCAGATCTTAGCCCGGGAGACATGTCCCTCGCACTATAATTCTCGAACCGATTATTCCAGTCAGCAACGAGACCAATGATTCATTGTAATGCACTTGTTGCCTCATAACCGACTGTCGGTGGATCATCGAGAATTATTGGGCTCATTCCGAATTATCGAAGAACGCGGTCTGTCGGATGGTACATGGTGAACCGATCATATATAATATAAGTTCTGTGTAAAGTAAACGAATATGATGTCCTCTTAATTTCTGGAGCATCATCTTCACATGTGTAAGGTAACCAGGTAACATATTGAAAGATATTGTATCAAATAGATGCGATGTTTATCTATAATCAAAACTGTAATAATTTAATGATATTTATTAGATATTTAAAAATTACCTCATGATACTGCAGTGTATCAAATTGGCTGCGATAAAGTGATACACTCATGTATTGGTAGTGTTGATAATCCACTACATCTGTGGGCCATCGCATAGCAACTGAAAATACTCTAACATCACTGAGAATGCTAGTAACAGGCCTACCAATATAGAAGTGCTCGTAGGACCAGAACTATAAAACAAAAATATGACATTAGTACAAACAAAATTTGCGTATAAAATTACTCTAACTAATTTAGGTCTTTCATTCATACCTGAATCAGTGAAATACATCCACAAATACTCTTGCGATTGGATCTCACAAATTCTGTCAAATTTGCGTATAAAAAGGCTAGAGTAGCAACTCCCCACGCATGCTGAGTAAGTTTTGTCAAATCAACCAAGAATAGTAGAAGCTGCACATTTACCATATTTTTTGATGCATCGGGAAATAGAATTGTACCACATAAACGGAGCAGATACGCTCTAGTGCAACGAATGACCTGAAAATATTAAGTGTTATATAGATACTAAATTAAGTCATAAACAAATATTACTAATAAAAATACATACCCGTATTTTATCTACATCAACCACTCCATCAATAGTGTGATGTAGGTCCATGAAGTTGCCACGAAGCCATGTAAACTTCACAAAATTGCCGTCTTTTATACCAGATGGAGGGCTAACACCGAGATACCTCCTGATCAGATACCTTTAAGTGCGGATCAAAATATATAGCGTCACCTTTAATATGTAACCCTAGTATATTTGCCACATCAAATAGGGTGATCGTCATCTCGCCGAATGGGAGTTGAAAAGTGTTGCGTTCAGGCCACCAACGCTCCGCAAGACTTACAACTAAATGAAGATCGTGGATTAAATATCTAACACGATCTATATAGTGGAATCCAAAGGATTCTACCAAAACCTTTTGGATAGAATTTAGCTCCCACGTACGATAATTCCTTTCGGTCCGCCAATATACATGGATCCGGGTTCGTAAACCAAGATCATGGTCGTATAACTATAAAAAAATATATGCATTATATTTTGTGTGTAAATTACTTAACTTGGAAACTTATAATTTCAAAAATTACCTCGCCAGTAAATATCTGACTAGATATGTGGTCTTCACGTTGCTTAATAATAAGCTGGGTAGTCGGTCCACCAGGAATACAACCGTCATTGTGGTTAGCCATCTCCAAAAATGTAGATTATAGGATGAAGGGAGATTGCTATGAGGAGGAGTGTTGTGAGGAGGAGTAGGAGGAGGAGGAGGAGGAGAAGTGATGTGAGTAGTAGGAGGAGGAGAAGTGGTGTGAGGAGGAGGAGGAGGAGGAGGAGTTGGGGTTTAATTATAGGGAGGGGAGGGGGGGGTCTCCGAGAAGGGGAGGAGTCGGGGGGGTCTCCGAGGCGTCAGGAGGGGGGTCTCCGAGGCGTCGAGGGTGTCGCCAAGGCGGAAATGAGGGGAGGATAGGGGCCGCCAAATTTCTCCCTTCTTTTATAATTTTATATAAATATATTACTTTATTTAAAAAAAATTATAAAAGAATAGAAGCACATTTTGCCCAAAGTATCAGAGAGCATTCTCTCTTTTCCAAAGGTAATTTATAAGGGCACTGCCAAATTTACTTGGGGCTAGCCCATTGAAAAAGTAGAAAAAATTACAAGTTTGCCATCATGAAAGTTACTCGGGGCTAGCCCACTGTTATAATCAGGACTGTCGGAAATTTGACAGTCCAAACACTTGGAAGGACTGTCAAAATTCTGACAGTCCAAACACTTGTAAGGACTGTCAAAATTTTGACAGTCCTAAAACATGTTTGGACTGTCAAAATTGTGACAGTCCCATTTTTAAGGACACTGCACATATAACTCAGGGCTAGCCCATCGTAAATTTAAAAATAATTACAAGTTTGCCATCATGAAAGTTAATCGAGGCTAGCCCACTGTTATAATCTGGACTGTCAAAATTGTGACAGTCCTACCACTAGGAAGGACTGTCATAATTCCATCATGAAAGTTAATCGGGGCTAGCCCACTGTTATAATCTGGACTGTCAAAATTGTGACAGTCCTACCACTAGGAAGGACTGTCACAATTATGACAGTCCTAACCTTGTTAGGACTGTCAAAATTTTGACAGTCCTAAAAATTGTTAGGACTGTCAAAAATTTGACAGTCCATTTCCCAAAATTACAAGTTTGCCACACTTGGGCTACCCCACACCAAAGTATAAAAGTGGAATGGATTTCTATTTTTGGCATTCCACCTAGACCTAAGAAACCCTCATTCCACCAAGCCCATACCTAAATTTGGAAAGAGCTAGTTGTGGTTGGAGGAGTAATTTACTTTGGTGATACTCCAAGGAATATTCTTCCGGTATGTCTTCGACAAGCTACGTTGAATAAGATTTGCAATTGTGCGAAAAAGATTTAGTTTATTTTTATTAATGTAGGAACAATGCATGAAAAATTGTTCGATGACGAAGTCGGATCGTCCAATTCATTAATTATGCACTCCGGACGTTCCGAAGAACAAGTTGGTTGTTTCGAAGCACGTACGGTACGTAAAACGACAACCCGAATTTGACAGTCACGGGTTAGGACTGTAAACATTAGACAGTCCTATATAAATATAGGACTGTCCAATATTCCACAGTCCTATGTAAATATAGGACTGTCATAAATTCGACAGTCCTACTTAAAAGTAGGACTGTCATACTTTTGACAGTCCTATATAAAAATTGGACTGTCAAAATAGTGACAGTCCTTGATAATTATATGAAGTTATTAATTTTTATATTTTTTTATATTTGTTATAGGACCAAGCTTGTTCAGATATTGTGGTACATCCTGATGTTGGTGTTGATGTGGATGATATTTTCTCAACGGATATTGAATTTGCAAGCCATGAAGAAGCATTAGAGTGGTGCAGAGAAGTTGGGAGACGACATAACGTAGTTATTGTCATTGCAAGATCCATCCGATCTCGTCCGGGCCGAAAATATATTGAGCTTGGATGCGAAAGAGGAGGTGTGTTTAGGCATCATAAAAAAAAGGGTGACGAGAAAATCCCCAAGAAAAATGTTGGGACGAGAAAATGTGGTTGTCCATTGAAGGTGTTGATTGTAAAAGTTGAAGATGTGAAGTGGATAATCGAAGTTAAGAATGGAAGACACAATCATCCTATTCCAGGGACGCTTACGGGTCATGCCTACGTGGCACGGTTGAAGGAGGATGAGAAAAAGTTGGTTGAAGAACTGTTCATTTCAGGAGTTGCACCGAAACAAATTTTTTCTGTTGTGCGACAAAAATAAGATGGGAACAAGTCTACCATGAGGACGATCTATAATAGTTTGGCCAGAGCGAAATGCAATAGTATGAAAGGAAGAATGGCGATGCAGCAAGTATTGAAGTTGCTTGGCAAGCATCACTACGTGGAGTACCATAGAAGACATCCACAAAGTGATGAACTTCTTTCATTATTTTGGGCTCATCCTGATTGCACACATATGGCTCGGTCCTTCGCAGACGTGTTGGTCCTTGATTGTACATATAAGACCAACAAGTTCAAGATGCCTCTTTTTCATGTTGTCGGGTTTACTTCTACGGGAAAAACATTTACAGTCGCTTTTTGTTTTATGAAGAGTGAGACAGTATCAGATTACACATGGGCGTTGAGGAAACTACAATCCCTTTACACCGGTTACAAAGAGCCGTCTGTTTTTGTTACTGACAGAGAATATGCGTTGATAAATGCTATAGATATTATATTTCCTCATGCGCATAGACTACTATGCACTTGGCATATAAATAGAAATATCCATGCTCAATGCAAGAAAAAATTTGAAACTTTGGACGGTAAAATTGACATGCTTCGCTTCGAAGAATTCTACAGTGATTGGAGTCTTGTATGGCAAGCAAGTACTACAGACAGTTACGAGGCAGCATGGTACATGTTCCAACAAAAGTGGGAGCCAAGTAACCCGACATGCATATCTTATATCAAAGATACTTGGCTAGGACCACATAAAGAGCAATTCGTGTTAGCATAGACCAACATGGTGAAGCATTATGGCACGATCACTACGAACCGGGCTGAAGGGGCACACTCATGTTTAAAAAGATATCTACGCTCATCGGTCGGTAATTTTGTCTATGTTTGGCAATCGATTCATTTGATAACTATTGCCACGGTGAACGATATTGTAGCATCATTTGAGATGAGCCTCAATATTGCAAAGCATGAATACAAGCAAGAACACCTCTTGGATGGTTTAACCCATGTGGTATCTCACAAGGCCTTGGGGTTATTGTTTGAGGAGATTCGGAGGTCGAAGTCGGTGGGTTATGATCCTGAGGTTTGCGGTTGTTCATATCGACATTCACTCGGACTTCCGTGTGCACATAAAATCAATGAATACCGTCGTGAATCTATGTAAGCCCCCTGATTTTCAGAATTTTAACTTCGGATTTTTCCCAACTTTCTGGTATTTTTCGGGAATTAAAACCTAGGCGTTGGTAATTCAATGATTTTTAATTTCGGTTAATTCATATTAAAATATTATGGAAATAATATTTTATGGTGTAAAATGGGAAACCGGACATAGGGTAATTTTCCGTGAATTTATTGGACTCCGAAAACCCGTTTAAAGCCCTGAAGACCCATGACGATTTAAACTGAATTAAATCCGTGCCAACGCCCTACATCCCCATGAGAGCCGAAGCCCAGCCCAAGGAGCGTTGACCCGGCCCGAATCCTAGGTCAAACCCTATTCCAATTTCTGTAATGTATAAATACCTATTTTTCCTAAGTTTTCTCCACAATTAAAAAGAATAGCAAAAGAAATCCCTAATTCCAAATTAACCCTAATTCTAAAATCCCTAATCCCTATTTCAACCTAACCCTAACCCTAAGCAGCCTCTTCCGCCGCCTCTGCCGACCCCTCTCCGGCGGCGCACCGCCCGCGTCCACTCCGACTCCGGCCACCCGCTGCTCGCCCTCGCCACCCCCGCAGAGCCGCCGCTCAGCCGCCTCATTTCAGCCTTCCTCCTCGACATCAGACCCTGCCGTGCCTCCTCCCCGTTGCGGCCCGACTCGTCCAGAACCCTCCGGCCACCCCCGCACGCTCCCTCGCCGTCGACCCCCTCTCTCATCCACCCTGACGCCGGATCTCCCCCTTCTCAGCCGACCAGTACCAGACCGTCTCCGCCGAACCCCTCGGCCCTCCGCTCCGTCCTCGACTTCAACCCCCGTGCCGCTGTCGCCAAGCCGGACGACTCTCGATCGGCCGACGACCCTCGGTCAACGACCCGCCGTGCAGATCCCCTGACCACAGCAGCTCCTCCCTCCGCCACGAACCCAGTCGACCACCTTCACCCCGTTCTTCCTCCGACTGCATCTCCCCTCTCTGATCGACCCCGGCCTCCTCCGTCGTTGCACCGACGACTCGAGCCCCTGATCATCGTAGTCGACTGCAGCCACCCCCGACCCAGGTGTCCTCCTCCTCCTTCGTCTGAATCAAATCCAGTCGACGAACTCAGCTGAACCCAACGCCGACCATCCCACGGTGCAGCCGCCCCGCTCCGGCCTGTCCCAACCGCCGTTGTGTACCTCACCCGGCCGCGCGGTGCATCTGCTTCCCCGCCGAACTGAGCAACCCCGACTTCACCGGCGTCGAGCTCTCACCGACCTCCACCCATCTCCGACTAGCCGTGCCCTAGCCGGCCGTCTACGCCCTCCTCCGGTCAGCCCCGGCGTTCCAGCATCGAGTCCCAAATCCTAACCCTAGGCTGGACACGGTGAACCCTAGGACGGACACAGCACCAGTACAGGACACGCGAGGACACGACCTGGACGCAATTCGGACACGAGAATTTCAGACTTCACGGAGCCCTGTTCAGGTACCCGTTTCTCTCGACTCGCAACTCCGATTTCGATTCCGTAAATTGCGTTGCGTAGACTGTATAACCCTCTCGGTGCCCGTGCAACCCGCTCGGTGTATCGCGTCCTGTGGTGATCGTACACCGCGATCCAAAAACAGGAAAATCAACGCCCTGTTTCACCCCGGAACTGAGTCCGTCCCGTCAATCAGGACGACTTGGTCGCACGCGGTCTTTACCGAACTGTGCGCGACGTTGATACGGTCGTGTGGGATTTCGCAGAAGTCGATTCGGAGGTGCGTGCACCCCGGAATCAACGCGTATCCGCCGACGACACCCCGTATCCGTCCTTTCTGGAACACGCTGTAACTTTGTGTACATACGTCGGATCGAGACGAAACTTGCACCATCGGACTCGTAGCAATACGCTGGTCCTGTGGGTCAAGTTTGGTTCGATTCTGAGAACGTTGACGAAATCGCGTGTCGTGGGCCCCACAGGCTCCACTTGACGGGCAATTTTGTGATCGGCTCATCGGAATCCAATTCTGGAAGTTCCGTTGGGTTCGTATCATCGTTCCTGACTTGTAGACACTGAGTTTGCGGAAATTGGAGACCTTTGACCCTGACGCGCTTTTCGGTGCAAAGCGGGCCCGCATGTGGACCCCGTTTTGACCCGAAACTGTCGTTTCTGCCCTTGTCTCCAAATTGGACTCAAGGACAGGCGTTTTTAGCTATTTGATATCTTCTGAGTCTAATGGTAATGTTTATTTCAGCAACCGGAGTAGTATCTGCAGATCACACTGAGACCAGAGCTACAGTTGGATCCAGGACCCCAGGCAAGTGTACCTTGCCAAACTTTGCAGTATTGTTACATATTTTCCTTGCTTCATTATATTGCTGTGCATGCTTAACCTAGGACCGTGTGACGTACTTAGCGTCCGATTATCAGTCGGGTGCCGACACCGTACGCGGTGTTGGGTACGGTCACCTAGAGATGGACATTCGTGACACTATATACTCTCGTACTTGTCTTACCAAGTACACCTTGACCCAGGACACTTGACACTACTCATGAGACAGGATCTTCCCGAGATATTCGTGGTGATTCTGTATAGGATACAGGACATGGACATCGTATTCTTAGATATTAGATGACTTGTTGCATTGAGAGATGATTGTGCGTGACATGGACATGGTGCATCGTGGACATGAGACGTGTGATTA
This sequence comes from Iris macrosiphon, assembly GCA_036927795.1. Lineage (NCBI taxonomy): Eukaryota > Viridiplantae > Streptophyta > Magnoliopsida > Asparagales > Iridaceae > Iris > Iris macrosiphon. The sequence goes on along the minus strand of JAYESA010000006.1, from coordinate 148,388,897 downwards.
CATGGGGTGGGGAGAGACACACAGGCTACAGGCTGTTTCGTATATCTATCTACTACTATTGTGAGGCCTCAGACTCTCGTCGTATAGATAGGCACATTACGTGTTTATTACCGCTACCGGCTCCCAGACACAGAGCTTGTAGTGGCTTCAGCCTGAGACTAGTGATGCTCTCACTTGCATTTCCACATAGATGGTTATATAGCTTACCCTATTTATTGCATTTTGCTGCACTGCATTTATTTTGGCTTGTATTTTCTGTACCTTGCTGTCCCCTGAGGACCTGGATCCGGACTTTGTCCCCAGGACTAGCAGAGGAGATCCCCCTAGAGTTATACAGTACAGGAGCATTATCAGGAGCAGAAGCAGGAACAGGAGCAGATACAGGAGCTGTACCGACACCAGAGGACGGGATCGTACCAGAGGACTTCTCCTGGGTATTGGTTTGAGATACTCATTTACTTCTGTTCCTATTTACTTTACTTCCAGTCTATTGCATTTTTGTATTAGACTTGTGTTCTCGGATTGTTCTCCGAGACTCTTTATTGAGATATGCTAGATTATATTTACTTGTTTTATTCTGGCATTTGATCTGTGATTATCTGTTGTGGATGAGATTAGTATAGACTGTGACTATTTATATTGGACCTGCTTATTACAGCTTAAGTATGCCCTGATGGATCCATTAAATTGGGTTGTCCATCGGTGCGTACTGCTGGCCATTATCACGCATCCGGTCCCTCGATATTTTGGGACTGGGGCGTGACAATCTATACCTATTCCAATAGATGTTGTTGATCAACGTTGGCGACACCTGTCGATAATGCCGGCGGTGGAAGTGCAAGATGATTTCTTTGCGTTGCCCCAAGTTAAACTACTTCACGCAAGGTGGTGTGGCGCATCGGAACCGGAGAGAAGATCCATTGAGTTTAAAATCCAGGAGATTGCAGTCCCGGGAACAACTCGATTGCAAGAGCCATCCGTTGTTCGAACTCCTAAGGGAAGACCACACTCAAGAAAGAGTAGAGCCAAAAAGAAGGAGGAGGAGTCAACTATAAGAGATCCATCCTTATTTGAACATATCGAACGCAGTTTGGAGGCAAAGTCCGTTATTCGAACTCCTAAGCTAACTATTCGAAGGGGGAAGAAACATAAAACGATAGATGCAGGCACGGCGGAGGGTGTTGAAAACATTTATGTTTCTTATAGTCTATACATTGAAAAATTCCTACCTGAGATACGGAACTTCATTTGGTCTATTGATGATGTTCCTGCGGATGGCCACTGTGGATACCATGCACTAGCAAGACAACTAGGCTATTCAGTGGAAGCAGGATGGCGACAGGTTAGGGCAGAGCTGTACGAGGAGTTGGAGTCGCGCCTAGCCTTCTATAGCCAGATACTTGGCGAAGAAATTGTTGGAGATTTGTTGGCATGCATACCTTGTACGGAAACAGTTACCGGACCAGAGCATTACATGGATGTCCCGCCTGCTGCTTACGTCTTCTCTAATAGGTATAAGTTACCTATTGTAATTATCTCACATGGTATTAACAATACTTTCTTTCCAATGTGTGCCCCCCCGGCCGAACACCGAGTATCCAATCTATGTTGCATTGGGCTAGTCGGACAATACTTCGTCATCCCAAGGTTGATCGCTCATTCTCCTATTCCGCCACCTTCTACGCTTTGGTATAAACACGCACCTGAGGAAGCAATCGCATGGACGACACCCTACAAGGATGCAATGGCGGCCTATAAGAAGATGATGAAGATGGAGGACCCCAAAATCATGTCGGACGACTACTTTGATATTTTAATCGATTGATACTGGCCCAAGTGAAAATGTATAATGTGTTGATCCATGTTTGTTTAAGTGTATATTGAACCATATGTTGTATGTTGTGTAATGAAAAGAGTTATGAAGATTTTGATTGTATATTGCGCATTTCTACTTATAACTTAGGACTGTCATTTTGGAAAACTGCCAGGATACCAGGACTGTCACAATTTTGACAGTCCTAGTGTAAAGTAGGACTGTCAAAATTGTGGCAGTCCTAAAGTTTACTCACTGTCAAATTTGACATATATATAACTTTAGGACTGTCACAATTTTGACAGTCCTAGTGTAAACTAGGACTGCCAAATTTGTGACAGTCCTATAGTTTACCCACTGTCATTTATATAACTTTAGGACTGTCACAATTTTGACAGTCCTAGTGTAAACTAGGACTGTCAAAATTGTGACAGTCCAAAAGTTTACTCACTGTCAATTATGACATTTATATAACTATAGGACTGTCACAATTTTGACAGTCCTTGTGTATAATAGGACTGTCAAAATTATGACAGTCCTAAAGTTTACCCACTGTAAATTATGACATATATATAACTTTAGGACTGTCACAATTTTGACAGTCCTAGTGTAAACTAGGACTGCCAAATTTGTGACAGTCCTATAGTTTACCCACTGTCATTTATATAACTTTAGGACTGTCACAATTTTGACAGTCCTAGTGTAAACTAGGACTGCCAAATTTGTGACAGTCCTAAAGTTTACTCACTGTCAATTTTGACATATATATAACTTTAGGACTGTCACAATTTTGACAGTCCTAGTGTAAACTAGGACTGTCAAAATTGTGACAGTCCAAAAGTTTACTCACTGTCAATTATGACATTTATATAACTATAGGACTGTCACAATTTTGACAATCCTTGTGTATACTAGGACTGTCAAAATTATGACAGTCCTAAAGTTTACCCACTGTAAATTATGACATATATATAACTTTAGGACTGTCACAATTTTGACAGTCCTAGTGTAAACTAGGACTGCCAAATTTGTGACAGTCCTATAGTTTACCCACTGTCATTTATATAACTTTAGGACTGTCACAATTTTGACAGTCCTAGTGTAAACTAGGACTGCCAAATTTGTGACAGTCCTAAAGTTTACTCAGTGTCCATTTTGGACAGTCCTAGTGTAAACAATATGCACAGTATACAGATCAAAAGACACAGTATACAGATCAAAATAGTAAAGTTTAACCCAGTGACCAATATGCAAAGTATACAGATCAAAATAGTAACAAAAAGGCAAAAATAACTCAGAGTGTCACAAGTAGGCAAAATTATAGTTTAAAGTTTTACAACTCAAATCCTCAATATCCTCAAAATTCATATTCAATCAAACTTTTACAACGTTTACAGCTCTAATTTTGACAATTCTCAAAATGATTGTTCAAACGTCATGGCGCCTCTTCGTGCGTTGCTCTCTAGTATCCAAGAAAGGATATTCTTCAGCGTTGTCGATATTTTGGAGTTCGTCATTGATTGTCATATAATTGGAACCCTGGCAACTGACGAGGCTTCTTCCCAATTTCTTAACTTTCCTTGCCTATTCATGAAAAATGAAAACAATTGTTAGCCTCAGTTACAAATATCAAACTTAAGGTCTACAAGTAGGCTCACCATCTTGACCAGTGCAGTATATAAGACCGATTTGGGAGGAAGATCTGACGGTACACGCACAATATCCCCTCCGCGTTGGAACAAGGTCGGTAGTCCGACACCGGCGTAGTAGGCGAGGTAGTCGTCGCTGCACTCCGCCATATTGACTGCTGCTAGCCGGCCGGTATCTCTAATGACGTGGCGTTGCCACTCGGTGAAGAAGTGCGATACCTAGTTGAATTGTGCAGGTATATAGTTTAGCGGTTTTGTACCGCGCGGAGGAGTTATCATTTGCAAAGTTCGCCTTGGGACAGTTTGTACGTAGCCAAACTGACGTAGCACTCTATCCGGCATATAAGCCTCCTCGATCTCATGACAAGTGATAACACCGTGATATAAGGCGACTGGTTGCAACGGACGGGTAGTCTGTCGCAAATCACGGTATGGATCCCATACAATCTGCACCGCATAAAATGTAGCATAACGTCATTTAGCATAACGTAGTAAATTCATACCAATTAAGTACAATATTAGGTCTAAATTCACCTCTTCTGTAGTCATTTCTTCGAGTGCATGCCGTAGAGCGGCCAATGTGTGAGAACGTTTGGCATCTACCTTACTTGGCTTCCATCGGCACATTCTAGGCATGTTCTCGTCATACCCTCGGTTCAGGCTCGCCCGCTGCAGGGTTGAAAAGTGCTCGTATATCCATGCCTACACGTTACCGGAAATATATTAGTCCAAAAATAAACAACACAATTTCAATTTATGTAAACAAGTTGACAAAGATATATCTATACATGGAGTAGAGTCTGGCATCCAGAAATAGTCTTCGAACCCACACGGGATGCCGCACCAAGCTCGCGGTAAAGGTATGCCAGTATACCGCTTCCCCAAGAAATTTGCTCCACCGTATCAATGTTGTCCAAATTGATGAGATATTTCGCATTTATGGACGTTCCAGACTTATCGGTAATGCCGACAGCCCCTAAGATGAACTGAATATATCCGCGGGCCACATTATCGCTATTATCAATTTCAGGGGCCGTCTCAGCGAATATCTCCTCCAAATATTTTAGAGGAAGTCCGTAGGACTTCTTGAATTCTCGAATACTGGTAAAACTAGTGGCATCAACTCCCAGACACCCTGATACATAATCCACCATATTGTCGTAATAGTTGATGCTCGAATCATCAAAAGTATGATTCTGCATGGGTCGACCATCAACCCTAAGTCCCAATATATGATGGACGTCATCAAGGGTAATCGTCAACTCCCCATTGGGTAGATGGAAAGTGTTGGTCTCTGGATGCCACCGTTCTACAAATGCTGAAATCAGTGCATTATCCACCGTCGTATATGAGTAGCTACCCAAATATTGCAGACCGGTGGGACTGATTTTTGACTTCACATCATCTCCCAGTAATTCATACCGCCATGTATTGCATTTTTTGCCATGGTTGATTACCGTCAACATACGACCACTCTCCTGAAAAGTCAACAATTGGATGAAATTAAACCTCTATGTAAAATAAACTTTGAACTTACAACTATATATAAATGTATCATAACGTAATGTACTTACCGGATTGTTCCATATTTGGTATGCAATATGGTTTTCGATCGACGGTAACATAGAGCAACCGTTTGGACGAGTGTCGCCTGGACTATCTGCCTGCTCAGAAGGTCCCGAACCATCAGTAGGCTGAGAAGGTCTCTCGACAGGACTATCTGCAGGCTGAGAAGGTCCTGAACCATCAGTAGGCCGATTTGGAACATTTGGCATGTCCTCATCGGAGGAGGAAGAAGAGCCGGAAGAACTAGGAGGAGCACGTCTCTTTGTGGCAATCTTCTTCGTCAATGGACGTATCCTCACTTCAGGGCGTGCCTCGGCCTCGCGGATAGTCACGCCTTGCGAAACTGTGCGTTCCTTACGCATCGACGCAGTAGGGCGTCTTCTCATTTCTTCATCCACAGTGTCCTTTCCAGGGGCATGACTATAAGACAAAAATTAATATATACAGACAAAAATTAATATATATTTGAACATAATAATTGAATTTTTTCAGGACTGTAGCCATTTCTACAGTCCTGTAAGTATACAGGACTGCAGATTTTTCAACAGTCCTAATCTTTTAGGACTGTTGAATTTCCTACAGTCCCATATATCTGTAGGAAATTCGACAGTCCTATATATATATAGGACTGTCGAATTTCCTACAGTCCTAAAAATATATGGGACTGTAGGAAATTCTACAGTCCCGCTCGATACTGCTCGACAATGTCGAGCAGTCTCGACATTCTACGCCCTAAATTCATGTTCCAAACGACTTCTATGTCTAAACTACATCCTAGACTCCGCCAAGGACTAGTATGCCCTCATTTGAAAGAAAATAACTCAAAAAATTTCAACATGCAAGAGGATTTCTTAAAATTTTTGGACATTTTTTCAAATACAATAGCACAAGGAGAATGATGATTTCTACCTTGGTACTTTCGAGACTTTGGGAGCCATCGACAAGGAGGAGGAGGACAACGGAGAACGGCCGGCGGGAGGGGGTCGGCGGGAGGGGGGAAAGCACCGGTCGGGGGGGGGGGAGCTAGGTTTCCAGAATGAGAGAAGAGGAGGGATGTTTTCAAATGCTGGGCTAGCCCCAAGTAAAAACTTGGGCTAGTATGAGTAAGGTTTGCTCTATAGTGGGCTAGCCCCAATCCTGGGCTAGCCCCAAGTAAAATTGGCAGTGCCCTTATAAAAAGCCTTTCCAAAATTCAAAGAAAAAAGGGCAGAGAGAGCATTAAACCATTATTTCCCCCAAAGTCAAGGAGGTGGAGAGAGAAAGCTAATAGAAAGAAATCAAGAAAGGAGAAAGAGGATTCAGGAGACTCAAAAAGAAGCCGAGCAGAACACGGCGGGTTCGAGGTGACGCCGGTGACTCTGCAGGGTGTCCACACGGTTCCGATCGGCGGGTGCTCGCCGACTGAACCGGGGGGAGCCGGATGATGCCGGTGGCCGGAAGTCGATCTGGCGTTGGAACCACGGGGAGCTCGAGATCTGAACTGTCGGCGCTCGCAACCGAGGTCAGCACCGATCGGTGGCCATCGGCGAAGGATGCGACTGGTCGGATCACGCGGGTGCCGGATCGGAGAAGAAGAGATTGAACGAGGTCCGAGCGACTTCGATGGCGGCGCGGTCACAACTCCGGGCAGAAATCGTCCCAGATCGGGACCGAGTCTAGGAGGAGGAGCTCGCGGGGACTTTGATGTGGGTTCCGGCGAGAAGCCGCGTCCGAAAAGCTCATGGCGGTGGCGAATCAGATCTGACCGCTGGTTCGAAAATCTAGCGGCACCGGCGGATACGAGAAGGCGGTGAACAGCTCCGAGGGAACCACATCACTTCTTCGCCGATTCCGGCGGAGCTCGAGGGTTCGTCGAGTGTACCGGACACGCCCGAATCGAGCTCGGATACGGAGTCGGTTTAGGGTTAGGGTTTATATGTTGGTTGTTGCGGATACGGAGACTGGGATATGTAATTATGGGATTGGTGTATGTGTCGGACACAAAATGTATTATGGATTTGTTTAGTGTAACAGTGGTGGACACAAGAAATCTGGTATGAACACGCCGGGGACGGACCCGAGGCTCGACACGAGCTGGACACGGTTCTTGAATCTGGACACGATTTGTGGAGTTAGACACGGAATACTTGGTGGCAGACACTGGCAGGACACTACCTCAGAAATAGGGGGGTTTTTGCTAGAATGGTCTTGGGTTTGGGCATGGTTCGTGGGCTTTAGGTTTGGAATGAATGTAAATAGGAAATTTAGGGGGTATTTATCGGATTGGGCTGGTCCAAGAGCCATGGGCTTAGAATCATGTACAGAATTTCCGGTTATAACTAATTAACTAACTATTCTTAATTGATCACATGCTAATTTAATTAATCTAGAGGGTTCTACAAAATCCCACCGATGTACAAGTTGAAGTCCTTAAAGGTTATCAACCATCTCATTCATTACTACTGACTTGAAAACTCCTCAACCTATCTGTAGTTACTTAAAGGCCTACTATCTTTATTAAACTGTTCCGTGTCTATGCCTATATTTCAAGGAACATCTATTTATACCCGGCACTGGTCGGCTGATTGTTCATTGTATCGAAGGTTGATGACCAATAGAGGTAACTTGTGCATGTTGATGACAAAAGGCTTCAAAGGAGTCGGGCGAGTAGAACTTCCTTTAACTCGGATCAACAAAGGCTCTTCATTTGGGGTATTTTCAGCTTCATCAGCTTCATCACCAGCTTGATCAGCATTTCTTTCATGTACTCCGGTGTATAGAGTGCAAAGTCAGAGAAATATGCTTTGACACCTTCGAATGGGTTGAGGTCAGCTACCTCTATTTTGACTTCTCGCAGACTGTCCACATATTTGAAACATTGGTGTAGGGTGGAGGGTACAATTTTATACTCGTGTATCCATAGCCTTCCTAGTAAAATACTATAGGATACGTCAGAGTCGATTACATAGCATGTGACTTTAGTACGTATATCGCCTATCTGAATTTTTTAGCGTAACTTTTCCAGTGGTTTACTTATTCCAACATTAAAGCCTAGAATAATAGTGTTAGTGGCAGACAGGTTGTGCATTGATATCTTCAATCCTTTCAATAGTCCTTTAGGAATAATACTGAGTGAAGAACCAGGGTCGATGTGAATCCAGTTCATCTTAATAGATCCAATATAACCGGTATAATACAAAGGCCTGTCATGCTGGTTATCCTTAAGTAGCATGTCATCGTGCATAAAGGTGATGTTAGAAATCTTCTCGATCACACTGTGGCATTGAGGACACGCTAGTGGTTCTTCATCAGGAGTCTTGAGTTGAGCTAAGCATGAGTCTGCATTTATCAAAGTCTCGTTCAAAGCTTCACGAGTCTCCTTCGACAAACGAAATAGCTCGAATATAGAAAGTCGGGCTGGGTATTGGCCAGTTGTGCCAATATTTTAAAATTGTAGGGCTTTTCAAGTCCTTGGGGTACATTCTTCTTCAGCGATTTGTCGAAGCGTACTTCCTTTTGCTTCCCTTTTTCTGCAGTAGTAAGCTTCGAAGGTGTCACGCCCCAGTCCCACAAAACGTAGGACTAGGAACACGTAAGCATGCCAGCCGTATGTATATGGCAACTCCAATATATGGCTACCATATTACACACGTACGCTGTAATATGAATATAAACTCACATGTGGTATATATATGGTCATACGTCACAAATATACTAAATCTCATCCACACAACAAGTCACAAAAGAAAATAACTAAACTAGAATAATGAGTCTGAATAATCCAAAATAATAGTCGGGTGGAGACAAATCCACTACCAATGACTATACCAATACTAAAATGAGAGAGGGATATAAAATCTCCAATATAAAATAAGGTGATGATAGAAGGGTATCAGCGAAGCGATCCATCACTAGAGATAATCCAAGATACTCAGAAGTTAAGACCTCCTCGGAAGAGATAAGTAGTAAGTCCTGATCCATGCTCCTGCTAATAGTCATGAACATCTACACCTGGAAATGGACCAGGTTCTCAGAGGGACGTAACAAGATACATAGAAGCAAGCCAATTTGAATACTGTAAGCATGCATAATGTTTGAAAATATATAAGTACGCTGTACAAGACAATCTATATGAATGCAAATAAGGACAACTTTTCGACGTATAGGCAAGGGTAGGCTACTCGATCTAATCCTCACAACTCACACACACGTCAGTGGATATCATCAGCCGACATACCTCGGGTGTAGCGACCCTCGTGACTCCATCAATCGACATACCTCGTGGGTAGCGACCATCGGACACGACCACCATAGTGCGTGCTAGTTACTACGGTTTACCAGAGTGGTTAAAGCCCATACGCCTACTGATAGTCCTCTCTTGATACTAAGTGCCATGTGTGTGTCGACATATCTAATATATAGTAATGACTAAAAGAAAACTACACATGCAAGAAATATAAAAAATGTAATGAATATACAAAAATAAAATAAGCATGCAAAATACTGTAAGCAATTTGGCAAGGTATCTTGCCTGATCTGAAAAAGAATGAAGTCCCAACTCAAGGCGTCGTCCGATCTACCCGTCACATAAATTAAACAAGTTAGATTACAAAAGTGGTAAATAGATTCCTCCATTTAATCTATTTTAATTCTGAATAAAATAACCTAAAATAGTATTTTAATCTTATTATAATCTGATTTTATTGTTAAGCTCTAACTTTGGTCCAAAGAAAGTCAACTTTAAGGATTTGTGATCCGTGGCATGCAAATCGAGGCAATCCGTTGACCAAAAAGTCAACCAACTCAAATCCTGGATTTTTGTATAAAATCCTATAGATCTTAGCGCTATATGAACGCTAGAATCGACGGTTTTATAAAATTACAAGTTGGTAAAGAGTTATGGCCACAAGGACGAATAGATGATAGCTTTTTGTGGTTTCCTATTTACGTCTATGTTGTACAAATTTTACAGTAGAATAAAATTATTTTTTTAATTCTAGAAAAATAATTTTCTAGAATTTTATCATGTCAACTTTCCGAAACTTCAAACGGTTCATAATTCCGAGTTCGGGATCTCCCGAAATCTCAAAAATACCAAAACGCGTCTGATTTTGGACAACTGGCACTTTTAGAATTTTCTGAAAAAATAGGTTCATAAATTATTAAAATAATTTATATATTCAGAAAATTAACCAAGATATAGTTCTAATAAAAAAAACCGGAGCGCGTTTGGAGTCCGGAGCTAGGATATATCGTCTTTTTAAGTCGTCATAACTACTAGAAAATGAGGCTGAAATTATGATGAATTTTGACTCTTTTTGGACAAAAAATAGGTGAATTTGGGAAAGAAAAATATGAAGGATGAGGTATTATAATGGTGGAGGCTATTTAATTGAATACGACTAGGATTGGCTAATTTGGATATGAATATGATCAGTTTAAATAAGGCTCAGAATTTGAATTAATTTAAAATAGAGTTTGAGTTTATCTCAATAATTTATAATCTTAAATATAATTAAAGATAATACAAATAATTTATATATAATCTTATTAATATCTATTAACACTAAATTAGCATTTATCTAATATTAAGACTATATATATCCAAATAAATTCTACATAATTTCAAAAATCTAAATAAAATTTTAAAATTCTAAATAAATTACAGAAAAATATAATTAAATATTTTAAACTAAAATAAATATTTGGTAGGAACAACATGCAAGTATGGTCTCAAAGTAAATCATGGAAGTCCTAGAAATTTAGGTTCCCTATGTTTTAATTACCTAAAAATTATAGAAAAAATCTACAAAAATCTAAAATAACCTAAAAATAATTCTAAATAAATATTTACATAAGTAAATATACTAAGAAATTTATTTTCTAATTAACTAAGAGAATACTCTAAAGTAATTCAATATTTAAAATAATATATAAAAAATATAATAATATAAAATACACACAAAATATCTATTTTTGGTGAGGGGGTTTACAATCTACCCAACCTACAAAAAATTTGTCCTCGAAATTGACACTAATCCATACTCATAATAAATCACTATAGCTATTACACTTCATTGTTATCTAGCAGTGCTTCCTAAAAGTTATGGTCTGTCATTCTAACACTTTCTTATTTATTGTCCATATACTATCATATTTCTAACTCATCTACACTACCCAACTTACAAGAGTTCTACTAGTAGTCACTGCCTCTTGAGGCTATTGTCTAGGTTGTAAGACGAATATATTTATTGGGTCGAGAATCTTGGGGTACTTGTCTTGAATCTCACAACCACAATATTTTTTTGTAAACGTCAAGTATCGTAGTCTAATACTGCCATGCCACCTGACCAATATGCCTGCAAATATTTTGAATACTCTACTACAATGGTCTAGCTACAGCTGTCGTTACTTTGCTAGTGATTTGTTATAGTTGTCAGTTTGTAACAAGTGCCTTCAACTCTTTCCTAGGCATAGTCTAAGTTTTTGGGCAACAGTTAAAGTCTTGACTAACTTATAAAACTATTAAAAGTATAAACTAGTTCAAACAGTCTAACAAATTCCTATTAGCCTAAGGGATGCTATACATGGTTTTTAAAATAATAAGAGGATACAGATATTGCTATAGGTCATATACATAAGGGTTATTATTAAGAACTCATCCTTTAGTTATTAATCATCTACTAAACCATTTACGTTTTAACTAACAAAACTAAGGGTGGGGTCGAAGTAGACCAACAATTCATGTTGGCACGAAAAGACGTAACTACGATAAGAAGAATTAAGCACGAGATAATGAATGGATAGAGAAGAGAAGATGAGCCACCCAAGGGGGCGAGATGGTGATAGAAAAAGAATACTACTACTGCTACTCGCATCATCTATTAGCATCGTGTGTATGCCATCTGGGTAAAATATCAGTATATCCTCATAACTGCTAAACCAACACCTATATAATTCTACGTCTACTATGCACCTAAGATATCGTGTTATAAAGGGGGTCATGAGTATGCAATGATAAATATAACTAAGGTCGTACCTGTATCTACGGCTTCCTGTGGCCGCGCTCTCTTATTTGTCATCATGAGTGCTTGGCCTATGGGGTATATCTAGTACTATTCGTGTATCAAACTTATACTAAACACGAACGTTCGTCTTTCCGAGATAGGGGAAGAAAGAAAACAACAATAAAGATTTCAAGGAGGAGGTGATATAATACAAGTACGGGATTCGAAGGGATTAAAGAACTTTGAAAGGGAGTTGCCAAGGCAGTTGTGGATTAAAATCTTATTTTGGTAAATTCCTATATGCATGCTCATATCAGTACAGTTATGTACCTAACACGATATGCTCTGACCAGTCTAGAGGGCAAGTATATTCGTCTAACAAGTTGAGTCAACTATATCTCAATTCACGTAAAGTAGTGATATGAAGAGCGAACCAAGCGCACTACGGTTGATCAGACCAGAATACACCGATTCTGATTTAGATAATGTATTAGTGTGGGCCCCAATAATACATATGTCATGAACAAGCTCAAAAAAGAATAAGCTTGCAAAACTCGGCTATAATAGCAGCATAAGTCGAGGTAGTAAAAATATAAGTACACTTGATTATGATGGAGGAAGGTACAGAATAATCTAAGGTCACCAAGAAGATTGGTGTTGTGCCTCTACAGCTGCCATACTAATTTCTTGTCTAAGTCTAAAGTCAACCAAATGGGTGTATGGGCCTCTAAGATCTACAGTCTAGATAAACACTAAAGTTCTATAGTTTAGATAAATACTATCTTCTTATGCAAGCCTATAGTTGGTATCATTCATTAGCTTCATTAATGGGTAAAAAGATTATGTGATACTAGGTTATGAGACATAATATCAAATTTACAAGGATTTGACTAATAGTATTATTGAATACTAGAGTGTATATACCTAGTACAAGGCACCTTCCTAACCCCTATCAAGCACGAAGGAAAGATTGACGTTGAGAAGGATTCAAGCAAGATACAATGCAAGCAATCAAATGAGAATACGAAATAAAATCAAGGACGGTGATTTAAATAAGTGGATGAATCCTACATTCTAATCCTATGCGCAAGCTTGCTCGGTACAGTAACGTAACTGAGACAATATGCTCTCGACCTGCATGGGCCACCACAAAAATATGTCATGCCCCAGTCCCAAAAAATGTAGGACTAGGAACACGTAAGCATGCCAGCCGTATGTATATGGCAACTCCAATATATGGCTACCATAATACACACGTACGCTGTAATATGATTATAAACTAACATGTGGTATATATATGGTCACACGTCACAAATATACTAAATCTCATCCACACAACAAGTCACAAAAGAAAATAACTAAACTAGAATAATGAGTCTGAATAATCCAAAATAATAGTCGGGTGGAGACAAATCCACTACCAATGACTATACCAATACTAAAATGAGAGAGGGATATAAAATCTCCAATATAAAATAAGGTGATGATAGAAGGGTATCAGCAAAGCGATCCATCACTAGAGATAATCCAAGATACTCAGAAGGTAAGACCTCCTCGGAAGAGATAAGTAGTAAGTCCTGATCCGTGCTCCTGCGAATAGTCATGAACATCTACACCTGGAAAGGGACCAGGTCCTCAGAGGGACGTAACAAGATACATAGAAGCAAGCCAATTTGAATACTCTAAGCAAGCATAATATTTGAAAATATATAAGTATGTTGTACAAGACAATCTATATGAATACAAAGAAGGACAACTTTTTGACGTATGGGCAAGGGTAGGCTACTCGATCTAATCCTCACAACTCACACACACGTCAGTGGACATCATCAGCCGACATACCTCGGGGGTAGCGACCCTCGTGACTCCATCAATCGACATACCTCGGGGGTAGCGATCATCGGACACGACCACCATAGTGCGTGCTAGTTACTATGGTTTACCAGAGTGGTTGAAGCCCATACGCCTACTGATTGTCCTCTCATGATACTAAGTGCCATGTGTGTGTCGACATATCTAATATATAGTAATGACTGAAAGAAAACTACACATGCAATAAATATACAAAAATGTAATGAATATACAAAAATAAAATAAGTATGCAAAATACTGTAAGTAATTTGGCAAGGTATCTTGCCTGATCTAAAAAAGAATGAAGTCCCAACTCAAGGCGTCGTCCGATCTACCCGTCACATAAATTAAATAAGTTAGATTACAAAAGTGGTAAATAGGTTCCTCCATTTAATCTATTTTAATTCTGAATAAAATAACCTAAAATAGTATTTTAATCTTATTATAATCTGATTTTATTGTTAAGCTCTAATTTTGGTCCAAAGAAAGTCGACTTTAAGGATTTGTGATCCGTGGCACACAAATCGAGGCAATCCGTTGACCAAAAAGTCAACTGACTCAAATCCTAGATTTGTGTATAAAATCCTATAGATCTTAGCGCTACATGAACGCTAGAATCGACGGTTTTATAAAATCACAAGTTGGTAAAGAGTTATGGCCACAAGGGCGAATAGATGATAGTTTTTTGTGGTTTCCTATTTACGTCTATGTTGTACAAATTTTAAAGTAGAATAAACTTATATTTTAAATTCTGAAAAAATAATTTTCTAGAATTTCATCATGTCAACTTTTCGAAACTTCAAACGGTTCATAATTCCGAGTTCGGGATCTCCCGAAATCTCGAAAATACCAAAACGCGTCTGATTTTGGACAACTGGCACTTTTAGAATTTTCTGGAAAAATAGGTTCATAAATTATTAAAATAATTTATATATTCAGAAACCTAACATTGATATAGTTCTAATAAAAAAATCAGAGCGCGTTTGGAGTCCGGAGCTAGGAGATATCGTCTTTTTAAGTCGTCATAACTAGTAGAAAATGAGGCTAAAATTATGACGAATTTTGACTCTTTTTGGACGAAAAAGAGGTGAATTTGGGAAAAAAAAATATGAAGGATGAGATATTTATAATGGTGGAGACTAGTTAATTGAATACGACTAGGATTGGCTAATTTGGATATGAATATGATCAGTTTAAATAATGATAGGATATGCATGAAGTTTCTTTCCTAGTAGGCTCAGGATTTGAATTAATTTAAAATAAAGTTTGAGTTTATCTCAATAATTTATAATCTTAAATATAATTAAAGATAATACAAATAATTTATATATAATCTTATTAATATCTATTAACACTAAATTAGCATCTATCTAATATTAAGACTATATATATCCAAATAAATCCTACATAATTTCAAAAATCTAAATAAATTTCTTAAAATTCTAAATAAATTACAAAAAAATATAATTAAATATTTTAACATAAAATAAATATTTGGTAGGAACAACATGCAAGTATGGTCTCAAAGTAAATCATGAAAGTCCTAGAAATTTAGGTTCCCTATGTTTTAATTACCTAAAAATTCTAGAAAAATCTACAAAAATCTAAAAAACCTAAAAATAATTCTAAATAAATATTTACATAAGTAAATATACTAAAAAAATTATTTTCTAATTAACTAAGAGAATACTCTAAAATAATTCAATATTTAAAATAATATATAAAAAATATAATAATATAAAATACACACAAAATATCTATTTTTGGTGAGGGGGTTTACAAAAGGACCAGGTTCGGTTCTGACCAGAGCAACAGGAGTTGACAAAATAGGAAGAGTGTCAGGAACATCTTTTAGGACAGACTCGTAAGTTTTATGATAATCTTTGCCAGACCTAGTACCAGTCATGGCTTCTTCTTCGGACATCGGATAAAGAAGCACCATATTACAAGACTTGAGTTTTGTTTATCATTCCTCTTCTTGGAGTGAGTCTGTGGGCTAGTCTTATCGTAGACCAATCCACTACGTGATTTACTGGACTATCCTCGAAGTTATAGAGGAATACATTGTCCCTTGTCAAAGTTTAAACCTTCAGCTTTCTGGAAATCATACCCCATGTTTTACATCAAGCGTACAGATTACTGGCTCTATTGATAAAATTGGAGATGATCCTCCTCAACCACCTGAGTCGAGGTCGATGCTCTAATTGTTGTAGAAGGAGGAGGGGGAATTTGTGTAGGAACACCTTCATAAGTAATAAAGATTTATTGTGCCCTATATAGTAAAACACTGCCAATCATGGACCATTGCCGGTGTGTCAAGTGAAGCTTGCTAGTAGAGCTTGGTGGGGCAATGTTCAAAGTTAAAATCTGATCTCGCGAGATATGTCAATTTGATGTTGATCTTGATCTCTGTCTGAGTGATGATCCAAAGAAATCATATTGCATAGTTTATACTGCTTGTCATTCTTGGATTTTGGATTGGAAGATGATGCTCCATGGTCCCAATCTGACAGCAAGTCAGGATGAATCCACAAAATTTTGCCATGATCTGTAGTAAGAGGCACCAACCCCTCTGTTTCATTTCGAGGCGGCAGAAGATTTACCACTTCCATCATAGCTCGAGGTATTGGGATAACGTCGTTTGGTACTTCTTATGTTGGATGGTCGCCGAATTGAAGAGACAACATATTAGCGGTGACTGTCTCCTCCTCATTGTGAAGAGTGATAGCTTTAGCATCTATCAACTGTTGTATCTTCTTTTTCAAGACATAACAAGCCTTGGTAGGGTGATGTACATATCGGTGGTACAGGCAATATTTTGGGTCATCTGTTTTACCAGCCTCATTCAGTCGCTTGATGTCAGGCAACTGTAACTTGTTACTTTTTATCAAGCATTCAAAAATGCTTTGGATATCGCTCTCATTAAAGGAATGTTCTTCCTTAGGCCTGGAAGACTCTGGAGACTTTTGTGCTGGAGGAGAGGTAGGTCACTTTGACATGTTTATTGCTAAGGCCGTCTTTCCTTTGCTGTTGTTATTATTCGTACTGTTGTTGTTGTTGTTGGAGGGACGCTTTCCTTCCGTATTGGTTATTTGTAACCCCAAATTACTTGACACCTTCGTGTTACCTTCAGCAGCTTCGGCCTCGATGATGAATGTTGTCCAATCTTGAAATTGAGTTTGAGCTGTCCAGAGCCATACTATTGGCAGTAGATTCTTTTGGCAAGTAGCGAGAAAAACAAAATCTGGAATACCAGGGGGAAACTTTAGAGTTGCTTTCCTGAAATGCTCTATGAATTCGCGAGCGTATTCCTTCCCCTTCTGTTTGATATTGATGAGCGAAGACATCGTCATATCCATGCCTTACTCGTAGAATCGTGAGAGAAAAAGATACTTTATATCATCAAACGAGGATATGCAGTTATCAGATAAACTATGATACCAATCATAGGCTATGTCGGTCAAGTATTCCATAAATAATCTGGTGAGAAGATCATCCTCTTTCTGCAGATGAGCTATCATCATATTAAAGTAATTAATATATTGGCTCGGCAATGTCCTGCCTTCAAACCAGATTATTGATTGGGGTTTGTATTTAAGAGGAAATAGAATATTATCCCAATGAGGAGGATAATAATGTTTCATCCCCAGCTTGCGGAGTTGGTCTTTGTTCATTAAAATATCGACATGTGTACCCAACTCCTGGATAGCTTCGAGAGAATCTTCTGGTCGAAATGGTGCAGCTGACTGATAAGATCCTGGTTGAACAGGTATTATTACCGGCAGAGGTCCACTCCGAATATTGAGAGGATTAAGAGTTGGATCTACTGACTCTTGGTTTAGGACTGCTTCTGGATTTGTGTTATCCTGCAGAGGTGTTGTTCCAGGAGTAGGCTGTGCAGGTATAAATGAAGCCACTTGGACAGGTACTGGTGTAGCAGAATATTGGGCTGTCATCATTTGATATAGATTTTCCATGAGAGCGGCATCTAATGAGTTAATTCGTTATTCGGTGGCTTCTGATAGAGAAGTGTCTTATTCGTCACCGATGGCGTAGACGCTAAGATCTCTATATACAACAGAGGAATTGGTAGAAAAAACTGTGTAGTTGGAGTCTACACTGTCAGTTTCAGAATTAGGGAGATTGCTACCCCCAGCCTCGAATTCTGAGGAATAGGGAGTCATGTGAAGAACGAGCTTCCGTCTCCGAGAATGGTTATTTTGGTATACTCCTTCAAAGGATTCGACAAGTTGGAGGTAGGAATCCTCTTCTGGCTGTGTGTTCTTGAAGAACTTCGTCTTGATTATCTTCCGCCATAGGAAAGATGCAAAGCCATGTATTCTAGAGCAAGAAGCGGTTCGTCATCATCATACTCCTGGTTGTCAACTTGCTTTGCATGTCGAGATTTAGTATACATAGTATAGGTCAATCGGTCAAATACAGACCATTTTACTGATGTACAACAATATTTGATTACAACTCTATGACAATTGCAACAATTTTTATTAGAAAATATCGTTGTAAAGTCAGAAGGGTCTCTCTCTTTACGCTTTTGTATAATAAGATCACATAAATCAAAAGAGGGAAGAGAATAGGAGGAAGAGGGCAGACTCTACTTCTTTACATGAGATACATTAAATCTTCTGTGCACATTTTTAGTCCCATGTGTATAGAGTGAGGTGATGGCTTGATTGATGAGTGATTCTTCACCTTTCGAGCTTTTGTCCTTTAGGAATGAGAGGAAGTTGTTCTTAGCAGTCCTCTTATGTACACGCACACAATCAGCATGTTGTGAAGAGGTTGACCCTACTTGGCACACTTTTTGCGGTATAGGTAGAGTTGGCGCAATTTGCCAACGTGTATTTGATTTTGCATAAAGGTTTTGGTGTGGCACACTAATAGTAGGCTTCTATCGAGTGGCGCATAAGTTTTCCTTTATTGTGCCCGTAATCATGCTGTTAGGAGAATGATTCTCCTTGATTAACACTTTATTTATGCGTTTGTAATTTTTCTTCTGCTGCCGTAAATTCTGGAGGAACTTTTGTCTCTCTTTGAAGAGTGTGCATGTAGAGAGATTGGTTTGGACAATAGTATCCATCACTTGCTTGCCCCGTATATTACAACAAATATGCGCGGGCTTAGAAGCTTGGGTGTGGATCACCCTTTGCTTGAAATTGCACAAATTGCGTTATTTGTATCCCTTGTTTAACACAAGGGACTCAGAATCTTGGGAGTGGATCACCCTCTGCTTGATATTGCACGATTTGTATTCCTTGTTTAACGCAAGAGAGTTATCCACTAAGTCATCAACCTGAGTTTGGTTGACATAATTGACCAGGTAGTTCCCGTCAATCATAATACTTTTTTCTTGTTGGCAGCAACTTCGGGATATGTATGACGAGGCTTGGGTACCCACACTTTATGGGTTTTCCTCGACTTGAGTGCGTATGAGGGATTAGCACTACCCCCTGAATGGAGCATTTCTTTGTATGCGTGTTGGTCGAACTTCACTACCAAGGTCTTCTGCATCGAACCGACCGACGCACCGTCGAGTTAAGCTGTCACCTTCTCGTCAGAGGAGAAAGTAATCTCCAGCAGAGTTGCCATCTTGTTTCCGATGAACAAAGTTTAAACGAAACTTTTGTATTACAAATTATTAAAAAGAAAGAAGAGTGCAAGAGATCCTAAACAGGAATTAAAGTACAATTAATTCTGAGAAAGTATGGCTGTAGAGATCTGATCTACGGGTGATCACTTTACTCCTTGGACCATACGACAACGAAGAAATGC
The DNA here is from genome assembly GCA_036927795.1 of Iris macrosiphon. Classification (NCBI taxonomy): domain Eukaryota; kingdom Viridiplantae; phylum Streptophyta; class Magnoliopsida; order Asparagales; family Iridaceae; genus Iris; species Iris macrosiphon. The sequence goes on along the minus strand of JAYESA010000006.1, from coordinate 148,369,242 downwards.
AGGGATGTTGTGAACAACTTGAAGAGTTGGGCAATAAGAAAGTTTCGGCAACAACGACACGGCAAGCTTCTATTTTTCTCTTTTTGTTCTTGAATTTTAAAGACTTGAAAATCCCCTCTTAACGTACACAATAATCATATATTTATAGAATTTTAGAGCAGTTATCACAATGTGCGCTCACTTTGGAAAATTTGCACCATGTGCGCACTTTTGATAGGATGATATCCCACGATCTAGTGAGTGGGTGCCCATCTTGAAGTCTGCTTGACACGTAACTTCCTATACGAGAAAAATATAGGTCATGGGACAATTATTTGTACCCATTTTACGAAGAACATGGCATGTAGGGCATATAATCATAACTTCTCTTTGTCAGTTAGGATCGTAGGCGCACTTTAGAAGTGGTATGGAGATTGGCGCACTTTTGGAAAGATTAGCTATACAAGCGCTCTTTTGAGGAAGTAGCCATGATGAAGCAATTTTGAAGAAATTGGTCGTGATGACACATTTTTGAAGAAGTAACAAAAATTGCGCACTTTTGAAGAAGTAGCTATGATGGCGTACTTTTGAAAAATTGGCCGTTATGGCGCACTTTTGAAGAAGTAGCCATGATGGCGCACTTTTGTAGAAGTTGGCACAACGACGCACTTCTGATGAAGTTGGTACAGCGAAACACTTCTGTAAATATTGGCACAGTGGCGCACTTCTGATGAAGTTGGCACAGAGACGTACTTCTGATGAAGTTGGCACAGCGGCGCACTTTTGATGAAGTTGGCACAATGGATGGGTCGCTAAAGGATAACCTAGGTCTGTGTGCTGCAGCTCAGCTATAATGATTACTTCAGACTCCTCGACTGTTGTTCAGCTATCAGATTCGTTGCATTTAATGTTTGGGAGAAAAACAAACATGAGATTTTTGTGCCTCTCTTTGTTGACGATAGCAGCTTGAAAGTGCGACATCCATTGAAACAAAGTAAAACTGCACCATTCTTCCCCTACTAAGTTTATTTGTAGGAAACTGCGCCATCTTCAAGAGGCACATTTTTTATTCTTCTACAGTGGCTGGAGGTTTGTACCTGTTTGACGCACATTCCCCTGTTGCTTGTGCCAACGTGAATCTCGATACTTTCGAGCTACACTGTCAGTTAGGTCATCCATTTATCCAAGCTCTCCAAAATTTGTACCCAACTTTAGATATTCTTATTTTTTTATTGTAAGTCGGGTAGTTTAGCTAAACATCATCGGTTTTCCTATCCAGTGAGTTAAAATAATTTTTTATCTGCTTCTTTCGAGTTGGTACATTCTGATATATGGAGGCCATGTCTGGTTGACTTGATGATAGATTTTAAGTACTTTGTTACATTTGTTGATGATTACTCACGTGTCACTTTTGTCTATCTGATGAAAAATTGCTCTGAACTATTTGAAATTTGGTGCAATTTTTATGCAAAAATTAAAACACAATTTGATGTTCCGATTATATGCCTTCGAAGTGATAATGGTCGTGAGTGTATGTCTCATGAGTTTAATTCACATCTGTCTCGATATGGCATCATCCACTAAATTTTATGTCCTTATACACCATAACCTAATGATGTGGCCGAACGCAAGAATCGTTATTTCTTGTAAACAATGCGTGCTCTTATATTTTAAGCACGTACTCCCAGAAGATTTTGGTCGGATATGGTACTTACAGCATGATATCTTATTAATCATATGCCATCGTCAGTTTTCAATGGTGCTAATTCATTTTCTCGACTATATCCCAAACGAGAGTCGTTTTCTCTACCTCTCAAAAATTTTGGTTGCTTGTGTTATCTTCAGCATATCCGACCAACCTTTCTAAATTAGATCCTAAGGCAATCCAATATATTTTTCTTGGGTATCCTAAAAATCAGAAATAGTACCATTGTTTTTCTCCTACCTTGAAGGGGTACCTTTTTCTTTCAGGATGTTACCTTCATTGAAATCGAGTTTCTCCAATTCCATAAACTATAAGTCCAGTGCCCAAGTTTATCCAGAAAAAAATTTATTGTTATTTTTTGTTCAAACACAACAGCCCTAGTAAGGGTGCCCTCCCTATAGAGCCAGTATCCCGGTCCGACGGTCCGTAGACACCGATTAATCAGCACCGTCGTCTCCCGAACGAGTGTCACAGATGGTGCCTCCACCTACGGTCACACAGCCATCATCCTCATCTAGCTCCATTGATTCGCCTTCGCATGTTACTCCAGCTCGACCTCGTCTTGCATGTCATGATCATCCCTTGTATGTTAGAAACTACAAAGGGCTTGCGAGCCACACTCAGTCCTTGATAGCCACTATTGATGGGACTCAGATTCTCGATTATGTCGATGAGGATTTCAATTATCCCGGTTGGCATGCTACTATGGAAGAGGAGATAAAAGAACTTTGGGAGAATCATATTTGGCACTTGGTAGATTTTTTGTATAGTAAACAGGAAGTAGGTTGCAAATGGGTGTTCACGATCAAAGTAAAACTGGATGGCACTCTTGATCGACTAAAGGCTCGTATGGTTGCTAAATAATATTTGCAGACCTATGGTGAGGATTATTTTGAGACATTCTCTCCAGTTTCCAGGATAACTTATGTACGCGTACTCTTAGCCTTAGCTGTTCTCTATGACTGTCTATTACTTCAGCTGGATATCAAGAATCTATTTCTCTACAGGGATCGTAAAGAAGAAGTATATGTGGTACAACCTCCCAGTTTCGTTGCAAGGAAGGATAAAGTGTGTCATCCGAGGAAGGTCCTCTATGGTCTCAAACAATTATTTTGTGCATGGTTTGGTCGATTAACACATGTTATTACTCATTTTGGCATGTGTCAATCGAAGAAGGATTATTCAGTATTTTATCGACAGACATCAGTTGGAAGGATATTGTTTGGTGTCCATGTTGATGACATTGTGATCACAGGAGACGACAGTCAGGGCATTGCAGGACTGAAGAAGTTTATGGGAGAATAGTTTCAGACCAAGGATATAAGATCGTTGAACTACTTCTTGGGTGTTGAAGTCGTACGGGGAAAGAGGCACATTGTCATGTCTCAGAGGAAGTATTTTTTAGACATACTAAATAATGTAGGAATAATGCAAGTTAAGGGAGTAACATCGCCAATGGACCCAGGATAAAAGTTACTCCCCAACGAAGGGGTACTGATGACTAATCCGGATCAATATCGTCAGGTGGTTGGAAAACTCAACTACTTGGCAGTTATGACTTGTCCAAATATTTTCTTTGCCGTAGTATCGCGAGTAGATTTATTTCTTCTCCACGAGTTCCACATTGGGAGGCAATTCTCAGAATTTTACACTATCTAGTCCAAAATCTTGGAAAAGGAATTCGCATAAAAAATCAGGGACATGTGAATGCTGAGTGCTCTACCGATGCTTACTAGGGTATAAGCCTAGCGGATAGACGTGTTGGCCTACCCGGTCTCAGTCAACTTGATTTTGATAGTTAACTATACAATATATCGATATATCACAATCTGAAGACTCAACACTACTGCTACAAATATGGATTGTAATGCATCATTTAAATATAATTTTTTACTTTATTTGAGTATAGGACTTATGTTCATCGAGTCGTACTGGCATAACCAAAAGTCCACTCAAATAAACCCTTGAACCTATCCACCAAATCAGCCCATATTTATACTCAAACCGTACTAGAATAGGCAATAGAACTCGGACCAAATTTATGCCAAACTCGGACTGAATTTGTGCCAAACTCGGACCAAACTCGGTCACCTATATAGTATAAAATTAACCCGGTTATTACACCCATGATTTCCTGGCCCAAGGTTCAAAGATTTGAATAAAAACTTACCCGAACTCTGGCCGAATTCTGTTTGCCAATACCCTATAAATAGGATTAAAATTCCTATATTTCAAATCATCCAATCATTTCTACTTTCAATCCTCTAGTGAACCAATACTACTAAGCCTCAACTTTTCCATCTCCAATAGAAACTCCCTAACCTTCTAACTGCCAAGTGCGGTATCGGTCTAGAAGTCTACAAGAGTTTTAAAGCACTTGGCTCAATCAATTTCCTCTCTTTCTCTTGCTGTGAAGTTGCGAGACTTCGGATCAAATATCGTGGTTGTAAAGAAGTAGCAAGCCTTCGAATCAAAGCTTGTGATTCACTATTGTTGATTATAGTAGATACAACTCCAGGCAAGAGTTCTTGGGACTGGGCTAGTCCTCTCCGAGAAAAACTAGTGTACATCGTGGTCTTTGCATTTGCTCTCTCTTACTCTAACTATTTTATATTACTGTCTTGCATATACACTTTTAGTTGCTAGCTGCCTTTACTCTGCTTAATTTTTAATTGGGTAGATTATTTCGCTGCACTCTATTCACCCCCTCTAGCGTTGCCCTATGGTCCTCAAATTGGTATTAGTGCAAGTTCTTTTGATATTGGCTTAACATCCTAAGAGACTTATGGCAACTGTTAGATCTATCCACACCAACAATGGTGAAGGCCAGTCCACAAATAGGTCACCCCTATTTGATTGTACTAACTACATGTATTGGAAGACACGTATGATCTTTTATTTAAAGTCACTTAATTTTGACCTTTGGGCTATTGTAGTAAAAGGATACAAGAAGCCACCTAGAATAGTCGTAGATGGCAACTTGTAGAGAAATCTTATGGTAAGTACTCAGACACTGAAAAAAAACAGGCTAGTCTTGATGTTAAAGATATTAACGCTCTATTCTGTGCTGTAGACAGAACTGAATTTAACAGGGTCTCCACTTGTGGCACTTCGCACAAAGTTTGGAAACTTCATGAGGTCACTCATGAAGGAACCTCACAAGTGAAGGAATACAAAATAAGTCGACTGACTTATGAATATGAAGCATTCAAGATAAAGCAGAATGAGACGATTACTTAAATATTCACAAGATTCCTCGACGTCGTCAACCATCTACCTTCTCTTGGCAAGGAGTACAGCAATCACGAGAAGATTCGCAAAGTACTCAGCGGACTAATCAAGAACTGGATCCCCAAGGCCACTGCAATCATAGAAGGGAATGATCTATCCACGATGACCCTCGAGACGCTCATGGGAAAGCTAATGACTCACGAGCTAGATCTCAAGGAATTCGAAGATCCCACTACAAAAGAAAAGGCGATTGCTTTCAAGGCATATCACAAGAAGGTCACTAATTACGACTTCGATGACGATAAATCTCAAGATGAAGAAGTTGCCCTAATCACCAGGAACTTCAAAAACTTTCTAAAGCTTGAGAGATTAAAGAAGAAGGAGCTCAATAACAATAGTGATAAAGAGCCTATATGCTACAACTGTAAGAAGACATGACATATAAAGAGGGACTGCCCAACCTTAAAGAAAGGGAATCGCCATAATCACTCGTCCAGAAGAACATCATCAAGGAAGTATGCAAATACTAGCATCTGGCATAAAAGTGAAGTTAGTAAATCCGAAGAAGAAAAATTTTGAGAAGCGGCAAACATATGCTTTATGACACTAAATGATCAGGTAACAGATAAAAATACTTATGATAATTTTACATTTGATGAGTGAGGTAATACCTTTCGTGATATGCTTGAGGATTTTAGAAAACTTAGGAATAAATACAATCATGCTAGAAAAGATATTCAAGATTATCAAAATGAGATAGAGAGACTTATATCTTTACTAATTGAAGTAAATGGTACTTCTAACAATTCAGACGAGAATTCTAGACTTAAGCTTAATCTCCACGAGACACTTGCCAACATTGACAAGAGCTCTCAAGAGAATACTAAACATAATAAAGAACTTGAATCCGAAAAGAAGAAGTATTATATTGTTGCTCGTAGAATAGATGCTCTTACTGCTAAATATGATGAAGTGTATGGTACCTCTAAAACATTAGAGATTAGATTGGATAAATAGGTTGAACATCCCACTACCCAACCTAACATGAGACACGTAGCAAAATAGATAAGAACTCACAACTATGCTCCTACATACAAGCATAATGCTTCATGCAATCATACATGCAAAACATATCATACATTGCCCACTATAATTATGCATTTTACTATACATATCCACTTAAACCACAAAGAACTGCTTCACACACATATCTATAACACTGCACCTAGCACCAATAACTTTTATTGTATGATTTTCTTTTTGAGAACTACTGCTTAATAAAAGCAATGGGTTTTATTATTTTTCATTAACTGTTGGTTATTCTTCTCATTGTTATTCTATATATGTTTCAGTCTCTTTATTTTCTTGTCATACATAATATCTCACTGATTTTGGGGGAGCACGTCATTTTGATCAAATGGCAACGGAGGAGAATAATAACATGATACTATATTGGGAAAAGAATAACAAGATATTTGAAAAGAAGATGATACTTGACTCAGACTCAGACATTGACTTCAGTGTGTCAAATCACTAAATAAATTATGGGAGATCCTTGCACACACAAAGACTTGCAGTATCATTCATAGTTTGTCAATTATCAAAATGGGAGAGATTGTTGGTCCATCCGGTCTCAATCAACTTGATTCTGATAGTTAAATAAAACATGTATTGATATGTCAGAATCTGAAGACTCAACACTAATGCTCCAAATGCTTATTGTACTGCGTCATTCAAATATAATTTTTTACTTTATTTGAGTATAGGACTTATATACATCGAGTCGAACTGGCATAACCCAAAGTCCACTCAAATAAATCCTTGAACCTATCCACTAAATCATCCCACAGTCATACTCAAACCTTACTAGAATAGACAACCGAACTCAGACCAAATTTGTGCTGAACTCGGACCAAACTCGGTCACCTATATAGTATGAAATCAACCCAATTATTACACCCTTGATTTCTTGGCCCAACGTTCAAAAATTTGAATGAAAACCTACCCGAACTCTGGCCGAATTATGTTTGTTAATACCCTATAAATAGGATTAAAATTTCAAATCATCTAATCATTTCTACTTTCAGTCCTCTAGTGAAGCAGTACTACTGAGCCTCAACTTTCCCATCTCCAAAAGCAACTCCCTAGCCTTCTAAGTGCCAAGTGTGGTCTCGGTCTAGAAGTCTACAAGAGTTAAAGAGATTGGCTCAATTAGTTCTCTCTCTCTCTCTCTCTCTCTCTCTCTCTCTCTTGTTGTGAAGTTGCTAGACTTTGGATCAAATCTCGTGGTTGTAAAGAAGTGACAAGCCTTCGGATCAAAGTTTGTGATTCACTATTGGTGATTATAGTGGATACAACTCCGAGCAAGAGTTCTTGGGACTGGACTAGTCCTTTCATAGGAAAATCAGTATACAACGCGGTGTTTGTGTTTGCTCTCTCTTACTCTTACTACTTTATATTATTGTCTTGCATATACACTGTTAGTTGCTAGCTGCCTTCACTCTGATTAATTTTTATTGGGTAGATTATTCTGCTACACTCTATTCACTCCCCCTCTAGAGTTTTTCTACGGTCCTTCAAGATGATCTACATCTGGTTACTCGATATTTATTGGCGGAAACTTGGTATCGTGGAAGAGCAAGAAGCTGAGTGTGATCGCACGATCAAGTTCCAAAACGGAATATCGAGCTATTGCTCATGCCACATTAGAGATGATATATATGAAGCATCTACTACAAGAACTGGAAAAAAGCAGGATCTAAAGTAGCATATATGTGGTGTGATAACCAATCTGCTATCCATATTGCTACCAATCATGTGTTCTATAAAAGGATGAAGTATATTAAAATTGACATCCACTTCGTCCGTGATGAGTATCAAAAGAGAATAATAAAGTTTCATCATGTGAGTACCGGTGATCAGATAGCTGATAACTTTACGAAGTCTCTTTTGGATCTTCGGGTTCAATTTTTATGTAACAAGCTAGGCATGATTGGCATATATGCTCCAGTTTGAGATAGGGTATTAAGTATTAAGTATAAAGTATTAGTAATGGGCTTTAGTCCTACATCGGGTAGAATGGTAGAGATAGGGGTTAGCCTCTCATATATATATGTAGTCTCCTAATCAATAAAAGAGATATCTCATTTTTCTAATTCTACACTTGTCTTGCTTGTAGATGTAAATCTTGTCTATTCTTGCATATTCCCGAGGGAGTATTATGTACATGTTGAATTCTAAGATGCCATGACCTTGAATTCTAAATAAAAATATTTAGCATTAACAACTAGATTTGTTACCTAGTTTCATTAGGAGGGAAGGTTTCAAGGTTACATGCAGTCTCGTTATCCCTGTCCCACCTATGGATTTGGAGCTCTCCGTCATGAGGGGAACACTTCCAACTCCCCGTTGAGTGATGCATCATGCCTTGATATGTTATTAGCTTACCGTCGAGTGATGCCTATGTGAACATACCTAAGGGTGGTACATACTATACTTGCACTTGTCCTGACATGACTTTTCCTAGATAGATTGGATAGACCACATTGTGTATGATCAGTTGGAAAATCATAATTTGCATATATTAGTAACTAGGATTTGTGATTACCTTAGTTAGCTAATGTAGCAAACCATACTTCTTGATTGGCCGTGAATGATGGATGGTTTCCATATATGTCTTGTTGTTGTAATTTGTTTATATTCCTACTCATATCTTGGTTCATGTACATATTTATTGTCCTTGTCATGTTCTTGATCATGTACCCACATGCTATTCATGATTTATGTTCCTATACTTATATATGCTCACATGATTCATGTTTACTCTGTCTCTTGTTGTTAACTTGTTGTTTTTATATATGTCTTTACTATGCTTGAATACTAGTTTAGTTCATAGTGTGGCTTCCTATGTGGTACTTGCTATTTGGGATCTGATTCTACTGATTTTATATGGCCATATCTTATAACAGAAAATAAGGATCTTATGCACCTTCCATTGGTGATCACCCAGAGCATCAGTCGAGAAACTGAGTGGGTTTTTTCTTCATTCATCCACAAGTACCTGTATATTCTTTTGTGTCATTTAAGCCACCGAACACATGCTTAGCTAGTGTTTTGGACTTGATATCTCGTCTACAGGTGTGTTTAGATCGTGTTTTGGACTTGACTTCTCACCTATGGGCTAACATGATTTTATATGTTCTAGACTATACATAGAGCTGATTATTTATTTCTTATACTCTTGTTAGTTCTTCATTTTGTACTACTAGCTTCATAATCATCTATATGTACATAGTTTGGAACGCTTTACTATTTTATGTCTGCTGATCATATATCTTGTATCTTACTTGTTCGTTTGTGATTGAGACACATATCTTGGGCTATTGGTGTACTCTAGTATGCGTAGCTGAATATAAAGTTTATTCACCAAGATACAATCTATTACATTTTAGAATTATTCTAGAAGAACCCAATACATGAATAGAAAATTTTTCTCCATGCATTTATCCCGATTGATTAATTATCGGAAGGTTTTCCCAAATGATCCAGTTTTGACTTTGATAAACTAGTCACAAGGCAACACGGTGCACCACAAGGAGCAGGGCAATACATGTATCACATGTGGCAAAAAATATTTCACAACAGACATCCTATAACAAACGTCATCTCCAATGCAAATATCTTGTAGTTAAATTTTTTTTCTTCCAAACATATCAGTTAAATTTAATCACATACCATATTTTTTTAATATTTTAAATTAAAATATTTTACTATAAAATGTTGGCATAGCTGTGAAATTAAATGTCTAGTAATAAACGTCTTGCTTCATATTGTGTTTTGAAATCTTGACAGAGATAACAAAAAAAGTTACACAAAACTTTTTAAAATTATCACATCAATTAAGATTGAAAATGCTGCATTTAACTCCTAAGGTATTGTTTGGTAAGGGAGAAAAACGGGAGGAAAAAAAATTGAGAAAAAATTGAGAAAAATTTCAAGTGATGTTATTTCAATAGGGTAGAAAAATGGGAAAAAAATTTGCGAAAATAAAATTTATGTAAGTCCCACTAAAAAAAACGTCCCCCCAAAAGTAGGAGAAACATAGAGAGAGAGAAGATAATTTTAGAAGAATTTACGCAACTATCCATAAAAAAAGTGTGCATAAATTATGATTTGAGTATACCAAAGATTAAATAGTAATTATATTTCTATCCACAAATAAACAAAAAATTATTTTTAAATTTTTTCTTCCGCTAGTTTTTTTTTTATCCAAACAAGTGAAAAAAATAACTTTAATTCTATTTTATTCTCCTCCATTTTATTTTTCTCAGAAAATTTAAGTTGCACCCCAGTTTATTTACTATAATTCAATGTGCACCCCACTGCTTTACGAACAACACCCCCCACTTCCGTAAAAAAATAATGGTCAACTCCGTTGAATGTTAATTTTTGACCGAAATATCCCTAATAAATCACCATTATTACTAGCCTTCTTCCCCGTCTGGAAAGAGCGAAAAAGAGTATTTCGGTCAAAAATTAACGGTCAACGGGTTAGTTTTTGACGAAAGTGAAAGATATTGTACATTACGGTAAAGCAGTGGAATGTACCTTGAATTATGATAAATAAAATAAAAAATTCATCCAAGCATCTGAATTTATATAAATTCAATCTAAAGCATCGAAGTTTAAAAAATTACGAAAAAAATATCAAAATGCCTATTGGAAGGACGTTTTATATTTTTTAATATTATATTTTTATCGTTCATTTCTCTCCGTTAACAGACATTTAAAGAAAAAAAATAGAAAATGCCCTTAGGAATGACGTTTTCTCAACAGAAAACGTCATTCCTAAGGACGTTTTTTTATTTATTATTATTTTTTTCGCCTCTCTCACGTCTCTTTCTCTCTCTCTGCTCTCTCTCTCACTCTCTTTCTTCTCTCTTTCACGTCTCTCTCTCCTTCTATGGTCTCTCTCTCTCTCTCTCCTCTCTCCCTCACACACTCTCTCTCACACACACACTCTCTCTCTCTTCTTTCTGTCTGTTCTTTCTCTCTCACTCTCTCACTTTCTTTCTTTCTCACATTTCTTTATTAAATTTGAGAAATTTAATAAAATAAAAAAATTCTAGATTTTTTTTTTTTGCTTACTACAGAGTTTTGAGAAAAAATATTTCAATCTTTTTTTAGAGAATTAAAATTTTTTTTTACAGGAACATAATATTCTGATTTTTTTAGATAAATAAAATTATATAGAAAGAAAAAAGAGACGATTATTTGATTTACTCTATAAGATTATATGTGTTTCGATCTGTGTTTACTGAAATAAACAAAAATTTAAGTTCTTATTGGATAGAAATTTATTGAAATCAATAATTATTATGGTCTCCTTAATATTTATAAATTGGTTCTATCCAATATTACAAATGTCTCTCATTTTCTATTGGTTATTCAATTAAGATTTTAAAAAATACATTTTTCATTTAAGATTTTAAAGAATTTTAAATAATTGAAATTTTTTCTTAACAAATATCGTAGGACTTTATTTGTATAAAGATTTCAATAAATTCTTTCAGATTTTATGAGTTCAATTGAGATCTTAAAGTTTTTTTAACGAATCTTATATAAATATTTCAATAAATTCTTATAGATTTAAAATTGGACGGGACGGGTGTGCTAAAAAAAAATATTGCAAACGGAACGCGTATACTAAAAAAATATTGTACACGAGACGCATGTACCATAAAACTAGTGGTATTTGGATTACATAAAAATATAATTTTAATTCTCTAAAAAAATCGAAATATTTTTTTCCTCAAAACTCTGTAGTAAGCAAAAGTAAAAAAAAAAAAAAAATTTAGAAATTTTCTGGATTTCATTAAATTTCTCAAATTTATTAAAAGATGTCAGAAAGAAAGAGAGTGAGAGAGAAAGAGCAGACAAAGAGGAGAGAGAGACCAGAGAGTGAGAGAAAGACGTGAGAGAGAGAGACTAGAGAGAGGGAAACAGAGGGACTGAGAGAGACGAGGGAGAGGAGAAAGACGTGAGAGAAGCAGAAAAATAATAATAATAAAAAATAGAAAACGTCTTTATGAAGGACGTTTTTTTTTTCTTTAAACGTTTGTTAACGTTAAGAAAATGAAGGATGAGAATATAATATTAAAAAATATAAAACGTATTTTTAATGGATATTTTGATATTTTTTATAATTTTTTAAACTTTAATATTTTAGTTGGAAATATTTTTTTATAATTTTTATAATTTTGATTCTTTAGTTAAAATTTATATAAATTTGAATGTTCTGAATAAAAAATTTTTATAAATAAAATTGGTTTCAATTTTTTTTTTTTCTTTTTTTCTTTCCCTGACCATCGAAGTTCCCAAACGCAGAATTGTGGTCCTCGTATTGTATACAATAAAAATCTCATGCATGACCAAGAGGTGCAGTCATGTTGACCTTAATTATGATCTTTCTCTGGGCTGAAAATCTTTCTGTTTCCTTTTATTAGTAGTACTGGAGTCCAACATGACTGCTCTGTCCTGTCATCCATCAGCCGTCACAGTCCTTGAGGAAGTTTCCAAGTTCCTTCCTCTCTAGCTACTGTTACCCAAAAGTTTTGACTACAAATAATTGCTTAATGAAAAGCTATATGTAGAATCTTTTCTTGGAAATACCAACTGCTTGCATGAGTTTCTCCACAACCTCCAAGGAAATGCTGCTGCTGCTGCTGTAGTAGTAGCCTAGTAGGGCTCTCTTTATATATATTAGTGTTACATGTGCACCGTTGCTCTCACTTTTCGTTCGTGCGTCAGAAACATATTGGCGTTTTGTTACGACCCGACAATCGTACATACAGACCTGAAGCTAGCAGAATTTGTCACGATAAAAGTATCATAAATTTTCGTTGACGAATATTTTTGAATTTGTGCATAAAAAAAGTTTTGAAAAAATCGTACATAAGGGAAGATCTCGTCTACTCAGTTTGTACGTTGGAGGGAGAGGAAAACCGCAAGCAGAGTTGGCAGTTGGCTGTTGGAAATGCCTACTCAGCTTGGGAGTAGAAATGGATTGAAAACGAAAAACAAAAATATTTTTTATTATCTATCGATTATCTATACTAGTAAATTTATACGTATCAATATTTTTATAATATTATTACAAAAATAAAATTTATTTAAATTATATTCAAATATGATTGAATATATTTAAATTATAATTTGTTATAATTATATCTTTTAAATTTTGGATATGTGTTTAATTAGATAATATATTGTGGTTAATTTGAATATAATTTAAATTTTGAATATATTTTATGATGGGTTATACGTTGAAGTTAATTTTTTTTTTCCTAAACTACATAAGAACCCAATCAGTAGCTAATTTTTTTTATTCTTTACAATGCTAATTGATGATATACTCGTGGGTAATTAAATTTTTTATATTTTTTTATTGTTAATTGATGATATACATACGGCTTAGACGCCTCTTTTTTGAACCATTTTTAAGCCACATTATAATAGTAATAATAATATCTATTTAAAACTATATATATATATATATATATATATATATATATATATATATATATATATATATATATATATTTCTTTCTTTCTTTCTAAATTAATTAAATTTTGTAGATGGATAATAACACATTATCTATTATAATATCACAAAGATTTTACATTGATAATACCAATACCAAAATATTTATTAAAAATTTTAAATCCAAAAATTTAAATAATACCAAAATAAATCAAATAAATAGTATTATCTTATTTTTGGTTTGGAGCCAACACCATTAACGCCAGGCACATTTTTTTTTTGGAGCCAAGGGGTTTGGTGTCAGACATACAAAAAAATAAAAATAAAAAAAGCCTGCAACCAACCCCCTTGTCCCTTTTTTTTTATTAGTAGCCAAGAGGGTTGGTGCCAGAAAAAAAAAAAGTCTGGCACAAACCCCCTTGGCTACAAATAAAAAAAAAATTTAATATCATAAAAAATAAGCCTGGCACTAACCCCTTATAATTTAATTCATATTCAAATTATTTAAATATAATTTAAATAAAGTTTTATTTTTTTAATAATATCATAAAAAATTTTGATACGTGCAAATTTACTAGTATAGATAATAAAAAAATATCTACATTCCCCGTTCTAACTCCCATTCCCATTGGCCAACTGAATTGGCGGTCCCAACACCAACTTGTCGCCCCCCACCCCCCCCCCCCCCCCACCCCCGGCCAACTCACTTGGATAAATGTCCCCTTATATGCAATTTTTCAAAAACTTTTTCTGTTGCACAAATTCAAAAAAATTCGTTCCATTGATTAAAAATTTATGTAAAACTATCTTAATAGTTCCCTTGATTTGCCGAATATAAATTATGAAACCGCTGGATAGGGTGTAAGGACATAATCAAAATCATGTAAACGTCTAACATAGATCGAACCGTTTAATTTTCATACTGAAACAAACAAATTTGTATTAAAAACCGTCTGACCGAACCGGCAAAACCGTTCGATTTTTTCGGTTAACTCGGTTTATTTAGTTTGGTGGACCTTGCTGCATAATGGATTCGGGTAGAAAGTTACAGTTAACTTTTTTTCTTCCAAATGTGTTCGTATAAAAAATATTCAGTTAAAATTTAGCTGGGTAAAGTGAAGATCTATCAAGTCTTTGATTTTTGATCAAAGTACCAAAAATACGAGGGTTTAATTGATCAAAATATCTATCAAGTCTTTTTTTACTAAAATTGTAAATCTTACATGAGATTCGCGATGGAATATCAGCAATAGAATAACGACTAATATAGTCGTCGCTAAATCAGCGACTAACTTAGCGACAAAAATAGCGAGTGTCTTTGATACTCTTTGTGTATCAGACAATAATTATATCGTAATAGCGACCAAAAGGTTAGTCCTTACTCCGTCGCTAGTCGTCGCTAAGTAGTAGCTATTCCATCGTTGAATTTTCTTCCTAGGTTTTTGTCAATATTCTATCGCTGATCCAATGTTGATCCGCCGTTGAGCAGTCGCCTGTCTGTCATTAACTTCGATATTTTTTCCAAATTCAAATATTTTCTGTTACACACAATCTGTAACACAATATATATATAAAAACACTATCTAAAAATCAATATCCACACAT
This sequence comes from Iris macrosiphon, assembly GCA_036927795.1. Taxonomy (NCBI): domain Eukaryota; kingdom Viridiplantae; phylum Streptophyta; class Magnoliopsida; order Asparagales; family Iridaceae; genus Iris; species Iris macrosiphon. Next base: position 148,354,180 of record JAYESA010000006.1, on the reverse strand, counting down.
ATCAATATCCAACATAGATTTATATCCCCGTATATATACATCACATCTATATATATCTAACACATCCATATATATCCAACGCATATCCATAAGGCACACACATCCATATATATCCAACATAGTTCAATATAATTCACAAATCCAACACATATCCATATCCTACATAGTACAACAATAATATAATACTGAAATACAATACAAGTATCAATACATCCCTCAAAATCTATCAGAAAAGATCAGCCTGTAGGTGAAAGTGGTGGCAGCGGCGACTAGTGCTGTTGGCTGCACATGAACTCCAACATAAATGTAGTCAAAGCCTGCTACATGTCCTCTGGAATGACAGGAGAACTAACAGAAGCAGGAGAAGGAGCAACTGGAGGAGTATGCGCAATCAGAGGAGCATCATGACTAGTCGGAGGAGAAGACTGACTCGACAGAGGAGCAACAGTAGGAGTGTACCATCAAGAGTGCAAAAGGAGGAGGCATTCTTTGCATAATCTCTTTCAGCTGTCTCTGAATATCGTACATCATAGTCTGCATCCGTTGCATACTAATGATGCCATGAGGAGTTGCGTTGGAGGTATCAAAATGTAACTTTGCAAGTGGAGTGGAAGTGGAGGAGGAGCTCTGGAATAAATTGAAGGCTGCGATGCCAACAATCCGGTAACCGGACATGCTGCCACCTTTTCATCTTCCAACTGCTTGTACCCACAGATCCTACCACCCAGCTGGCGTGGCTGACTAGTGTTACCCACTCCCTCAGTCACCCCCAACGTCCTGAGAGACATATCCCTCCAATGTCTCATAAGTCTCATATATATATATATATATATATATATATATATATATATATATATATATATATATATAACAAGAATAATTATTTATCATTTTCTTGAGTCTTATGAAACAATAAATATATTTCCAATTGCATTAACCAAAAATAAAATTCCTTTACTATGTAGGTTACCCATGGTTGACTTTTTACATTTATGTTGGGTAGAGAGGATGAATAACCTTAGGTAACCTGCTAATTAGCTGAGACTAGGATCGCCTTCACTTGGGCTGGTTTCAAAAGTTATGACTTTGCATACCTAGTAATATGTGCATATTATAGTTATTATCAATTTTATTATGCACACTAAGAATCTGTGTAAGCCTGAATCCTCTACAATATTAATCAACTATCTTATTAAATCTATGAATTGGCATATCCCTGGTTTATGCATATAATAAGATCTGACAAATGTGAAATAATATGAAACATAATGACGACTAATAAACTAAAATTCGATCTTGTAATCACATGTGATCCAAAAATCTCAGTTATAACAACCACTATGGAGTCAGGTAGGTAGCCCTGATTTAGCTTTGTCGACATCACAAAAATAACGAAAAAAGAGATACAAGAACTTTTTTTTGTATTGATTGGAATTGACAAACAGTACAAAAGAATCTCCAATACGTGGAGTCTAAGTACAAGAAAAAAATAAAAATTCTGAAAAACTTTTGATGGTGGAGATCGAGCATTGCAGCGGCTCCTTTACTCCATTTACGATCCAGGAGCAAGGAGGGCGACGAGGCTGGCATTTCTGTCTTCTTCTCCTTTTCTCCTCTAGCTGCCTGCGTGCGTGCTCTTTTGCCTTCTTTTCACGATGGAGGCCTCCTTTTTTTCGTGGGAAACACCCACTATTTATAGCTTTAAGGGGATATGCATGCACGCATCTCATACTGCTGAGTAGTGACGCATATTGCAATCAGCGGCGCATGCTGTCATAAATTTCTACGTGGTCGCGTGAGATTTGGGGGTTGTTGATGCCCATAACTCTCATGACACGTGTCATATAATGATTCTAATTGCACCTTAGGAGTACGTTCGCCTGGCGAATGAGAATGACTGAGGGAACAGTGGCACATAGTACTGCTTGGCATATGAGAACAGACACTTAGTACAATAGTGGCGCATGGCGCTGTTGGGCACATGGAAACACTTAGTACAAATAGTGGCACATAGTGCTGCTTGGCACATGGGAACACTTAGTATACTAGTGGCACATGGCGCTGCTTTGTATTGGTGCATGGGACTCGATCACTACGGTGCATGGTGTAGATTTTCTTTGCTTCTACAAGACCCTTTCAAAGTTTCTAATCTGTAAACTTTACCAAGTTTTTAAGTTTGGAATACTTTGAACAGAAGCGTGGAGAAGATAGGCGCATGAACTGCTTCAGCGCATCTGTAGAGTACTTCTCAGCTTGGAGCAACAAGCTGTTTGGCACATTTGTAGAGTACTTGGGGCGCATGGGGTGACCGCTTATTTTGACTGACTAATTGTCAAGTTCATTCCTCGTTCTTGGTGTCGAGCAACTCGGAAGCCATTAATGGCTTTTCATGCCTATAAATAGAGGGCTAGGAAAGGGGAAGCATAATGTTTTCCTTTTCCACTAATGTCTCTGCGAAAGCTGAGTGCAGGGAGATCGGTCGAGCGGTTTGTTGATCATCTTCCTCTGATGGTCGGCCACATCGCTGCCGTCGATAGAGGTAAGGAGATAAACTATTGCTCCTGTTTTTGGGATGCGAGGGTACTTTGGCACTGTCTACTTCTTTGGGCGAGAGATCGCCCGTTCATACGCAGCCGCTCCCCACAGCCTGACGGGCATGGTGTTTGCCGAGGGGCTTTGACATGAAGATGTGCCAATAACAAGAATTCTCCTTCAGTGGCATGGGTGACGCTGTCTTCGGGCACTTATCTGAGGCATGCGCTGAGAGGCTATGCGCGACCATGTTGTATAGGTGTGTCCGTCTCTGTAAGGTGGCCGTTGCGTTTGTATAGACTAGACTTGGCGACTGTGTGCCTCTTCCCTGAACGCATGGATGGCTTGACTGTCGTGAGAGTGGTGTATGATCTTATGGATGCGCACCCTCTGATATTTTGTTTTCTTTGCCAATATTATGACTTTCTGTGTGTGCTCGTCTTGTAGGGGCTTTCTCAGATTGCTCGAGTCCCGATGGAGGAAAGAAGGATATCATAATTATCGTTGTTCGTGATGAACAAACACATTATTCGGATGATTTTCTGCTATCTTCCAACCTATCTCATTATAGCTTCTCTCCGTATGCAGCCAGGAAGTGATGGCTAGATCTCAGGTCGGGTCCTGGCAGCGCATCTATGTGGAAGATATGGGGCTAGTTATCCCAACAGGGATTTCTAGTTGCGTCCTTTCATACGACAGAGTTGGGCCTTTTGGCTCTGTGTTGCAAGTCTCTTGCTATCCATCAATATTGATTCTTTTCTCGCACTGTGGCTTGCACTGAGGAGTCTTGCTGAAGTGATGACCCATAATGCGTTGAGCGGCCGTCTTTACACGTGTTGGTACTGTAACGCCCCGCAACCGCTCGGAGCGTTACGCTGAGTCGGACTGAATAAATCAAATGCTGGTTACATTTGAAATGTCGGATTTCGGGAAGAAGGATTAATCGAGTTGGTTTCAATGTGCAGATGGCTAACTGGATCGATGGAAATCAGGTGTTCGTTCCGAACAGTACTGAATAGCTGAATGGAAGCGATAATGCCGTCTTCCTTAGTCCGATCGGTCGGATGATTTGGAGAGCACGGCCTGCTCGCACGGTCATACCAGTTGAGTAGATCGCGCTTGCATTCGGACCACGGGTTCAAGGGATTGGCCATATCGGCAGGACAGGATGCCTAACGGATTCAAACAATGTGAGTGGGCTCTTTCCCTTCTCCTCTACTCCTTCATGCCTAATAATATGAAAAACACGTAATGGCTTGTACACTTGGGCTGAAACATCGGGAAGCACTACACTGAGGCGTGCATAGAGTGTGCGTCGTTGGCTTGGTAGGATTGTGGCTTGAAATGATTTACGCGTTCGATAGTTGGATGCGATAGTCGGATTATACATTTGAGGCGATCGGTTGGATACTTGGGATTATGCTTGGACGGTTGGAAATATACGAGTTGGAAGGATACATTTGAGGCAAATGGGAAAATGGGAATATCGGGAATTTGGGCGAGCGAGCGTGCATCCGTGCACGAATATCACTGGGTCGCTTTGTCTTGCAAAGCGAGCAGTTGTGGTTCGAAACCGAACAACTGCATTAGCGAGGTATGGTGCCGCTTGATGGGGCATTGTGCCACGAATGGGGCATTGTGCCACTGAGACGGCATTGTGCCATGGGATTGCTTTGAGCATGGGTGTTGCACCATTTCAGAATACATTGTTGTAAAGCGGCAATATGAAACACTGGGTATTTTGGTGCCTTGGGCTATATATATTGAGGTCGAGATTTGGACTTCTTGGAAGAACATGTTGGAAGAATGGTTATGGATACTTCGGTTGGGTTTATCGATGGAACGAGTCTAGGATCGCTTGGTGGGGCGAGAATGTTCGATCCTCTCGTCATACCTACGTGTGTCTGCATGTCACGGACAACTTGTGCAAAGGTTTGGCACTTTCCCCGAAACGGTTTTTATTCGGGGCACTGGAGCCGTTTCGATCAGGAGGGAAACATTTGATTCGCGTTTCAGTCGCGATGCATTGCGGGACCTCCAGCGGGGCTTGCTACCCGGGCTGATAGGGCGCGCCGTAATGCTTGAGATATGTCCTGTATGGCTCTGCCAGTGACTTCATATAGATAAGAGTTGGCTTGCTTTACTTTGGTTGGTTTGTGCATCGTGTAGGCGCGGCCACCTTGCCTCGGCAAGAGTGTGCACTCGAGAGTGGGATATAAACTTTGGTTGAGAATGGATATTGAGGCGAGACTGATGGTTCGATATGTTATCGTGCAAGCGATGACATTGAGTTAGACGGGTCGGCTATATATAAACTGCTTGTCGTTTGGTTTGAGAATGAATGCTTGCATGCTTAAACTGCTTTACTGCTTTCCTTAACATGTCATCCATATACCATGAAACGAATCTAGGATTCAACTAGAAAGATCACCATATAACTGTGTGCATTCACTATTTTTACTTAGTGTCGGCTTAGACGAGTGGGTTATCCCGCTCACCAGTACGGTTGTGTACTGATCCACGTTTGTGGGCAATATTTCAGGTACACAGACGTAGTGGCACTGCTTGGATATACGGGACAAGATGTATGAACTGTAAGTACCTTTGTGGGCTAGAGAAAGAGCAAGAGTTATTTCATCGTCTCCGTGGCATCGCCTTTGTGGCATTGACTCGGGATATCTTATTTGGACCCTATCGTGAGCTTCGCTACGTATACTCTGATGTGTGCTTGGTACACAATTGGCTTCCGCTGTAACTTGGTTGTTTCGATGATAACTTTCGTGTTTAACAATATCGCCTTGTACGAGCGCAACTCCAGGCTCGTACGGCATCACGTCCCGAATAGAACGATTGTCCCGCGGGAGAGCTGCAATGTGGTGATTTCACGTTCAGCAGGGACTATTGGGCTTGCGGGAGTTTGGGGCGTGACAGATTGGTATCAGAGCCAGGTTCATTTCTTCGGACTTGGTCCTTCGCTTCATCACAAACTCAAAAATCGCTTTCGCGTGTCGTTTAGCTCTTGACTCTACTCGGTGCCGCATCGGATGTTTCATGCAATAAGTCTATTTATTGCTGGTTTTGGCTGCATTATATTTTCTTGGTTGGGTTGCCTTGGTTGGTTTTCGTAGGATCGCTTAGCCTCGTTAGGCGTTGTTGTATTCGTGCAGCAAGTTGGTTGGCGTTGTTGTATTTGTGCAACAAGTGTGGGCTTTCGTTGGGTTGGCTTGGCTTATCGTGCTGGAGTTTCTGATTGCCTCAATGGATCAGTTGGTTGGCTAACGAGATTTGGTTATGCGGCATGTTTTGAGTAGAAACATTCGATGAGAATGGATCCTTGCACGAGTTGTTCGTCAAGCGATTATGTTGGATAGAAGTTGGAATTTCGGCTGTGGCGCATCGATTGGGCAGATTTGAGTTTGGCTTGAGAAATATCAGATAAGTTGGCATGAGTTGCTCGTACAATAAACGTGTGGAACCGTTGGGTATTGGGTTGGACTATTTGGAAGACAATCGTTGCACGATTGCTCGTGTTGCGAAAGTATCAGACGGTTTGAGAATAGCTGGGAGCAGTGAGAATGGAACATAGCACGAGTTGCCTAACGAGATTGATGGTTAAAGAATTGGCTAAGTTTTTTGTGTCAGACTTAAGATGGGAATGGCATGATCACACCTAAGGGATGGTTCGAACGGATTTTTGGATTCGTGAAAGGAAACGTAATGTGAGTAGCGACTTGATTCGAAGTGGTATATGGGATCAAACGTGTTAAGCAAGGCATTGGAATATTTTGGTTGGATATCAATGGAAATTGCCTGAACGGACTCGGATAACGAATACAAGTCGGTTGGTGCAAATCGACTGAGTTGGAAGGAATGAAAATGGAGCAAGCGAATATTGAGTTATGATTCGACAGAATCACCTCGGAATAGTCGGTTTGGGATAGACGCTGGTTGACGCAGATTTTGTACGAGGGCAACTATATTTCTAAGTGGTATATAGTACAATAGAATTTGACTGGGTATCCTTCGATACATTAGACTTGAGAACTCAAGAACGGAATCGTGCAAAATGGAAGTATCGTTGGCTTAAGAGACGGATGAGATCGGAACGAATATTTGGGTTACGCTTGAGCAAAGCGATGGGATTATCGGAAGGATAGCGAGCACGAACTACGATTTTAGGCAACACATTTGAGCTGTTGGTTGAGCAAAGAAATACGATATTGGTCTGGAGGGACAATGAGATGGATTCACACAAACTTGAAAGATTTTGGATATTGTTGCTCGAGAAGTCGACTCAGGTTTAGCGAAAATAGAATTTGGGAAAAATGGTGCAACAATGGTAGACGGATTCTCCGGAAGACGTGGACGGATTGTGGCAACAACGGAAGGCAAAGATTTTGGCGGACAGGCTTTTAAAGATAGCTAAATGTGGGAGCAACGTCGGAACAAATCACTGTGCTGCTCGAGTAAATTGGACGTGCATTGTGGAACGCAACAAATGGATAAGAATTTGAGCAAGTCTCGAGTTTCGAGAATCGTTGAAATTTATGGTGTGAGAATTGAATATGCAATTCGGAAATTTGATGGATTCAGGAAAGAACGACGTATTGATGGAATAAGGTTTCAACGAGCGCGGTTCTCGGATTCGAAAACTTCGCTCGGATGAATGGTTAGATTTTGAGTCGGATTTTCAGATGAGATATAGCATGGTTTATAGTAACTGTCCATCGTGATAATTACAATTGTCGAGCGTAGCTTCGGGACAGCTGACCCTAAGCGACTTGACCGCTGAATCGAATATGAATATGGTAAACCCATAGAACGATCCTTGAGGCGGCGTATTTGGGAATGCGTCGAGGGCAGATGTGAGCAATGAGATTTTGCTTATCGACTGAATGTTGGATTTGAGAGACCTTTGGGATAGTCTTCAGCTGAAGATGCAGCCAGAAGATCGAAGCAATGGTGGAAGTAGCCTAGTCAACTGATGAGATTCAGAGTCGCAGATTTTTATCTCGATGGCATCGCCTCTGACTCATCGTGCCCTGGAAGGGAATAGCATTCATATGAATGGACGACTGTGGCGGCTCGTTCAGATCAAATCCTTGCGAATACTGGAAGGGACAGACGTGCTTCAGATTTACAAGATGTCTCGGAACTTAGTCTGGAAAATGTGCTCGTTCGGAAGGCAAAGGTGATATTCTATGCTTCGAGGCAGTGGAAGCAGCGCGAAGAACTATTTCATGCGCAACCTAAGAATTGTGGCGAGTGTGTCCACGTTGAAATTATGGCGACACAAATCCCTTTGGCGTGGCGGCGAGATCTTCGTGGATCACACGAACCTCAATATAGATGTTCACCCTGTGAGATATTGAGATGGCAAGAAATATGTTGGACTGAGCTGATCTAAGCAAGTTGATATTTGGGTAAGTCGCGTAGCTGGGGTAGATCAGTTGAGATTATCGTTCGGTGATCAAGATAATATTTGGAGATGTTGCTAGTACTGATTTCAGAAATAGTGGGATGGATTGAGCTGGAACGCGAACTGATTGAGTCGATAGAAAATCTGCATAATTGAGAATAGTTCTCAAGTGAATGTGTTGGAATGGGAATTGTGATTTGGTTCAATTGGGAGCAAAGCAAATGGACGCCTCGAACATAAAGATACCCTTGTAACTTGTTCAAATTTGCTATCGCAAAGCTCGGCTGAAATGCATGTATTTTAGGGACGCCTTAAATACGTGTACGATCCAAAACTAAGCGATACGAGAAATTCGTGTTGAGCTGCAAGGAGGATGTGGGAATTCGTAAAAATTTATTCGAGCGTTCAGCAGAACGAGATGTTGTATCAGAAATAGTGAATATGAGAGTTGCATAGAGCAGATCTATGGAATTGGATTGTGGCATGCTAGTAAGGAATGAGTACCAGCACGGTTCGTGGACGAACTTGATTCTAAGTGGTATATTATGTAACGCCCCGCAACCGCTCGGAGCGTTACGCTGAGTCGGACTGAATAAATCAAATGCTGGTTACATTTGAAATGTCGGATTTCGGGAAGAAGGATTAATCGAGTTGGTTTTAATGTGCAGATGGCTAGCTGGATCGATGTAAATCAGGTGTTCGTTCCGAACAGTACTGAATAGCTGAATGGAAGCGATAATGCCGTCTTCCTTAGTCCGATCGGTCGGATGATTTGGAGAGCACGGCCTGCTCGCACGGTCATACCAGTTGAGTAGATCGCGCTTGCATTCGGACCACGGGTTCAAGGGATTGGCCGTATCGGCAGGACAGGATGCCTAACGGATTCAAACAATGTGAGTGGGCTCTTTCCCTTCTCCTCTACTCCTTCATGCCTAATAATATGGAAAACACGTAATGGCTTGTACACTTGGGCTGAAACATCGGGAAGCACTACACTGAGGCGTGCATAGAGTGTGCATCGTTGGCTTGGTAGGATTGTGGCTTGAAATGATTTACGCGTTGGATAGTTGGATGCGATAGTAGGTTATACATTTGAGGCGATCGGTTGGATACTTGGGATTATGCTTGGACGGTTGGAAATATACGAGTTGGAAGGATACATTTGAGGCAAATGGGAAAATGGGAATATCGGGAATTTGGGCGAGCGAGCGTGCATCCGTGCACGAATATCACTGGGTCGCTTTGTCTTGCAAAGCGAGCAGTTGTGGTTTGAAATCGAACAACTGCATTAGCGAGGTATGGTGCCGCTTGATGGGGCATTGTGCCACGAATAGGGCATTGTGCCACTGAGACGGCATTGTGCCATGGGATTGCTTTGAGCATGGGTGTTGCACCATTTCAGAATACATTATTGTAAAGCGGCAATGTGAAACACTGGATATTTTGGTGCCTTGGGCTATATATATTGAGGTCGAGATTTGGACTTCTTGGAAGAACATGTTGGAAGAATGGTTATGGATACTTCGGTTGGGTTTATCGATGGAACGAGTCTAGGATCGCTTGGGGGGGCAAGAATGTTCTATCCTCTCGTCATACCTACGTGTGTCTGCATGTCACGGACAACTTGTGCAAAGGTTTGGCACTTTCCCCGAAACGGTTTTTATCCGGGGCACTGGAGCCGTTTCGATCCGGAGGGAAACATTTGATTCGCGTTTCAGTCACGATGCATTGCGGGACCTCCAGCGGGGCTTGCTACCCGGGCTGATAGGGCGCGCCGTAATGCTTGAGATATGTCCTGTATGGCTCTGCCAGTGACTTCATATAGATAAGAGTTGGCTTGCTTTACTTTGGTTGGTTTGTGCATCGTGTAGGCGCGGCCACCTTGCCTCAGCAAGAGTGTGCACTCGAGAGTGGGATATAAACTTTGGTTGAGAATGGATATTGAGGTGAGACTGATGGTTCGATATGTTATCGTGCAAGCGATGACATTGAGTTAGACGGGTCGGCTATATATAAACTGCTTGTCATTTGGTTTGAGAATGAATGCTTGCATGCTTAAACTGCTTTACTGCTTTCCTTAACATGTCATCCATATGCCATGAAACGAATCTAGGATTCAACTAGAAAGATCACCATATAACTGTGTGCATTCACTATTTTTACTTAGTGTCGGCTTAGACGAGTGGGTTACCCCGCTCACCAGTACGGTTGTGTACTGACCCACGTTTGTGGGCAATATTTCAGGTACACAGACGTAGTGGCGCTGCTTGGATATACGGGACAAGATGTATGAACTGTAAGTATCTTTGTGGGCTAGAGAAAGAGCAAGAGTTATTTCATCATCTTCGTGGCATCGCCTTTGTGGTATTGACTCGGGATATCTCATTTGGACCCTATCGTGAGCTTCGCTACATATACTCTGATGTGTGCTTGGTACACAATTGGCTTCCGCTGTAACTTGGTTGTTTCGATGATAACTTTCGTGTTTAACAACATCGCCTTGTACGAGCGCAACTCCAGGCTCGTACGGCATCACGTCCCGAATAGAACGATTGTCCCACGGGAGAGCTGCAACGTGGTGATTTCACGTTCAGCAGGGACTATTGGGCTTGCGGGAGTTTGGGGCGTGACAGGTACCAAAAATAACACAGAGGTGTCTCCTTCTTTTCAAATGTACTCATGATCTTGAATATAAATGAAAAATCCTTAAATGTAATGGGCTTCTACATATACTCATGATCTTGAATATTAATAAATTTTTTGCCTTATTTCCTGTTTAGAACACTTTTTGTTGCTGTGTATATCTCGACTATGAGTATTACACCAGAGGTAATATGAACGTAGTATAACATCATAACTGGGATAACACTAAGCCCTATCAGAGGTAATATGAACGTGATAGGTTAAAGTAGTTTCATTATGGAGGTTTGGTGGAGACACCATCTGTGATGGTAGGGATACAGTGGTGTAGAACCGATAGTCAAGTAAGTTTGTTGAGTACGATTATGGTAAAGTATTTTTATAAAAGAAAAATAAAACGAGCCAAAGGTAATATGGATATAGCTATTTTCTTTTGACGGAGAACATGGGTAGCTCATAGTTCAGAGATAATATAGATGTGAACCATTTGCTTTTGTAGAAATTTTATGGAGGTAACAAAAGAGACAAGTCAGAGGTTGTATGGACGTGACTCTTTTTTTTTTTTTTATGGAAAAGACGACTTCTAGTTCAGAGGTGATATGGACGTTAACTATTTGCCTTGGGAAAGTTTTATGGATCTATTACCCATTGTGTATTCGGGAACTCCAAGTACGAATAATAGATTTGTCTGCATATTACAGATATAAATAATTGGCTGGGAAAAACACCAACCGTGAATATTACACTTTCATGTCCCTTTGCTTGGGATAATAATGACACACTTTTTTTTAACTTAGGCATAATATTTTTTTAGTAACTTGCAATTGATCGGCATCATGAACAAGTTACCATTTGGCTTAGCCAGCTAGTATGCGCCATTGGAGTAAATCGTCTCCACTACGAAGGGACCTTCCCACGTGGGTTAGAATTTGCCTTCCTTCTTGTGAGCCATGATCATAAGTCTCCTTACGGTTAGGACGAGATCGCTGGCCTGGAATGTCATTTTCTTTACCTTTTTGTTAAAGGCCCCAGAGAGTCATGCTTGATATAGCTCAATGTGTTATTGAGCCCAGAGGTATTTTTTGTCAAGTGCCTCCAACTCTTGTAGACGTCGACAATAGTTGTCTTTGGCAGTTAGCTGGTGGATGAGGGATACCCTAAGAGAAGGAATTTGGGTCTCCAGAGGAAGTACAGCCTCACTTTCGTAGACTAAGAAGAATGGCATGTTGCCAGTAGGAGTTCAGACCGTTGTACAATAGACCCTTAAATACTCGTCGAGCTTCTCATTCCAGTCATGTTTGTTGGCAGAAATAAACTTTTTGAGAAGCTTGATGATAGTCTTATTGAATGCTTCGGCTAATCCATTTTTTGTTGGATTGTTGGCAGTTGAAGCTATATTCTGAATTTGATTATTGTCGCAAAACTGGAAGAAAGCTGACTTACGAATTGTGGACCATTGTCATGAATGATCTGCGAGACAAGCCAAAGCAGTAGATGATTTAATGTTTAAGGAAACTGATCACGTTTGACATTTTTACCTCTGCGAGGGGAACGACTTTCGCCTATTTGGAGAAGTAGTCGGTTATAGCTAGGATGAACCGCTACCCCTTAGACGAAGTTGGACTGATCGGCCCTATGATGTTCATTCCCCAGGCTTTGAACGACCAGGATGCAACGGTCAGGTGTAGGAACTTCGAGGGTTGGTGAATGAGGTCGGCATGGATTTAAAATATCTTGTACTTTCTCATATAATTAACGAAATCCGCCACCAATGTTGGCCAATAATAGCCCACACGTCGGAGGCGGTCTTGAAGCTTATGTCTGGGTTGATGAGTTCCACAAGTATCGTCATGAGCTTCACGGAGAGTCTTATTTGCTTCTGCGACTAATAAGCATCATTGCAGGAGTCCATCTTAGGAACGAGGGTAAAGCATCTTAGTGGCTGTATTATAGTAGAACCAGAGGGAACGTCTTCTAACGAAAGTAGCCTCATTTGGGTCATCCAGAAGGATTTTGTAGACTGCATAGTCTATGAATGAGCGCCTCCAGTCTTTGATATTAGCATCTGTTTCTGTGAAGTGGCTCAGATTCAAGCATAAGTTATTCTTTGGGCAGACTAGATTTTGACCGACAATTGTGACAAATAAATGAGTTTTGATTGGGACTGCTAAGGATGCGACGATGCCGACGAATGCATCAGCTTCAATGTTTTGCTGTCATAGTACATGTTCTATGAAGAACTCTGTAAAGGTGGTGATCATATCAACGACCACCTGGTGGTAGGGGAACTAGTCCTCATAATGGACTTCGTATTCACCGTAGATTAATATAGAATCACCATAGGTTTCTAGGTAATCGACCTCTAGTTGTTTAGCTAGCTGGAGCCCAATAATGTGAGAGTTGTATTCTACCACATTATTAGAACATGGTTTCGTTAGCGAGTATGCGCGATGGATGACTAGGTCATCGGGAGTGATTAGCACTATTGTCACGCCCCAGTCCCAAAATATCGAGGGACTAGACACGTGGCAATGGTCAGCATCACACACCAATAGGCAAACCCAATTTAATGGACCCATCAGGGTGTACTTAAGCTGTAAAACAACAGTAAGGATCTATGATACTAATCTCATCCATAGAAATGAATACAATCAATATGAAATATAAATCAACATCAAGTCTCAATAAAACATATCTCGGGGAACAACCCGATAATAAGTTTGACACATCAGTTCAATAAACAGGAAGCAACAGAAATAACTGAGTATAGATAGCAGATACTCAAGAGAAATCCTCGGCGATCACCTCGTTCTCGGGTTCTGGTACTGTTCCAATGTCTTCTTCTGTCCCGTATACCTCGGGGTAGATCTCCTCAGCTAAACCTGGGGACATAATCCGGATTCTAGGTCCTCAGGGGACATAGCAAGGTACAAGAATAACTCAAGCCAAAATAAATGCAGTACAATAATAAATGAATCAATAGGATAAACTATATAACCAGGTAAGTGATATGCAAGTTGAGAGCATCAGTAGAACTCAGGCTGAGACCATTATAAGCTCTGTGTCGGGGAGCCAGTAGCAGTGATATCACTAGTAGAGTGCCTAGCTATGATGTAGAGTCTACGGCCTCACAATAATAAATATATATATAAAATCAGCCTGTAGCCTGTGTGTCTCTCCCCACCCAATGTAATCACACATCTCATGTCCATGACATGCAAGATCATATCTAATGCAGCAAGTCATAATAATATCTATGCATGTGTATAAACTATATGTCACGAATCTTGTATTCTATACAGAATCACCATGAATATCTCAGGAATATTATGTCTCATGAATAGTATCAAGTGTCCTATGGTATAACGTACTTGATAATACAAGCACGAAAAATGTATAGGGTCGCAATATCAATCTCTAGTGACGTTACACGACTCCGCGTACGACGTCGACACCCGAATATTATTCGGACGCTAAGCAATATCACACGGTTCTAGGTTGAACAAATACATCATATAATTAAATCAAAGGAATAACATCTAGCAAATACTGCATGATTGGCAAGGTACACTTGCCTGGGATTTGGTTTCCAACTGCTGCTCTGGTATCAGCGGGATCTGCAGGTACTCCTCCGATTGCTGAAATAATCATTACCATCATGCTCAAAAGACATCAAATAGCTAGAATTGCCTGTCCATAAGTCCAATTTGGATACAGGGGCAAAAGTGACAGATTCTGGTCAAAGCGGGGTCCACATGTGGCCCACATCGCACCAAAAAATGTGTCAGAGACAATGTTCTTAAAATTTATCAAACTTAGTGTTTACAAGTCCAGAACAATGATACGAACCCAACGGAATGTCCAGAACTGGATTCCGATGTGCCGATCATAAACGCCCGTCAAGTGGAGCCTTGGGGCCCACGATACGAGATTTTTGTCAACGTTCTCAGAATCGAACCAAACTTGGATCACAGGGCCAACGTATTGCTACGAGTCCGATGGCATAAGTTTTATTTCAAAATGACGAGCGTACACGAAGTTACAACGAGTTTCAGAACAGGCCGAAATGGGGTGTTGTCGACGGATACGCGTTGATTTCGGTTTGCACGCACATCCAAATCAACTTTCGCGAAATCCTACACGTCCGTATTGACAGTGCGCACCTTTCGGTAAAGTTCGCACACGACCAAGTTGCCTCGTTTAGCGGGGCGCACCCAGTTCCGAGAAAATTAGGGTTTTAAATAACCAAGTTTTTGGTCATTTTCATCCGCGAATTAATTACAACCTACAGATCATTAACTTAAACTAAAAACAGGGTTTAAAACTTGGTTAAGTGGTCTAAATAACTGTTCAAGTAAATTTTGAAAATATTTATCAAGTTTGTCGCAAAACGGTCGTGAACCGGGGAGTTCGGAATAATTTCTGATTTTCAGAAATTGGGGGTTTATTTTTCGGATTTTGCGTCGTGGTTTACGACCGACACAGGACGCGATACCCCGAACAAATTGCACGAATTTCGAGAGGGTTACACAGCGAACGTGTCACAGCAAACGGTTCAAAAAATGAGGCGAGAGAAAAACTCACCGGAATGTGGAATCAGAATTGACTAAAAATTTGCGTTTACGCGGTGGCGCGATGCGGCTACAGCGGTGCTCGACCGACGGCGTGGGTGCTGCGACTCCTCGGAGTTGGCGGAGAGGTGGCCATTGCTGTTGTCGAGGTATGGTCGGGGTCGTCGTCGGAGGGTCGTCGCAGCGGGGAGCTTGGGGTCGTCGGGGTGCCGGAGAGGTGGCGGTGGTGGCTGTGGAGTGGTGTTAGCAGCGGTGGTTTGTGAAGGGGGTGGCCGGGGTCGAGGGCTGCTGGTGGTTCTGGGCGGAGATGTCGCCGGAGATCTCGGGTTACGGTGAGGGTCGAAGAGGCGATGGTCGCGGGGATGATGATGGTGGTGGAGAAGTGGTGGTGGCAGCGGTGGTGATCGGTGGTGACAGTGGGGAGATGGGGGTTTAAGTAGGGACGGTGTCCGGCGGTTGCAGGTTGGGGAAAGGTCCGGACAACGGTTCGAGGAGGTGTAACGACGGGACGACGGTTGGACGGCGGGGGAGTCGGTGGGTCGCAGCGGCGGGCGCGGTGGAGACCGAGAGTCGGGTGTTAGGGTTGGATTAGTGTAGCTTTAGAAATAACGGGTCGGGTCGGGTTGATGGGTCGGGTTCGGATCCAAATCCGACCCGCTAGGGTTGATTTGGGTTGGGTTGGTTGAGGATTCGGTTCGGTTCGGTTCAGGATGGTTTAAACCGATTTGTTTTAGTTTATTTTGGGTTTAATTAAAAACTTAGTTTTTAGGTCATTAAAAATAGTTCTGGGGTCCAATAAATTCTAGAAAAATTACAATAAGTCTAATTCTTTATTTTATACTCAAAAATATTATATTCATAATATTTTAATAAAATCATAAAATTAATTTAATACCAGAAAATATTTATTTAATTAGTTAAAAATCACAGAAAGTTCTCGAAAATTTATTTTTAAATTTTGAAAAAAAATCTGTGTGTTTACAATATACCCCCCTTAAGAGGATTGCGTCCTCGCAATCAAAGAATAACGAAACATAACCGGTCAGAAGAGATGACACGGTTGCAAAATATGTTCGAAGCACGACACAACCAAAGAATCATGATCAAGAAGAAATCAAATGATGAGTGTTAAGCAAAACACCTAGGAAAGGAATAAAGTATTTTCCTAGACAATGAAAGTTAAGTAATTCAAGAGTAAGGAATTCTGGTTAGAGCAAAGAAAACTACAGCTTGGAAAAACTAGCTTATCAATTATTAACAAGTTCAAAATTACTAGGTTTAAGGCTAAGGTCATGAACTAACAGGAACGTGTTAAAGCATTACTAGAAATAGATATCTATGAATAACTTAAATCTTACGCATATTCGCTACTCCACGAGTCTGCATGTCCTCCATGGTCATCGTAAAACCTTGTTCGCGTCCTTGCGGTGGTGCCCTCTGCTGTTGCTGGGCCTGTCGGAAGAGTGCTGCTTGTGGTACTGTAAAACCCCTAATTATGAAAACCGTATTTTTCTATTTATTATTTATTTATTTAAAATTATTTATGGTAGTTATGAGCTAAATAGAGAAAATAGAATTTTCTATTGGATCAAACCCAAAACCCGCAAACCATTAAACCACCCTTCCCGCGTAAAGTAAAGAGTCAATCAGTAATAGCTCATCACCCCGCGTATACTTCTCCGCGCGTAAATATCAACAGCAATAGCAAAACAACCCCGCATAAACTCTTCCTTTGACCACGCTTAAAACCACAATCCAATAGGAGAAGAAAACATCAGTAGCAGTAGCAAACCAACTTTGCTATTTCCTTCTCCGTGCGTAAAGCAATTCCGCACGTAAAATCTTTCCACCGCTTCTTACTTTATACAAGTGTAAACTTCACCACCGCCTAAATTCTGCTCCGCGCGTAAAACAGAACTCCACCGCTTAATTCTCTCCACCGTATGTGTGGAGAAAAATATCAGCAGCTCATTCCACCGCCTCATTCCACCGCCTCTTTACCTGTTATTACTAAAAACCCCTCAACCAAAACCTAAACCAATGAAAAGAAATAGCAGCTGCAGTAATTCTTAACCACTAAGTTTTTCCACCGCCTTTAAAACTCTATATATATCACAACCCTCATAAACCTAATCCCACTTCTTACACTAAAACTTAAACACCATATTGGACGCTTGCACTCTACAGAACTTTTGCTCGGCAAGTATACCTTGCCATTGTACTAATATTTACATTCCATATGTTGGCTGCATGGAGTTTATTTCTGCTTATTCAGTTCCTCTATTTCTAAATAAATGGTGCGTCCAAGGAAGCTTGGGTGCAACGACGATGTCGTTGTTTTATGTTTATTTATGGAGATTATTGGACCTACTTTATGAGACCATCCCGTTACTATGAGGCATGTTATGTTTCATTGGCCATGGCACTATTCTTACACGAGTATGAGTCACATGTAGGATACGAACTTGCGTATTCGGCTGGCCACTGGTACGTATAGGTTGTGCGACGGATAAGGATAACTGCTGATAGAAACTTTGTATGCTAGTAGACCTGGCAGTTATGTAGAGGTTTTGCCATGTCATGGATGTGGCATGCTTAGAGCATTGGGCGGGGAGGACTACTAGTAAGCGTATGGAACACCCCACTTCCTTTACTACTGATGCCACACTCGATGGAGTGATATGGACGATATATTTACCACTGATGCCACACTCTTCGGGGTGCTATGGACGTTATATACTATACAGATTCTCCATTCTTCAGAGCAGCAGGATGTTATTACCTACATTGGGCCCTTGTATTGGGGGGCATATGTGGCATATACTAGCCAGTTGTTACGATTGGTGAATTACGTCAGCATATGTCTAGCCTACACTTTCCATACGCCCAAGGTTGTCCTCAAGTTGCATTTTACTTAGACGGTTAGGCGACCCATTGGATGTTTATATTTCAGTACTTTATTGGCATGTTTATATGTATCTTGTTACGTCCCTCTGAGGACCTGGTCCCTTTCCATATATAGACGAGCAGGAGTATCCACAAGAGTACGGACCTGGACCTGACTCTACTTAACTGACTGAGAGGTCTTACCCTTAGAGCAGCTGTGATTTATTTCCATTGTTTAGAGATTTTGTTGCTACTGTAGTATAGTCGTCCTGTAGTGGATTTGTTTTCACCCGACTATCAGACTTGATACTCATTTTGGATATCCAGTTATTATTCAGCTCTTTTATTCCTATTGATTATTTGTGCTGTGGATAAGATATAGATTTTGTGTGACTTGTTGTAACAGTATATTACCACTTGTGGATTTGATATTCATATTACAGCGTACGTGTGTATATGGTTTCCATATATTGGAGTTCATATACATACGGCTGGGCGTGTTACGTATTCCTAGTCCTACGTATTTTGGGACTGGGGCGTGACATATTTTTAGTGGTGGCCCATGCAGGTCGAGAATATATTGTCTTGGTTACGTAACTGTACCAAACAAGCCTGCGCATAGGAATAGAGTATAAGGATCTCATCCACATTTGACTAAAATCTCATTCTTTCTTTCAACTATCCTAGGTTTGGATTAACCATGTTTTACGCCAAAGACCCTTTACGCCGTGACCAGTGACCTCTATTATAGAGATCAACCAAATGACTGCCTAGTTGGCATAAGAGCCAAATGACCAGCTTGTTGGCGTAAAAGCCAAACTATGCAGAAGATTGCCTACTTTACGCTGCAGTAATGACAACTGCAACCTACGTTCCTTAGTCTTTCCTAATCCTGCATATAACACATCATGCAACCCACGTCATAGGTAACTGACACTGCGTAAACTTGGTGATTCCTGAATAATAGATCACCAGCGTAGAGTAGCTTGATTAGGCGTAAAATGTAAGGATGGTGATATGAGCGTATTTAGCATAACTTTAGCTTTCCCCAGCCATGACAAAATCTCGTACATTAAATACAGAGATATGCCTCGAGACATGTGCAAGAAATAGCTTTTGACGTGGTGTCTGATTTTGTTTTATCTTGAGCGTAAAAACTCATTTATTTAGGAAGCGTATTTAGAAGACTCTATTTCCTTCCTTTTGGATGCGTAAAAAAACTGACTTGCACCCAATATGTCACTAAACGACAACCTGGGTCTCTGTGCAAAATCATCATCATAGCCGTCCTCTCGATCATCGTGCAGTACTTTTGTCAGATGGCAGGTTCACTGATTGTTTGACAAATTCATCCGGAGAAATACAAAGAGTTTCTCGTACAACTTTACACTGCAAAACGTATTTTCAGACCTTATGTAGGAGACTTTTTACGCAGACTACCTTGACTCTCTACTTTACGCAGACAGTTCTAAGCCATGTTTTAAGCCGGCAGTTTTGAATATCTGCTTTACGCAGACAAATTCTGAAACCCTAATTTCTGCCAAACTTTCTTGAATCTCTATTTTACGCTGACTATTTTGAATCTGTTATGCCAAATTTTCTTGAATCTCTATTTTTATGCGAACAACTTATCAAACCTATTTTACGCAAACACCCTAGAATCCTATTTTACGCAGGGAGGGACTTCATGAATGTTAGGGGTTTTGACTGTGAAATACGCAAAAAATTTCCCAACATATTTCATGCCTCTACATTCTATCTAATACTTGCATCCTGTTTGATTCATGTACTTCTTCTCAACGTTGTGTACATCACCTGTAGAGAGATGGATATGCAGAAGGGATGTACTGTCACCGATGGTGACACAACTCCTGGAGTCACTGGTCAGACTCAAGGAGGGATCTCAACAATTCCTAGATTTTCGGGATCAGATGGACAGATTCACAGTCCAGTTCCATCTGATCTTTCCGTTCCACCTAATGGGAAACTTCCAGTTTCATCAACATCACAATATGGCCAGGCATAACTGTTCCAATTCTTTCAGGTGATGATGCAGGAACAGAGGCAGCAGGCAGCCGAGCAAAGGCAAGAAATTCTGGCAGCAATTAGGAGGATGGCTGCACAGGCTGCTATACCAGCTCAAGCACTAGCTCCAGTACCTCGAGCTAGAGTTGGTTTAGTAAAGGACTTTGTACAGATGGGTCCAAGGCCGTACAAAGGCATTGAAAGCCCAGAGGAAACTTCCAACTGGGTCACTCACACTCGGAAATTATTAGAGACATCACAGCTACCTGCAGACCTATGGATGACGAGTGTAAGGACACATCCAGGACCAATAAGGATACAGCAAGAAGGACCTATCAGACGTCCTTTAGCTCAGCACCGAGCAGGACCATACCAAATCCCAGGGAAGCCCCACTGCAATTATTGTGGGAGACGCGGACACATTTTGAGAACCTGTCGACTTCGCTTAGGACAATGTATAAAATGTGGTTCCGGACAGCATATGAGGAAAGACTGTCCTATGCAACACACAGTGACACTTTTACCGCCAGTACAGGAGTTAGCACTTCCAGCACCGAAGCCAGCTCAGTAAATGTGAGTTCTACTTGGACAAAGTCTCATTTCTTAGTCATGTTGTTACATGAGATGGTATTTCTGTTAAATCCAAAAAAGATCTCGGCAGTCGAGATATGTCATGTTCCTAAATCAGCAGCAGAGGTGAGAAGTTTCCTTAGACTTTCGGGATATTACCGACGGTTCGTAGAGAACTTCTCCAGGATAGCAACCACCTTTCCTCACTAAACCATGACATTATCTAGAGTCTTTTTCTCTTTATGACTTATTCCTCTGAACCCTTAGCACTCGCTAGTTGTGCGGCAACTAATTATGTTCTTCAACTCGTGCCACCTGACACTTCTGATTATAGACCGAGTGATTTTATTTTTATATATAGTTTGCTAAAGGTTATAGTTGTAATCTTGCATTTTAAATTTTGTGCTTAGTAGTTAGAACCTGATAGTTGAGTTGTTCATTTATACTATGATCATTATCCTTAGTCGTAGATCCCGTAATTGGTATCCATAACTCGATACAAGTTATATTCTATTCCACTAGAAAACCAGTAACCCTTTCATTCTTACGATTGACACATTTATCCTATGAGCACTATGATTAAGACTTAAGATGACCATTACCTATATAAATGCAATATGAGACCTTAATGAGTACCAAGATCTTTTCTCAACAAAGAGTTCTATCTTATTTACAAGGACCAGGTCATTCTGAAGAACCCCCTCAAGACAATTACAGTATTAGTTTAGTGTTATAAGTTGGGTAGTATCACATAGTCCTCTTGACTCCTTAATAAAGTATAGTTGAATGACATTAACTATACGCTAGCATAAGAAGATAATGTTTGTCCAGACTGTAAGTTTTAGAAGCCCATACCCTATTTTGGTCAAACTAACAACTTAGACAAGGAATTAGTATGACAATTGTAAGAGACTGTAGAGTCTTACCTCTTTGTGACTTGAATTATTTTGTAACTTCTCTCATCATAATCTAGTGCATTCCTATTTTCCTAAACTACCTTGACTTATGCTGTTGTTACAGCCTAGTTTTGTAAGCTTAATCTTTTATAAAGCTTGTTCATGACATGTGTTATTGGGGTCTGATCAACCACACTAATATAAATTGTCTAATCAGAATCAGTATATTATGGTCTAGCTAGACATAGTGCGCTTGGTTCGCCCTTCGCAATACTACTCTACGTGGATTAAGATACATAGTTGGCTAGTAAACGAATACACTTGTCCCTAGACATGTCTGGCATTTCGCATCGGTCATATAACTATACTGATACGAGTCTGTGAATAGGAATTACCAAAATATGATTTCAATCCATAACCGTCCTGACAATTCCCAATTGAATTCTTTAAAAACTCCTTGAACCTCATACTTGTATTCTATCACCTTCACCTGGAATTCTTTATTATTGCCCTCTGTCTTCCCTTACTTTGGAATGACGAAACCTTGTGTTGATATAAGTTTAATGTACAAATAGTACTAGATATACCCCATAGGTCAACCACATTATTTGATGATTACTTTCCGAATTTGAGGGCATATCATAGGTGATATATTTTGTGTAAACTTTGAGGATTGAATAACATGATTAAATAATTTGAGGAATAGTTTTCTTAAATGTATAGCCTTAAGTGACAGATGGATAAATTCTAAAGTTGGGTAGAAATTGTATTATTTAAAACTTGAGGTTAATTCCTTTAGATTGTGATCAAGAGAGATTAGATAGAGATAGACCCTACCCTATTTTAATTTCGAGGACAAAATTTTTATAAATTGGGTAGAATATAAAATCCCTAATTTTGAAAACCGTATTTTTATATTTATTATTTATTTATTTAAAATTATTTATGGTAGTTATGAGCTAAATAGAGAAAATAGAATTTCCTATTAGATCAAACCAAAAACCCGCAAACCATTAAACCACCCTTCCCGCGTAAAGTAAAGAGTCAATCAGTAACAGCTCATCACCCCGCGTATACTTCTTCGCGCATAAATATCAACAGCAATAGCAAAACCACCCCGCGTAAACTCTTCCTTTCACCGCGCGTAAAACCACAACCCAATAGGAGAAGAAAACATCAGTACAGTAGCAAACCAACTTTGCTATTTCCTTCTCTGCGCGTAAAGCAATTCCGTGCATAAACTCTTTCCACCGCTTCTTACTTTATCCAAGCGTAAACTTCACCACCGCCTAAATTCTGCTCCGCGCGTAAAACAGAACTCTACCGCTTAATTCTCTCCTCCACACGTATGGAGAAAAATATCAGCAGCTCATTCCACCGCCTCATTCCATCGCCTCTTTACCTGTTATTACTAAAAACCCCTCAACCAAAACCTAAACCAATGAAAAGAAACAGCAGCGGCCGTAATTCTTAACCACTAAGTTTCCCCACCGCCTTTAAAACTCTATATATATCACAACCCTCCTAAACGTAGTCCCACTTCTTACACCAAAACTCAAACACCATATTGGACGCTTGCACTCTAAAGAACTTTTGCTCGGCAAGTATACCTTGCCATTGTACTAATATTTACATTCCATATGTTGACTGCATGGAGTTTATTTCTGCTTATTCAGTTCCTCTATTTCTAAATAAATGGTGAGTCCAAGGAAGCTTGGGTGCAACGACGATGTCATCATTTTATGTTTATTTATGCAGATTATTGGACCTACTTTATGAGACCATTCCGTTACTATGAGGCATATTATGTTTCATTAGCCATGGCACTATTCTTACACGAGTATGAGTCACATGTAGGATACGAACTTGCTTATTCGGCTGGCCACTGGTACGTATAGGTCGTGCGACGGATAAGGATAACTGCTGATAGAAACTTTGTATGCTAGTAGACCTGGCAGTTATGTAGAGGTTTTGCCGTGTCATGGATGTGGCATGCTTAGAGCATTGGGCAGGGAGGACTACTAGTAAGCGTATGGAACACCCCACTTTCTTTACTACTGATGCCACACTCGACGGAGTGATATTGACGATATATTTACCACTAATGCCACACTCTTCGGGGTGATATGGACGTTATATACTATACAGATTCTCCGTTCTTCAGAGTGGTAGGACGTTATTACCTACATTGGGCCCTTGTATTGGGGGGCATATGTGGCATATACTAGTCAGTTGTCACGATTGGTGAATTACGTCAGCATATATCTAGCCTACACTTTCCATACGCCCAAGGTTGTCCTCAAGTTGTATTTCACTTAGACGGTTAGGCGACCCATTGGATGTTTATATTTTAGTACTTTATTGGCATGTTTATATGTATCTTGTTACGTCCCTCTGAGGACCTGGTCCCTTTCTAGATATGGACGAGCAGGAGTATCCACAAGAGTATGGACCTAGACCTGACTCTACTTACCTGACTGAGGAGGTCTTACCCTCAGAGTAGCTGTGATTTATTTTCACTGTTTAGAGATTTTGTTGCTACTGCAGTATAGTCGTCCTGTAGTAGATTTGTTTCCACTCGACTATCAGACTTGATACTCATTTTGGATATCCAGTTATTATTCAGCTCTTTTATTCCTACTGATTATTTGTGCTGTGGATGAGATATAGATTCTGTGTGACTTGTTGTAACAGTATATTACCACTTGTGGATTTTATATTCATATTATAACGTACGTGTGTATATGGTTTCCATATATTGGAGTTCATATACATACGGCTGGGCGTGTTATGTATTCCTAGTCCTATGTATTTTGGGACTAGGGCTTGACATGTGCCAAGGGTGGCCTCAGCTGATATCCCCCCGGTGCTGGTAAGGCTTCTCGGTTAATCATCGGTGTTTCTCCTTGATGCGTTGTGCAATCTCTGGCTAAGTGTTGGCTGGATCCACAAATCAAGCACATTCCCAACTTGCATCTGCACTCCCTCTTAATATGGCCTACCTTGCCACAGTAGTGACAAGTAGAAAGGAATGAGGCTCTTGGTGCTGCTCTCGGTGGTGGATTTATCACTTGATGCTTTGCAGACTCCTCTTGTGATGCTCTGGTTGGTACTGGTAAAAATGGTCGTTTCAGGCTGGATTCTCTCCTGGTAACGTACTCCATGCGTCGGGCTACAGCAAGAATGTCCGAGTATGAAGTAGGTGCAACGGATTCGATCAATCTCTGTAGCTCAAAGTTTAGTCCGTCGAAGAACTTTTCAGCCTTCTCTTCTTCTGTCGGGATCAAGGTAGGGAGGAAGCGACTCAGACGAATGAACTCTGCATTGTATTCTTCCACTGTCATATTGTCATGAGTGAGGCGATTGAACTTGTCCCGAAGTTCTGATCGAGCAATAGATGGAATGTACATCTATTTAAAGAGTCTAGAGAACTCTTTCCAAATGACTCGGTCTGGTCCGAGCCGTGTCTCCTCAGTTAACCACCAGTGTTGTGCATTGCCCGTCAACTACATCCGGACGGCGGTCATCCAACGCTCTCTTGGAACTCAGCTGCTTCTAATTAGTGTTGAGTGTTTGTGATCCACTCATGAACTTCAGTTGGCTCCTTCTTGCCAGAAAAGGTACGGGGCTTCAGCAGGCAAAAATTGGTGATAGAGCCCATCGTTGACCGTCGTGCTGGTAGATTCGCCTGCTCTAGTGCGATAACTATACTGTTTCACAAATTCTCTGCCTCGTGATGCTGAGCCTCTTATTGAATCTGCTGTTGAGCTTGCATCTTTCCGTAGATCATTTGAAATATCTGTTGTCCGTCCATAGCCTGCGCTTGTGGGAATATGGGCATTGGTAGAGTAAATTATGGCGGAGGTGGAATATTATCTCGCCAAAATCTAGAAGCATGCTAATTTTCTTGACTGCTTCGGTGAGTGGAGGGATCTCCACTTAATGATGTAACTTCATCTTCTCCGTAGGTGGCTACAGCACCTTGTGGTGTTCTTGCAGGAGTTTCGTCATTTGCTCGTGGATCCATTACTCTGTATCAAAAATAAACTATAAGAGGCGCACAGAGGAATCAAGGCAGAATGCAAGTCAAGAAATTCAAATCTGATATAGAGATCAAGAACGATTCAATCAAGTGGATGAGATCCTATAACTTATCCTATCCTTATCGCAGGCTTGCTCAGTTCCTAAGTTGAATCGAAGCAATTTAGTCGTAGACCTGCATGGGCCACCACAAAAACCATGTCACGCTCCAGTCCCAAAATATCGAGGGACTAGACACGTGGCAATGGCTAACAGCACACACCAATGGGCAAGCCCAATTTATTGGACCCATCAGGGTATACTTAAGCTGTAAAACAACAGTAAGGGTCAAAGCGGGGTCCACATGTGGCCCACTTCGCACCGAAAAATATGCCAGAGACAATGTTCTCCAAATTCGTCAAACTTAGTGTCTACAAGTCCAGAACGATGATACGAATCCAACAGAATGTCCAAAATTGGATTCTGAGGTGCCGATCATAAAATCGCCCGTCAAGTGGAGCCGTGGGGCCCACGATACGGGATTTTTGTCAACGTTCTCAGAATTGAACCAAACTTGGGTCACAGGACCAGCGTATTTCTACGAGTCCGATGGTACATGGTTTGTTTTGAAACGACGAGCGTACACGAAGTTACAACGAGTTTCAGAACAGGGCCGATACGGGGTGTTATCGACGAATACGCGTTGATTCCAGTATGCACGCACATCCAAATCAACTTTCGCAAAATCCTATACATCTGTTTTGACTGTGCACACCTTTCGGTGAAGTTCGCACATGACAAAGTTACCACGTTTAGCAGGAAGCACCCAGTTTCGAGAAAAAATAGGGTTTTAAATAACCAAGTTTTTGGTCATTTTCCCCCGCGAATTAATTACAACCTACAGATCATTAAATTAAACTAAAAACAGGGTTTAAAACTTGGTTAAGTGGTCTAAATAACTGTTCAAGTGAATTTTGAAACCATTTATCAGGTTGGTCGCAAAACGGTCGTGAACCGGGTAGTTCAGAATAATTTTTGATTTTCAGAAATTGGGGGTTTATTTTCCTGATTTTGCGTCGCGGTTTGCGACCGAAACAGGACGCGATATCCCGAACAAATTGTACGAGTTTCGAGTGGGTTACACAGTGAACACGTCACAGCAGACGGTTCAAAAAATGAGGCGGCGAGGTGAGAGAAAAACTCACCGGAACGTGGAGTGGAAATTGATTGAAAATTTGCGTTTATGCGGTGGCGCGACGCGGCTACGACGGTGCTCGGCCGGCGGCGTGGGTGATGCGACTACTCAAAGTTGGCAGAGAGGTGGCCGTCTCTGTTGTCGAGGTGTGGCCGGGGTCGTCGTCGGAGGGTCGTCGCAGTCGTCGGGTGCTGGAGAGGTGGCGGTGGTGGCTGTGGAATGGTTTTAGCAGCGGTAGCTTGTGAAGGGGTGGCCGAGGTCGAGGTCTGCTAGTGGTTCTGGACGGAGACATCACCGGAGAGCTCGGTTACAGCGAGGGTCAGGGAGGCGGTGGCCGCGGGGATGATGATGGTGGTGGAGAAGAGGTGGTGGTAGCGGTGGTGATCGGTGGTGACAGCGGGGAGATGGGGGTTTAAGTAGGGACGGTGGCCGGCGGTTGCGGGGTGGGTAAAGGTTGGGACGGTGGGTCGGGGAGGTGTAACGATGGGATGGCGGTTGGACGACGGGGGAGTCGGCGGGTCGCAGCGGCGTGCGCGGCGGAGACAGAGAGTCGGGGGTTATGGTTGGGTTACTGTAGCTTTAGAAATAACGGGTCGGGTTGGGTTGATGGGTCAGGTTCGGATCCAAATCCAACCCGCTAGTGTTGATTTGGGTTGGGTTGGTTCAGGATTCGGTTCGGTTCGGTTCATGATGGTTTAAACCGGCTTATTTTGGTTTATTTTGGGTTTAATTAAAAACTTAGTTTTTAGGTCATTAAAAATAGTTCTGGGGTCCAATAAATTCCAGGAAAATTACAGTAAGTCTAATTCTTTATTTTACACTCAAAAATATTATTTTTATAATATTTTAATAAAAGCACAAAATTAATTTAATATCAGAAAATATTTATTTTAATAAATAAAAATCACAAAAAATTCCCGAAAATTTATTTTTAAATTTTAAAAAAAAATCCGGGTGTTTACAACCATCCTAACTCTGGCAATGATATTG
Organism: Iris macrosiphon; assembly: GCA_036927795.1. Taxonomy (NCBI): domain Eukaryota; kingdom Viridiplantae; phylum Streptophyta; class Magnoliopsida; order Asparagales; family Iridaceae; genus Iris; species Iris macrosiphon. The sequence continues at coordinate 148,326,436 of JAYESA010000006.1, read as the reverse complement.
CCTTTGGGCCCTATTCTGGAAGCACCATCAAAGAATATCTGCTAAACTGAGCTTTCTTTCATAACGGTGTTGGGCTCCAACACCTCGTCAGGGATTTTATCGTAGATTATTGAAGTCCCTGGTACTGGATGGGATGCTAGAAAGTTTGCCAATGCTTGGCCTTTAACAACCTTTTGCGGGACGAACACCATGTCATAGGGTGACAGTAGGATTGCCCATGTGGTTAGGCGAGAATTGAGTGCCCCAGGCTTGGTCATGAGTACTCTAAGGGAGTTCACTCGAGAGATTACATGTATGGTTTGCCCTATCAATTAATGAAGTATCTTTTGGATAGCAAACACCAGAACAAGACATTCTTTCTCGATCGGATTGTACCTAACCGATCATTATTTTGCTAAGATAATAGATAGCTTGCTTATAGCATTCATCGCTATTTTGAGCAAGAAGAGTGCCGAGGGAATGATCCATTGCTCGGACATAGAGTAAGAAGGGCTTTCCCACGATTGGGGATAATAGCACTGAGGGTTCGTGAGATACTTCTTAATATCGTTGAACGCTTGCAGACATTCTTCTGTCCAGGCGAAAGAGACTCCATTCTTCATGAGTTGATTAAAGGGATAGCATCGTCCGGAGAGATTTGCTATGAATCTCCTAATGTATGCTAGTTTTCCCTACAAACCACAAAGTTCTCGTAGATTCTTCGGAGGATGCATATCTATGATAGCCTTAGTCTTCTCAAGGTCAATATGAATACCCTTTGAAGTTATGATAAAGCCGAGAAATTTGCCACCTAGAGACCCCTAAGAATGACTTAGTGGGGTTTATCTTGAGCGGATGCATCCTCATTAGATCAAATATAGTCTTCAGATTTTGGAGGTGATCATCTTAAAAATAACTCTTGACAGCAATGTTATGAACATAACATTCTACTGTCTTGCACAAGTGGTCGCGGAAGATAGTGCTCATAGCTCTCTAGCATGTAGCACCTGTATTTTTTAGGCCAAAGGACATCATGGTGTAATAGTACACCCCTATTGGCGTCCGAGATGATGTATGCTTCTCGCCTCTGGAAATATCTTGATTTGGTTATAGACTGAGAACCCGTCCATAAAGGACATACGCTCGAAGCTAAAAGTATTGTCGACCATTACGTCTGTGATCGTGAGCGAGAATTCGTCCTTTGGGCAAGCTGTGTTTAATTATGAAAGTCGATGCAGAATCAGATTTTACCATTCTTTTTAATGACGGTGATGATGTTAACTACCCAGTCCGAATGCTATTCTTCGCGAATAATTCTGCTTACTATCAGCTTATTTACTTCAGCTTCGATGGCATTTATAACGTTCGGGCAAAATTGCCATTGTTGTTGTTATACTAGCTTGGCGTCAGGCCATATATTAATCTTGTGCATGGCAATTTGTGGATCCAGACCCGGCATATCCTCGTAGTTTTATTCAAAGACATCGATGTATTCCCTTACCAGCTCTACAAGGGATTACCATTATTTTGTCGAGAGATTTTTGCTGATGAAGATGAGCTTAGGGGCATAATAGTCGCCCAGATCGACTTGCACGACTTTATCTTTAGTAGGGGGTTCCCGCTGCTCGAACCGTTACTCTCATTGGGACTCCAGTTTTAGAGTCCACGATTCTACTTCAAAGAGTTCAATGGGGTACTCGTCGTTCTTTTCTGGACCCACTGATGCCATGTTGATGGACAATATTTGCTTGAGTACCTCTCCGATGCTAGTGTCAGAGTCCCAAATGGAAGACTAGGAAGAATGATATTGCATGTCATCTTCCTCCTCCCAATCTTCAGAAGTTGTAGGAGGTATGACATATCCCAAACCATGACCGGTCCACTGGTATTACATCTCAGGCTTACCTTTGGGAGCAAAGTAATGCAACGATAATCGTCGTCCCTTGCCATAGTTTAGGCCTCGGTCACTTTTTAAGTCATATTCCATCCTCTGGATGATACACTTAGTCTGGTTGTTGTAGTGGTGATTTTGCATATTCTACCGTATTTCGGTTCTGGCTTGTTTGCAATAAAGTTTTGGCGGCCTTCGACTTTTTCAAAAATGATAGGTTTGTCTACTTTCCTCTTTGCTGGAACGACGAAACAGGCGTCTTGGCCAAGGTAGACATCGTCTACTGAGTGAGTAGTAGCTACTTACGTATGCAGATGTAAGACTAAACCATACTCCAGAGAATATACGGCATTCCATTATGCCACGATGAAGTAACTCAAGGACAGACCTTTATTAAGAAAATAAGGTATCTCCTTTACATGGATTATGTCATCATAGGACAACATGTCAGTAGATTCTACAATGTACTCTTCCAGTTCATCTTCTTCAGTAGCTGTCAGTGATGCTGACGGTGTTGAAATTTTCCTTTGGAGTTTGACTGCCAATTTCCCTGGGATTTTTATGGCAAGAGAATCTTTGTATGGAGAGCATCTCTGTCCTCGGAGTTTGACCACAAAGGGTTCAGGTTCCTTTCTTCGAACCTTGACCACGAGGGAATTAGTTACAAGGATTGGGCGTCATTTGAGACGGACCCTTAGAGGAATGCCTGTAGTTGTAACCTTGTCGGTTTAATCATCGACGTCATTACCACCTTCTTCTAGATAGATTTATTTATACAAGACTGAGTCGGAGTAGTATGCCTCGATTGCTTTGAAAGCATCCTCATCGGCGAATTATGTCTTGATGATGCCATCTTCGATGTATTTTAAGCACTGGTGGAGAGTAGATGGAACAATCATATATTCATATATCTACGGACCCCCGAGCAGAACATTATAGGATACCTCCACGTCAATGATATAGCAAGTTACTTCTGTTCGAAGATCGCCTATTTGGCATTTGAGACAAATCTTGCCTAGAGGGTACCTTCTTCTGACATTGAAGAAGCTAATGGTGGTTTTGGTGTCTGCCAGCCGATGCATCAGAATCTCCAAAGTCTGTAGCACACTTTGTGGGATAATACTGAGAGATGATTCCGGGTCGATATGCATTCAATCCAACTTAATGGCTCCGATGTATCCGTGTAATACAGGGGATGGGCCTATTGTTCTTTAACAACATGTCCTGCTGGGAGAATATGATATTAAAAATTTCCTCCATCACGCTGTTGCAGTGAGGATATGCGGTAGGATTCTCGGCCGATGGCTTGACCTTGGCCAAATAAGAGTCGACGTTTTGCAATGCCTCACTTAGAGCATCATGAGTCTTTTTAAAAATACGCGGGAGCTCGAAGAGTGAAAACTTCACGATAGTGTTGGATAGCTATGCCAGTATGTCAAAGTTGTAAGGCTTCTCCAGCCCTTGAGTTGTCTTTTTTCACAGAAGTTTATCATAGCGAATCTCATTCTGCTTTTGCTTTAATACTGGCGGAAGTTGGGATGGACCTAAATAGGAGGTAGGGGGTTCAACTGCCGGAGGTGTAGAGTCTTCGAGGGCATTATAGTCGCGTTGATAGGCTAGTCCCGACCTAGTTACCCCCGCCAGAGCTTCGTCAGTTGACGGAGAGACCGTGTGACAGGATTTGGTCTTCTTTCTTTTGGACTTGGAGGTAGGCGGTGCTGCTGACCAGATCATATCAAGGACGAGGTCTGGGTGAACCTATATGACTCTACCTCTTAGAGTAGTGGGGGGAATCAAACTGTCTGCTCGGGCTGGGGGAGGTTAACGACCTCCATGGTTGTCCTTGGTATGGGGATGACACCATCTTGATCCTATTTTATAGGAAAAGTGCCAAACTGGAGGGACACCATGTTTGCAGTGATTATCTTGTCTTCATAGTCCAAAGAGAGAGCTTTGGAGTCGATCGGTCGTTCTATCTCCCTTTTTAATATGTAATAATCATGCGTGGCATGATGAACATATCGATGGTAGTGGAAATACTTGGTGTTGTCAACCTTTCCTGTCTTATCGGGGCATTTGATGTCAGGTAGCTTGAGTTTGTTGCCCTTTATCAATACTTCAAAGAGTTCCATAACATCATCGTCATCAAAGGAATAAGTCACCTGTACTCTTGGCGGTTTTGTTGGCTTGGTAACGGGTGCGGTCGGACTCTTGGACAAGTTATCTATCAGGACTTGTTCCCTTTGCTGTCACGGCTGTTGTTAGTAGTAGAAGGATGCTTTTCCTTGTCTTCAGTATTGGGAGCTTCGAATCCCAATAAGCGGGCGCCTTTCGTACTCTTTTTGCAGCAGCGACACTTATGATAAATGTCGTCCAATCGCTGAATGGGCCAGACGCTGTCCAGAGTCTCACTGCTGGCATAAGGTTATTTTGACACGTGTCCATCAACGAAGATTTGGGGATACCGGGAGACAATTTCAATACCGCCTGTCGGAAGCTTTCGACATAATTCTATGCAAGTTCCCTGTCCCTTAGGTAATGTCCATGAGGGAGGGCATAGTCATATCCATCCCTCCTTCATAGAACTGGGGAAGAAAAATAAACTTCAGGTCCTCGAAGGATGAAATACTGTCACGACCCGCACCCGGTATAGGGGTACGAGAGCGTGGGTACGTCCAGCCTACGTCGCAACATCGGCGGTAGAACGCTGTCTAGGTCATGTAACTATCTAATTAATCTCACATGAATATCCAACTCCATAAGGAGACATGGATATCACAATATAATGCTGAAAATACTCAATCACATAACTACAACACGATAAGATCTCGAAAAAACAAGTAAGAAGCAACACAAGTCTAAAATAGAATAGTCTAACTCAACAATATAATCCAAGTCTCAAATAAGTTTGCCGGAGACAAATCCGGTACCAAAAATAGACAGTTAAGAAACTCACTAGATAACTAGTGATTACGGCTAAACCTCTCGGAATTACAACTGAACTACCAAGTCCAAGTCTGCAGCTACTCACCATATGATCCATAAGTGTCGGACACCAGTCCTCTAGGCCTAGTCTGGAAAATATGTATCCAGTCAGGATTGGAACGAAATACACCTCTAATAGCAGTTCCACATATATTGATAAAACTATAATATAGTGTAAAAAAATACAGACAAATATAAAAACTGGCAATAATGAATACTAACGAGCATGGATATACTGGAAATAGAAAAACTGGAATAAAGGAATACTGGAGCATATAATATACATCTTGAAATGAAATAGAAATCCAAGTACACGCTAGAATAATGAACTAGTATGTAAATGTGTACAAGAACAAAACTAGAACATGTGGGGATGCTAGATCAATATACTAGAGATACATGTCAAGAATCATCTAACTAAGTATGTGAAATATCAACATATCATGTGATCGGCTTGGGACTGATAAGACTCATTACATTGGTTAGCGATCATCCCTGAGGTCAGGTTAATCCGTACGGATAACTATGATGCGAGTAATAGTCAGGCTAACCACATGTAACAGTGATGAGGCATGTAATGGTAAGGCTGCACCGGCGTGAGGCGTGGGTGAGCTATGATGCATGTAAAGTTGGGTATGATCACATAAGCTACTAATATTTCCCCGTTTTCCCCCAGCTAGCACGATGGATTCCAGATCATGACTCCTCATGACAGTCTCAATGATGCCAACTCGTGTAAAGAACAGTGTCAGAGTTATGTACACTATACAACAAGAGTTATAGAAATAATCAACATAATGGAAACTGTCAGAGAATGTACTCGTCTTGGGTCCTTAGCTGTCAATACCAATGTCCTGTCCCAGAGTATCATCTGGATGATCCAACAGTCCTATAGACATATAATAAAATAATACAACATTTGCATCAGATGCTACACTAATACACAATCACAAAACACTGGCCTCAGGGCTATGCCAGGTATGGCACTAGTCAACTAGGGTCAAGTGCGTCAAGTTGCACGGGCGTCGCGTCTGGGATTGCTGGGCAAGACAGACGATCAAAATGGTACGGGGCTTGCAAGTACGTCAGTGTACGCGTGGCAGTCAACTAACAGTTCACAGGGTCAAGGTCGTGTGTAAAGACGGGGCATCCGCAATTACACTCGGGTCGCCTAAAACATATATATATATATAAATATTACCAATAATTAAATTAATACATATTTATGGTATACCAATAATATATATACAAATAGGTATAATAGTATATACACTGAATTATATGCTGTATATATATATCAATATGTTGAAAATACATATGCCACATTACTACAACCAATATTTGTATAAAACAAAAATATATACTGAATGTATATATATATATATATATATATATATATATATATATATATATATATATATATATATATATATATATATACCAAATTTTAATACATTTACCATATACATATATAAATAAATAAATAAATAAATATATATATATATATACCAATTACCAAAATACGTATTTACGTATTTATGCATTTATACCAAAATAATACATATATGTATATCAATACCTATATACTAAGTATTATACTAATACATACATGTATATATATAAATACATATACACGTACACATACACACACACACACACACATAGACACACATACACATAATACGTATTTATATATATACATACATATATATATACTAAACTATATACCAAAGAGGGAGGGAAGAGGGAAGCTCACCAGGGTCGGCTGGTGGCCACTGGCCGGAGTCGAAGGGCTCGCCGGGGTGGTAGCAATGGAGATGGTGATGATGGTGGTAGCACAGCCGGAAAGGGAGGTGGTTGTGAATGGAGATGTGGAGTCGAGGGTGGCTGCAATGAGGGAGGAGCTCCGGGGAAGAAGAGCAGCGGGTGCAGTGGTCGTGTGCGGCGAGGGGCCGCAGGGCCGGAGCCGGGGAAGAAGAGCAGCGGGTCGCACCGGGAAGAATGACAGTGGTGGTGGTAGTAGTTCGGTGGAGGAGCCCGGAGGAGGAACGGGTCGGTGCAGGGAGGAGTCGGGGTAGGCTCGGGACTCAGGGAGGATGCAGGGATGAGGTGGTGGTTGATGAAGGTGGTCGACGGGGAAGAGGGAGCTCGGAAGGAGTCGACTGTGAGCTGTCGATGTAGAGTGTTGGTGGTGGTTCTAATGGTGGTGGTAGAGGTCACTGGTCGGAGTATCGAGGCGGTGGGATGCATTGGGAGACGAGTGGGGGATGGCGGCTGTCGTGATCGGAGCTACATGGTCGGAGAGGAGAAGCTCGGTCGGAGGGATGCAGTGGGAGACGAGCGGGGGATGGAGGCTGTCGTGACCGGAGATACAGGGTCGGAGAGGAGACGAAGTCGAGGGTGGAGGAACTTCGCCGGGGAAGATGCTGAGAGTGGTCGGAGCTCGGCCGGACCAGGGTCGGGGCTTGGCCGGGTGAACAGTGTGGTGATGGTGAGGTTTAAGGTTGGTTTTGGTGTTGGTGAAGGTGTTGTATGTGAATAAATATTATGGAGAGGTGGTTTTGTATGTGGGAGGAGTGAGGTCACTCCCTAGGAATTAGGGCCGGCCAAACCTAGGAAGGGGGTTGCTTTGGGAAAGGGGTTGAGGGAACATATAAGGGGTTGTGTGGTGGGGATGGCTCCATTTGAAATGGAAGGCCTAGATTCAACATGGGGAAAATGCAAACAAAAGAAAGGAGGAGAGAAGGTGTTGGGTTGACTAGTCAAAGAAGGGGGTTGTTTTCTTCATTTGGGTTAAACCAATAGGATGGTGATACATTATTGCAATTTTGCAATTACGTCCCCAACAAATTGGAAAATTGCACAGAAGTGGATTTCTGGATTTAATTAATTAAAATTAGATACAATTGGTGTTCTAAAATTAATTAGGAGTACATGGGGCCAAAATTAGGTCGGGTCACAAATATCATTAGTGAAGAAGACTCAGAACAGAATATTACCCTAATTTGGGTCGCACGAAAAATAGGCCAAGATTGCCTCCAATTTCGATTGGAACGCACAATGATACAAAATTAGAATTTATTTAGAAATTAAATAAACGTCCGCGACGAATATTGTGCGGCTAAAATGAAGCACAAAAGAGCCTAATTATGAGTTACAAAATGGTCCGAATGGAAGGCGGGCACGACTAGGACAAGGTTGTGAAATTTGTTGGAAGACAAAAGCTAGGGTAGCGCTCCAAATATTGAAGCAACGACAATGCGCACCAATTAAATAAAATTACGGTAATTAATTACTACCTCCAATAATTAAATTCTAATTAATACAATTTAAATAAAAATCCTATAATTCGGACATGTGTTCGTCTAGTGGGCTTCTAGGTGAAGTCTACCAGCTCAAACATTAATGAACACTGTAAATATTTAAATACACATCTCATATAATTATTTAAATTTAAATACACATATCGAGAAATCATTTAATATAAATACCATAATATTAATAATATATAAAAAGTCGAAAATACTCCTATTTTTGGAATGTGGTAGTGACAAGTCTACCCTCCTTAAAAGAATTTTGTCCTCAAAATTTAAAATCCTCATAGTAGTGTTTATTCATTATATTATTTTCCATCAATAGTTAAATTCACCAACCCACATAATCCTGAAATACTACACCTTGTCATTTCACAATTTTCAAAAAAATTCTGAAATTACTGTATTCCTGAAATATCCTCGAAATAAAAATCAGTTTCCATTTTCCTCACAATTTTCCTCCGAATTTAAATTAAAAATTAAATACTCAAAATTTGACATCCAATCCTCTAATTCACTCATTGCACATTAAGACTCCCATCTAAAATACAATCCATAAATCCAACCATTCAATTTAATTAATCCACTATATTCATAAAATTTGAAATGTCATTCGAAAAGTTTGAATTTAAACACTAATCCGTTAATGATTTTTACTCCTTAATTTAAATCCAATCAATGCATATTCAAAATCTAAATCCTTATCCCGAGAATTGAATTCGATACTATTCCATTAACGATTTTATTTCCTGATTTTCTTTTTCCTCAAAATACTCAACAATGCGATACGGACGGAATCTTCAAATGCAACATTCATAATATAAAATTTTAAATTCCTATCTTGCAATCAAATAGATATAATGATAATTTTCCAAACTTTCTCAAATTTTAATAACCAATTCAATCATATCATAACCTTCCTAAATTTAATAAATCCTCAATTTTGCCATGTTAATTTCTTAACTCTCCATTTAAGTTAATGTTTATCCTCGAATTTCAATCATACCTCAATCTTCGTAAAATTAATGATCCATCAATTCTGTTATATTAACTCCTTAACTCTTTATTTAAATGAATGCTTATCCTCAAATTTTAATCATCTTGTCCCTTTTGTCAAGTCATAACCTCTTCATAGATCTTTGCTATGGTCAAAACCCCAATGATCATGGTCTAAGAAAAATTTACCTACAGTCATACGACATACAATCTAGAGGAAACATGCATAGTTATGGTCTATTTTATCATGGTATTGCGTTCTCTGTCAGGGTGTACTACTAACTATATTCTATCAAGGAAATCACGAATAGAAGCTATGGTACTAAGGAATCAATCAATCAATCAATAGAGGGGACAGAAGGAAAGAAAGGAACAGAACATGCTAACACATTACCTGCAGTATCGGTCTCCTCGACCGTTATCGCAAATGCCCCGCCCTGCTGGGGTGGTTCCCTTCACGGGTGCTGAGCAATATACGGTTCCACAGGTAGCCTAACTGGATCTCTATAATTTGGAGTTGCGCGTTGAACTAGAGGGCAATCCCTCATTCGGTGTCCTGCATCGCCACAGCACAAACAAAGTCCTAGCCTCGCTCTACAGCTCTTCCTAAGATGACCTGGCTTCTTACAGTAATGACAAGTCTGCTGATCCTGCTGAACAAGAACTTGTGCCTGGTACTGCTGTTAATACTGAAATGCCCTCGGCTATCGCTGGCCAGGATACTGCTGGGCAACTCTCTCAACTGCCTGTAGTGCCATCTGGTGAGCGTTCTCCATGCTCTCTCTCATTAGTTCAGTCTGTGCCTGGTGCGCTTCTGCTTGCACCCTCGGAGCCTCAGCTTGAACTCACTGAGCATCTGCCGTCACTCTCTGGGCATCTACCATGCCCTGGATCAAGGTAAACATCTGTTCCCCGTCAATGGGAATACCTTCGAAAATCGAAGTCGGTGAAGGAGGAAGGTTGTCCGTTACAACTGCGGCAAACCTCTGAACAGGTGGGGGAGGAAGACCCCCGGAAAGTGCAGATACTCCCACATGCATCGAAGATGTAGGAGGAACTACGGCTGTCTGTCCATCAGGTGGAGAGGTGGCAGACCCCTCTAAAGCTGGTGCTCCCACTCTCATAGATCGTGTCCTCGGCGACATCCTGAAGACAGATCCAAAGAATCAATTTAGGCAATAAAGGCGATATCATCAAGGAAGGACAGTAAAGTTTTAAAGAAGCAACATTCAGAAGGAATAAGGATAACAAGATAAATAGATTGGAATATTCCTAGTTGTGATTGCATAGGTCAATGATGTATCCAAGGTTTGATACCTCTATCCCTTTAGGTACCACAGTTCTACTACAAGCACACTCACTGCTAGCTTTGTTACCTACTGCAATTATTCATACTAGTTGTTCTTATCACTCAAGTGCACACCAAGTGCAATACACCATACTAAGTATTGTTCTCCCTAATACAACTCTAGGTGGACACCCAATCTGTTTGCAGTGCCATCTCAATCATGCCCAAGTCAACAGATCCTTACGTATGTACTTCATCCACTCATATACTAATATATATTTCTTACCCACCATAAAAAAATTTATCCTCAAAATAAAATCCTCAAAACTAACTCCTCAAACAATTTAAAGCAAAATGCATATACTTTCCTTAAGGTCAAATATTCAAATACTGAAACGAAAATTTAGTCACTTCTAAAATCCTTATAGCCTTGACCATATTTATTGAATCAATTTGAGTCCTCAACATTTTAATAACATAAAATCTCAACTCCTTAAAATTCTTAAAAATTGTAATTCATTCCCACTCTTCAAACGATAAAATTGAATCCACAAGTATACATATACTACTCACAGTCTTTAATACTCAAGGTGCACACTAATACACTAATTATTTACAACCTCAACTGTGTACGAAATTTGTACTGCCCGAATTATTTGCACTATTTCTTCCAAATGGTCATCATTACTGATACTCTTTCTCCTCTATCTATAGTACCAATACTAACTATATCACGCCTATCATAGAACTATTTCTACAAGGCACTACGCTATGGGTTACTTTAGATTAATGCCTACTGCTCACATGTCCAACTAGGAAACACTTACAAAATCACAAGCAACACTCAGTCAATATTAATACTCAAGACACAGACATAATTACAAGTCACTAATTATCATACTTAACAAGGAATCCTCAAGGAGTAGAAGCTAAAAAAAAAACTAGATTGAGGACTGAAGGTATTTCTACTGCTAGCAAACAAAAGAACGATGGAATAAAGTCCTGTAATAACAGAAATAGATAAGTGTTGGGATGATACTTTAAGAACCAATTTAAGATACAACCTGATAATCATACACGTCTGTCCGAAATCATGACACTTAGAATCCTCGCCACGCCAGTAAGCATAGGTGCGATAAACGACAGGTTCCGTAACTAAAGTATACAATCCCTATAATCATGTAATCTAGAATCTTCGCCACGTCAACCGGTATGGCTGCGAGAGACTCTAAATTTTATAACTAAGGTATATACATCCAAGTCAGGTTCCTACGTTCTCGTCACGACAGCTGATGTGGCTGCGATAAACTCTAGGTTTCATAACCAAAGTAGACGTTTTACCTTTCTCACTGTCCTCATCAATGTATGTCATCAGATGATACCGTAAGTTTAGTTCATAAAATTCATCTCGATATAAAATTAACTCAACAACGATACCAAGAATTAAATTTAACAACTGGTCAACAAGAATCAAACTTGATATCAACGAGTGAGGACGGACGAAAACAAGGGCGAAGGATTAAAATTAGAAATTGTAATAAGATTCTCAAGGGGTCGTCCCAGGAATCTCTCAAGAATTTTGTGATTTAGTATCCTCTCTCATCCTAGTATCCTATGTCCTATATTCTATAGCAGGCACGCAGTAGTTCAACTATGACGTCGCACTATCACGACATCGCACAACTTGCGAAGTCTGACCTGCATGGGGCCACCACTAAAAATGTGTCACGACCCGCACCCGGTATAGGGGTACGAGAGCGTGGGTACGTCCAGCCTACGCCGCAGCATCGACAGTAGAACGCTGTCTAGGTCATGTAACTATCTAATCAATCTCACATGAATATCCAACTCCATAAGGAGACATGGATATCATAATATAATGCTGAAAATACTCAATCACATAACTACAACACGATAAGATCTCGAAGAAACAAGTAAGAAGCAACACAAGTCTAAAATAGAATAGTCTAACTCAACAATATAATCCAAGTCTCAAATAAGTTTGCCGGAGACAAATCAGGTACCAAAAATAGACAGTTAAGAAACTCACTAGATAACTAGTGATTCCGGCTAAACCTCCCAGAATCACAACTGAACTACCAAGTCCAAGTCTGCAGCTACTCACCATATGATCCATAAGTGTCGGACACCAGTCCTCTAGGCCTAGTCTGGAAAATATATATCCAGTCAGGATTGGAACGAAATATACCTCTAAGAGCATTTCTACATATATTGATAAAACTATAATACAGTGTAAAGAAATACAGACAGATATAAAAACTGGCAATAAGGAATACTGACGAGCATGGATATACTAAAAACAAAAATACGGGAATGAAGGAATACTGGAGCATATAATGTACATCTAGAAATAAAATAGAAATCCAAGTACACGCTAGAATAATGAACTGGTATTTAAAGGTGTACAAGAACAAAACTAGAACTGTAGGGATGCTAGATCAATATACTAGAGATACATGTCAAGAATCATCTAACTAAGAGTGTGAAATATCAGCATATCATGTGATCGGCATGGGACTGATAAGACTCATTACATTGGTTAGCGATCATCCCTGAGGTCTGGCTAATCCGTACGGATAGCTATGATACGAGTAATAGTCAGGCTAACCACATGTAACAGTGATGAGGCATATAATGGTAAGGCTGCATCGACGTGAGGCGTGGGTGAGCTATGATGCATGTAAAGTTAGGTATGATCACATAAGCTACTAATATTTCTTCGTTTTCTCCTAGCTAGCACGATGGATTCCAGATCACGACTCCTCGTGACGATCTCAATGATGCCAACTCGTGTAAAGAACAGTGTCAGAGTCATGTACACTATATAACAAGAGTTATAAAAATAATCAACATAATAGAAACTGTCAGAGAATGTACTTGCCTTGGGTCCTTAGCTGTCAATACCAATATCCTATCCACGAGTATCGTCTCGATGATCCAACAGTCCTATAGACATATAATAAAATAATACAATATTTGCTTCAGATGCTACACTAACACACAATCATAAAACACTGGCCTCAGGGCTATGCCAGGTATGGCACTAGTCAACTAGGGTCAAGTGCGTCAAGTTGCACGGGCATCGCGTCTGGGATTGCTGGGCAAAACAGACAATCAAAATGGTACGTGGCTTGCCAGTACGTCAGTGTATGCGTGGCAGTCAACTAACAGTTCACAGGGTCAAGGTCGTGTGAAAAGACGGGGCATTCGCAATTACACTCGGGTCGCCTTATACATATATATATAAATATTATTAATAATTAAATTAATACATATTTATGGGTATACCAATAATATATATACAAATAGGTATAAAAGTATATACACTGAATTATATGCTGTATATATATATCAATATGTTGAAAATACATATGCCACATTACTACAACCAATATTTGTATAAAACAAAAATATATATTGAATGTATATATATATATATATATATATATATATATATATATATTGTAAACTCCCTAGACCAAATTTCAGTAATTTAGGATTAGTTTAGACTAATTAGAATTACAGCAACTTTTTAAAAATTTATTTATTATATAATCTATTGATTGTGCACCTGTTCATTACACAATTAATTAGGGCATCCCACTAGCTGTTAAACCCTAAACAAATTTCACATACCTGCCCTAGACTTGTTAGACTACTTTTTCTGTATTTTGTGCAACTTCCAAAAACCTTGTTTGGTGCTTCGTTTTAGTCGTACAAATATCGTTACAAACGTACGTATTTATTACCTATTTAAATCCTGTTATTTACCATCTCTGTACACCTAGGGATTTGAGGACCAGTAGGCACCTGTTTTGCCCAAACAAAAATACGATAATATTTTAGACTGAATATACTACAATTAGTGTATTGACACCGTAGAAAAAATATGACCCTAACAGCCTCAAAATAATTAGTGAGCATCGTGCGCAGTATTTATTAATTAATAAATACGAGGACCCGTATCACCTAAGAAATCAGACCCTGCCTCTGCCCAGACTCACCCCACACTGTCCAAAACATTTTCCCCAGCTTTTTTCCCCATTTTTGTATAATTTAGTAATTCGGGGAATCAGTAATTAAAATCAGGTAAATTGCGGAATTACGCAAAATACTAAATTCAAGCTTTTATGCAAATTATGAAAAGTTAGGGGTTTTTATGCAAAATTGCATGTAAGGTGGCATAATCCTATTGGTTAGTGAATAGGTGTGTGGGACCCACCCAAATACCCAGAAAATTCCAGGAGAAAATATCTCAAAAATCAGAATTACCTAACTACCCCAAAACTTCCCCTTAATTACGAAATTGCCATTGCCTACAACCCCTATAAAACCCGACCCCCCTCTCTTCAAACCCTCACAGCCCTCACCTCCGACCACCGCCTTCGGCCAAACCCTGCCCGACCCTTCGCCCTGACCCCCTCTCCCCTCCGGCCAAGCCACACCCCCTCCGGCCACCGCCTCCGCCTCCGGCAGCCCCCACAGCAACCAAACCAACTCCAACACCAACATCAGCTCCCCACCTCCAGCCGCCCCTCACCGCCACCCCCGACCACCGTGGACCTCCGCCACCACCCCCATCCGCTCCGCCGTGACTCCCTCTACCCAACCATCACCGCCCCGTCCCTCCACGACCACCACAGCTCCCGCCGTCACCCCCGCAGCACCACCACCGCCTCTCCCTGCCCACTGCCCGAGCCACCTCCCGACCTCCCTAGACACCGCCACCACCGCCTCTGACCACCGCCACCCACCCCGAACTCTTCGCCGCCCCTTCCTCCACCGTCCCAACGCACTGCTCCGCCACCCTCGCCACCGCACGCGGCGCTGCGGCTGCTGCAAGTTGCTACTGCTACTGCTGTTGTTGACTACAGCTGCTGCTGCAGCTACTTCTCCGGCCGGCCGCCGTCGCCTCCGCCGCCGTCCTCCCGCCGGCAACACCGCGTGGGACCCCCCTACCAGTAGGTATAAACCCTAACTCTATATATATATATATGTATATACGTATTTATGTATATGTATATGTATATATATATGTATATATATGATATATATATTTGTATATTTATATATATATATGTATTATATTATTATACTATATAAATACAGTATAATTACACTGTATACATATATATTGCTATAATATATTATATATGTGTATATATACTACTAATATATATGTATTTGTATATGTATACTATGTATTTATATACGTATATTTACATATATATATAAATATGTATATATATGTATATAATATATATAACTATATATGTTATGTATATATAACTATGTATATATATTATATATATGTATATAATATATATATCTATATATATATATGTTATGTACTATATATAATTATATTATTCACTGTGAATATACACAGTATATATATATGTATATATATGCTATGTATTTTCTTTTTATTATTTATTTATATACACTTATTCAATTTATTATATATGTATATATTATCCAGTGGTCACATATAGACCCTGATAAAAGTTATATTGCTGGATAATACAGCTTATATATATATACCTATTTTCAATTCTTGCAATATCATTTCAATTTATTATTTATTATATATTACTGTGCTGGATAATACAGCCTACATATATATATGTATATTTTCAATTCTTGCACTGTCATTTAAATTCATTATATATATATATATATATATATTATCTAAATACATTATATACTATTACATAGATATATATGTATTTACTTTCTGTCCTGTCATTTCAATTTATATATATATACATCAGTGGATACACCCTGATAACATTATATTATTTATATATGGCAGAGGATATACCCTGCTACTATTATAAATTCTATATATACCTGCATTTTTCTGTTCTGTATATACTATATATACTGCTATATATATTATATCTATATATATATATATACATACTATATATATAACTATATTATATATGTGAATATAAGTATATATACATATACTTTATATTACAACTTTGTTATTCACGAACCCTGTCTGTTTTAACAGAAACCAACCTCAGCACAGCCAGTGACCCCCAGTCACAAGCACCCTCAACCCTGACTGTGAGATCAGGTTTTCAGTACTATCAGGGAGTAGGCAAGTATACCTTGCCAAGTTAATGTTCAAATTCAATTATTGATATCTGCTTTGTTCCTGAATTTCATATACCATGATTACCTGAGACTGCCTTGGGTACAGTCAACTGATACGTTGACATTAGCATATTTAAACTTAGTCTTACAGACTCACCATTCGCCGTGAGAGTATTCTAATATTCTCCTAGACCCTATCACGGGAACACGTAACATAATTGCAATGCATATTGGGATGCGAGCTGCGTAGCTGATTAGCTACCAGTACGTGTGACCCGCATCACGGATTAGAATAATTTAGGAATAGTATGACTTGACATTTAGTTCATTGGGATGGGAAAGATAACTAGTAGACGTATGGGACACCCCCTCCATAAATGTTTTATACCTTCGTACCATGATGGTCGATTGCAGAGTTCCCTTGAGTCAGGGGACATATGACACATATACTAGCCAGTCCCCACGATTGGTGAACTACGTCAGCATATGTCTAGCCGACACAATCCCATGCGTACTACAAGGTCTTTACTTGCATTTCACTTAGAATGATTAGCACCCTGTATTTATTTTCTTTATTCAGTATTTACATACTTGGCATGTCATTTTCTGTATCTTGTTATGTCCCACTGAGGACCTGGTTCCTTGCCAGATCTAGACGAGGCTTTTTACCCCACTGTGTATGGCCCTGATCAGGAGGCTAGATGTGTTACCGAGGAGGAGCTCGAGGAGACACCCTCAGAGTATGCTTGACCCTAGAGGCCTGCCACCTGGAGATGGAGATGTTTTGATCAGATAGACACTGCTTAGTCTATCTGATTTTTCTGCGCTATTATCAGTTTTTGTAGTAGGCTTGTAATCTCACCAGTTGTGTACTGTATCAAACTCAGTTTTATATATATTCAGCACTTGCTTTTCTGACATTTTGTTGTGGATGAGATAGATTTGCCTGTGTTGTTCTTGTAGTATCTTAGGACAGCGTAGCACGTCCCTATGGGTCTATTCAAAAATGGATTAAGCCCTTAGTGACGTGTCAGCTGGCCAGTGACACGTGGCCTAGTTCCTGATATTTTGGGACTGGGACGTGACATATATACCAAGTAAAATATACGTATACTATATTTATATATATATATATATATACCAAATTTTAATACATTTACCATATACATGTACATATACATATATATATATATATATATATATATATATATATATATATATATATATATATATATATATATATATATATATATACCAATTACCAAAATACGTATTTACGTATTTATACATTTATACCAAAATAATACATATATGTATATCAATACCTATACACTAAGTATTATACTAATACATACATGTATATATATAAATACATATACACGTACACATACACACACACACACACACACATATACACACATACACATAATACGTATTTATATATATACATACGTATATATACTAAACTATATACCAAAGAGGGAGGGAAGAGGGAAGCTCACCGGGGTAGGCTGGCGGCCACGGGCCGGAGTCGAGGGGCTCGCCGGGGTGGTAGCAATGGAGATGGTGATGATGGTGGTAGAACAGCCGGGAAGGGAGGTGGTTGTGAATGGAGATGTGGAGTCGAAGGTGGCTGCAATGAGGAAGGAGCTCCGGGGAATAAGAGCAGCGGGTGCAGTGGTCGTGTGCGGCGAGGGGCCGTCGGGCCGGAGCCGGGGAAGAAGAGCAGCGGGTCACACCGGGAAGAATGACAGTGGTGGTGGTAGTAGTTCGGTGGAGGAGCCAGGAGGAGGAACGGGTCGGTGCAGGGAGGAGTCGGGGTAGGCTCGGGACTGAGGGAGGATGCAGGGATGAGGTGGTGGTTGATGAAGGTGGTCGAAGGGGAAGAGGGAGCTCGGAAGAAGTCGACTGTGAGCTGTCGATGTAGAGTGTTGGTGGTGGTTCTAATGGTGGTGGTAGATGTCACTGGTCGGAGTATCGAGGCGGTGGGATGCAGTAGGAGACGAGCGGGGGATGGCGGCTGTCGTGACCGGAGCTACAGGGTCGGAGAGGAGAAGCTTGGTCGGAGGGATGCAGTGGGAGACGAACGGGGGATGGCGGCTGTCGTGACCGGAGCTACAGGGTCGGAGAGGAGACGAAGTCGAGGGTGGAGGAGCTTCGTCGGGGAAGATGCTAAGAGTGGTCGGAGCTCGGCCGGACCGGGGTCGGGGCTTGGCCGGGTGAACGGTGTGGTGATGGTGAGGTTTAAGGTTGGTTTTGGTGTTGGTGAAGGTGTTGTATGTGAATAAATATTATGGAGAGGTGGTTTTGTATGTGGGAGGAGTGAGGTCACTCCCTAGGAATTAGGGCCGGCCAAACCTAGGAATGGGTTTGCTTTGGGAAAGGGGTTGAGGGAACATATAAGGGGTTGTGTGGTGGGGATGGCTCCATTTGAAATGGAAGGCCTAGATTTAACATGGGGAAAATGCAAACAAAAGAAAGGAGGAGAGAGGGTGTTGGGTTGACTAGTCAAAGAAGGGGGTTGTTTTCTTTATTTGGGTTAAACCAATAGGATGGTGACACATCATTGCAATTTTGCAATTAAGTCCCCAATAAATTGGAAAATTGCACAGAAGTGGGTTTCTGGATTTAATTAATTAAAATTAGATACAATTGGTGTTCTAAAATTAATTAGGAGTACATGGGGCCAAAATTAGGTCGGGTCACAAATATCATTAGTGAAGAAGAGTCAGAACAGAATATTACCCTAATTTGGGTCGCAAAAAAGGCCAAGATTGCCTCCAATTTCGATTGGAACGCACAATGATATAAAATTGGAATTTATTTAGAAATTAAATAAACGTCCGCGACGAATATTGTGCGGCTAAAATGAAGCACAAAAGAGCCTAATTATGAGTTACAAAATGGTCCGAATGGAAGACGGGCACGACTAGGGCAAGGTTGTAAAATTTGTTGGAAGGCAAAAGCTAGGGTAGCGCTCCAAATATTGAAGCAACGGCAATGCACAACAATTAAATAAAATTACGGTAATTAATTACTACCTCCAATAATTAAATTCTAATTAATACATTTTAAATAAAAATCCTATAATTCGGACAGGTGTTCGTCTAGTGGGCTTCTAGGTCAAGTCTACCAGCTCAAACATTAATGAACACTGTAAATATTTAAATACACATCTCATATAATTATTTAAATTTAAATACACATATCGAGAAATCATTTAATATAAATACCATAATATTAATAATATATAAAAAGTCAAAAATATCCCTATTTTTGGAATGTGGTAGTGACAAATACACTTATCTGGGAGACTGCAGAACCACTCAAACGCGACTCCAAATAGTGCTCCGACGAACAAATTGGTGAGTAATGCGTCATCCAGAGGTAGGTGACCTATTGTAGATTGGAAGTATCTCATGTACTGATGGTATGACATCTTTTCGTTAAATATAGTCCGAGATAGCGGCTTATACTTAGGAGGATATACCACATTATCCCACTCGGGAGGATAGGGTTACCGGATTCCAAGCTTCTGAAGCCTGTCTTGATTATCCCGAGAATCAACACGGGCACACAGGTCCCTAAGAGTCTCCTAGACGTCATCTGATTGCAGAGAAACAGAGGATCAAGGTACGGTCTGACTTCTTGCGACATGAGGAGCCGAATCACGCAAACCAAATTCTTTATTGGTCCCTCGATCTAGGTTTGTTCGTCCCAGGGCCTATGGCTGTGTTGAGACCAAGTTTTCGCTAAGTTCTAGGACTATATGAGTCAGATTCTTCATCAAAGTGCTGAGAGCCTGCATCATGGCTTCGAGTGACTCCAGGCATTGTTGGTTACTGGATTTTATGCCTTGCTCGTCCCCCGCCATGTAACTAGCATTAATTGGGATGAGGTGGACAGGAAGGTGGACGCTTCACTTTTTGTCTCTGACATCTGAGTTTCATTGTTCTCTGGTAGAAAGGTCAATGTTGCGTTATTTTTATTATGGGAAGGATTACTACCCCCATTTTTGGTTGCAGGCTCGTCCTAGAAATATGGCTACCCCCATCTAGACTGTTATCCATGTGCAGAGATTCACTGTCCTGTTATAAGGATAAAATACTACCCCCCAACTCTCGTTGCAACTTTATTTGGGGTGGTATGACTACCCCCAACCTTTGTTCTCAAGCGTGCCTTGGAATACCCAAATGATAGGGACCTGTTTGTTGTCCCTCTGGCAGCTTCGCGGTGTGCTGACTGATACCGTTAGGTTAGGTGAGCTCTTCTTGGAGATCTTCTTCATAGGATGAGACCTCCACCTTAAGCAACAAGAAGCGACGAGAAATTCCTCCTCTTCTCACGGTCGTCTCCTAGAATAACGCCAAGACGGTGCCGCGAGATACAATCGCTGAAATACTGACTGTCTGGTTGGAGGAACTGGCACCTTGGTACAACAACAGTTGATGATGATGTTGGCATAAGTGTTTCTTCGAGGGGACACGTCGTGCTCGAGGGTTGCTTCTCTTGCCTTATGCCTATGATTAATCATATTGCGTAAATCAGACGATGAAAGTTTTACTCCTAGCCCCATTTCATGCGCTCGGGAAACCCTTGCGCATGGAGGTGAGAGTTTAGTGTTTGATCCCTGACCCCATTCTTCTGCAGAGACTATAACTAGATCATTGGTGGAAGACTTTGGGTGAGATAGACCCACTATATGCGCGGAGCCAAAATGGACGCATGGGTCTGTCATCTCAATATTTGCTCCCTGACATGGTTTAAGTGTAACTACGACATCCAAGTGGGTTTAAAAAGGCTTCAAGGGTAAACCCACCTCCGGCGCATGAGTACCTGGGTCAGCCCTTTAGAGTCTTCCACTAACAGTGCATGTAACGACTAACGACGCATACTTTTGAGGAGCTGGTGGCACAGCCTTTCGAATGCGCATGGCTAGGTATATTTTGGGCTTCCCTGATCCAACGCCCTTAGGCGCGTAATACAGGGAATCCAAATTATGACAGTACGAGTCATTGTTGACGGCGCCTTGCTCAGAGGAGACTTCATGCACCTATGATCATCGCGTGTTTTCCTGCCCAGACAACGCTACGTGCACGCGTCTTGAGATTCAATATTATTCATCTCAAGGGCAGCTTCGGAGATGGAGATAGGATGCAAGCCAATCTCATGTGCAACTGCGGCGGAGGACGACGACGCTTCTGGATTAAATATTGGGTCTAGCAGGGCGACTTTAGCAACACAAATTCTACGATCTTTGTGAGGTCGTACGGGCCTCGTTGATGAACTCGACTTGTTGGGTGAGTACAGGTCAACCATATGTGCATTTGCGACGGGGGTTGACAATGTATCGAGTACCAACTTCGGGGGCAGCGCAGCGGCCTTAGCGCCCCTGGTTTTGCTAGTCTTGTGGAGTTTGACGAGTCTCGTTGTAGAGCTCAATTTTTCTAGCATGTCTTCAAATGCCTGTTGGTCGAAGGGAACGACCAATATCCTCTGAGTCGAAGGTAACTTGGTCACATCGGATTATGTGTCAGGCCCCTGATCTAGAATACGAGAGAGTGAGGGCTGAAAAAGCCAACTATGTATACCAGAGTACTCTAGTACCCTAAAATACGGTCACGGTTGTGAATAGACATGAGGGGTTAATGCTATAAGCCATCAGTCAACCTAGGTCAAGCAATACTAGTATCTCAATCACAAGCAGAAAAACATAATATAAAAGAAAATATGATCATCAGAAGCAAAATAGTAAAGTATCTCAAACCATATATACATAGCTGATCATGAAGCTAGTGATACAAAATAAAAAAACTAGCAATAGTGTAATTCATACATGATTAACTCAAGTTATAGTCTAGAATATGCTAATTATGTCATGCCCAGTAGGCGATATAACAAGTCTAAAATACGAGCTAACAGGTGATCGAGGCTAAACACCACAAAAGAATATGCATAATAAGTGGGAGAACAAGATATAAATCCACTCAATCAGTCTGGTGCTCCGTGTGGTCACCATCCTAGGGAATAGACGGAAGATCCTTTTGCTCTGCTACCGGATCTAGCCAAGCAAAACCTGTGGGACCAGACCCCAAATAACAAGTACCATAAAGCAGGCCAAACTAATAAACTAAAACCAGCAATACAATAAGGAGCTACAATATCCTAAGCAACATGTAACTACCAGGTAATATGTAAAGTGCACCAGGAAACAAGAAAATAAATGGAAAACATGTAAAAAAAATTGGACTGTTGACATGCACGGAATCATGTAAGGTGAACATGAACATATAAATAAACTGGTACATGTAGCATATACAGTGAAATGGACAAAAAAAATTAAACAAGAGAAGAAATAGTACCGAGTCAGGATCATGGCAAGGAAAACATGTAAGGACCAGTGCATTTATAAATTAAAAGGGCATACAAGATAATAGGCCGGAGTGCACCGCGACGGGTCGCTATCAGACAAGCAAGCAATATAAGACAAGATAATATATTGAATCCATCCATCAATCATGGCAAAGCAAGAAGTATGACTTGCTATGTTAGCTAAATAGGGTTATCACATGTCCAAATGAGTAGCAAATGCAATTTAGGCTTTTCATACGGTCGCATGCCCTACAGACTATCCAAGCTACCAAAACGTCGGACGACGGTAAAGTAAATAATAGAGGATACACCACCCCCAAGAGAGATGTGTACCTAAATCCAAGTCACATAAAGGTGAACCTGAGTATTTCAATTCAGTTTGCCCCATATGACGATGAGCTAGAAATGTGCACTACTCGATGGCATGCTACAAGTCCATCTGTCAATAAAATATTATCGGGGCACGGGACTACATACAACCAAGAGATCCTTCCCTAATGCTCTAATCGTTCAAGCTAGTTATTAACCTTAGCAGTTTGTTTCTTGATTCTGGGTGTGGCATTCTGCAGAATCTATCCTAGACATGATGCTCCCCGCAGGGATGAACTATACAAGACAAAATTTTGGCAAGCACAAGCACAAGCACAAGATTATATTGGAATACAACCAAACGATTATAGGCATGACAAACGTGCACTATAAAAAACGATAATAAGTAATTTATGAAATGGGTGTATAATGGGTAGGAGGCCCAAACTATACCAAGACTGGTCAAGACAGATGTATAACGAGTAGGTGTCCCAAAAACTATACTCGACAGGCGTATAATGGGTAAGTGGCCCCAAAGCTATACATGATGTCAGGACGAGGCTGGTATAAGGTAATGAACAAGAGTGCACCATAATGGATCACTGTCAAGAATGTACTGGTCAGGGTATAATGGTTAGGTGTCCCAAACTATACTTAAAGCTGGGACTGGTGTATAATGGGTAGGTGTCCCAAACTATACCGGGACGTGTATAATGGATAGTTGGCCCAAACTATACCGGGATGGGTGTATAATATATATGTGTCTCAAACTATACCGGAACGGATGTGTAATGGATAGGTGTCTCAAACTATACCGGGACAAGTGTATAATGGTAGGTGTCCCAAACTATATAGAAAGCTGAGCTAAGAAAGTATTACTGTCAACTGGAATATCAAAAAAGACAAGATAGACAAATCAGGGTCATTCGGATTATCTGTCGGATCTCCTCGGATCACAGTCGGATCATTCGATATGTCACATTAAGTAAATAGACCACAAAATGGATCATCTGTCGCACTGCCGTAGATTATCGTCGGATTATCCGATTGGTCACATAAATTTTGTGGGCCAAAAATCGGATCATCCGTCGGACTACCGCGGATCACCGTCGGATCTTTCGATTGGTCACAGAAACCCGGACTTGCAATATTTTCGTGACTTGTTCCAGCCGTAAAATCTCCGTTCTAACTCAGAATTTGGATTTCCAAAGGTCAAAATTGTATATGATCAAATTTCCAATGATCTGGGACATTCGATTTCACAAACTTTGAGTTTTGATAGATCGATTCAGAGAATTATCGCACAAGTAATTTATGGGAAAACCGAAACTTGTTTGGATTCACAAAACTCAAAACTACTAGAATAGAAACTAGGCACGAGTTTTAAGTAGCATATAAATTAAGTCTCATGGCAATCACTCCGGTAATCGTTTCTGACACAGGGTTTTCTAACTGGTAAATACTACAGTTTCAACAAAAAAGTCAAAACCAGGCCTAAACTATTGTTTGAAATATGCACAAGGTTGAAAAATTACTAGAGAAATATTTTTAACAAAACAAGTTTCATGAAATTCTAAGCACAAAATCTCAAGAAAAACAAAAATTGAAATAAAATAATATCGTTCAGTATTTTAGCAAGATAAACTTGCCTAAAGCAAACTCCCAGCCTAAAAATTTAACTCCACAACCACGAGGGGTTCTGAACCATACTCTTAGACCTCAAAACCAAGCTCCTAGATCCCATGAGAAATAGAGAGAAAATAAAGAAGTGAAGAAAGAAAGAAAAAAGTGAGAAGAGAGAAGAGAGAAAATAATTTTATATATATAGAAGAGGTAATTTAATCGTGATCGTTCGATCTGCCACGTCAGCGATCTAAGTCACAAGATTAAATCAATCTTGACCGTACAATAAAAACCAAGAAACCAATGGATAATAGAAAATATCGAACACTATTCACGAAAAAAATTAAAAAATATATCTTTTAAATATCTCAAAAGTGAAAAGAATATCTACCGGATGAATTTTTCGTCGATATGCCGGTGGTAGTCCGTTCAGGGAAAAAAGTTTCAGTTCTGAGAGAAATTCGAGATTCCACGAGACCCAATAAAGAACAGTATAAATATAATATAAAATACGTATCCATATACCAATACAGATATTGTGAGATGGGTCTCACAACTCTTCCCTCCTTAGAAAAATTTTGTCCTCAAAATTTTAATAAGGCTCCAATTAAACATGATAATCCAGGAAAGCATGCTATCGAGAACTAAGAAGGAAACTAATATAACTATGAAAACCAAACAAGTAAAGGGAACATGAAATATAAAAGCAATTAACTACTGCAAACAACTACCACACACAAGAAGGATAGGATAAAGAGGACACGAAATAAGTATACCTCCTTAGTCAAAAAAATACAGGTAACGAGCACGAGTATCATCCTCGCGCTCCCACGTTGACTCACCCGGTGAGTGATGACCCCAAGAAACTCGAACTAGTCGGATAGTCCGGTTCTTGAGAACCTTCTTCTCCCGGTCCAAAATAGATACGGGCCTCTCATCATACGATAGGTCGGTACCAACGACCAACTCCAAATGATCTAGGACATGGCTCGGATCAGAAATATGCCGACGCAACTGAGATACATGAAGGACGTCATGTACCTCACAAAGTGACGGCGGAAGAGCTAATCTATAGGAGACATCTCCTACGCGCTCGAGAATATCGAACGGACCAATAAATCTATGACTAAGATTTTCCTGTACTCCAAATTTGATAACTCCATGGGTAGGTGAAATCCTAAGAAATACGTGGTCGCCAATAACGAACTCAAGATATCGTCGATGAAAATATGCCCAATTTTGTTGACGATCCTGAGCAACTATGAGATGCTCTCTGATCTGTTTGATAATCTTAATTAATTGAGATATCATCTTGGGATCGAGCATCTGCCTCTCTCTGATATTATCTCAATCCACCAGAAGTGCTGTCAAATATCAAGGTACATCTTCCTCCCTCCTGAATGAACTAAGTAATGAGAACTGTGTTCCTCTGCCATAAACTCGTGTCGGATATCTCTACTCGGCACACAAAATCGACTCCTGGTGAATGCTCAACTTTGCTCGATGTCCTGTCTCACACTCTGCTCTGAGTCACTGAAGCCTGGCATCACCTGACTGTGCTGTCATGATCCTCTCAACTTTAGTCGACAGGATCTGCAATCCTGTCATCAAGCCCGTATCACCAGGTAACACTACCTCGATACCAATCTCCTGAAGATCGTCTAGGATGTGACGCTGCTCCATCAAGAAGTAAGCTTATGCTCTCTTGCTCAAAGCGTCTGTGATAACATTGGCCTCCCCTAGATGATACTGAAGATCAATATCATAATCTGTCAGTAACTCCAGCCATCTTCTCTGTCGCATGTTGAGGTCCCTCTGGGTGAATACATACCTCAAGCTCTTATGATCGGTAAAGATCTCCACTGGCTCACCATACAAATAATTCCTCCAGAGCTTGATTGCAAACACAACTGCGGCTAACTCCAAATCATGAGTCGGATAATTTTTCTTATAGTCTCGAAGCCGCCGAGACGCATAAGAAATAACCTTACCATGCTGTATAAGAACACACCCTAGCCCTATGCCTGATGCATCACAGTAAACCGTGAACCCCCGGTCCTACAGGAAGTGTCAGAATAGGAGTTAAAATTAAACTCCGCATGAGCTTCTCGAAAGAAACTTGACAAACATCTGACCACTCAAAGTGCTCGTCCTTATACGTTAGCCGTGTCAAGGGTACAAAAATCCTACCATAGTCTGCCATAAACCACATGTAGTAGCATGCTAATCCTAGAAAACTATGCACCTCTGAGATTGTACTAGGTTTTGGCCAACTCTTAATAGCCTCTACCTTTTTGGGATCCACCTCTATGCCTCCACCGAAAATGATGTGACCCAAGAATGAGATACGATCTTGTCCCCACCACATTCTAAAATAGGAGTATTTTTGTCTTTTATATATTATAAGTATTGTGTGTATTTATTTTAATTAATTGCATCATATGTGTATTTATATATATATTATATAGTGTTCTTAATGCATGAGTTAGTAGACTAGACCTAGAAGTCCACTAGATGGACCCCTGACCGAAATATAGGATTGTGGATTTAAATCGTATTATTTCAGGATTAATTATTTAGGGTTATAACTAATTACCGTGATTTTATTTAATTATTGCGCCTTATCGTTGCTTCGATATTTGGAGCGCTACCCCAGCTTTTGCCTTCCAACAAATTCCACAACCTTGTCCTAGACGTGCCCGTCTTCCATTCTGACCCTTGTGTAACTTATAAAAATACTCTCTTGTGCTTCATTTTAGTCGCACAATATTCGTCGCAGACGTTATTATTTAATTCTAAATAAATTCAACTTTGTATCTTTGTGCGTTCCAATCGAAATTGGAGACACAATTTTGACCCATTTTGTACAATCCAAATTATGATAATATCTACTCTGAGTCTTCTACGTCCATGACACTTGTGTCCCACCTAATTTTAGCCCCATGTACTTTTAATTAATTTTAGAACACCAATTATATTAGTTTTAATTAAATTAATCCAAAACCCAACCTTGTGCAATTTTTCAATTGTTGGGCACTTTTATTGAAAAGTGTATTAAGTTGTCCACCCCATTGGACACAACACATGAAGAAACCCATTTCTCCTTCATGTAAATTTTTCATAATTTTGGAGTATGTAAACACTCAACATCAACCCACATTGAACCATGGTCCTCTATTTTCAAACGATGTAATCCTAACCCTCCATTTTGAATCAAACCAAATCCTAGCCCTTTGAAATTTTTACAAAAGAAGCCAAACCCTTTTTCCAAGGAGTATATGGACGAACTTTTTAGGTCAACATCAACCCCCTTTGTATATATATATATTACTTCTCCTTTTCTTTATTTTCTAAACCCTTTAAACCTAAGCCTACAGCCGACATTTCCATCCTTTCCATCTCCTGTGCACTTCCTCCCCAAGCCATCCCGACCGGAGCTTAAGCCCCCTCGCTGGAGCAACGCCCCCACCGCACGCCTGAACCGTGACCATCCCACGTTTGACTCCCACCTGAACCTCGACCCGCCGGAGCAAACCCTGTCGCCGCCAGTACCCGACCCGCCTTGCCTGAGCTGCCGGAGCTTCAACCCCCGCCATTCTCTTCCACCTCCCTCTCCTTCTTCCCTGAAAACTGACCGAAGCTCAAGCCCCCTCGCCGGAGCAACGTCTCCACCTCTGCACCCGAGCACACGACGCCATCCCGACCATCTCGCACCCGCCGGAGCCGACCATTGAACGCTGCCACCCACCTGAACTCGACAACTCATGATCCTGCCTGCACGACCTCCAGCGTTCGCCTGAAGCCGGGAACCCGCTGTCCCGACTGCACTCGCCAAACCGCCTGCAACTCGCCGGAGTTGAACCCGCTGTCCACGCCTGAACCAACCGGAGACTTGCTGCTCAATCGACCACCTGCACTTCTTCTCGCCGGAGCTCGACTTCACCTGAACTTTCATCTCGACGACCTCGACACGAACGCCTCGTTCCCGCGCGCACAGGTTCGAGATACACTTTTTTGTTGCGTACACGTACTCGTAAGTGCATACGCGTATTGTTTATTAGTATATATATGTATATTTAGTTATGTTTAGTAGGTATGTATTAACATGTATATATATACATATATATGTATAGTATATGTATTCCATTAGTATATATTTAATATGTATATAATTGGTATATATATACATATATATATATATATATATATATATATATATATATATATATATATATATATATATATATATATATATATATATATATATTCAATTAGTGTACATTTGGTATATGTATATTATTCATTGGTATATATATACATATATATATATATATATATATTGTATATGTATTTAATTGGTATATATATATATGTATTATATAAGTAATTAAATGATAATGCGAATTAGGACTATAATGTGTATATACATGCTGTATGACCCCTATATATATATATATATATATATATATATATATATATATATATATATATATATATATATATTTATATATTCAATTAGTGTACATTTGGTATATGTATATTATTCATTGGTATATATATATACATACATATATATATATATATATATATATATATATATATATATATATATATATATATATATATATATATATTGTATATGTATTTAATTGGTATATATATGTATTGTATAAGTAATTAAATGATAATGCGAATTAGGACTATAATGTGTACATACATGCTGTATGACCCCTAGGTATAATTGTGGATATCCCGTAGTTGCATGTGACCATAAGTGTTAGAAGTAGGTACCCTGTAGTTATACATGACCATGTGACCCTGAGTATTAGTGATCTGTGCCTTGTGTACACTTACGTACTGGAAAGACATGTGTAGTTTGACTGTCTGATTGTACCTCAATTGAGGGCGTAACACCCGTGCAACTAGACGCACACTTGACCCTTATTGACCAGTGTCACCCTAGTGTAGCTGCTGAGTTCAGCGTAATTATATTGTGTGTGCTAGTGTAATGGCTGATGCTGTATTATGTTATATTATATGTATATAGGACCATTGGATCGTCCTGCGAGACTTCAGGAGCAGGATATTGCTATTGCCAGCTAAGACCCCTGGCGAGTACATTCTCTGATAGTTTCTTATTTATGATATCCTCTATGTTCATTGTATCTAGTGTAGATATCCATATTTCTTGACACGATGGTTACACAGATTGGTATATTCAGATCTCGTCATGAGATGTTATTCCTTGTATATGGTGTATCTTTTATAAGTTTTATTTCATTGATTATCTTGTGCATGTACAGACACTGATTCTCGGGGAGACTTGCTACCTTCCTAGATAATCCCGTGCCATAGGGTACCATGGATGGATCTACTATACCAGTCGGGGTGGGGAGTATTTTAGTATAGTTATGTGATCATACCCTTCATGTACAAGTCTTGTTCTCATGTTAGTGTTGGTCCTACACCGCACGTATGACTAACCCAGCCATTATTCCTGTACAAGTTCCCAAGCCGATCACATGTTAAAGCTAGTACTCACACACTTAGTCATTAGTATTCTTTTTTATTGTTATATTGTTCATTCTTGTATTTATTTCTAGTATTTCCTTTATTGTGTATCTCTTGTACATTTATATGCATCTTGTATATTTACATCTATTTACTGCTACATAGTTTATATCATGGATTTAGAACTGCTATTAGAGATGTACTTTGCTCCATCCTGACTGGAAATATTTTTCCAGACTGCGACTTAGAGGACTGGTGTCTGACACATTATGAACCAGGTATAGATGCAGACTACACACCAGAGATCTTAGAGGAGACACTACCTGCAGCTATTTAGACAATATTTATTTTATGTTGAGACTTATGTTAAGTTTAATTTAAGACTTGTGTAGACTTATTATGTTGGACAGCTAGACTGTAGTTTACCTCTATTGAGACATTGTGTTTGACTTATATCATTGTTCTTATCTTTTATCGTGCCTTTATACTTTTATAGTTATTGTGATTGAGTTTACATTATGAGCTATTGTGAGATATTATTTTATTTTTCTCCTTATGGAGTTGATATCGTTGACAGGTTGTGAGTTATATTTATTATTATTGAGACCTAGATAGCGTTCTATCGCCGATGCTGCGGCGTAGGCTGGACGTACCCACGTACTCGTGCTGCGGGTCATGACACATTTTTAGTGAAATCCTATGCAGGTCAGACTTCGCAAGTTGTGCGATATCGTGGTAGTGCGACATCTTAGTTGTACTACTGCGTGCTTGCGATAGGATCTAGGATATAGCATACTAGGATGAGAGCGAATACTCAATCACAACTAGGAACATTTCTAATCTATCTACCTTGTTATCCTTATTCCTTCTGAATATCGCTTCCTTAGAATTTTACTGTCCTTCCTTGATGATATCGTATTTATTGCCTAAATTGATTCTTTTCGGTTTGTCTTCAGGATGCCACCGAAGACAAGATCTATGAGAGTGGGAGAATCAACTTCAGAGGGGTCTGCCACCTCTCCACCTGAAGGATAGACATCTGGAGTTCCTTCTCTTCCACATGTTCCAAGTGTTGCCCCAGCTATTACAGAGAACCTTCCTCCTCCACCGACCCAGTTTCCCGAAAGTATGCCCATTGACGGGGCACAAATGTTTACTTTAAACCAGGGCATAGTAGATACCCAGAAAGTGACGGCAGAAGCTCAGCAAGTTCAAGCTGAGGCTCAGAGAGTGCAGACAGAGGCACACCAAGCGCAGACTGAATTGATGAGAGAGAGCATGGAGAACGCTCACAAGATGGCACTACAGGCAGTTGAGAGAGTTGCCCAACAGTCTCCTGGCCAGCAGCAACATCAGAGACCAGGCACTATAGTTGATTTCAAGAGGATGATGCCTCGAGAGTTCAAAGGCACCGCGGGAATACTCTACGTAGATGACTGGCTAGAGGATATAGAGAGGAACTTACGTTTGGCGCAGATTCCGGAGATTCTTCAGATCGAGGCCGCTGGCAATCAGATGTTTGATATCGCGCTGATGTGGTATCGTACGAAACCAAGACTCACTGACGAAGGACTTACTTGGGAGACCTTCAAGGAGCTTTTCAAGGAGAAGTTCTTTCCCGACGTGGCCCTGGGAGCTTTGGAGATTCAATTCCATGACTTGGTCCAAGGAACCATGTCGGTCGATGATTACGCCGCAGAATTCTATCGATTGAGCCGCTTTGCATCGTCTATGATTCGAGACCCAGGAGACAGAGCCCGAAAGTTTAGAAAGGGGCTGACAAGAGAGATTAAGTTGCGCACTTCTAGTCGTCGTACCGCTACCTTTGGGGATATCTTGATGGATGCCTAGATTGCAGAAGATGATCTAGATCTCAGGCCTAAGAGGTATCGCAATATTTTTGGAGATACGGGTGGTAGCGCGGGACTGGCCAAGCATCCCCATATTCAGCAGCAGCCAAGGACGTTTCATTATAACTACTAGCAGCACCAGGCACCGGTTCGTGTTCAGCATGATCAACAGACTTGTCATTTCTGTCAGAAGCCAGGTCACCTTTGGGAGAGCTGTAGATTGAGGCTAGGACTTTGTTTGTGCTGTGGCGATGCAGGATATCGAATGAGGGATTGTCCCCTAGATCCTTATCTTCCCGGCCAGCGCGCATCTCCAAATTATAGAGATCCAGTTAGGCCACCTGTGGAACCGCAGATTGCTCAGCACCCGCGGAGGGAGCCATCCCAGCAAGGCAGAGCATTTGCGATGACGGTCGAGGAGACTGATACTGCAGATAATGTGTTAGCAGGTTCTGTTCTTTCCTTTCCTCCTGTTCTATTTTCGTCTGTTTGATTGATTGATTTCTTAGTACCGTAGCTTGTATCAGTAATTTTCTTGCTAGAATGTAGTTAGTAGTACACCCTGGTAGAGACTGCAATACCATGACAAAATAGACTATAAACCATACATATATATTTCTAGATTGTATGTTGTATGACTGTAGGTAAGATTTTCTTAGACTTTGATTGTTAGGGGTTTGCCCGTAGTAAAAATTAATAAAAAGGTTATGACTGGACTGAGAGAGACAAGGTGCCTTAAATTTTGAGGATAAATATTAATTTAAATAAAGGGTTGAGAATTTAATATGACAAAATTGACGATTTTGTTAAAACATCGATTTTATGAAGATTAAGATATGATTGAAATTTTCTTTAAAATTCGAGAAAATTAAGGAGATTATCATTATATTTATTTGACTGCAAGATATAAATTTATATTTGAATGTATGTGGTATTTGGAGATTTCATAAGTATTACATTGTTGAGTATTGTGTGGAAAAAAAAAAGAAATCGAGGAATAAGACCACTAATGGATTAGAGTTGAATTCAAATTTTTGGGATGAGGTTTTCAAATTTTATAAATGTGCATTTATTGGATTTAAATTAGAGGATCGGATATTAAATTTTGAGTATTTGGTTATGAAGTTAAAATTTTGGAGAAGATTGTGTTAAGGATGAAATTTGACTTCAATTTTAAGATTTCCAGGAATATGATAATTATAGAATTTTGAAAAGTTGTGAAATAACAATATGGATTTAGTTCATGATTATGTGGTTTGATAAATTTAAATTTTGATGAAAAATAATATAATGAGTAAATACAACTATTGAGGATCTTAAATTTCGAGGACGAAATTTTTCTAAGGAGGGTAGACTTGTCACCACCACATTATGAAATAGGGGTATTTTTGTCTTTTATATATTATAAGTATTGTGTGTATTTATTTTAATTAATTGTATGATATGTGTATTTATATATATATTATATAGTGTTCTTAATACATGAGTTAGTAGACTAGACCTAGAAGCCCACTAGATGGACCCCTGACCGAAATGTAGGATTGTGGATTTAAATCGTATTATTTCAGGATTAATTATTTAGGGTTATAACTAATTACCATGATTTAATTTAATTGTTGCGTCTTACCGTTGCTTCGATATTTGGAGCGCTATCCTAACTTTTGCCTTCCAACAAATTCTACAACCTTGTCCTAGACGTGCCCGTCTTCCATTCTGACCTTGTATAACTTATAAAAATGCTCTTTTGTGCTTCATTTTAGTCGCACAATATTCGTCGCATACGTTATTATTTAATTTCAAACAAATCCAACTTTGTATCTTTGTGCGTTCCAATCAAAATTGGAGACACAATCTTGACTCATTTTGTGCAATCCAAATTATGATAATATTCTACTCTGAGTCTTCTACGTCCATGACACTTGTGTTCCACCTAATTTTAGCCCCATGTACTTCCAATTAATTTTAGAACACCAATTATATTAGTTTTAATTAAATTAATCCAAAACCCAACCTTGTGCAATTTTTCAATTGTTGGGCACTTTTATGCAAAAGTGCATTAAGCTGTCCACCCCATTGGACACAACACATAAAGAAACCCATTTCTCCTTCATCTAAAATTTTCCATAATTTTGGAGTATGTAAACACTCAATATCAACCCGCATTGAACCGTGGTCCTCCATTTTCAAACGATGTAATCCTAACCCTCCATTTTGAATCAACTCAAATCCTAGCCCTTTAAAATTTCTACACAAGAAGCCAAACCCTTTTTCCAAGGAGTATGTGGACCAACTTTCTAGGTCAACATCCACCCCCTTTGTATATATATATTACTTCTCCTTTTCTTTATTTTCTAAACCCTTTAAACCTAAGTCTACAGCCGATATTCCCATCCTTCCCATCTCCTGTGCACTTTCTCCCAAAGCGATCCCGACCGGACTCAAGCCCCCTCGCCGGGGCAACGCCCCCACCGCTCGCCTGAACCGTGACCATCCCGCATTTGACTCCCACATGAAACTCGACCCGCCGGAGCAAACCCTGTCGCCGCCAGTACCCGACCCGCCTCGCCTGAGCCGCCGGAGCTTCAACCCCTGCCGTTCTCTTCCACCCCCCTCGCCGGAGCAACGCCCCCACCGCTACACCCTCGCACAAGATGCCATCCCGACCATCCCGCACCCGCCGGAGTCGACCGTTGAATGCTGCCACCTGCCTGAACTCGCCAACGACTGATCCCGCCTGCACGACCTCCAGCGTTCGCCTAAAGCCGGGAACCCGCTGTCCCGACTGTACTCGCCAACCCGCCTGCAACCCGCTGGAGTCGAACCTGCTGTCCACGCCTGAACCAACCGAAGACCCGTTGCTCAACCGACCACCTACACTTTGACTTGCCGGAGCTCGAATTCACCTGAACTTTCATCTCGATGACCTCGATATGAACGCCTCGTTCCCGCGCGCACAGGTTCGAGATACACTTTTCTTGTTGCGTACACGTACTCGTACGTGCATACGCGTATTGTTCATTAGTATACATATGTATATTTAGTTATGTTTAGTAGGTATATATATACATATATATATACATATATATATATATATATATATATATATATATATATATATATATATATATATATATATATATATATATATATATATATATATATATATATATATTCCATTAGTATATGTTTAATATGTATATAATTGGTACACACACACACACACACACACACACACACACACATATATATATATATATATATATATATATATATAGTATATAGTATATAGTATATAGTATATATATTCAATTAGTATACATTTGGTATATGTATATTATTCATTGGTATATATATACATATATATATTGTATATGTATTTAATTGGTATATATATGTATTGTATAAGTAATTAAATGATAATGCTAATTAGGACTAGAATGTGTATATACATGTTGTATGACCCCTAGGTATAGCTGCGGATATCCCGTAGTTGCATGTGACCATAAGTGTTAGAAGTAGGTACCCTGTAGTTATACATGACCATGTGACCTTGAGTATTAGTGATCTTTCTGCCTTGTGTACACTGACGTTCTGGAAAGACATGTGTAGTTTGACTGTCTGATTGTACCTCAATTGAGGACGTGACACCCGTGCAACTAGACGCACACTTGACCCTAGTTGACCAGTGTCACCCTAGTGTAGCTGCTGAGTTCAGCATAATTATATTGTGTGTGCTAGTGTAATGGCTGATGTTGTATTGTGTTATTTTATATGTATATAGGACTATTGGATAGTCCTGCGAGACTTCAGGAGCAGGATATTGGTATTGCCAACTAAGGACCCCAGGCGAGTACATTCTCTGATAGTTTCTTATTTATGATATCCTTAATGTTCATTGTATCTAGTGTAGATATCTATATTTCTTGACACGATGGTTACACGGATTGGTATATCCGAATCTCGTCATGAGATGTTATTCCTTGTATATGGTGTATCTTATACAAGTCGTATTTCATTGATTATCTTGTGCATGTACAGACACTGATTCTCGGAGAGACTTGCTACCTTACTAGAGGATCCCGTGCCCTAGCGTACCATGGTTGGATCTACTATACCAGTCGGGGGTGGAGAGTATTTTAGTATAGATATGTGATCATACCCTTCATGTACAAGTCTTGTTCTCATGTTAGTGTTGGTCATACACCATACGTATGACTAACCAGGCCATTATTCCTGTACAAGTTTCCAAGCCGATCACATGTTAAAGCTAGTACTCATACACCTAGTCATTAGTATTCTTTTTTATTGTCATATTGTTTATTCTTGTATTTATTTCCAGTATTTTCTTTATTGTGTATCTCTTGTACATATATATGCATCTTGTATATTTATATTTATTTACTGCTACATAGTTTATATCATGGATTTAGAACTGATATTAGAGATGTAGTTTGTTCTAGCCTGACTAGAAATATTTTTTCAGACTGCGACTTAGAGGACTGGTGTCCGACACATTATGGACTAGGTATAGATGCAGATTACACACCAGAGATCTTAGAGGAGACACTACCTGCAGCTATTTAGACAATATTTATTTTATGTTAAGACTTATGTTAAGTTTAATTTGAGACTTGTGGAGACTTATTATGTTGGACAGCTAG
This sequence comes from Iris macrosiphon, assembly GCA_036927795.1. Classification (NCBI taxonomy): domain Eukaryota; kingdom Viridiplantae; phylum Streptophyta; class Magnoliopsida; order Asparagales; family Iridaceae; genus Iris; species Iris macrosiphon. The sequence continues at coordinate 148,289,528 of JAYESA010000006.1, read as the reverse complement.
ACTGTAGTTTACCTCTATTGAGATATTGTGTTTGACTTATGTCATTCTTCTTATCTTTTATCGTGCTTTTATACTCTTATAGTTATTGTGATTAAGTTTACATTATGAGCTATTGTGAGATATTATTTCATTGTCCTCCATATCGAGTTGATATCATTGACAGGTTGTGAGTTATGTTTAGTATTATTGAGACATAGACAACGTTCTACCGCCGATGCTGCGGCGTAGGCTGGACGTACCCACGTACTCGTTTCCCTATTCCGGGTGCGGGTCGTGACAGATCTAGTCAGAAATTATACTTAGCTGAACCTCGCACATAGCTAATGCTCCCAAAGAGTTTGAAGAACTATGCAAAGATGTCGCTCATTCTCTGCCTCAGTTCTACTGTAGACCAGGATATCATCAATAAACACTATCACAAACTTGTCTAAGTGAGGCATAAAGATATGATTCATGAGAGCATTGAAAATCGCGGGCACATTGGTCACTTCAAATGACATAACAAGAAACTCTCAATGGCCATATCTAGATCTGAACGTCGTCTTAGGTATATCCTGCTCTCTGACTCTGATCTGATGATATCCAGACCGCAAATCAATCTTAGTAAATACAGCTGCCCCGCTAAGCTGATCAAACAAGTCATCTATCCTATACAAGGGATACTTGTTCTTAATGGTCACCAAATTTAAAGTGCAATAATCAACACACAAACGCGATGAACCATCCTTATTTTTAACAAGAAGTAATGGGGCTCCCCAAGGTGATCTACTAGCAAGAATAAATTCCTTGGTCTTTAACTCCTCTATCATCTGGTACAGAATCTCTAACTCTAATGGTGATATCCTATAGACTCTCTCTGAAATTGGCTCCATCCAGAAAATTAAATCGATGTAGAACTCCAAGTCTCGAACTGGTGGCATGCTTGGAAGATCGTCGGAAAATATGTTCGGGAACTCGCAGACAACTCTGAAAAACTGTACCTCCTATTTTAATTCCATCCACAGGATAACTGACGGAGACTTTACGTCACCTCTCAAAAATGAGAACTCCTACTCGTCAGGAACACGAAAGATAAATTTGCCAGCATGATAATCTATCATCATGTGTCGAGCACTCAACCAATCTATTCCTAGGACTAAATCATAATCGTCCATAGAAAACTCTATCAGCCTGGCAGGATACTCTCTACTGCACACTACAACACAACATGAGGCATAAACTCTATCTATTTCCACAAGACCATTACCAGTAAGTATATTCAACCTTACATGTAAGGACTCGAAATCCAAGCCAACTCGTATCACGAATCATGTAGATATAAATGAGTACGATATACTAGAATCAAATAAAGCTGAAGCTAAATGCGAATGTAGGAGTATGGTATCCGCAACCACCTCTCTAGCCGCTAGAATCTCCTCATAGGATATCCTAAAAGCTTGTCTTTGCCCTCTAGGCGCTGGTCCCCTCTGCTGCTGGCCACTCTACCTAGACTGAGCCTGGGCCTGAGCATACTGCTATGGCCTCTACTGTTGAATGTCTGGGACTGCGTCGTTAAAGGTCTCGGGGCCTGCTGCTGCTGTACCGACACTGGTGCCCTAAATTGCGGAGCTGGTAACTGGACAGATGATGTCACGACCCGCACCCAGTATAAGGGCACGAGTACGTGGGTACGTCCAGCCTACACTGTAAAACTCCTTACCCAAAAATATGTATTTTGTGTGTATTATATATTTATTGTGTTTATTTAAACTATTTTAAAATTAATTTAAAATCAGTTGTTGTATTAGGATACTTCACCGTAGTTTGAACATTAATGACATAGGACGACCCCAAAATCTATCTTCCTTCATAGAAAGTAGCCTACACGGAAGACACTACTTGTAGGATCTTCATGTGACACAAAATTTGACCATTTAGCATTAGTATGGTACTAGTGTGACAACCGTAGTTTCTTGTGGCAAATATTTATATATTTTTATATAAATAGTTTATTTGTGATTATTTTCCAATCCAACATTTTTCAATAAACAACCCATAATTCCTCCATGCCAATTTAGATCACTTTTCTCTTTTGTAGGATTTATTTATTTATTTATTACTATTTTAATCCCATAGAATCAAATCAAATATTTGCCATAGATTAATTAATTGGTTAGTTGTTGACTTTTAATAACTAACAACATAATTATAAAACAATTTAAACTAATCCTAAACCTACCCATGACTGACCCCCCCCCCTTCATACCCGCGGACCCCTTCTTCTGCCGACCCCTCTTTCTTTCTCTCTACCCATATATATACTTCTCATCTTAAAACCTAACCTAAAATCTCCTCTAGAAAACCCTAACTTTATCTCCTTCCTTCATCACCCTAGCTGCCACCTCCAAGCCACCGACCTCCCTCCTCCTCACGTGAACACATACTACCTCCTCCATCAAAGAACCCTAGTTCTTCATCCTTCTCTCTATAGTAAGTATCCTTCTTCCTCCAATCTCTCTAATGTGTATGAATGCATGAATAAATATTTGTGTATATATAAATAAATAATTTTATATGTATTTTTAACCCATTGACATATTCTTCATTGTAGGGTTTTATTTTAGAGTTCACATGTAAAGATTTGAACCCATGAATGCATGTATGTTCCCATTGGTGGAAACATTGATTAAATTATGTAATATTAAAGAAATATAATGTTTAAATTATTTTTATTCATATTTTTACTGATTATTTTAGAATATTAAATTGTTATTATTTTTGGAATAAAATGTATGTACAATGGGAAGGGAGGTCTAGTTTTATGTTTTAACCAAAATCCCACACGAACCCTTCTAAAACTTTGTAAATAATTAAAATATGATGTTATTAATCTATATAAAATTCAATTTTAAATATATTTTTCTAGAAATATTATTTTTGATTTAAATAGTTTTTATGCATAAAAAGTCACATTGTTTACTTAGTTTTGATGTAGGCATGTTGGAGACCCTTGGATCTTGTTAGGACTTGATCATAGATAGAAAATCCTAAATTTTCTTGATGAAGTATTATGTTTCCAAAAATTATATGTTCTAAAATTATATCAAAATTATATTATTTGATGATTACATTGTCACGACACCCATGTACCACCCCTTTTGCATGCATACTAGCAAGTTTGATTGCCAACCCTAATATGATCAACCTGTAGATGGTAAAACCATAATTATTTTTATATAGATAAAAAAATTGTATTTATTTATGATTTTACCATATTTATTTAGATTTTATTTCTATTTAGAAAAATTAGAATTCTAGGTGTTTTATGTAACAAGTTGACCTAGTTTTGACAAAACTTGACCCCGGCAATTTCAGACTTAAAACCCGACCAAAAATCTATATTTTCTACATATAAAATTATATTATGTTATTTTGATTTTGATTTATAAGTATTTATTCCAGAATTATTCATTTATTAAAAATTGATTTTATTGACTTGTCGGTAACCTGTTATGACCTACTTTTGATTTTTGCCTGATTTTTGACTCATAGAAATTATAGGAGATGACCTTATCACTAAAAACCCTATTTTCTAATAATATTCCAGAATTATTTATTTTTATTAGATAATGTTTAAAAATAGTTTTTGATAATGTTTAACGACTAGAAATATTTTGAGGGCTAGTTACTTGCATGTGTAATCAACATAGAATTAATAACTAGTTAATAACCTAATTTTAACTTCAAAGTAAGAGTCTAATTAGTGTCATAATTAATTGGTTGGTGTTCGAGATATTCCTGTGGTGAGTCCCGGACCAGAATTTTTGTGCTCGCATCTTGGCTTGGAAGGCAAGTACACCTTGCTTGTTTGTATTGTGTAGTTTATATATGCCTAGCACTTTTTATTTTGTTAGCTGTGTGCACGCATCTTAGAGTAGCAGATATATTCATTATCTTGTGAAGATATGTGGTATCTTCTGACCTGGCACTGTTTCAAACACGTTCACTGAGTGAGTGAGTGCATGGACTGTCGTGTTGACTGGCCATCGGTATGTGAGTTCGCGTCTTGTGTTAGTAGTTGGTGTTAGTTTGAGTTCTAGATTTTTATTGACGTTGTTGTATTATGTCTGTACCACGTATACAGTTCAGATAGTTCATTGGGAGGAGAGAACCTGCTAGTGAGCATATGTGATTTCTGTTTCTTACTGTACTATAAAATTGGTGCAACTATGTAACCCCCGAGTTCTACGGAACGCCTGGTGGGACGAATGTTCTTCTATTTCTTCTCCCTCATGCGCCATTAGAGATGTCTCGAGTGCACATCAAATAGATGGTTTAGTTACCCTATTTATTATTTACTACTTTACTTTCATGCATGTCAATTTTTTGTGTACTTGTTGTAATCCCCCTGATTTTCAAAGAATTTTAAAATTGGATTTCTGGAAATTTTCGGGAATTTTTCTAATTAAATTCAGGTTCTTTAAATTATTGAAGGATTTTTTAATTGATATTAAATAGTATTAAAATATTATGAAAATAATATTTTATGGTGTAAAATAAAAATCTAGACTTAAGGTAATTTTCCGGGAATTTATTGGGCCCCGGATCTATTTTTAAAATACCTAAAACTAATTATTTATTTAATTATTTAATTGATTAATTATTTAGCTATTTAATTAAACCCTATAGCCCGGCCCGGCCCAACTCCGGCCCAAACCCGCATTGTTAGCGGGTCGGATCGGGTCCGGTCGACCAACCCGACCCGCACCCCTGAGATCCGACCCGTTCCCACTCTCTTCCCCAGCCGACTGCCCGCCTCCCTCCGGCCGTTACGCATCCGCCGTCGCCGCCGTTCCAGCTCCTTCACCCGCCGCCGCCGACCTCTACTCTTCCCCTTCCCCTCGCCGTCCGCCTCTCCCTCTTCCCCGCCGACCTATATAAACCCTCCCTCCGGCCCGAGTTCTTCCTCCCCTCTTCCGTCTTCTCCGGCGTTCCCTCGCCGCTACCACCCTGACTCCGCCCGCGACGCCTCGCCGAGCCCCCGGCGACCCCCTCCGTCTCCTCCACCTTCTTCCTCCCCCGCTGCCTCCGGCTCCCCCAACCCAGCGCAGCCCCGACAGCGCCCAGCCGAGCCCAGCCACGCCGCCGCCTTGCCGCAGCGCCTCCGGCCGACGACCGCCCTAGCCAGCACAGCCCTCGCCTCCTCCTCCGGCGCGTCCAGCAGCCCTCGCCGGCCTTGCCCAGCCTTGACACAAGTCGGACACAACCCTATACGCAGACGGACACAGTAAACCCTAGTGAACAGTACTCGGACACAGGACACAGTATCTCGTGTCGGACACGAAACGGATACGAAGATTCGGTTTTCTGGAGCCCAGTTCAGGTATTCATAACTTTTGACTCGTAGCTCGGAATTTGATTCCGTCTTTTGCGTTGCGAAGCCTGTATGACCCTCTCGGTGCCCGGACAAACCGCTCGGGGCATCGCGTCCTGTGGTGATCGCACACCGCGATCCAAAAACAGGAAAACCCAGACCCTGATTCACCCCGGAATCGAGTACGCCCCGCCAAACGGGACGACTTGGTCATGTGCGGTCTTCACTGGCACGTCAGCGTCGTAGATACGGACGTGCGGGCTTTCGCAGAAGCTGATTCGGATGTGCGTGCACACCGGAATCAGTGCGTATCCGCGGACACCGCCCCGTATCCGAGCTTTCTGTTTCTCGCTGTAACTTAGTGTACACAAGTCAGATCGAGACGAAACTTGCGCCATCGGACTCGTAGCAATACGCTGGTCCTGTGGGTCAAGTTTGGTTCGATTCTGAGAACGTTGGAAAAATCACGTGTCGTGGGCCCCACAGGCTCCACCCGACGGGCAATTTTGGGAACGGCTCATCGAAATCCAATTCTGGAAGTTTTGTTGGGTTCGTATCATCGTTCCTGACCTGTTGACACTAAGTTGGACTATTTTTGAGACCTTTAACCCTGACTCGGTTTTCGGTGCAAAGCGGCCCACATCTGGACCCCGCCTTGACCCGAAAATGACGTTTTTGCCCTTGTCTCCAAATTGGACTCAAGGACAGACGTTCCTAGCTGATTGATGTGTTCTGGACCTGATGGTGATGTCTATTTCAGCAACCGGAGTACTGCTTGGAAATCCAGCTGAAGCCAGAGCAACCTTTGGAACCGAAAATCCAGGCAAGTGTACCTTGCCATTAAATGCAGTATTTAATTCATTTTGAATCTCTTGCTCTAATTTTTGTGACTGTGGTACTTGCCCTATCAAGTAAATTATCCCCAGGACACCTGACACAAGCATGATACAGAATCTTCCTGATTATTCAAGGGGGTTTGTATAAGATATAGATTTTATGATTTAAGCTTTAGAACTTAATAAATGACTGACTGCATTAGTTTCAATCTTGCGTAACATGAACATTGAGATCTGTGACATAAGATTCATTGGGTGGGGAGAGTATTATCATATCAAGGCTGATTATATAATATATATATATCTGGTTATCTGGAAGTGTCCTAGTCTCTGACACAGAGCTTTGGCACCTGTACTGGCCCTTCGAGAATTACTGCTATGGTTTCTTGTCACTGATCCTGTAGTAGTCTCAGCCTGAGTATGAATAATAACTCTCACTTGCATGATCACTTAGCTGGTTTCAATTATTTAACTAGATTTGTTTGATAGCAAAAACCATGTCATGCCCCAGTCCCAAAATACCGAAGGACTGGATGCGTGATTATGGCCAGCAGCATGTACCGATGGACAAACCCAAGTTAATGGATCCATCGGACATACTTAAGCTGTATAACATCAGTCAGGGTTTACTAATCTCATCCACAATATATGATAGCAACATCATCAAATGAAATATCTAAACAACAACCAGGCAAAGTAATAAATCGGAGAACAATCCGATATTAAGTCTGTTACATAAGTTCTCAAAGACAGGAAATAAAGAGTTCAATTAAACAGAAATAAAGTTATTTGCCAAAAGACTGAGCAGGGCGAAGCAATTGTTCAGTCTTTTGGCAAATAACTTTATTTCTGTTTAATTGAACTCTTTATTTCCTGTCTTTGAGAACTTATGTAACAGACTTAATATCGGATTGTTCTCCGATTTATTACTTTGCCTGGTTGTTGTTTAGATATTTCATTTGATGATGTTGCTATCATATATTGTGGATGAGATTAGTAAACCCTGACTGATGTTATACAGCTTAAGTATGTCCGATGGATCCATTAACTTGGGTTTGTCCATCGGTACATGCTGCTGGCCATAATCACGCATCCAGTCCTTCGGTATTTTGGGACTGGGGCATGACATAGTTTTTGTGGTGGCCCATGCAGGTCAACGACTAAATTGTTCGGTTTCAACTTAGGGACCGAACAGGCCTGCAATAAGAATAAGATAAGTTTTTAGGATCTCATCCACTTGCTTGCAAACGTTCTTGATATCTGTATCGTATTCATTTTTGAATTTGCATCTTGCCTTGATTCCTGTGCGCCTCTTATAGTTTATTTTGATGCAGAGAAATGGATTCACAAACAAATGACGGAACACCAGCAAGAACACCAGTAGGTGCTGAAGTCACTTACGGAGAAGATGAAGTGACGCTGTTGAGTGGAGATCCCTCTACTCACCGAAGCAGACAAGCAGATCCGCAATCATCTAGATTTCGGCGTGATGATATTCCACCTCCGCCCCAGTTCACTCCTCAGATGCCTGTCTTCCCACCAGGCCAAGCAATGGACGGACAGCAGATGTTCCAGATGTTCTTCGCAATGATGCAAGCTCAGCAACAAGTCCAAACTGAGGCCCAACGTCGAGAAGCTGAGTACTTGAGGAACAGTCTAGTAAATGCACTGGAGCAGGCCAACCTACCAGCTAGACGACAACCAACAGGCTCTATCACAGACTTCCGCCAGCTGAAGCCCCGTACTTTCTCTGGCAAGGAGGGACCAACAGAAGTGCATGAATGGCTTACCAACATACGACATCAATTAGAAGCAGCAGAGCTTCCCCAAGATCGTTGGATGACTGCCGTCAGAATGCAATTGACGGACAATGCTCATCACTGGTGGCTATCCGAAGAGACCAGGCTCGGACCAGACCGAGTTACTTGGGAAGAGTTCTCCAGACTCTTCCAGGAGATGTACATACCGGCTATTGCTCGATCAGAACTGAGGGACAAGTTCAATCGCCTCACTCAGGAAGCTATGACGGTGGAAGAGTACAACGCCGAGTTCATTCGTCTGAGTCGCTTCGCTCCTACCTTGATCCCGACAGAAGTAGAGAAGGCCGAGAAGTTTCTCGACGGACTCAACATCGAACTACAGAAATTGATTGGATCTGTCGCACCAACTTCGTACACCGACGTCCTTGCTGCAGCTAGACGCATGGAGCGCGTCACCAGGAGAGAAACCAGTCTGAAGAGGCCTTCCACATCAGTACCAGCCAGAGCAAACAATGGAGAGGCTGCCAAAAAACCTCATCTGCAACAAGCACCACAGGGATCTGCATCCAAAGCCCTGACTCTTCCTACTTGTTATTACTGCGGCAGGATAGGCCATGTTGAGAAGGAGTGTAGACGTAAGCACGGACTGTGCTTAGGTAGCGGATCCAGACAGCATGCAGTGAAGGACTGCCCTGAACGTAGGGAAGCACCAAGAGCAAACCAACAAGCTCTACCAGCACCAGAAGGACAACAACCAAGGCCACCCTTGGCACATCAAGCAGCACCCTACCAGCAACCCCAGCAACAGCTAAGAGCACCACCTCAAGGACGCAGCCAAGTTTTCGCGATGACTGTGGGAGACGTGCAGAACCAAGGAGTTGCTAATGCGAGTAAGTCTTTGTAGTTGTTCCGTTTCTAGCATTGTTATAGTTTGTGCCTGCTGGTTTGTGACCCCAGACTTGACCTGATAACCTTGACCTGATAACCTTAAAACCTGATAATTTTAACTTGCTAACAATTAATAACCTAGTTTTGAACTTGATAATAACTTAGAATGGTTAATCTGATAAGTTTTAAAAATATAACCTGGTTTTCTAAAAAAACAGTAATTTTCTAAGATTTCCCACATTTGGGAAATTGCATAACTTCTTTTGCTTAGGGAAATGATTTTCCTATGTGTTCAAGATCTGAACCTTGATTTTCTTTATTCAAATAAAATTGGTAACCGTGTCATCTCTGTTGATCGGTTATTCTTTGATTGCGAGGACGCAATCCTCTTAAGGGGGGTATATTGTAATCCCCCTGATTTTCAAAGAATTTTAAAATTGGATTTCTGGAAATTTTCGGAAATTTTTCTAATTAAATTCAGGTTCTTTAAATTATTGAAGGATTTTTTAATTGATATTAAATAGTATTAAAATATTATGAAAATAATATTTTATGGTGTAAAATAAAAATCTAGACTTAAGGTAATTTTCCGGGAATTTATTGGGCCCCGGATCTATTTTTAAAATACCTAAAACTAATTATTTATTTAATTATTTAATTGATTAATTATTTAGCTATTTAATTAAACCCTATAGCCCGGCCCGGCCCAACTCCGGCCCAAACCCGCATTGTTAGCGGGTCGGATCGGGTCCGGTCGACCAACCCGACCCGCACTCCTGAGATCCGACCCGTTCCCACTCTCTTCCCCAGCCGACTGCCCGCCTCCCTCCGGCCGTTACGCATCCGCCGTCGCCGCCGTTCCAGCTCCTTCACCCGCCGCCGCCGACCTCTACTCTTCCCCTTCCCCTCGCCGTCCGCCTCTCCCTCTTCCCCGCCGACCTATATAAACCCTCCCTCCGGCCCGAGTTCTTCCTCCCCTCTTCCGTCTTCTCCGGCGTTCCCTCGCCGCTACCACCCTGACTCCGCCCGCGATGCCTCGCCGAGCCCCCGGTGACCCCCTCCGTCTCCTCCACCTTCTTTCTCCCCCGCTGCCTCCGGCTCCCCCAACCCAGCGCAGCCCCGACAGCGCCCAGCCGAGCCCAGCCACGCCGCCGCCTTGCCGCAGCGCCTCCGGCCGACGACCGCCCTAGCCAGCACAGCCCTCGCCTCCTCCTCCGGCGCGTCCAGCAGCCCTCGCCGGCCTTGCCCAGCCTTGACACAAGTCGGACACAACCCTAGACGCAGACGGACACAGTAAACCCTAGTGAACAGTACTCGGACACAGGACACAGTATCTCGTGTCGGACACGAAACGGATACGAAGATTCGGTTTTCTGGAGCCCAGTTCAGGTATTCATAACTTTTGACTCGTAGCTCGGAATTCGATTCCGTCTTTTGCGTTGCGAAGCCTGTATGACCCTCTCGGTGCCCGGATAAACCGCTCGGGGCATCGCGTCCTGTGGTGATCGCACACCGCGATCCAAAAACAGGAAAACCCAGACCCTGATTCACCCCGGAATCGAGTACGCTCCGCCAAACGGGACGACTTGGTCACGTGCGGTCTTCACTGGCACGTCAGCGTCGTAGATACGGACGTGCGGGCTTTCGCAGAAGCTGATTCGGATGTGCGTGCACACCGGAATCAGTGCGTATCCGCGGACACCGCCCCGTATCCGAGCTTTCTGTTTCTCGCTGTAACTTAGTGTACACAAGTCAGATCGAGACGAAACTTACGCCATCGGACTCGTAGCAATACGCTGGTCCTGTGGGTCAAGTTTGGTTCGATTCTGAGAACGTTGGAAAAATCGCGTGTCGTGGGCCCCACAGGCTCCACCCGACGGGCGATTTTGGGAACGGCTCATCGGAATCCAATTCTGGAAGTTTCGTTGGGTTCGTATCATCGTTCCTGACCTGTTGACACTAAGTTGGACTATTTTTGAGACCTTTGACCCTGACTCGGTTTTCGGTGCAAAGCGGCCCACATCTGGACCCCGCCTTGACCCGAAAATGACGTTTTTGCCCTTGTCTCCAAATTGGACTCAAGGACAGGCGTTCCTAGCTGATTGATGTGTTCTGGACCTGATGGTGATGTCTATTTCAGCAACCGGAGTACTGCTTGGAAATCCAGCTGAAGCCAGAGCAACCTTTGGAACCGAAAATCCAGGCAAGTGTACCTTGCCATTAAATGCAGTATTTAATTCATTTTGAATCTCTTGCTCTAATTTCTGTGACTGTGGTACTTGCCCTATCAAGTAAATTATCCCCAGGACACCTGACACAAGCATGATACAGAATCTTCCTGATTATTCAAGGGGGTTTGTATAAGATATAGATTTTATGATTTAAGCTTTAGAACTTAATAAATGACTGACTGCATTAGTTTCAATCTTGCGTAACATGAACATTGAGATCTGTGACGTGAGATTCATTGGGTGGGGAGAGTATTATCATATCAAGGCTGATTATATAATATATATATATCTGGTTATCTGGAAGTGTCCTAGTCTCTGACACAGAGCTTTGGCACCTGTACTGGCCCTTCGAGAATCACTGCTATGGTTTCTTGTCACTGATCCTGTAGTAGTCTCAGCCTGAGTATGAATAATAACTCTCACTTGCATGATCACTTAGCTGGTTTCAATTATTTACTCAGATTTGTTTGATAGCAACTTCGGCATGCCACTGTCTTAAACTTATTAATTTTTGTGCTTCTCTTGTGTTTAACATTTTGGTTGACTTGCATACTCATTCACTGTATTATGGCTCGTATTCTTCTGTACCTTGTTACATCCCGCTGAGGACCTGGTTTTGTTCTCCAGTTATAGCAGACGAGAGCTACCCTGAGGTGTACGGAACAGGGGCACTACTCGGAGTAGTACCTGAACCTGAGGACGAGGTGACCGCTGAGGACTTCTCCTGAACGACTGCTTCACCATGCTCAGTCATTTAGTCTTTATTTTCCTGTTTCATTAAACTCTCTATTTCCTGTTTAATTGAACTCTTTATTTTCCTGTCTTTGAGAACTTATGTAACAGACTTAATATCGGATTGTTCTCCGATTTATTTACTTTGCCTGGTTGTTGTTTAGATATTTCATTTGATGATGTTGCTATCATATATTTGTGGATGAGATTAGTAAAACCTGACTGATGTTATACAGCTTAAGTATGTCCGATGGATCCATTAACTTGGGTTTGTCCATCGGTACATGCTGCTGGCCATTGCCACGTGTCCAGTCCCTCGGTATTTTGGGACTGGGGCGTGACACTTGTTATGTCCCTCTCAGAACCTGGCACATTTTTCAGATTTCGACGAGCACTTATACCCGACGGATTACGGAGTTGGAGATTTGACAGACAAGGACTTCGAGGTGGAACCACAGGAGTTTCTTTGAGCATTCATTCATGGACGACAATTGCTTAGTGTCTTGGGTGTCTTTATCTAGTTAGCTAACACCCTGACTATTTTTTTATTGCTTAGTTATATTCTTTCAGTATTCTTTTGTACTCAATTTTTGTGGATTGTTCACTACTAGATATTCTTTTGTAGTAGATTCTTAAAATTATTCTATTTCATTCAGTTTCCTAATATGTGATATTTTGTGGATGAGACTAGATTTTACCTGCCTGTGATATTGAGTCTTAGTTATATTTTACAGCGTACTACGACTGGTTAGGTCCATTAAATTGGGTTCCTATAATTATTCATACAGCTGGCATGTGTACGTATACCTGGTCCTACCTATTTTGGGACTAAGGCATGACATATTTTTAGTGGTGGCTCATGCAGATCGTGTTAGCCATTTCAGTTATGTACCTATATCGAGCGGGCCTGCACTTAGGATTAGATTTTTAGGTCTCATCCATGTTTGACTATAACTTACCTTACTTCCAATCTGTTCTATTTGAATAAATGCTTGAATCCTGATTGATTAATATACTCTTTCTAATCTTTCGTTCATCTCTTGTAGAGAGATGAATTTGTGTAACAGACGTGCCGCTACCGGGGGAAAAATTCTCCAAGGGTCAATGGACAATCACAAGGAGAGGCCTCGATGACTCCTCGACTTCCAGGACCGGACGGACAGACTGAGAATCTGGTTCCACCAGCTCCTCCTGTAATGCCTAATGGAGCTCTCCTAGCCCCAGCAACACCACAGGATGGCCCGACTCAGATGTTCCAATTCTTCTAGATGATGATGCAGGAACAGAGATAGCAGGCTGCCACACTGGCTGCCGAGGAGAGGCAGCAAGCGGCTGAGCAGAGGTAGGAAGCCACCGAGATGAGGCAGAGATTCCTGGCAACACTTGAGAGGATGGCTGCACCAGCACCCTTACTAGCCCAAGCACTAGCTCCAGTGCCACAAGCACGTGTTAGTTTAATTAAGGATTTTGTGCAAATAAACCCCAAGACATATAAAGGCAATGAAAGTCCAGAGGAGACAACAACTTGGATAACCAGCACCAGGAAGCTTTTGGAGGCATCACAGTGTAGGACCGTAAGGCAACTCTCGAGTGGGAGGGGGGGTGAATAGAGTGCAGCGGAATAATATATCCAATTAAAAATGAAGCAGAGTGAAGTCAGCTACTAACTAACAGTGTATATGCAAGACAGTAATAAAATAAGAGTAAGAGTAAGAGAGAGCAAACACAAATACCAAGATGTATACTGGTTTGCCTCTGAGTGGACTAGTCCAGTCCCGAGAACTCAAGCTCGGAGTTTTATCCACTATAATCACAAATAGTGAATCACAAGCTTTGATCCGAAGGCTTGCCACTTCTTTACAACCACGAGGTTTGATCTGAAGTTTCGCAACTTCACAGCTTGATAGAGAGAGTAACTGATGGAACCAAGCTCTTTACAACTCCGAAGACTTCTAGACCGAGATTTTTACGACCCGCACCTGAATATTCTTGTACGAGTATGTGGGTACGTCCAGCCTATGACACAGCATCGATGGTAAGACATTGTCTGGGTCAACTCTACTATCTAAACATCCAAACAATATATATGCTACTTGTCAATCATCTCAACTACAAATGGAGGAACAATATGGTATCATATAAATGTAACTTTACTCAATCATAATACAAACTAAGAAAGATAGAACATGAATGGAATAACGAAGAAAAAGAATCACAATACAACCACATATCTGAAATAAAATATACATGCCATAAGTCTCAATAAAAGTCTAACAATAATCTAAAACTCCTCCGGCTCTGGTACTAAGTCCTCCTGCTCTACATGAGTATCCTCTAATGGTATGCTCTCCTGCGGTCCGTAGTATATGGAATACTGTTCTACGAGCCAATCATCTAAAAAATATATCCACTCAGGATTGGAGCAAAGTACATACCTCTGAAAGCAGTTTCAAATATATAATCGAGCATATATAACAGATAATATAAAATAATACAAGATAACAAATCAATATAATAAAATGAACTAGAGTGAACAAGTAATGTACTGGAATAAGAACATACAACAGAATATCTATAATATAATAGAAATAACTAAATTCTAACTAATGTGCCATGTAATACAAGTTTATTATATGATCAGTTTAGGTTGAATACAAATACAATATGGTAACTCGATTACAAGTGTGGTATGTAATAGATATGTACATGAATACACCGGGACTTGATCACATAATCAACTCCTACTCCCCCATCCCCAACTAATACCAATGGATCCAATAACGACACGTTACGAACAAGAATATGGGCAAACTGAACACGAGCAGTGTGTGTACACAAATATAAGCACACTGAATATGAGCAGTGTGTGAACACGAAGTACACTAAATCAATACCTATCCCGACCCGCACCCTTGATTTGGGCATGAGTCATGAGTACGCCCAGCCTACATCGCAGTGTCGGCATAGAACGCTGTATAATAAGCCACAAATAATCTATAACTCACAACATATATATCTCTACATTATACTCAATCACAGGCACTAGTTTAAAAGAATACACCAAGATAATATTAAAATAATAACCTTGATGTGGGTACAATGAATCTTTCCCAAAACTAATTATCTAAATACAATATTCAAAATACTTTAGGAAACTGTCGGAGAACAATCCGATCCAAATAACTAACAAAATCAACTAATAATAAACTACTCTATCGCAGACGGTATCTGAGCTGCTAACTCTCCCTGGTCGTCCGGAAGGGCAAGATCAGGCTCAATTATGATGTTAGCATACAGTCCATAATGTGTAGGGATTTCATCCTCAATGTAGTCACCTAAAATATTTATCTAGCCAGGAAAAGAACGAGTACATCACAATGAAAATAGTTCCAACACATGATAGAAGCTATAAGACAATAAATAGCAAGGAATATATGATAGCAATAAACTGAACTCACAATAAAGCAACTAGAATAATCAAATGCTGAAGTCCTGTCATGGAAACATATAGTATAATATCTCCAAACAACAAAATAAATAACTACAATGGATGGAAGAACATATAGGAACAACTACTCTGTGTGATTTGAAATACCTTGTTGACATGTGAACGGCTAGGGGGTAATATCCGGCAAACCACACGTGTCGTGCATGGCTGTTATTATTCCAGAAAAGACCATGGGAGTTCACATGTCCACTAAGTATTTTTCCTCCCCACAAGTACACTTGGATTCCAAATCAGTCACGAAGAAATAAAACTAATCTAGAACGATCACTTATCTCATAATAAGAATCCATCATACCAACCCGTGTAACAAGTGTCAAGAATCAAATAATCAATACTAAGTATGCATTATAGAGACTATCAAGTAATGAAACTAATCAATGAAATGTACTCGCCTGTGGTCCTTAGCTGGTATGAATCAGAATCCCAGTCACAGTCCAAATAGCCTATGTATTACAAATTTATCATGTCGAAAGATAATTTATTTTAATTTATTTAATTCTGGAATAATTACTCTAAAATTCTATTTTAATTTTATTATTCTAATTTTTAAGTCAAATCCTAATTTTGTCCAAAAGAACCTAAAATTTATCGACTCGAGACTCATAGCACGCAAATCGAGGCGATCTATTGACCGAAAAGTCAACCGACAAAAACTCAACTTTCATGCATTATTTCCTATAGATTTCAAAATCAAAAACATGCTAGAATTTATGGCTCATCCGAATTCAAATTTGTTTGTATTGTGCACCGATGGTTAAATTATGGCACATACAAATTTTGTATTGTGCACCGATGGTTAAATTCTAACCTAGAAGTTCTACAGAATTAACAGTAAATAAATATGTCAAAATAAATTCTGGTAAAAATATATTTTAATGATCTTGACATTAGCTTTTCGAAACTTCAAACAGTTCATGATTCTGATTTCTGCTTCTCCCGAAATCGTAAAAACATCGAGACGTATCTATTTTTGGACATGCTGTGCTCTTCGAATTTTCCAGAATTTAATACTCATAATTTCGTAAATTTTTTTTATATAATCAGAAATCTAACCTCAATATCGTTCTAATGCAAGAAACTGGGTCTCGTTTGGAGTCCGGAGCTATACGCAATGGCTTCTGGAAGATGAAGGAACCCTAGATAGCAATTCCCCAAAATTTGGCTCAAAGAAAAGCCTAGAATTATAAACTAAATATCCTACATATATAGAGGAGAGAGGGAAGTCGTGGCTCGTGAGCCTACCTCGTGGTTTCCATCCACGCTGCCCCATCCAGATCGGACGGTCCAGATTTGTTCCGGCTTGGCTCAGTTGAGTCCGAGTCGAACTCGGACTCGACTCAGCTCTGGGTCGGCTCGGCTGCACCCACACCCAGCTCGCTGTCACTGACTGGCGGGCCCCGCCCCGTTGGCTGCGGGAGGCTGACGGGTGGGCCCCAGTTGGCTGACTGGGCAGAAATAATTATTTTTTGGGTTTTTATTTTCAGAAAATAGTTTTTAATTCAGTTTTTACTAATTAACTCAAAATAAATGCTAAAAATAATCAAAAAATTCCAAGAAAATTAAAGAAAATATATTTGATTATGTAGAACCTAAAATAAAAGTTTGGGATATTTTTAGTTAAGTTTGAACCTAAAATAAATTCTTGAAAGTCCTAAAAAATTAGTGTTACTAGTTTTTAATTAACAAAAAATTATGAAAAAATCTCACTAGTCCCAAATTAACCTAAAAACAACATTTAAGCTAGAATCTCAGGATACGGAGGTTACAAGTCTACCCTCCTAAGAAAAATTTTATCCTCAAAATTTAAGGCAGAACAAATAAGAAGAAAAATTACCTCATGGTGCAAAAAGATAGGGGTAACGCTCTCGCATCTCCTCTTTCCGCTCCAAAGTGGATTCACCGGGAGAATGATGCCTCCAAGCAACACGAACCAAGGGGATTACTTGGTTACGAAGCCCCTTATCTCTGCGGTCAAGGATCTCCACTGGCTGCTCCGGATAACGGAGGCTGGGTCCAACCTCAAGCTTCGAATGATCTAATACATGGCTAGGATCTGCCACGTATCATCTCAACTGGGATACATGGAACATGTTGTGTACTCCTTCCAATGTAGGCGGTAAGGCTAGTCGATAAGCTACTACTCCGACCTTCTCTAGAATATTGAAAGGTCCGATGAATCTTGGACTAAGCTTTCCACCTCCACCGAAACAAATTGTTCCACGTGTTGGAGAGATCCTCAAGAATACTAAGTCGCCAACCTATGCCAAAACAGGAACTTAACGCATGATCTAAGAATGTAATAACTATTTAAATAAATGAATTGATACCTCAAACTCTAGCGGTCTCCTGTGGCTATCGGCCCACTACTTCTGTCTGTCCTGAGCCACCCGAAGTCTCTCTCTAATCTGCTTTACCTTCTCTGCAGCATCAACTACCATCTTTGGTCCCAAAAGTACTCTCTCTCCTACGTCATCCCAAGATAATGGAGTTCGGCATCTCCTACCGTACAAAGCCTCGAAAGGAGACATCTCGATACTAGCCTGATAGCTATTGTTGTATGCAAACTCTACCAGGTGAAGATAATCCTCCCACGAGCCCCCAAAATCTAGTACACATGTCCGAAGCATATCCTCGAGCGTCTGAATAGTCCTCTCTGACTGTCCATCCATCTTAGGGTGGTAAGCCGTGCTAAATTTGAGTTGGGTCCCCAAGCTAGCCTGCAAACTCCTCCAAAAGTGGGACATAAATCTACTATCCTGATCGGACACGGTGCTTACTGGAACTCCATGCAGCCTGACTATCTGTCTTACATATAAATTAGCGAGCTTCTCCGTGGACAATCCTACTTTGAAAGGCAAAAAGTGGGCTGATTTGGTCATCCTGTCCACAATGACCCAAATAGCGTCCTTCCCTCCTGGAGTGCGTGGAAGTCCGGAAACAAAATCCATCGTAATATGCTCCCATTTCCACTCAGGAATTGGTAGTGGTTGTAGCAATCCTCCTGGTCTCTGCCTCTCGTCTTTGACCTGTTGGCACACTAAACATCTGGCGACAAAACATGCTACCTCTCGCTTCATTCCATACCACCATACGTGTTCTCTCAGATCCTTATACATCTTGTTAGCTCCCGGGTACATAGAATACTGAGAACGATGAGCCTCCTGCATGATCTCTTCATGCAGGTCCCCACTAGGCACACATAACCTAGTCCCGTGCCTTAGAGAACCATCATCTGCAATAGAGAAGTCATCTATCAATCCTGCATGTACCTGAGCTCTGAGGCTTCGCAGACCCTCATCCTGGTACTGCGTCTCTCGAATCTTCTCCATCAATCCTGATTGAATCTGCATGCCCATCATCTGTGTCTCCACTCCTGGAATAATAATCTCGATGCCCAGGCTATCAAATTATGCTAATAAGTGACGATCCGTTGTCAAGTACATTGCTACTGGATATCTGATCAATGCATCGGCAACTACGTTAGCCTTCCCTGGATGGTATTGTAGTGAAATATCAAAATCCTTCATCAGTTCTAGCCACCTGCGCTGCCTCATATTCAGCTCCTTCTGCGTAAAGACGTACTTCAAGCTCTTGTAGTCAGTGTATATTTCCACACGTTCTCCGTACAGATAATGTCTCCATAGCTTTAGAGCGAAGATCACCGCTGCTAGTTCTAAGTCGTGAATGGGATAGTTTCTCTCATGTAGCCGCAACTGTCTAGAAGCATATGCCACCACCTTCTTGTTCTACTCTAGAACACATCCCAAGCCATTCCCTGAAGCATCACTATAAATAACAAATCCTCCTGTCCCCGATGACACCGTCAAAACAGGCGCTGTGGTCAATCTCTTCTTTAGCTCATTAAATGCAGCCTGACATTCTTCGGTCCACTTGAACTGTACATCCTTTCTAGTGATTCTAGTCAACGGCTCCGCGATCCGTGAAAAATCCTTTACAAATTTTCGGTAATATCCGGCCAATCCTAAGAAGCTTCTGATCTCTGCAACGGAACTCGGAGTGGTCCAAGACTCTACAGCAGCAATCTTCTTTGGATCCACTGATATCCCAGCTCCAGTTACCACATGTCCAAGGAACTCTACCTTATTCATAAGAACTAACATTTTAAGAGTTTCCCATAGAGCTTCTCCTTCCGGAGGGTCTCTAGCACAATCCTTAGATGCTTCTCGTATTCTTCCGGCGTATTTGAATAGAGAAGAATATCATCTATGAATACTACTACAAACTTGTCAAGGTATTGGTAGAATACCTTGTTCATCAAGTTCATGAAGACTGCCGGAGCATTAGTCAACCCAAATGGCATCACCATAAACTCATATTGGCCATATCTTGTCCGAAATACAATTTTTGGAATATCTTCCTTCTTCACCTTCAACTGATGATACCCAGACCTCAAATCGATCTTTGAAAATCCCCTCGCTCCACTCAGCTGATCAAAAAGATCGTCTATCCTTGGTAGCGGGTATTTTTTTTGATGGTGAGGTTGTTCAAAGCCCTGTAATCAATGCATATTCGCACCGACCCATCTTTCTTTGGTACAAATAAGACCGGGGCTCCCCAAGGCGAGGAACTCGATCTAATAAAACCCTTGTCTAGCAAATCATCCACCTACTTTTTTAATTCTGTCAGCTCGCTGATGTTGATCCTGTAGACTCGCTGCGACACCGGTTCTGCCCCAGGCACTAAGTCTATAGTAAATTCAAGGTCTCTGTCCGGTGGCAATCCGGGTAGCTCCTCAGGAAATACGTCTAAAAATTCTGCATTAATCGGATGTGGCAAGTCCGTCTCTGCTACCATGGCTCCACAAATAATTCTATCACTCTGCTCAAGTACTCCCCTAACAAACTCGAATTATGGCTTTCCTGGAGGGCGAAACAGTACACGTCCTCCACGACAGTCTATGCTAGCATGGTGCATACTCAACCAATCCATTCCAAGGACAATGTTAAAACTCAGAAGTGGCATTATGAGTAAACTAGCATCCAAATTATGGCCTCCCAAGGTAACACGATGCCCCTTACAAGTATCACTGACTAGGATAGTGCCTCCACCAGTCATGATCTTGCAACTCCTACTCAAGGGTTTCGATACTAAACTATGCTTAAGCACAAAGGATACAGATATGAAGCTATACGATGCAAGTGGTGTGGGGAAAGCACCATTTGCTTGGGAACTGCCCGCTCTGGTCTTGGGTGGGATTCTGAAAGGTTGAAAAGAACAGGAATAAAGTTGATATGGCACAAGATAAGGAAGTATCCAAGGAGGACGATCAACTATGAAAGAGGTTCGATTGCTCGAAAGGAATTATTAGGAGTTAGCAAGTTGAGTATACTGGATCCCTAGTTGTGATTGAGTATTTTCCTATTCCTAGTATATATATCATATGGCAGGCTCGCAGTCGTACATCTAAATTGAGTACCACCACGAGTTCACAACCTTGTGCGAAATCAGACCTGCATGGGCCACCACTAAAAATGTGTCATGACCCGCATCCTTAATTTGGGCATGAGTCAAGAGTACGCCCAGCCTACGTCGTAATGTCATCGTAGAACGTTGTACAATAAGCCACAAATAATCTATAACTCATAACATATATATCTCTACATTATACTCAATCACAGACACTAGTTTAAAAGAATATACCACGATAATATTAAAATAATAAACTTGATGTGGGTACAATAAAACTTTTCCAAAACTAATTATACAAATACAATGTTCAAAATACTTTAGGAAATTGTCAGAGAATAATCCGATCCAAATAACTAACAAAATCAACTACTAATAAACTACTCCATCGCAGACGGTATCTGAGCTGCTAACTCTCCCTGATCGTCCGGAAGGGCAAGATCAGGCTCTATTATGTCGTTAGCATACGGTACATAATATGTAGGGATTTCATCCTCAATGTAGTCACCTAAAATATTTATCCAGTCAGGAAAGGAACGAGTACATCACAATAAAAATAGTTCCAACACATGTTAGAAGCTATAAGACAATAAATAGCAAGGAATATATGATAGCAACAAACTGAACTCACAATAAAGCAACTAGAATAAACAAATACTGAAGTCCTGTCATGGCAACATATAGTACAATATCTCCAAACAACAAAAAAAATAACTACAATGGATGGAAGAACAGATAGAAACAACTACTCTATGTGATTTGAAATACCTTGTTGACATGTGAACGCCTAGGGGGTAATATCCGGCAAACCACACGTGTCGTGCATGGCTGCTATTATTCCAGAAAAGACCATGGGATAGAAAGGGTAGTTCACATGTCCACTAAGTATTTCCCCTCCCCACAAGTACACATGGATTCCAAATCAGTCACGAAGAAATAAAACTAATCTAGAACAATCACTTATCTCATAATAAGAATCCATCATACCAATCCGTGTAACAAGTGTCAAGAATCAAATAATCAAAACTAAGTATGCATTATAGAGACTATCAAGTACTAGAAGTAATCACGGAAATGTACTCGCCTGTGGTCCTTAGCTGGTATGAATCAGAATCCCAGTCACAATCCAAATAGCCTATGTATTACAAATTTAGCATGTCAAAAGATAATTTAATTTAATTTATTTAATTCTAGAATAATTACCCAAAAATCCTATTTTAATCTTATTATTCTGATTTTTAGGTCAAATCCTAATTTTGTCCAAAAGAACCTAAAATTTATCGACTTGAGACTCATAGCACGCAAATCGAGGCGATCTGTTGACCAAAAAGTCAACTGACACAAACTTGACTTTTATGCATGATTTTCTGTAGATTTCAGCATCAAAAACATTCTGGAATTTACGGCTTGTCCGAATTCAAATTTGTTTGGAAATTATGGCACATACAAATTTCGTATTGTGCATCGATGGATAAATTTTAACCTAGAAGTTCTACAGAATTAAAAGTATATAAATATGTCGAATTAAATTCTGGTAAATATATATGTCAATGATATTGATATTAGCTTTCCGAAACTTCAAACGGTTCATGATTCTAATTCCTGGTTCTCCCGAAAACGCAAAAACATCGAGACGCGTCTATTTTTGGATATGTTGTGCTCTACGAATTTTCCAGAATTTAATAATCATAATTCCATAAAAAAATTTCTATAATTAGAAAGCTAACCTCAATATCATTGTAATGCAAGAAATTGGGTCTCGTTTGGAGTTCAGAGCTATGCGCAATGGCTTCTGGAAGATGAAGGAACCTTAGATGGCAATTCTCCAAAATTCGGCTCAAAGAAAACCCTAGAATTATAAACTAAATATCCTATATATATAGAGGAGAGAGGGAAGCCGCGGCTCGTGAGCCTTCCACGTGGCAGCCATCCATGCTGCCCCACCCTGATCGGATGGTACAGATTTGTCCCGGCTTGGCGCAGCTGAATCCGAGTCGAACTCGGACTCGGCTCTGCTCTGGGTCGGCTCGGCTGCACCCGCACCCAGCTCGCTGTCACTGACAGGCGGGCCCCGCCCCATTGGCAGCGGGAGGCTGACGGGTGGGCCCCTATTGGCTGACTGGGCAGAAATAAATACTTTTTTGGGTTTTTATTTTCAGAAAATAGTTTTTAATTCAGTTTTCCCTCATTAACTCAAAATAAATGTTAAAAATAATCAAAAAATTCCCAAAAAATTCTAGAAAATATATTTGATTATTTAGAACCTAAAATAAAAGTTTAAGATATTTTTAGTTAAGTTTGAACCTAAAATAAATTCTTGAAAGTCCTAAAAAATTAGTGTTACTAGTTTTTAATTAACAAAAAATTATAAAAAAATCTCACTAGCTCCAAATTAACCTAAAAACAACATTTAAGCTAGAATATCAGGATACGGAGGTTACAATACCCGATACACACGATAAAATACATGTGAAAGAGTACTCGCTGAACACGGTAAGGGATAACATCTTTTGACAGGATCCATATAGTACCAATCCATGAAACCACTGTGTCAGAATCAAGTATACAGTTCTAGAAATACGATATATACACTATCATAAAATAAAAATTAATAGAGAAATATACTCGCCTGAGGTCCTAAGCAAGGTGTGTCTCTCGATGCCAAAGCTGGTGTCACACAGTCAAAAGATTTTAGAATAAAAATATGGTTTATTGCATCAATACAAGGTTTTAGAATAAAAATAAGTTAAACTAGTTCAAATATAGGCTATAAAGTCATTTCTAAGTCAAAACAGTCAAACTTGGTCAAACTAGCTATTTCTAGGTTGTATGAGTCCATCTCTAGGATATTGGGTCCATACACTATGTAACTAGGCTATACTAGCTATGCTAAGATACTAGGATACTAACAAAATACTGTATCATAAGATACGCAAGTCATTAGATATGAAAATACTATAGTATATATATACAAGACAAAATATATAATACTTCTAGCCAAACTAATGCTAAGTGGATACCTTGGCTTTGAACCAAATGCGGTATCACACCACCTACACTCCCATCTTGATTTATAAACTCAATACCTTGAGTATAAACCAATACCTTGATATTACCTTGGTATCACAAGGTAATACAATATCTAACATAGCTAACTAATCAATATACCTAACATACACATCGGATATTCAATACCCATACCCAAGATACCTCAACTCTCAATACCTTGGTGGAACTCAAGGTAATCTAGAAATAATACTAACCAATGCTAACTAGTGCTTATATATATATATATATATATATATATATATATATATATATATATATATATATATATATAAACTTAACTTACTAACAATATAAATACATAACTAACTTATCAATAAAACTAACTTAGCTTATTAACTAGCTTACTAAACTTATCTATAACTAAATTTCTAATCACTCAATACTGCTGCTTATTGCTACTGCTTCTGCTTATCATTGCTGCTGCTTATCGCTTTCTGCTGCTGCTACAACTTATTACTTTCTGCTGCGGCTGCTGCAGCTTATTGCTTTTTGCTGCTGCTGCTGCTTATCGCTTAATGCTTCTGCTGCAGTTTGTTGCTGCTGCTTACCGCTTATGCTTGCTGCTGCTGCAGCTTACTGCTTCTGCTGCAACTTGCTGCTTCTGCTGTTGCTTATCTTTGCTGCTGCTTCTGCTGCTTTTGTTGCTGCTTCTTGTTGTTGCTGCTTCTGCTTCCCGTTGCTTTTTCTGCTACTTACTACCCACTTTTGCTGCAGCTTATCTGGCCTGCTTCCTGCTACTTATTGGCCTATAATCTCTCTCTCTAGCTTACATGCACACATCTAATAATCACATACACTCTCTCACACACACACACACACACACACACGTATAAATATACACACACACACACACACACACACACACATATATAAATATATATCACACACACACACACACACACACACACACATATATAAATATACACACACACACACACACACACACACACACACACACACACACACATATATATATATATATATATATATATATATATATATATATATGTATATATATATATATATGTGTGTGTGTGTGTGTGTGTGTGTGTGTGTGTGTGTGTGTGTATATATATATATATACACACACACACACACACACACACACATACATGTATGCTACCACATACCCACACTAATCATGCACATGCACTCTCCTATTCTCCCATGACCACCAACACATCAAAATAAAATATAGAACATACACATAATTATATATATACATATATATTATATAAAAATTATAATTATAATACTCTAATAGCTATAACCAAGGTAAATTGAATTAAAATACAAAAAATATATACGTGGAGTGCACCACACCCGTATAACACTCAATCTATGATACACTTACGATTCGGCTCCATCACACTACCAAATGTACCCTAAAGAACACGAGAAAGTCTAAAATCATAATTAGAAGCAACACGAAGTGTTAGCTACTCGTCTATGTGCCCGTGTCAAAATGTGACATGTTCAAACTCCCGTGTCAGAAGAAAACCCCCAAATTAACCCGTATTGTCAAATTATCGGGATACGGCCTACACGTATCCAATTATGGATACGACACTAGTCACACACAATCAAACACATATCAATTTGGTTTAATTGACCTATTAAAAAATACAAGATGTGTCAATCTCGGAATTCCCTCAAATTGACACAAAATACCACATAACTTTCTCCATAGGCCTCCTATAAACCTAATTCCAATTTCTATGGGTAGCCTTAGTACATGGGAGAGTTTTTAATGATTAAATTATAGATTTATAGTCTAATTAAATAAAAAACTAAATTGTACCTATTGGGAGATCGATTCCCAATAAAATCTCCAAATTGAGTGTCAAGAGCCTTCTTCTTGTAGATTATTGCTTTCTTCTTGTAGGTCCATGCTTCCTCCTTGTTCTAATAGTCTCCAATGAAGAATAAGAAAGGAATTGGAAAGAAATTTGTGTAGAAATTGGTGTAAGAATAAAAAAATTTGGAAGAGAGAAAATTTTAGATCTAGATTTGGAATAAAAAATGAAGAGAGTGAGAGTTTCTCTCCACTCCTATAGTGGCCAGCCTCTTCCCCCTCCTCCAAGCTACTATAAAATCTCCACAATACCCCTTGGGGCTTGTCATGAAGGATTTAATTAAGGAGGAAAGGTTACAGTCTAATTAGTTTAACTAATTAATTCATCCTCCTAATGAATGAGCTTACTATTGGGCTCAATTCTAACTAGAATTAAATGTTAGTTTATGGATCTAATCTAAACTAGTTAGGTTCTCTAACACAAGTCCAAAATAAAATCTAACATTTAACAATAAATAAATAGTATAATAAATAATATTTACAACATGCACAATATTTAATATTATATTTTAAAAATAAATACCCATGCCAAATTATCAAACTACACCTAGTTGGAAAAGTGAGGGTGACAGAGATCGCACTTGGCATCAGGAAGGCTAGGGAGTTGATCTTGGAGATGAAAAAGTTAAGGCTTAGATGTTTTTTCGCAATATGATAGAAGATTAAGAATCGTTGAGTTGTGTAAGAATAAAGAATTCCAATCCTATTTATAGGGTATAGACAAACCAAATTTGGCTAGATTTTAGATGGGATTTAATTTAAATTTTCAACCGTTGGGCCAAAAAATCAAGAGCTTATTGAACTGGTTGATTTTATACCAAATGGGTAACCGAGTTTGGTCCGAGTTTGACACGAGTTCGGCCCGAGTTCGATTTCTAAGTATGGTAGACTTTGAAAATAAATGTGGACTGATTTGGTGGATAGATTCTTTGGTTTATTTGAGTGGACTAAGTATCTGGATATAGGTATTAGGATTTGCTAGTGCGACTCAGGTTGCATCAGTCCTAGACTCAAATAAATAAAAGATTACATTTGAATATAAAACCAATAGTTGTTGCAGAGTCGAACTTTAGTATTGACAGAGTTGATATACTTTGCATCGAGTATCTGCTTCTTCTGTATTTTATATCTGATGTTTGACGATTATTAGAATCAGGTTGACTGTGACCACTTTGTGTCAACAATCTCTCCTATTATGATAATTGACAAACTATACCAAAATACACATATGGTGAGTCTGATGTAGCCTTGATGTAAATGGTTGAAACATAGATGAAGTTTATTTGAACGCAGATCTTTCCGTTAAAAACTAGCTTTTTAAAAAAAGAGCTCCCCCGTAAGTAGATCTTTTCTTTGAACGGGAGCATTAGAATGACCAGAAACTTGATATTTCTTTAGAGCAAAATTAGGTGCAGGTATATCAATAAAATATATCACAGTTATATGTCATCAATTATACATTAACTATAATCGAGACATTTTGTCATTTCTCCCCGTTTGTCAATATATCATAGTAGAAAATAAAAAATTCTCCCGTAACGAGTGATTATGACAAATTAAAAAAGATAAATTAATCAGAACATGCATTATTTTAATCAGAATAAGTAACAAGCCTGGCAAATATTTAAATGCAAATAACCAAAATATCATAAATGTTTTACGAATATTTTAAGCAAAATTTTCTAGTACACTGAAATAGAAAAACTAGTACATCCACATAGCCACAAGAAACTATCACAAATTATCATCAGCAGCATCAGTAGGCAGGTGATCGTCAAAGTATGCTCCGGTGAGGTCAAAGTACTGCTAAACAAATGGATCATCGATCCTGTAGCCTGAGCGGAAAGGATCACGAGCCACTGGGTAAGGTGCATTAGGATGATGAGCTAGGTGATAATGAATATCTACTAGGGAGTTGGATAAAGTTTGGGCTTGAATAGTGGTACAATAAGACTGGTCACAAAGTTGAATGATAATCATAGTATTATGCTCCTAGTGTTGAGCAGTTATCATCTCATTTTGCAACTTGAATTTCTCGTAAAATATCTTTTGGATCGAGTCCACGGTAGCAGGCTGTGTAGAGGATGATGGAGTAGGAATTGGAGAAGGAGGAGCTGGGGCTGAATTAGCTGGTGCATTAGAATCAGATTTGGATGAGTCGTCCTTATTAGGAATGAGAGAAATCGGCTGAATCCTACTGGTTTTGATCAGATAAGCTGGTTCAGATAGATAAGTGGGTTCTTCCATAGGAATGTGAAAGTGCTCAAAGATGAGTGGTAGATATATGGTATAAAAAAGTTGACGTTTGTGTTTACAACAATCAATCATCTGCCTAATCATATTCTTAGGAAGGCTAAAGGGAGTGGATGTATAGAAGTAATATAAAGCAGACATCTCCCTAAAGGTCACATTATCTTTGGAGGTTTGCTTTGGAATGATACCAGAGAATATGATACGGTAAAGTTCGTAAAAGTATTGATTGAAATAACGAGCACGAAACTTTTTGTCAGGACAAGGATGACGGGCGCAAAGTATGTCCCTGAAAGAATCAAGAGAGATGTCGTCTCTGAGATTGAGTTTGTCGATCTCAACTAGGGCATCTCCCTCGTTAGGGATTTCAAGAATTTTATCCAAAGTTGTATCGTCAAATTCAATGTCGATCCCACCCACTCTCGAAGAGATAGACCATTGATCATGAGATAGATTACAATAAAACATGTGAAGGGCATTCAAATAAATGGGTTTTCTAGTTTTGACTAGACGATGAAGATGGAATTCTACAAGTTTAGGTTTTTGGGCATAAAAAGTAGTAAAATTGATAGGATTTCCCTTATAAATATTCCTTTGCATAAAATCATTGAACCATATATTTGAGGCATCAATAGAACTAAAAATAAAGTCATCATATTCTTCTGGGTTTGGAATATTAGGAGAAAATAAGGAATATAGAGCATCATCACTAGATGTTTGAGAAGAGCAAGCTTTATTTGCTTTTCTCTTCCTTTTTCCAAATATAGGAGCTATGAATTTAGGGTTTAAGAATGTAAATATTGTACCTTGAAAGGATTGAAGGGGATGAAGGAGAATCTCACCAAGAGCCTTTGATCTCAAGTTGAGAGAGAAAAAGCCTTTGCGGAAGGAGATCTCAAAACTAGGGTTTTGGAAGCCATTGCGCATAGCTCCGAACTCCAAACGAGACCCAATTTCTTGTGTTAGAATTATATTGAGGTTATCTTTATGATTATATAAAAAAATTATAAAATTATAAGTATTAAATTCTGGAAAATTCGTAGAGCACAGCATGTCCGAAAATAGATGCGTCTCGATGTTTTTGCGATTTCGGGAGAACCAGGAATCAGAATCACAAACCATTTAAAGTTTCGGAAATTTAATGTCGAGATCATTGACATATGTTTTTACCAGAATTTATTTCGAAATATTTATATACTGTTAATTCTGTAGAACTTCTAGGTTAGAATTTAACCATCGTTGCACGATACAAAATTTGTATGTGCCATAATTCCCAAACGAATTTGAATTCGGATGAGCCATAAATTCCAACATGTTTTTGACGCTAAAATCTACTATAAATCATGCATGAAAGTTGAGTTTGTGTCGTATGACTTTTCGGTCAACAGATCGCCTCGATTTGCGTGCCATGAGTCTCGAGTCGATAAAATTTAGGTTCTTTTGGAAAAAAAAATAGGATTTGACCTAAAAATTAGAATAATAAGATTAAAATAGGATTTTAGAGTAATTATTCTAGAATTAAATAAATTAAAATAAATTATCTTTTGACATGGTAAATTTGTAATACATAGGCTATTTGGACTGTGACTTGGATTCCAACTCGTACCAGCTAAGGACCACAGATGAGTACATTCTCTGAAAGTTTCTATTATTTGATATTTTCTATGATGCATGTTTATAGTATTTTTTTACCTGATTCCTGACACGATGGATACACGGATTGGTATTGTATGGATTCATTTTCTTGAGACACATATTTTCAGGCCTATTGATTTTTCTGGACTAATGAGTTACTGGACTAATGTATTTTCTGGCCTGTTGACATCTTCTGGACTATTGAGATTATTCGTGTCTAGACTTGGATCCATAAGTACTAGTCGGACGGGGAAATACCTAGGTGACGTGTGAACTACCCTTTCCATCCCATGGTCTTTTTAGAATAATAGCAGCCATACACGACACGTGTGGTTTGTCGGATATTACCCCCTAGCCGTTCACATGTCAACCTGGTATTTCAAAACACTAGTTAGATGCAGTCATTCTGGATTAATCTATATTTGCTGATTGTACACTTGCATGACAGATTTCCTAGTTTACATATATGTCTGTCTATACATGCTTCTCTGTTCTTCTTTCTTGTCTTTCATTATTTCTTATTTAACTGTTCCTCTATGATGTACCATATTCTATTATTATATTCTCATCAAGTATTTCATAACTATTTACTGTTCATAGTACTTGTCAATTAACTGGAACTGCTATTGGGTTGTACTCGTTCCATCCTGACTGGGTAAACATTTTTAGGTGACTTGCTATCTTGCCCATTGGATTTGGTTGGAGGTTGAGATGCTTGTCGAGGCCAATATTAGAACTTATATAGTTTAGTAACTTCTTTGGATTTGATGTTTAGTGGGTTTGTTTCCGAGTTATGATTTAATTATAAATTGAGAATCTTGTAAAACTATGTAAATATTGTGAATGAGCAATAGATTTAAATTTGTGATTAAATATTATCTATTTGGATTGATGGACCATTGTTATCATAGACAGCGCACTACCGCCGATGCTGCAGCATAGGCTGGGCTTGGCCACGTACTCGTATCCGAAAAGCGGGTACGGGTCATGACATTAACTCATGATAAAACTAACCCAAAAAAATAAACCATGAACCACACTAAACCAAAGAATTGGTCTAGTCTCCATGCAACCTAATAAACATACAGGAAAGAAATAGTACGTCCCAAATACGTATATAAAAAATAGAGAGTGACAGAATACAAAATGACAAGCCTCAAGTCTCATGATTGTCACATGTTAATGCAACTTTGTTGTCTATGGCATTAAGAGGTCTTCTTCCAAAAGAGCCAAGGAATACAATATTTTGAATATGTGTATTTTTCAATGTCTTGTGCCAAAGAGTCATAGAGAAATTAGAGGAAGAAGTTATTGAGATAATATTCTTGTTTAAAAGGTATTTCCCCCTTCATTTTTAGATATCATGATTCATTTACTAATCCACTTGGAACGTGAAGCAAAATTAGGTGGTCCTGTCCATTATCGTTGGATGTATCCATTTGAAAGGTGATCGTTTACGTTCTTTTTATTGATTTCCATTTATATTTGCTTACTCTAAATAAGAATTATTTTTTTGTCTCGTGGATACATAAAGATGCTGAAAGGATATGTTAGGAATCGTGCACGTCCTGAAGGGTGTATAGTAAAATGTTATCTTGATAATGAGAGCATAAGATTTGTTAGTGGATACATGAAACAAATGGCTAAGATAGATAATCGTCCAAATAGAAATAAAGGTATTCAGAATGATGAGATACTTGATGGCTGACCAATTTTGATGGGAATAATAGTGACATTGGATAAACAGAAGCTACAAAGTGCTCATCGTTATGTATTGTTCAATATGGCTAAAGTTGAACCTTATCTTGAGTAAGTTATTAAAAACATATTAACTTCAAAGTAAAATTTCTATATAATATCATGTAACAATTGTTTCCCCACTTAAGATGCACTTGAAGGAGTTAAAACTTTTGGATAGACGTCTTGATCAAAATAAAATTTTACTTCAAGGTCGTCATTCCAAGGAATTCTCAGGTTGGTTAAAATATAATGTCACAACTTCGATTTTTTTAGTACCCTTAGCAAAATATTTTAAAAACATGTTGTGTCTTACATTTTATTTTTATTTTGAATAGATTGAGGGGGAGTCCAGTGGTAACATATCCAACATGTTAAGAGGGCTTGCATATGGCCCCTCAAAATATATCGTGTCTTATTCAGGGAATGTTATCAAAGGTCACCACTACTATAAAAAGGATGCTGAGAAGTCTAGGTAGAACAGTGGAGTTTCACTTGAGACAACAACCATTTTTAGATCCAGCTCGAAGGATAGAACCAAGTCAACGATACAGTTGCCTGCTATGGAGTAATTAGAAATACATTTTCTTATATTAGCATACTTTTCACGTTCCTATTTTTTATTATGATTGGGCTAACACAACAAATAGTGTCAAAGTAGAATACGGGTTTACTTTGGTTAACCTACACTAAGGAAAACATAAATTTGAAAGAGACTCATTTATTCTAGTATCACAGACAACACAAGTGTTTTATTCTAAGGACACTACTTCATCTAATTGGTATACTGTGTTAAAGGCACCATCAAGAGGTTTTCAAGAGATGAATATGGATGTTGATCAGAATGTCTATACACCATCTTTAGCACCTGTGGATGTATCAAAACTAGAAAATAATGTTGAGGATGGTAGTGATAGTTACCTTAGAAAGGAATGTGAGGGAAGTTATGTATAATTAGGCTTTATTTTTCTCTCTCTTTAATCTTATGAAACCAATATATTTCTATTTTGATTCATCTAATTATATTATAGTAGGTTACTTGCATTCATTTTATGATTTGTACCTTAATTTTATTTGTTACTTCACCCTTAAACATTTTTACTTGTTATTGTGCCTTACACTTTGGTGATTCCATATTTTTAGGTGCTCATAACATGGCTCCAACTGAGGTAATATATAATAAATTCCCTCAATTGTATTTGAAATTAAGTTTAGATAAATCTCATTTATTTTTTCATATGTATTAATTTGTTGCATATTCGTAGAGTTCAAAACATGCAAAAAAAAGCAAAGAAGAAAAAATGAAGCATTTAGGCCGCTCTTATGAATGATCCTAATGTTGGATTACGTATAAGTGAGCAAAAAGGTTTAAATATGGTAAGTTAGACAATTCTTTGTGTACAACAATGATAAAATCAGAACATAACTATATTTCTAATAAATGTTTTTCTTGCATACTTGTAGAATGCAAATCAAGCAAGGGAAAAGCAAAGAAGCAAAAGTGAAGCTAGAACAAATCTTGTGAGCAAGAAGATCCAAATGTAATAGCTGAAGAAATCCTAAATGATTATAGAGACTAAATTTTTAATCCATCCGATGAGACACAGAGAACAACAAGGATCTACGGACCTACGAGGTGTAGTGCTTTGCTAGTGGAAAGTGGAAATAGGCTAGAGGTGGAATTAAATGAACATGGTCAACCCATTGGGATGAACTCAAAAGATATATCTACATTGTAGGATATTTAACACGTGAAATGGTGTCGATAAAATATGATGATTGGAGACACATACCTAATGAGAAGAAAGAATATTATTGGCAAGTAGTTATGGTAAGATAAAAGAGCTTATAAGGTTAAATGTACATTTGAACTAGTTTATTGCTAATTAATATTTCTGATTTGTTGTACTTGTAGCAAAAGTTCTCAGGGAGCAAGAGAAAGAGGCAAAAACTTATGTTCTCCAACAAATAGGAAGACTAGCTAGAGCAAACAAACCAAAATTGGGAAATTGTTTGAAGAAAAAGCCAAATGAAATAGACCCAACAGAGTGGGAAGTATTCGTAAAAAAAAGATGAAATTTTTTTAAGTTATAGTAAATACATTTTGAAGTTTTTATATAAAACCTTTGTTTTTATCTAATAATATGCTTGTGTGCGTATATAGGAGAAGTCTACAACGTTCAAGAAAATGCCAGGGGAACAAACTGTATTACTTTAGAAGTCGAAAAGGATTTCTCTCATTGCGGATGAAATATTTGTAACTATAACATAATTAATTGTTTTCATATTTTTATTGAGGTACTTATCTATCAATTGAAAGTGGATTTTATCTAATTATACAAAAAAAGAGGGTCCATGTCCTAAATATAAATTAAGGCTTCGTGTTTGGGTATGAGGATATACTAATGAAGAAGGTGAAGCTAAAAACCTAAAGGACGTCGTATGTATAACCCAATTATGTTCATTACAAATTACTACTTTGACTGTCAACCCCATTGAGTATGCTAGTATCTTCATTGAGTATGCTAGTAGTATCATCATCTTACCTCTTCGTCTAGACTATTTTAGTCTATGACAATATGAAGGATACTCTTCGTCTAGACTATTCCATGTATCATTCACTCACATGCTGTGTAAACCCCATGTTCTTGTAATCTTCCAAGTTCAAATACTCATCCTTTTGCATGTTGGGTTTATATACTCTGATGCTCTGACTATAATAAAAGATAGTTGGTTTCATAGACACTAAGTAATAGGTTCCGCACAAAGCACACCTTCTCCTGTTCATTCAAGTTGCTGACTATAGGAGGACATCAAGGAAGTCCCCCTTCTAGTTGGAACAACATCCTCGACTATTTTGCCTTATCCTTTCCTCCATTACTGCTTTGACTGTCAAAGAAATCCTATATCTGGCCAGTCATTAAAGTAGTAGATTATATTGGGTGATAAATCAAACTTTTGGGCCAACTTGTAAGTCAATACTCACCCCTACTATCGGCATCTTGTCGTAATTGTGCCTGTGTAAGGGTTTGCACATGCATTCATCCAGGAAGCATGGTTTAACATTATGTACATAGTTAGATTTAAGTACTTGTATTATTATTTACTCAGATAATAATGTTTATCAAGTTCCTAAGATCTTGTAGTTTTAAACTGGGTACTGCTTTCTCATATTTTATGCACGGATTTGCTGAGTACTCAGGAGATTCACAAGGGTTACTGCTGCTTTCGTTATTATGGATGGACATGTTTAGATTCTCAACATTTATGAGGGTAGAGTGTAAGGTCCATAAATTTTTATCACACATGAGTTAGCTACAGGTTACTCTTATTTATGAGAAACTAATTTATTTTAATTTAATTATAGTTTTAGAATGGGGAGATACCAAATTTTATCAGTCAAGAGTTGGGACTTCCCTCGTAGTCAAATTTAGAACTTATAAAATAATTAATATAGTTTGATATTTTAGATATATTTATGTTAAATAATTTATATATATAAATAAATCTCAAATATGATAGCCAGACTAATAAGAAATTGAATTCATTATTGAGAATATATGTATATGGTAATCTTTTGGTTAAACAGTGGAAAAATAATGATTGGACCAAAAGAATTTTGAATAAGATAATAGTCTGGATTTAGTATTTGGTTTACCCATGGTAAAATAGGAAAAAGGATCAAGGAAGGGAGAATACAAATCTGGGAAGGTTTATGACAATGCCGAAGAAAGCAGAAATATGATGAATTGTTTCCAATAGGATACAAATATATCAATTACTTTGATCTCAGAATTCATGGAAGTTACTAATACAAATTAACTTTTTACCCATATTGTTTTAAATTTTTGAATCTCATATTATACATTTGGCAGGGGGAATGTAAAAGGAAAAATGCAAAACTCTTACTTCATAATATATTTTTATTTAAGACAACTAGACATCTCAAAAAATTTCCAATTGTTTGGTGCAGATTGTAAATACCGTTATATGTTTAGCTAGCAGTAGAAACTTGTTGTATGTAGTTCATTGAGGAGTTGATTAGGAGTTACCTTCCTCAGATGGATATGAGAGTTTGATATATTTTTGGAGGGGTACGAGGAAATCAAATTGCTTACAAGGATTCTAACATTTTGAATAAGATGTTTTTTTAGGTAAATAGTAGTAATTAGCATGGTAATAATAATGGATGGTTAAGATCATGGGATCAATATAATATTCTTATTCTTGTTGGGTGAATTTTGCAGGTGAAACTAAACTGAATATGCAAAATAATGTATTCACGGTATATACCTATTCTTGTCTGATACTACATCTAACCTTGGAAACACACTTGAAACTTCAGTTTCATATACTACATTGGACACTTTATTGCTCACAAATGATATAATCCATAATCGTATACACTAGAGCACACATACACACACACACACACACACACACACACACATACATACATACACTACTAGGTCACACAGGGACTGTTATGCACTGCAAATTGAATTTCTTAAGAAATAATTAAAATTTTATTTGTTGTAATTTTAGAAAACGGTGTCACTACCACTTTTCTGGAGAGGAATATTTGTATTTGTTCCTATTATTGGTAATAATATTAATATTGGTATTTCAAAATTATTGTTTGAAGTGATAATTATTTTACAAAACTAGTATTTATATTTTTGATTATCTTTTATTTCAATAATTGTTTTGTTTGCATATATCTATATATTGTAATTAATTATTGGTTAGTTGTTAGCCCTTAGTCTAATTAGTTTTTAGTGGACCTATTGGACCCAACTAGACTTGGCATGGAGCAACATTAATTAGACTAGACTTGAGCCCAATAGTTACTCATTTTTATTAAGTTAAGAGATTAATTAACCAACCAATAGGAATAGAAGCTTCCACATTAACCCATTTCTTCATGACAATATCCAAGGGATATTTGTGATATTCTACATTACTTGAACCCCAAAGTAGGGTGGCCGGCCACATAAGAGGGAGCCTTCACCCTCTCTCCTCCTTCCTTTCCACTCCAAAATTCAAGATCTAAGTGTTCTTCCCTAAATTATCTCTTCCCTCCATTAAAATTACACTAAATCTCTATCAAATATCATCATAATTCACCCATACTTCACTATTGGAGACTATAGGAGCAAGAAGAATGCAAGGATCTACAATTTGAAGGAAGTTGCACAAGCTGAGGCTTCTTGGCGGTCATTGGAGACTCTCATTGGGAATCCATCTTCCAATTGGTACAATTCAATATTTTTCTTCTAATTAGACTCTAAATATATGGTTTAATCATTAGTAACCCACCTATGGACTAGGGCTACCTATAGGGAGAAGATTTGACTACTAGGGACCCCAATTTTGGAAGTTACCATGTGTTTTGTGTCTAATTTAGGAAAAATTCGATATTGGCACACCAAGTATTTGTCATTAGGTTAGATAGATATTTTTGTATTTAATTTGGTATTGTGAGTCTAGTGTCATATCCACAATTGGATACGTGTAGGCCGTGTCATGGCAATTTGATGACACGGGTTAATTTGGAAGTTTTTTCTTTGACACGGGGGTCTACACATGCCATATTTTGACACAGACACAT
The DNA here is from genome assembly GCA_036927795.1 of Iris macrosiphon. Lineage (NCBI taxonomy): Eukaryota > Viridiplantae > Streptophyta > Magnoliopsida > Asparagales > Iridaceae > Iris > Iris macrosiphon. The sequence goes on along the minus strand of JAYESA010000006.1, from coordinate 148,252,636 downwards.
AGTTGAGTAGCTAGCACTTCGTGTTGCTTCTAAATATGATTCTAGACTTGGTCATATCATTGGTGACGTATTTGGTGTTGTGTTGGGGCCGTATCACAATTGTATCATAGAATGAGTGTGATACGAGTGCGATATACTCCACGTGTTTGATAAAATATTTAATACTCTAATTAGTGATGTTTATATCTATTTTAGTATTGATATGAGATGTATTTATATCTATATATCTATATAAATATATATATGATATGAATTTTATCTATTTGGTCATGTTCTATTAGGTAATTAAGTATCTATACTATATAATTATAGATGGGGATATGTGTGAACTGATTTGAGGTTTGTACACAGTGTGTACACTGTTTTGGAGTTGTTTGCACTGTTGGGGGTTTACCCAACTGATGTTGGAATGTTTGGGGTTATTGTGTGTCAGTTAATGACTTATTTGGGGAGTTATTGGTGAGATGGAGGGTTATGCACACTTGTACACAACAAGATAGATGCAACAACAGCAGGTAGGGGTCTATTGTGTATCGGTTTCTATATATACAACAGGTGTGAAGAGGAGAGGGGCGGATAGTGGTTGTGATGGATGTACAGAAGCACATTCGGGTTTGGAGTGTATTGGCAATAGCCAATGAAGGGTCATGTCTATGAATTGGCAACAACTTCCTTTTAGTTGTCACAACAACTCGAAGAGAGGGAGCAACCAGGAGATGGGGGTATGTGGTAGAGTGTTCAGTGAGATATAGAGCTTAGTAGCAGTAGGTAAGTGTGAAGGAGTCCGATACACTAGCGCACAGTGAAAAGAAGAGCCAACAGTGTGCGCACAGGTAGTGGATCGGGTAGGAGACTGTTAACAACAGTTATCAGCAGATGGGGGTTGTCTATTAGTGTGCCTTGATGTTAGTCTGGATTAGTTATTTAGAGTACAGATCTATTATTAGTGTTAGTACTTAGCTATGTTAACTGATGGTTAGTTACTGGTTAGATGTAGATGTTAATTAATTGTTAGTTTAGTATGAGTTAAAATTAGTATATTGTTAATGTTAGTTGATAAGTTAAGGTATTCGTAGTGTTAACTGCCAGTTACATGGCTATATGTCAGGTTAGTATTATATATGTTATGACAGTTAGTATGGTGTACTGTGATGTTAGTAGTATATTTAGATATAAATGTTGGAAGTAGAGATAGGTAGTGGACTGTTGGCCTGTGTGTGGTAGTGCACAGCTAATGGAAGTGATGATGTGTGCATGTATAAAGAGAGTGTGGGAGTTTTAATGCATGTTTGTGTGGTGTTAGAAGTATGTGTGAGAAGTAGCTTTACGTAGTGATTATGACTGGAGTATCATGGGAGATGGGGTTTGGATGTGGTTCATGAGGGAGTATCAATGGTTAGGTACACTACACTGTGAAGTATCAATCGAGAAAGTTGTACTTTGGTGCTGTCACGCCCCAATCCCAAAATACCGTGGAACCGGACGCGTGATAATGGCCAGTAGCACACACCGATGGACAAACCCAATTTAATGGATCCATCGGGGCACGCTTAAGCTGTAATATAACAATAAGTAGGTCCAATGATACAAGTCACAGTCTATGCTAATCTCATCCACAACAGATAATCACAGATCAATTGCCAGAATAATGCAAATAGAAACAACTAACAAATCTCAATAAAAGTGCCTCGGAGAACAATCCGAGAACAAGTCTGATACATCAATGCAATAGACTGAAAAATAAAGAAACTGAAAATAGAAATAAATGAGTATATAAAGCCAATACTCAGGAGAAGTCCTCTGGTATGATCTCGTCCTCGAATGTCGGTACAGCTCCTGTATCAGCTCATGTATCTGCTCCTGCTGCGGTCCCGTATACCTCGGGATAGATCTTGTGTGTAAATCCTGGGGACATAATCCGGATCCAGGTCCTCAGGGGACATAGCAAGGTACAGATAATACAAGCTAAAGTAAATGCAGTGCAGTAAATAATAAAATAAATAGGGTAAGTATGTAACCATCTATGTGAAATGCAAGTGAGAGCATCACTAGTACTCAGGCTGAGCCGCTACAAGCTCTGTGTCGGGGAGCCGGTAGCAGTAATAACACGTAATGGGCCAAGCTCTGCTCGAGAGTCTTGTGCCTCACAATAATAGGAGTTTATATATATATGATCAGCCTGTAGCCTGTGTGTCTCTCCCCACCCAATGTAATCACACGTCTCATGTCCACGATATACCATGTCCATGTCACGTACAATCATATCTAATGCAACAAGTCATATAGTATCTAGGAATATAATATCAATGTCAAATCCTACATCATATACAGAATCACCATAAATATCTCAGAAAGATCCTGTCTCAGGTATAGTATCAAGTGTCCTGGGTATAATGTACTTGATATGACAAGTACGAGAATGTAAAGGGGTCACGAATGTCCATCTCTAGATGACTTACACAACATCGCGTACGGTGTTGGCACCCGACTAATAATCGGACGCTAAGTAAGTCACACGGTCCTAGGTTAAGCATGCACAACAATATAAATGAATCAAGAAAATTGCAATAAGAAATATAAAGTTGGCAATGTATACTTACCCACTGATGTATAACTAAGTCAAGAAAATAAGTAGCAAAGCTGCAAGTTTGGCAAGGTACACTTGCCTGGGGTTCTGGCTCCAATTGTAGCTTTGTCTCAGTGTGATTTGCAGGCACTACTCCGATTGCTAAAATAAACATCACCATTAGATTCAGAAAATATCAAATAGCTAGAAACGCCTGTACTTAAGTCCAATTTGGACACAGGGACAAAAATGACAGTTTTGGGTCAAAGCGGGGTCCACATGTGGGCCACTTTGTACCGAAAAGCGTGTCAGGGTCAAAGATCTCCAAATTCGTCAAACTTAGTGTCAACGAGTCAGGAACGATGATACAAACCCAACGGAACTTCCAGAATTTGATTCCGATGAGCCGATCACAAAATCGTCCGTCAAGTGGAGCTTGTGGGGCTCACGATACGCGATTTTGTCAACGTTCTCAGAATCGAACCCAACTTGGGTCACAGGACTAGCGTATTGCTACGAGTCCGATGGCACAAGTTTTTTTTCGAACCGATGTGTGTACACGAAGTTATGACATATTCCAGAACCGACGGATGTGGGGCGTTGTCGGTGGATACGCATTGATTCCGGTGTGCACGCACATCCAAATCAACTTCTGTGAAATCCTGCACGTCCGTATCGACGGCGCAAACTTATCGGTGAAGACCGCGCGCACTCAGTTCCGGGGTAAAATAGGGCGTTGGTTTTCCTGTTTTTGGATCGCGGTTCGCGATCACCATAAGACGCGACGCACCGAGCGGGTTGCACGGGCATCGAGGGGGTCACACAGTCTATGTGTCACAACTGACGGAACAGAAATCAGATCAGCGAGGAGAGAGAAAACGCTACCTGAACAGGGCTCCGTGAAGACTGATTTTCACGTGTCCGAGTCGTGTCCGAGTCCTGCTTCGTGTCTTGCGTCCGTGTCTTGTGTCTGCTGCTGTGTCCAGGCTAGTATTTAGAATTCTTGTGCTGCCGGGGACTCGTTGGAGGGTGACTGGGCTCGGGGCGGTCGGGGAGTGGCTCTGGAGGAGGACGGCGAGGGGATCGCCGGCTCTGTGGGAGTTCGTCGGGGTCATGATTGGTGGAGGACGTCCCTGGCCGTGGGGAGAGAAGGAGGGAGGTGTTCGGCTGCTATGGAGTCGTTCGTGGGGCTGTCGAGGGTTGAGCGGGGAGATCAACGGGGGTCGGGGAAGGAGACATCGCCGAGGTGGCGAGGAGAGCAGGAGGAGGAGATGCTGGAGGCGCCGCTCGGGGACGATGGCGGAGGAAGGAGGAAGGTGACGGGGCAGCGGGCTAGGGCGGAGAGGAGGGTGGAGCTCGTCGGGTGCTGCACAGGGGATGAGTCGAGGATGATGGGGGTGACTGGGGCCGAGGAAGGAGACGACGCCGGTGGAGTCGAGGACGGGGCTCGTCGGCTGGGCTGCGGGACTCGGGCGTGGTTAGCTAGGGTTCAGGCGTGGAGCGGGGGATGATGCTGGACTCGTCGGACTAGGGTTCAGGCACGGGTGAAGTCGACGGAGAGCGGCAGCGCGGGATCTGGAGAAAGGTGGCGGCGCTAGGGCACGAACGTCGAGGCCATTTAAGGGCCGCTATAGTAATCCCAAGGGGAATCCGACTTGGGTTCAGTTTGGGTTTCGGGTCCGGGTCGGGTTTGACTCGGATCCGACCCGACCCGACCCGTTAAGCTGGGTTGGTCCGGTTCAGGGTAGCGGTTTGGTTTGAGGTTGGTTGGTTTGGTTTAATTTTAATTAAACCCAGTTTATTTTATTTAATAGTTTTTAGGGCTTTAAACGCGTTTTCGGAGTCCAATAAATTCACAGAAAATTACCCTAGGTCTGGTTTTCCATTTTACACCATAAAATATTATTTTTATAATATTTTAATATTAATTAACAGCAATTAAAAAATTATTTAATTACCAAAGGCCTAGGTTTTAATTACAGAAAAATCTCGGGAAATTCCAGAAAATTGTAAAAAAACCAAATTAATAATTCCTGAAATTAGGGGGCTTACAGGTGCAGTCCACAACAAAAGAGTATCGAGTTTTAGTGTGTTATATGTTCACAGAAGTAAGGAGGAAGGCACAACTACAACATGTGGGTATGCAGTCCAAGCACAGACTTGAGGGTATATATATATATATATATATATATATATATATATATATATATATATATATATATATATTAGTTAGTTGCTTTATGGGTCAGTTAGTTGGTAGTGAGATATTCATAGGCTAGATATTAGTTTACCTTAAGTAACACCAAGGTAATAAGTGAGGGTGTGGTATCATGGGATATTGATATGAGGGTGTTAGATAGTGTGATACCAAGATTGGCTCAAAGCCAAGGTATCATAGTACTAGTTTAGCTAGGAATACTAGTATATATTATATTGTGTATCTTATCTAGTATTTTTATATATTAGATACTACGTATCTTACGATACGGTATAGTACTAGTATCCTAATATAGTTAGCCTAGATACATAGTGTATGGGTCCAATATCCTAAAAATGGACTCATACAACCTAGAAGTAGCTAGTTTGATCTAGAGTTAACCTAATTTGACTGTTTTGACTTAGATTTAGCCTAATGACCTATAAATGGACTAGTTAACTTATTTTATCATTCCAAACCATGTATAGATGTAATATTCCATAATTAGGTCTTTGAGGCATTATTTCGGATACGGGTTGACACTTCATCTCGGATTTCAGGCGAGTATATCTCTTTGTTAGTTTTTATTTTATGATAGTGTATATATCGCATGTTCTAGAACTGTATACTTGATTCTGACACAGTTGTTACATGGACTGGTACTATATGGATCATGTTAGAAGATGTTATCCCTTAACGTGTTCAGCGGGTACTCCTTCACATGTATTTTATCGTATGTATCAGGTATTGATTATCGTGTACTTCATGTTCACACACTGCTCGTGTCTAGTGTGCTCATATTCGTGTTTGTACACTGCTCGTATTCAGTGTGCCCATATTCGTACTTCGTAACGTGTCATGATTTGATCCATAAGTATCAGTTGGGGATGGGGGAGTAGGAGTTGGTTGTTTGATCAAGCCCAAGTATATTCATGTTCCTATCGATTACATATCACACGTAAAATCGAGTTACCTTATTTTATTCATGTACACACACTGCTCGTGTTCAGTGTGCTTATATTCATGTTCAACTCAAACCGATCACATAATAAACTTGTACTCTATGGCACATTAGCTAGTATATCTACTTCATCACTTGCAGCTATTCAGATTGTCTGTTCTTTACCTTCCAGTACATTACCTGTTCACTCTAGTTTATTATCATTTACTATTGCTAGTTATCTTGTATTCTTTTCTATTATTTGTTATATATGCTCTGTTATGTTTCTGGAACTGCTTTCAGAGGTATGTATTTTGTTCCTTTCCTGATTGGATAATATTTTTCAGTGATGGTTGTGCTCTCCATTTTGGGATCTCAGAATGGTGATATAGACATGACTGCTCTTATCTTGGGGCCTTGAGATGACTATTGTAGAGATTAGTTAGTATTCCTTTTTTCATATCTTGTCTAGTTTCATTCGTGTAGAATGTTATTGATTATCCTTCTTGTTTGTTCTTCTTTTAGATTATTGTGATTTAGTACATGATAGTACTAGTTGTACTAGTATGATAGATAGATAGATAGATAGATAGATAATGATAACCTAGATAGCGCTCTACCGCTGATGCTGTGGCGTAGGCTGGACGTACCCATATTCTCGTGACCCTACATCGGGTGCGGGTCGTGATAAAGTTTTAATGGTGGCCCATGCAGGTCGAGCTTAACAAGTTGTACGATGTCGTGGTAGTGCGATGATTTAGTTGTACTACTGTGAGCCTACGATAGGATATATGATATAGGATGTTTGGATGAGAATACTCAATCACAAATTTAGGATTTCTTGAGATATTTCTGGGACGACCTTTGGAAATCTTATTATAAATTCTAATTCAATTCTTTTTCTCTTATTTTTGTTTACTCTCAGTTGTTGTTATTCAATTGGATTCTTGATGATCGGTTATTGAATTTAATTTTTGGTGTTATTGTTGAGTTTAATTTCATAACGAGATGAATTTTATGGACTGAAGTACGGTATCTTCTGATGACATATGTTGATGAGGACAGTGAGAAAGGTAAAATATCTGCCTGGGTTATGGAGCCTAGAGTTTATCGCAGCCATATTAGCTGGTGTGGTAGAAATGTAGGGACCTGACTTTGGATGTATATATCTTAGTTATAAAATTTAGGATTGTTTGTAGCCATACCGGTTGGCGTGGTGAGGATTCTAGATGACATGATTATAGAGTTGCATACCTTAGTTATAAAATCTATCATTTATCGTAGTTATGCTTACTAGCGTGGCGAGGATTCTGAGTATCATAATTTTGGACAGACGCGTATGATTATTAGATTGTATCTTAAATTGGTTCTTAATGTATCATCTCTATCTTCTATTTCTATTTTTATAGGATTTTATTCCATCATTCTTTAGCTCAGGAATAGGGATATCCTTAGTTTCTCTAGCCTAGATCCTTATAAGCTTCATTTTATTAGTTTCTGAGATTCATTAGATAGTGTAATAGTTTGAGACTTCCAATTAGGTTTGTGTCTTTGAGTATTAGTGTTAATTATTTAGAGTTTGGTTTTTGAATCTGTGAGTGGTTCTTGGTTGAGTATATGAGCTATAGGCATCAGTCTAGAGATAAATCATAGTGCATTACCTTTATAGCAATAGTTCTATAGTAGGTATCAGTATGGCTGGTATTGGTATCAATAGTAGAAGAAAGAGTAGAGAGTATTAGTTATGATTCCAGGAGTTGATATAAGTGTCGTCATGCATGTTCTAGATAGATATAAATTCTTATGGTTGATTGACCTATATATCAATTAGGTATCATGAAATTTATGATTGGATATCGATGGAGCATGATGTACTAATTGGTGCTTGGTTGTATCATAAGAAAAAGAAGGTGTATTCAGGAGAGCTACTAGTGAGTGTGTCATGATAGAATAGTACCCATAAGTATATAGGAGAGTGTGATAGTGATAAAATATATTGTGCCAGTAATAAGACTTGTGCTATGTGTTTAGTGTTGGACATTGTTGGGAGTAGATCTGAGTATGTATCTAGTATTAGGGTATCATCTAGTATTTGGGAGTGTTGAAGTGTTAGTAGAGATGTGTGAGAAAAACAAGAGTGGTAAAGTAGTATCAGTTTTATGAGTATTACGAAGTAGGAGCTTAGTACCAGAGGTACCAATAGTGTGATAGTGGGGCAGGTTGGTGTTAAGTATGTAGCAGAGAATATTAAGTGCATGAGTCAAGGACAGTTATGGAGATGATGGATATATCACCTAGTACTTGAGGATCTTGATATGTTAGGGAGTGAAATATGGTGGGAAATGAATTACAGTGACTATAATTAGGTGCACAATACACCGTAGGTGATGAATGAATGCATGATGGTGAAGTAAAACACCAATGTGGGAGTTTTATGAATATCAGAAAGTGGGGGCCTGGGTATTAGAAAATACCAATGGTGTGTCGTAGGTTGAGAAGTATCAAGATTGGTCATAAAAAATATGCTACTATACCCTGATTAGTGTATCAGTCCATAGGTTCAAGTATAAAAGGTATGGAAAGATATATATATATATATATATATATATATATATATATATATATATATATATATATATATGTACGAATCATGTGTCTGCCTATTAGAGTAAAGTAAAACATGTGTATTATATAAGTAAATACTAATGCATTGGGTGCATGTAATCAGGAGTTCCAGTGAAGTGATATGGTGATCTAGTGAGTAGATGGGTGTCAAAAGTGGTGGTAGTATACGATGAGCTGTTATAAGTGCTGAGAAGTTAGTATCCTAGAATAATAAGTACATATGTTGCATAGAGTTAGGAAGTTAGTATTTCTATATCAAGAGCATCTAGAAAGTTATAGTATCCAGAGTATATCAGGGATTAGTTGAGTAATATGCTAGTATTAGTAAATATCTTGCGTGATCATATTAGATTGGTATATCAGTTAATATGGATAGAAAGTAGTTGGAAGTAAGAATACAAGTGAACCAGGCAGTAAGATGAGGGGAAATCTCTATAGAAGTAAGTTTAGTAGGTATAGTACCTTGCTAATTTTGGGGTATAAAAGTAGTATGTATTAGAAAATAGTATGATGGATATAAGAATACCAATGAGATATCTTGGTATCGTAATGGCTAGGAGGTCGTTGTGTATATATTGTGATACTAAACATAGATGAGAACCCTAGAGTAATTATTAGGTGTTTGATAGTATGAGTTTGCACCAAGTATCAGGATATGAAAATTACCCTAGTGGAAAGATTAAGAGTACCTCAAATATTATGGAGGTTTGAGTACAAGCATTTCTAGTGGATAGTGTACTAAGTATAAAGGAGAGACATGAGTAACCTAGTATGAGAGTATCATCTAAGTGCGAAATAAGAGCCAATGCCTTGTATAGTTGGTATCAAGACTTGGGTAGGCATCCTATTAAGAGTTTCCTAGATCTGTAAGGGTGTGCCAATAGGGTACACAAGTGTTCATTTGCAAGAATGATGGTTAAGCATTTTAGGTGATTGCAAGAACCGAGACAGATAAAAAAGGATAGTATCCTAGAGGTGTACTATATTATTCTGGGTAGTGTGTGCCAGTGAGATAAGTATGCCCATGACTTAGAACCATAGTACACTAGTAGTATTGGATGTAGTAACCCATAATATTAAATAATTTAGCTCAAGTATAGTTAGCAAGTAACCCTGATTGATATTACAGATTATATCCATACATGGTTGTTTCTTAAGTAGAATTGTAGGATTGTGTGTTAATTGATAGGGCTTTCTTGGACTATGATTGTTGGAGGTTTGACCGTAGCAAAATTTTTAAGAGTAAGTTAGGACTAGCCCAGAGAGAGGAGCGAGGCCTTAAATTTTGAGGACAAAATTTTTTCATGGGGTGAAGAGTTGCCACTACCGCTATTTCAGATAGGGGTATTTTTGTCTTTTCCTATTTTTGGTAAAAATATTAATATTGGTATTTTAAAATTATTGTTTGAAGTGATAATTATTTTACAAAACTAGTATTTATATTTTTGATTATCTTTTATTTCAATAATTGTTATGGTTGCATATGTCTATATATTGTAATTAATTATTGGTTAGTTGTTAGCCCTTAGTCTAATTAGTTATTAGTTGACCTATTGGACCCAACTAGACTTTTCATAGAGCAACATTACTTAGACTAGACTTGAGCCTAATAGTTACTCATTTTTATTAAGTTGAGAGATTAATTAACCAACCATTAGGAGTAGAAGCTTCAACCTTAACCCATTTCTTCATAATAAGCCCCAAGGGGTATTTGTGACCTTCTACATTACTTGAACCATAAGCTAGGGTGGCCAGCCTCATAAGAGGGAGCTTCACCCCCTCTCCTCCTTCCTTTCCACTCCAAATTTCTAGATCTAAGTATTTTTCCCAAATTACCTCTTCCCTCCACCAAATCTACACCAAATCTCTAACAAATCTTACCATAATTCACCCATACTTCACCATTGGAGACTCTAGGAGCAAGAAAAAGGCAAGGATATATAATTTGAAGAAATTTGCACAAATTGAGACTTTTTGGAGGTCATTGGAGACTCTCATTGGAAATCCATCTCCCAATAGGTATAATTTAATTTTTTTTTCCTTCAAATTTGACTATAAATCTGTAGTTTATTTATTAGGAACTCGCCTATGGATTAGGTCTACCTATAGGGAGAAGAATTGACTACTAGGGACCCCAATTTTGGAAGTGACCATGTGTTTTGTGTTAATTTTGGAGAAAATTCGAGATTGGCACACCAAGTATTTGTCATTAGGTTAGATAGATATTTTTGTTCTTGATTTGGTGTTGTGAGTCTAGTGTCATATCTACAATTGGATACGTGTAGGCCATGTCATAAAAATTTGATGACACGGGTTAGTTTGGAGGTTTTTCCTTTAACACGGGGGGGTCTACACATGCCATATTTTGACACGGACATGTAGTTGAGTAACTAGCACTTTGTATTACTTCTAAATATGATTCTAGACTTGCTCATATCAATGGTGATATATTTGGTGCTGTGTTGGGGCTGTATCGCAAGCATATCATCGAATGAGAGTGATACGGGTACAATACACTCGACGTGTTTGATAAAATATTTAATACTCTAATTAGTGATGTTTATATATATTTTAGTATTGATATAAGATGTATTTACATATATATATATATATATATGATATGAGTTTTATCCATTTGGTCATACTTCTATTAGGTAATTAAGTATCTAAGTAATTATAGATGGGGGTATATGTGAACTGGTTTGAGGTTTGTACACAATGTGTATATAGTTTTGGATTTGTTTGCACTATTGGGGTTTACCCAACTGATGTTGGACTGTTTGGGGTTATTGTGTGTCAGTTAATGACTGATTTGGGAGTTGTTGGAGAGATGGAGGGTTGTGCACTCTTGTGCACATAAAGATAGATGCAACAACAGCAGGTAGGGGTCTACTGTGTATCAATTGCTATATATATAGCAGGTGTGAAGAGGAGAGTGGCAAATGGAGATTGTGATGGATGTGCAGAAGGACAATCGAGTTTAGAGTGTATTGGCAATAGCCAATGAAGGGTCGGGTCTGTGAATTGGCAACAACTGCCTTTTAGTTGCCACAATAACTCGAAGAGGAGGGAGAAACCAAGAGATGGGGTCTGTGGTAGAGTGTTCAGTGAGATATAGAGCTTAACAACTATAGGTAAGTATGGAGGGGTCTCATACACTAGTGCACAGCGAGAAGAAGAGCACAACAGTGTGCACACAGGTAGTGGATCGGGTAGGAGACTGTTAAAAATAGTTAGCAGCAGATGGGGTTGTCTATTAGTGTACCTTGCTGTTAGTTTGGATTAGTTGTTTAGAGTATAGATCTATTATTTGTGTTAGTACTTAGCTATGTTAATTGATGGTTAGTTACTGATTAGATGTAGATGTTAGTTAATTGTTAGTTTAGTATGAGTTAAAGTTAGTATATTATTAATGTTAGTTGATATATTAAGTTATTCGTTGTGTTAACTGCTAGTTACTTGGCTAGATGTCATATTAGTATTATGTATGTTATGACAGTTAGTTTGGTGTACTATGATGTTAGTAGTATATTTTGATATAAATGTTGGAAGTAGAGATATGTAGTGGACTGTTGGCCTGTGTATGGTAGTGCACACAACTAATAGAAGTGATGGTGTGTGCATGTATGAAGAGAGTGCGGGAGTTTTAATGCGTGCTTGTGTGGTGTTAGAAGTATGTGTGAGAAGTAGCTTTAGGTAGTGATTATGACTGGAGTATCATTGGAGATGGGGGTTGGATGTGGTTCATGAGGGAGTATCAATGGTTAGGTACACTGCACTGTGAAGTATCAGTAGAGAAAGTTGTACATTGGTGCAGTCCACAACAAATGAGTCTTGGGTTTTAGTGTGTTGCATGTTCACAGCAGTGAGGAGGAAGGCATAACTGCAACATGTGGGTATGCAGTCCAAGCACAGACTTGAGGGTATATGTGTATATATATAGATTAGTTAGTTACTTAATGGGTCAGCTAGTTAGTATTAGATAAGGGTGAGATATTCATAGGCTAGATATTAGTTTACCTTGAGTAACACCAAGGTAATAAGTGAGGGTGTGGTATCATGGGATATTGATATGAGGGTGTTAGATAGTGTGATACCAAGATTGGCTCAAAGCCAAGGTATCAATAGTACTAATTTAGCTAGGAATACTAGTATATATTATATTGTGTATCTTATCTAATATTTTCATATATTAGATATTACGTATCTTACAATACGGTATAGTACTAGTATCCTAATATTGCTAGTGTAGCCAAAATACATAGTGTATGGGTCCAATATCCTAGAAATGGACTCTTACAACATAGAAGTAGCTACTTTGACTTAGAGTTGATCTAGTTTGACTGTTTTGACTTAGATTTGACCGAATAACCTAGAAATTAACTAGTTAACTTATTTTATCATTCTAAAACCATGTGTTGATGTAATATTCTATATTTAGGTCTTTGAGGTACTGTTCCGGATGCGAGTTGATACTTTATCTCGGATTGCAGGCGAGTACATCTCTTTGTTAGTTTTTATTTTATGATAGTGTATATATCACATGTTCTAGAACTGTATACTTGATTTTGACACGGTGGTTACACGGACTAGTACTATATGGATCCTGTCTGGAGATTTATTCCTTACCGTGTTCAGCGGGTACTCCTTCATATGTATTTCATTGTATGTATCAGGTATTGATTATCGTGTACTTTATGTTCACACACTGCTCTTGTTCTGTGTGCTCATATTCGTGTACACATACTGCTCGTGTTCAGTGTGCCCATATTCAGTTTCGTAACGTGTCATGATTGGATCCATAAGTATTGCTTGGGGAGGAGAGTAGGAGTTGGTTATGTGATCAAGCCCAAGTATATTTGTGTACATGTCGATTATATATCACACATGTAATCGAGTTACTTATTTTATTCGTGTATACACACTGCTCATGTTTAGTGTGCTTATATTCGTTTACAACCTAAACCGATCACATAATAAACTTGTACTCTATGGCACATTAGCTAATATATCTACTTTCATCACTTGCAGCTATTCATATTATATATTCTTTACCTTCCAGTACATTACCAGTTTACTCTAGTTCATTGCCATTTACTATTGTTAGTTATCTTGTATTCTTTTCTATTATTTGTTATTTATGCTCTATTATGTTTATGGAACTGCTTTAAGAGGTATGTACTTCGCTATTTTCCTGATTGGATAATATTTTTCAGTAATGGTTGTGCTCTCCATTTTGGGATCTCAAAATGGTGCTATAGACAGGACTGCTCTAACCCTAGGGCCTTGAGGTGACTATTATAGAGATTAGTTAGTGTTCATTTTTCATATCTTATCTAGTTTCCTTCTTGTAGTTGATTATACTTCTTGTTTATTCTTCTTTTAGATTATTGTGATTGAGTATATGATAGTACTGGTTGTACTAGTATGATATCTAGATAGATAATGATAATCTAGACAACTTTCTACCACCGATGTTGCAGCGTAGGCTGGATGTACCTACATTCTCGTGCCCTACATCGGGTGTGGGTCGTGACAAAAGGCCAAGGAAATCCTACATCGGGTGCAGGTTGTGTTGGTGATGCACTTTCACATGTAATGACACAACCCGAACGACGTGGTAGGATTAGAGGAGCCGGAGCTGGAGCAAATAATTCTAAATCAATGGCACAAGCAAAGTATTCTGAAAATATAGTTAGGCTTGAAAATAAAATTGAATCAATGCAGGGAAAGATCGACTCAAAGTCTAATTTAGTTGAAAAATAGGCCAAGTTGATAAATACTTTAATAAAAAATTAGGTAATTAGTTTGTTAATTATTTCTTATTTTGCCTTTGATATATTTTTTTTTGCACATAACCTATGAAGTTTGTCTTCTTTAGAAATTTGATCAACAAGAACAAGATAATGATGATGAGGTGAATACAGATGAAGATATGATTTCCCAAAGCAAAGTTGATTCAATGCAAGGGCAAATTAACTCAATATCGAAGTTACTTGAAAAACAAAACAATTTGATTGATGCTTTAATGAAAATCAAGTAAGATTGCTAAATTCTAATACACAATGATTTTTTTTACTTTTTTGGTATATGTAAGATTACTTATATGTTTTTTTTTTTCTATAGGGTCATGATCAACGAAAGCAAAAGGAGGATGAGGAGAATGACGATGAAGATAGTTGTGATGAGGAGAACAATAACAAGGAGGAGAACACTAGTGATGAGGAGAACACTGATGAGGAGAATCTACGCTCACTTGGGAAGAATGTAAAATCATTTAATAAGTTTATATGTTCTTACATGATTATCGTGTTGGCTTTGATGTGTTGGCTTGAGACTGCTCACCAATGCATTCCCCAATGTGTTTACCCCTCCAAGTCTACAAGTATAGAGTATAACTTAGACAAGTTGAGATGTTGGAGCTCGTTTGACAACTTGAAGTTGTTCGGCTGAAGATATCTTTTATGTATAAAGGACATAATGTATGAAACAATATTGATTGTACTAGTTTCATGAGTTGTAAGCCTTGTGGTATCTTTTATTATACTGTGATCTAGTATTTGTAATCGAGTTGTTTATTTTGGCCTAGAGCCATTGTAATTATGTTGCAATTATCAATAAAGATAATCATTTTTATATATCTTGTGTCTATCAACTTTTCCCTGTACTTTTGTTGTAATGACTTTGTATTTTGTGATGTTCTAACTACCTTGTTTGGTTTTTGTCTTATACAAGTTCAATTTAGGCTTGTACGACAATACATGCAGTGGCGACTTTTGGTTAAGCGAAATTGGGGTATGACAATTGTACTGTTGCTTTTTCTCAGTACTACGGTTTTGCAACAGGATATTTAGTTTTAGTAACTGCCCTATTTACTAGGGAGTTGCTTCTTAGTAACTATCTGATTAAATAGGGAGTAACTCCCTGGTCTTTTGCTATATGTAGGAGGTTATAGATTATCAGGGAGTGGTCCACTATTTAAATGTGATCCAATATTTAGTGCTTACACAAGAAAAAGAAGATGAAAAAAACTTCTCTTTCATATATATATATATATAGAGTTTTCTCATCAACAACTGAAGCTTTTGTAACAATGCTTCACACTAGTCTGAGAGTCCAGTAGCACGTAAGTGCTTAGCCATAAAGGGAGGTGACAAAGTGCATTCCAGAAAAAAAATTAAAACTTGCTGGTTCTTGAAAACTGATTGATAGAGATTATCGAAGCTAGCTTTGAGAAAATAGTGGTTCTAATCACCCCAGCAAGCAACAATGCTAAGTTATTAGCAACTTTTCAACAGTTTCTAATGCTTTTTTTCTAGCAAATTATTCTGCTAACAACTTCGAGCAATTTTTACCGCTGTCGAATGTGATTAACGAGTTTGTTGTTAATCAACTTTTGTGGTTTAGTCTTCACAAACTTGGATAATTTTTTTGACTTATTAATAACAGCTTTTGCATTGGTTTGTTATGTCCAGTGTATATTTTTGATGTTATACCATCAAGATTGTGGTAGGTCGGATGGATGTACTTCTATTTTGCCAGACGATAACTCCTTGTTCATTTTCTTCTCCTTGCTTCCGGCATACATGGATAAATTTGAGAGGGTCACCTTCCTCATACATGAATAAACGTGAGAGAAACTTCTTGCTTTCCTACGTACATGAATAAACATGAGAGGATGGGTATAGCTCACCGGGTACCACTCTGATGTTCAAGTTAGACTAAGATTTGAGGAGGGTATGAAAAATTGTAGAATTTTAGAATTAAAATTGAACATACCTTTACGATAATGAGAAGGCGCTATATATAAACCTTATTTTATTGTTTGTGAATTTAGATTCAAGGTAAGGATGTAATTTGAACATATATTGTTGACTTAACCTTCAAGGCAATGAATAAATAGATTCATTGTACTTGGATGTGATTTGTAGAGTTTGTGGATTAATGAGAGATATCCATAAATATTTGACCATTATCTTGTTGTATTTTTATTTTATTTGTGTTTCTTGTATTTTTTTATTTTTATTTGTGTGTGTGTGTGTGTGGCTATGATAGATATATTCCAATGTTAAATTGGACAACTTCAATCCAATAAACTTTTTTGTAGATGTCCAAGGTTCTTGATGTGGAATTAGGAGTATAAAAGCTTCTTGGGGAGGGCAACAATCAAAGTAATGTTTCATGCCATACAAGTCATTATCATCATCTAGGAATGAGCATTCGGTCGGTTCATTTGATCAATCGAACCCAAAATTTGTGAAATCAAAACTTTCTTTGAAAACCAAAACGAACCAAACCAAACTGAATTGAATCAAAAAAAAATATTAAAATAAAGTCTATCCAAAATGGAAAAAAAAAATGGCTCGGTCAATTCGGTTATTTCGTCCCATTAGGTTTAAAGTGGGCTGGTTGGTTAATGGGCTGCAGAAACCAGATTTTACATATACAAATGTTAAAATTTGTACACTTAAAAATGACATTTTTCACATAGAAAATTATAACAAAAGTATACAAATGAATCAAATCAATAGATATGTGACTAAGATTTACAGTGTCGCCTGATCTCTCAGCAATAATACTAAATAATTCAAACGAATAGTAAGCTGGTTATACCCTAATGGTATTACAAATTACAATGTCTCCCTCGTCAACCATGTGATCAAGATTCAAGGGCCATCATTCTGTCACAGAATACACCAATCTATGGTATAAAAGAAATAAAAGTTACATTACAGATGAACACAATCAAACATGAGCAGCAGACAGCGAGAATATAGTGCTACGTATCCTTTCTTCTAAACAGAGGCGGATCCCGAAACTACAGTTGGAATAAGCTACCATAATTTTGGGTGGCAGAAAGTCAAGACAAGTCAACAACTGTCATAATAGACCCCCTCGCAACAAAGTAAGATGGGTGGTTTTTTTTTGGATCACTTATAGATGCTTCATTGCTTTGTATCACATCATTTTCTCAAGCCAAATCATCGTTGCCAAGCTTTCTTTAAAAAATTGTTAATAACAGTAAACAGAGAGAAGTT
This sequence comes from Iris macrosiphon, assembly GCA_036927795.1. NCBI lineage: Eukaryota > Viridiplantae > Streptophyta > Magnoliopsida > Asparagales > Iridaceae > Iris > Iris macrosiphon. The sequence goes on along the minus strand of JAYESA010000006.1, from coordinate 148,235,270 downwards.
TAGACAAATCATGAATGCAAAGAATAACAGAAAGAACTTATACTGAGCCATTGACAGTCTAGCAGTAACAAGCATATTAACTACATAGCTGCAATGTAAGTGTAAACATAAAAGAAAATTGACAAAACAGAGAAAAAGCGCCAGTATTACTTAGTATCAAAGGGTGAGCATTGTCGGTTCAGCAACAACCAGAAAGGCAGCAAGCCGAATCACTGTGCAGCAAAAGATGCTTTATAGTAATGATCATTTAGGCAAATCATGATTTAGAAAACTAACTTACTGAAATAAAAATAACATAAAGAGAGATCACCCAGTCACTAAGGAACAACAAATTGCACTGCTGCACTGGCAGACTATAGTATCCAAAATAAGGCAAACAATTAGCATCTAGCAGAAGCTAAGGAAAACCAACAAGCCAAGCCATTGGCTACTACCAAGGCATATGGCGCATATCCCATAGACCATGATAGAAACAAAGACATGATGTAGACACTCTCTTAAAATAGTTACATCAAGTCAGCAACAAGTAAAAAAACCTAACAAAGTCTTTGTGCATATATTATTACAATCAAACATCTCCAAAATATTACTCAAATTAGAGTAATCAAATCTCGCTTGATGTAAATTCCACCGTCAACTTGTCCAAATCAAAATGAGAGATTGAAGACATTAAAATACAACACAAAATAAATCTAAATCTAAACTAGATAATGTAGTACAATTAAAAATTTTAAAATTACCCATTTCAATTAGAATAGTAAAAGTAACAATATCTTATAGTAGAAAATAAAGTAAAATTTTCAAATACAGTTCCAAACAAAATATAATATTTTATGAGTTATTGAAAAATATTACATATATTAGTAAATAACTCAGTCACCTCAACTTTGAATTTGGCAGTGTAGGGACTATTAGCAAATAAATGTTGCAAACTGTCACAATTCAGCGAGATTTTGATAGAGACCAATAGTTTGGCATGAAGTATTAGTTAATTAAAACAATGAGATAAAAGAACAATACATAATTTCCTTTCTAGTCACCTGGTTGGAGAGAAGTCAGATATCCAGAGTACTAGAATAGCAATTTCTATATCGCTGGATCAAGATATTCTCCTGAAAATATATAAAATGGATAAGCCAACAGTGGTGTTCATGAAGAAAAAAAAAATTTAATCCAACATAATCTAGAGCTAAATTATGCATGCACAACCAATATGACTTTACAATGTTTACATCCAATAAAACCTTGTCGGATTGTACACCGTTTTTTATTAAGTGCTCAAAAAGTTGATGACAATGGAGTTGATAGTTTAGCCCCACATCGGGTAGGATGTAGGATAAGGTGTAGATAATTGGGATTAGTTCCGGCCTTACATAGAAATTATCTTTTAAGTTATATGAGCCTTGTCCAATAGCACATCTCATGGCCCAACTCCGGTTCGAGTCACACCATGTCCAACAAGTGCTATTAGAGTTCATGGTTACGAGACTGATTTGGATGGATCTAATTGGTTCAAGACAGATTGGTGCTGAACTTTCACTATATAATAGGATTATACGGAAAATCTTCTCAAGGTGGAGTAGGAGCATCCACTATAAGGTAGTCTGATGGAATATCAGATCTAATGTTAGAAGCAACTACAATGATTGGTTTCAAAGGTGGGTCTAATATGTCCTAGGCGGAGCAAAACGTTGTGGTTGGCACACAATGATAGTGTGGATGAATGATTTGGTTTTGTGGTAAAACGTATAGAAATAAAAATATGTAGGGCTGCTTGGATTTGGCACATTGATTTTGATAAATATCTATAATTTACAATTTGTACAATTTTAGTCTATTCTTAACAGCAGAATTAAATGAAATCAAAAAAGCGCAAATAACTACTCTTCCATTTTGTCGATCTAGCACAAATAACTTTGCAATGATGCATAAAGAAGACTGAATATTCCAGATGCTCTCGTTGGTGGTTAAGTCTTTCTAGAGTCTATAAAGTGTCTTAGGAAAACTTGTAAACACTTCAATAGTTGGCAAACTGAAGCTAGGCTAGACTTCTCTCAAAAACCTATCATTACTAAGAAACCAGCATACCAATGGTACACTGGTTTGTACCACCGGTATACCGATTTTATATAACTTGGTGCTCTCAGTCTTTTGGTCGGTATATCGACGGTACATTGGTTTATACCGCCCGTGTACTAATTTTATATAACTTGGCACTCTTTGTCGTTTGCACCTATTTACCAAGGATATAGTAGTTCGTACAGTTGGCATACGGATTTCATATAAACTTCTGCTCTTGGTCTTTTGGTCGACATACCAATGGTACACTGGTTCTTACGTATACCAATTTTACATAACTTGGTGCTCTCTGTCATTTAGACCGATATACCGATGATGCACTGGTTCGTTTCACCAGTATACCGATTTTATATATACTTTTTCTCTCAGTCGTTGGTCTGATATACCGACGGTACATTGGGCTATACCGACGGTATACCGGTTATATTTTAAAATAATTTTTATTTTCAACAAACAGTGATATTTAATATCATTAAATGCACCCAACGGATAGATTCATAGCCATTACTGTTACTGAACAATATACCAACGATATACTACAGTATAGCCGCAGTATACTGTCTGCAAACAATTTTTGGCATTTATTATCTTGTCTTTGTGAGTTTGTATTTAAAGCTTTGATCCCCTTCATTCAAAGCTATCTCTTTAAGCTTTAAATTTTCTCAACTACCAAAGAGCCCTCCTCATAAACTCTAACAAGCTTTTAGTTTGCCATCCAAAAAAAGTGTTAGAGTATTAAAGAGTTATAACTTAGATCTTCAAATGTGTTCGAAGATCAAAGCTCTTTCTAGTTAAGAAAAAGTTGGCGAGTCTTCAGATCAAAGCTCGTACGTAAGAAGTTAACGAGTCTTCGGATCAAAGCTTGTGTGTAAGAAGTTGGCAAATCTTCGGATCAAAGCATGTATTGTACTATTTTGTTTAAATAATCGATTAAAGATGGATAGGAGTTTCCGGGACTGGACTGCTTTCGTAGAAGAATACCAGGATACATTGTGTGTTTGATTTCTCGCTCTCTTCTCTTAATTATGCACTATTATTGACTAATTTAAGCAATATTTTTTACCCTATATTCACCCCCTAGGTTTCCTATACTTGGTTGCTCGATCAACGAAAATGAGCTATTGTGGAGATTGTTGGATTGTATCTCGTTTTCGGTTGAACACTCAAAAAGGTGATGACAATGGAGTTAATAGTTTAGTCCCACATCGGGTGGGAAGTGGGATCATGAGGTATAGATAATTAGGTTGGTTAAGGCCTTACATAGAAATTATCTTTTAAGACATATAAACCCAGTCCAATATCATATCTCATGGGCCAATGTCAATCCGGATCACACTATGTTTCCAACAAATTTAGAGTTAAATAGAGCTAAATTTAATCTAAGCAAGTATTTTCATATCCATGGAACATAACTTTACCATGTTTACATTCATATCCTATCATGCACCGAATTGTGCATGCACCACCAAGATGTCTATTATATTATTCTTTAACTGCTACATAAGAATCAAGATGGGTGCTCCCTGTGTAAAAAATTTCCCTTTATACATGAATGATGTTACACAACATTACTCTTTAGATATTGTAGAATTCGTGTTAGCCATCTTTACTGAATATAGGTCATTAAGGCAGACATGGGAAGCATATATAGCCACATAAAGACATGAACAGGGAGAAAAAATTATCCAAATAAAACCAATACGAGCTTTTATTGAGAACATGAGTACTAAATTAAATCTCTAAACCCTTATTAGGTCAAGGAAAAGAAGTCATGAAGGATGAAATCCATAGATATACTAGAGGAGATGATTGTGGAACTATGTAGTGCTTGATCTATGTTTAGAAAAAAAATCCTAGAAAAGATCTAAGTTTAGAGGCTTACTTTCGTTTAAATTTATGTTTTTTCTCTCGAGAATGGAGTGCTTGATTAGTCGATCTGGACTCTAGAATGCTTGATATGCTCGATCTGTTGGATCTAGAATGCTCGATCTCCATAAAAGACGGAGAAGGGGAGGGTTTACTGGCATAGTTCAGGACTCTGGAGTTAGAGAGATCAGAGAGAAAGAGAGTGATAATTAGGGAAGCCCAAAAAGACAAAGATTTGGGAGATCAGAGAAAATAAGATTAAGGTGCTTAATAGTGAAGAGCAGCGAGATAGTGTCTTAGGGTCTGATTGGCAATTGTTGGGGTAATGGTTATGAGGTATGTTTAGAGTATATATTATAAGCAGTTATGAGGGTCCGGCTTTGGGTGAATTTAAATATAGGTTTTTAGACTAATCCAATCCATACTTAGGAATTCATTAACGAGCAGTTCTGAAAGTTTTTTATAAGAATAAAATTACCTACATGTCCATATATAAATAAAAGCACTTTCAAACTTTTATTTTTTATGCCAATGTATATACTTGTGTCATATCCCAGAACCAGAATACTAGAGAGTTAGGACGAAACTAGATCAGCTACTTATATCAGAGTATGCTAGTACCCCAAGATATGATCATGGTTGTAAAGACATGGGGGATTATACTACAAGGCAATAGTTAATCCTAGGTCAAGAAATTTATGTGTTTAAATCACTAGCAAATAAGTAAAGAGCAACATAATAATCATCATGGCAGTAAAATATCCCAAACTATAATATATAGATGATCATAAATCTAGTAATACAAAATAAGATACTAGCAAGAGGGTAATAATAATACATAATCAATTTAGCTGTAGTCTAGAATATACAGACCATGTAAGTCATCATTACCAAAATGTCAGGAACAAAATACGAGTTAAATAGGTGCTCGTTAGCTAAACGGCACAAAAGAATATATCAAAGTCAGTGGGTAGAAAAAAGGAAACTCACTCAAGTACTCGGCAGGGGGTCCTCCTGGTGGACACCATCGAGCGGAAGTATGGAGAAGCATGTGCCCATCACTCCAGCAGTGGCACCCAAGATAAAATACAGAGTACCGATATCCTTGTGGTTAGTGGAGAAAAGTCATCGAACCACGGTAGATCCTCCGACTTTGCTACAAATTATGGCCATGTAAAACTAGTGGGATCAAAACTCCAAATAGCAAAGTACCATATGGAAGCCATAATATAAAAACTAAAACCAGCATGTATAGCATAATAAAGGCAGATATGAAAAGAAAATAAGCAAACAACATGTGGCATAAAATAAATAGTTTTTGACATAAAGTAAACAAGGGACATGTTAACAGTAAAATAATCTGGAACATGTAGACATGTACAGTACATGAGTCAAGTATAATATGTAAGTATAGTATCCGAAATATGGCATAAACAGTAAACATATACAAGGATAAGGACATGAGAAGGAATATAAACAATTATATGAACAAGAACAATACAGGAATGGACTACATCCATAAATAATGGCCAATCAAGACCTACAACTTGCTACATTAACTAAATAGGGTTATCACAATCCTAATTACTATAACATATAATTCAAGGAACCTCAGTCACACGCGTTACAGTCTATCCAAGCTATCCAGGCAAAATCAATGATCATGAACTTTTGTCAAAATCACAACACTCGACGGTGTGCCACTTACATCGGAAAGCTCCAAATTCGAATAATATGGTCAGGATTTTGGGACTGATGCAACCTGGAAACCTTCCCTCCCAATGCACCTATGTTATTAACCTAGTGTCACGACCCGCACTCAGATGTTTGGGGCATGAGTATGTGGCAACGTCCAGCTTACGCCGCAACAACGACATAGAATGTTGTCTAAGTCATCTATCTATAAATAATAATCTCACACAATATCCAACTCCATAAGGAGTAAAATGATATATAACAATAGAATAATCAATCACAATTCTAAAAGCACGATAAGATATCAAAGGATAAATCCAATCACAACTACAAAGTCTAAATAACAACACCATCTAAACATCAAACAATAATATCCAAGTCTCAAATATTGTCGAAAACAAATATGATACCAAATGTAGCAATACTAGCTAAGTAGTTATAAGTTACTAATATGAAATATCATACGATAATTCCTACTCATGAGCCACATGAGCAATCTCAGCAACCTCACCCTGGGGTTCGTAATCGGTCGGACACTAATCATCCAAATCTACACCTAAAAATGTTATCCAGTCAGGATGGAACGAGTACACCCCAATAGCAGTTCTAATTAATTGACAAAGACTATGAAACAGTAAATAGAGAATGTAATACATGATGAAGAAGCAATAAATTGATATCATGGTAAACAGTAAAGAGAAATAAATGATAGTAAACTGTAGCTATGGCAGAAAAGGTAATGAACTATAAGTAACAGGTGCAAGATAATATAATTATCATATATGAAATGAACAGGAAGAACTGCAACTACACTAAGTATTTTAAAATACTAGTTAGATATGTGATAGACCTGGGATATTCGATGATTGTCACTACTAAATTTTCTATGAAAGGATATTTTGGTCATTTCATAATTAATTAAATATTTTGCATGTTGTATATTTATTTATTGTATTATTTATTTATTGTTAGAAGTTAGTTTATTATTTTGGACTTGTGTTAGTGGACCTAACTAGTTTAAATTAGATCCATAGACCAACATTTATTTCTAGTTAGAATTGAGCCCAAAAATAAACCCAATTATTAGGAGGAGGATTAATTAAGTCAAACCAATTAGACTAGAACCTTTCCTTCTTAATTATTTTCTTCATGAGAGGCCCCAAGGGGTATTTTGGATGTTACATAGTAGCTTGAGGAAGGGGGAAGGGGCCGGCCATATTTAAAAATGGGGGGGAAAATTTTCTCTCTTCATTTTTCATTTTAAATCTAGATCTAGAATTTTCTCTTCCAAATTTCTTCATTACCACATCAAATCCTATCCAAATTTCTTCCCAATTTCTTCCTAAATTATCATTAGAGGCTATTAAAGCAGGGATCTACAAGGAAAAAGTAAGGATCTACAAGGAGAAAGTAAGGATCTACAAGGAGAAGTAAGGATCTACAAGTTGGAAGCTCTTTTCACTCATTTTGGAGGTTTTATTGGGAATCCATCTTCCAATAGGTAAAATTTAGTTTTTTCCCTTCTAATTAGACTATAAATCTGTGTTTTAATTATTAGAAACTATCCCATATGCTTAGGCTACCCATAGGAATTGGAATTAGGTTCATATAAGGCTTATGGAGAAAGTTGTGTGGTATTTTGTGTCAATTTTTGGAGAATTCCAAGATTGACACAACTTGTGTTTGTCAATAGGTCAATTAGACCAAATTGACATGTGTTTGATTCTCTGTGGCTAGTGTCGTGTCCAAAATTGGATACGTGTGGGCCGTATCCCGATAATTTGGAGATACGGGTTGATTTAGAGGTTTTCCTCCGACACGGGGGTTTAAGCATGTCACATTTTGACACGGACATGTAGATGAGTAATTAGCTCTTCGCATTATTCATAATTATTATTTTAGACTTGCTCTTATCCGTTGGGATACAATTGGTTGTGTGATGGAGCCGTATCGCAAGTGTATCATAGATCTAACGTGATACGGGTGCGATGCACTTCACGTATGTGTTCTTTGCATTTTAATTCAATTATAGATATTATAAATATTGTAATTATAATTATTATGTGAGATATATGTATATGTATATTTATATGTTTGATCTATAATTCATATTGATGTATTGGTGATCATGTGAGAGTAGAAGTTCATGTGCTTCTCTAATATGGTATATATATATATATATATATATATATATATATATATATATATATATATATATATATATATATATATATATATATATATATATATATATATATATATATATATATATATTAGTGTTATAATTATATGTATATATATATATATAGTGTTATATATATATATATATATATATATATATATATATATATATATATATATATATATATATATATATAACACTATATATATAAATATATATATATATATTTATATATATAGTGTTATATATATATATATATATATATATATATATGAGTATAGTGTATATATATAAATATGTGAGATGTGTATTTATGTGTATGAGCTTGAGAGAAGAAGAAATAATGGAAAAACAGTGAGAAAATAATGAAAACAGTGAAGAAAAGCAATGATAAGCAGTGGGAGAAAAGCTGAGAGAAGCAGGGAGAAGCAGTTGAAAAGCAGCAGGAAGCAGAAGCCAAGAAGCAGCAGTAGAAGCAGCCGCAGAAAGCAGCAGCAGCAGCGGTAAGCAGCAGAAGCGGAAGCAGAAAGCGCCAGTAAGCAGCGGCAGCAACAGTCAATAAGCAGCGGCTTATTGAAAAGCCGGTAAGCTGTAAGCTATTATATATATAGGTTGATAAGCTAGTTAATTTATTTGATAAACTAGTAAGCTAGTAAGCTAGTACATTATTATATATATATATATATATATATATATATATATATATATATATATATATATATATATATATACATAAATTAATTAGTTTATAGTTAATAAGCTATTAGTATATATATATATATATTGTAAATAAGTTAGTATATAATTATATATGAGATTATATATACTTAAGTACTAGTTAATATTAGTTAGCATTATTTCTACATTACCTTGGAGTGCACCAAGGTAATGAGAGTAAGATATCTCGGGTACAGGTATTAAATATCAAGGAGATGTTAGTATATAGTTAGAATATTAT